>OX031006.1:110750204-111950204 GCA_943735925.1 Pollenia amentaria | reverse complement strand
ACAAAGGATCTTCCTAACCATGTTTCTAATTTTCCTAACACCATGCAAAATGTCTATTTGAACAATAAAACCAATAGAAAAATTTAATTAAAAAATTTCATGTTTTATTAAAAATACATACATATACTTTGCAATATACATACATATACAGCTTAGCATATATTAATAAATAAAATAAAATACATACTTTTATATAAATATATATATATCGTAACTTACCTGTTTCAATAAACGTATAATAATTTATTTACTTAATTTTGCAATCATGCATGGTCTTTTTCTCCCGAAAAACTTTTAGGCCCTAATCATGTACAACGCAGCGCAACGCCAAACAATAACATTGAAAGCACAAACAATGTCATAAATATTTTGTAATTTTGTTGTTGCTTTCAACAGAAATTCATGTACCGTTTTAAAATGTTCAACGACACAAGCAATGGAGCGTTTGAAATTTTAAGACGCAATGTGAATTTCTGTAGAAAGCAACAACAAAATTGCAAAATATTTATGACATTGTTTGTGCTTTCAATGTTATTCTTTGGCGTTGCGTTAGTTCTGTGGCGTTGCGCTGCGTTGTACATGATTAGGGCCTTAATAATTTTGTACTCATTCATGTTTCCCGATTTACTGACTCTGGCAGAGGGAAAATGACGTGGAAGAAGATGTTTGCTCATTTAGAGAATGTGTTTTAAAGCGAACAAAAATGATGGTATCAAACATAACTTTTGTGTACAGCTTATATTATGATTTTAATTGTATAGTTGAAAATATATACATTATAGTAGCAAATATTTCACATAATTTAATATGTTTGGCTAGATCATGGTAACTTTTTAGGTGTAATATTATTATAGTGAATTAAAAAATGTTAGGGAGAAAAAATATTTTTTCAAGTTAAATAAGGATTATAATAAGTCAATTAGGATAAACATATTAGGCAAATATGAATAAAAATGGTCGTAGTGACGATTCATTAATCATGTTTTTTCTCTGCGTGTGGAAGCCACCTTAAGGAATGGTGATAGCGGGTGGGTATGTTAGAAATAAATGATTGAGATGACAACTTAAGTGGGGTTGGTCATATATTTGACCCATCTAGGGGCATCCTAGGCACTGCAGGGGCCAAATTTAAGAATTTCATTAAACAGCCATATTTGTATGGGAGCCCCCCTAAGGGGTGGAGATATATTGCAACTATGTTTTAAGAAAATGTTAAGAACAAAAAACATTGGAGGTCGGTCATACATTTTATCCCCCTTGGAGTGAATCCTAGGCCTTAGAAATAAGTGATGGGAATGAAAAATAAAGTTGCGCTGGTCATATATTTGGCCCGTCTAGGGGTATCTCAGGCGCTGCAGGTGCAAAATTTAAGGCTAGGGTTCTACGCGTATAAAAAACAAATGTCCAAGCAAAATAAGCTATAAGTGATTAAAGTCTGTCTACAACTTTTGATTTTTTCAGAAAAGATGAAATTTTTTTATATAAACTTAAAAATTTTAAAATATTTATTTGTGTTGTTAATAAGTTAAAGTTAAAGTTTTTATTTAGAAATGTATTCTTCTTTCTCCTGCAGATTCCAACAAATATCCCCTAATAGCGAATCAAGTTGTTTGCCGCTATAACAGTGTTCGAGCCTGGCTGTTACTTGGTGAAATCTCTCGCCATGTTCATCAGACTCGGCTGGTGATTGTTCATTAAATTTTTGGGCATGGTTATGAAAAAAATATATTTTCAATGACATTCTGACGTTTAAGTTTTTAAATGCGGTTAGCATGTTTTTGATTAAAATTCGCCAGTTGTCAGACTGATGATTTCCTAATACATTTTCTATTATCATATAAATCTAATTTAATAAAGTAGTTAGAGTTCATACCTTATTTTACTTTCATGCCGCCTAATCGTGGAAAAATTCGGCGCAATTCGGTAAAAGCAACACCATCTGGGCTCAATGCTTTTATAAAATTTTTTACAATACCCAGTTTGATGTGGAGCATTTATTACTTTATTTCTTAATTCTAAGAATTTTTTAATCGGTAACTGTGGATTTTCCAAAATTCCTACCGCAAAGTGAAAGTGTGGTAATAATGCATGCATATTTCTTTGGAATAGCATACATTTAAATATTTATTCTTTTGTTTTGTATTGTAAATGGCACAAAAACCGCACAAAAAAAAATCCTATGAAATGCTCCATATAAATTATATTCTTTATATATATTGAGGAAAAAGTCCCACAAATTCCCAGAAGTCGCCCCTAGTGGTATATAATGTATGACCGACCTCAATTAATTTTTTGTCCTTAACATTTTCTCAAGACATACTTGCCCCTTATCACCACTTCTTAGGGGGGCTCCCATACAAATATGGCGTTCTATGAAATTCTTAAATTAATTAAAATTGGTCGAATTTTGTGAATAAAATCAAAAGTTGCTAACAGATTTTAATTATTTATGGCTTGTTTTGCTTGCAGCTTCGTTTTTGATATGTCTGCAAAAAATTAGAAGCCTAGCTACATTTTTTTAATTTTTTATGAATTTTTAAAAAACAAAAATTTCGAAATTTTGATAAAAAAATTATTTTTTTTCCAAAAAAAAATTATGTTTCAATAACGACTACTCATATTAGAAAAAATGTTTTATTTTTCTTAAATGAAATTTTATTGCGGAATTTTTAAGTTTTTTTAATAAACTAAACCGTTTTTGAGTTACGCGAACATATGCTGTGCAACCTCCTCCATTTTCGAAATAACGGTATATCTGGAAAACCAGAGCCAATCTTAAAAAACCGTGGGCACCACTGGATTCAGCATACCCGAATTATGTCAAAACGCCATGTGCCCGGCTTGTCTGTTTTTTCCACTAGAATAGTGTTATCGTGCTGTGAACAAAAAGCTTATTGCAGATAAATTTCCTTTGCCCCGTATCGATGATATTTTAGATAATTTAGGCCGTGCAAAACATTTCTCGATCATAGATCTATTTTCCGGATTTCATCAAATCCCTATACATTAAGATTCACGGGATATCACAGCATTCAGCACTGATAAAGGTATTTTTCGTTGGAAAGTCCTTCCATTCGGATTAAATGTTGCGCCTAACTCATATTCAAGAATGATATCAATTGCTTTCTCTGGTCCTACACCAAACAAAGCTTTCTTATATGTCGATGACATTATCATTACCGGTTGCAGTAAAAATCATCATTTAACTAATTTGAAAATTGTTTTTGAAATCTTGAGAAAACATAACTTGAAAATAAACCCATATAAGTGTAATTTTTTCCGTTCTGGGGTCACTTTTCTAGGACATAAATGTACATCAAAAGATCTTTTACCAGATGACAGAAAAATTTAAACAATAAAAAATTATACCACTCCCTTTGACAAGGACTCTGTCAGACGTTTCGTGGCATTTGCGAACTATTATAGACGTTTTAATCCCAATTTTGCTACTATTGCAGCCCCTTTGAATTATTTACCAAGAAAGAATATAAATTTCAATTGGAGTAACCAATGTCAAGAATCTTTCGGAAAAATTAAAGATGCTTTGATATCTCCAAAAATTTTACAATACCCGGACCTTATAAAAGAGTTTCTAATAACGGTTGATGCGTCTAAACTTGGTTGTGGAGCTATATTAAGCCAAAACTTTAACGTTAACGACTTACCAATCTTTTATGCTTCAAAATCATTTACAAAATCTGAACAAAAGAAACCTATAATCGAATTAGAATTATTAGCAATACACTCTGCCATAACACAATTTCGCCCTTATGTTTACGGAACATCATTTACAGTTAGATCAGATCACCGTCCAGAAGACGGAAAACAAAAACTGATGCAAATTTATCATAATGACCCTTTACTAGGAGGGCATTGTGGACAAAAGAAACTATATGCAAAAATCCGGACGAAATATTATTGGAAAAGGATGACAAAAGATATTGCAGATTATGTAAAGAATTGTACAAAATGTTATTTAAACAAAGTTAAACCAGCAAACATTGAAGAATTAGTTCTTACGCCAACACCTAGAAAGGCATTCGACGCAGTAGTGTTAGATACAATAGGCCCATTACCTCAATCTAACTACGGAAATAAATACGCATTAACGCTAATGTGTGATTTATCAAAATATTTAGTTTCCATATCAATACCTGACAAATCAGCAGCGACAAATCAGCTCGAGCATTTTTCGAAAATTTTATATTAATTTATGGCAAAATGCATACAATAAAATCTGATTTAGGAACAGAATTTAAAAACGAACTTTTTTGCGTAATTTGTAAATTTTTAAAAATTGAAATAAAATTTTCAACGAGTTATCACCACCAAACCATAGGTACAGTGGAGCGTAACCAACGTGTATTCAATGAATACATTCGAGCATATTTGAATGAAAACTTAAATGATCCATCAAATTCAGTTTTCGACAACAAATTTACCCCATTCGCATTAGTTTTTGGAAAAAAGGTAACAATGCCAAACGAAACAAATACAAATTTAGATCCTATTTACAATATTGTAAATTATAGTAAAGAAATAAAATACCGATTACAAAAAACCAATATTCTTGCTAAACAACTAATAAATAAACACAAAGAAAAAAACAAAGGATTTTATGATAAATCTAGTAAACCAATTAAATTACAAATAAATGATAAAGTTTTATTACAGAAACAACCATATGATAAAAATAAAAACATCTATGATGGTCTATTTATTATAACTAAGCTAAATGGAGCAAATGTAACGATTTTTAATGATAAAACAAAACAAGAAAAAATTGTACACAAAAACCGAATCAGAAAAGCATAAAAAAAATCTAAAAAAAAATGTTATACTTTTATATTTTTACATTTATTTTATATTTAAATAAAAAGAATATATTTGGGGGATTCACAAGGTGTCATAAAGTCATATGTCTTAAAATAATAACATGAAAAAATACGACTGTTGTGAGCAACCCCTCATAATTTAATGTGCTATTAATTACGACAGCACAATAAACATAGCAAGCAACGTTCTATTTATTTAAGACACTTTTTGTTTACAAACCAACAACAATATTTTTAAGCCATTGTAAAATGTTAGAACATTATGACAATAAACCATGATAGTACACCTTGTGAATACCCCAATTGTAATTAGTTACGACAAATTATAAAAATATATTTTATACATATTCAAAACAATTACAATAAAACGTAAACAATTATTATCGAAAAAAAAACATCTTTTTTGTAACCAAAAACAACAACAATTACAAAAAAATAATTAATATGAAATTAATGGAAAATAACTTACAAATAAAAAGGGAGGTATAGTACCCAACCTTAAAATTAATGCTATAATATTTTTAATACCTATAATATTTGATTTTTTAAATTTTAGTTATAAATTCAAGTTAGTTCTAAGTTTAGAAAAAAGCAAGAACTAAACAAGCCTGGTACCCCTTGTTTAATTCTTTCTGTTTTTTTTAATAAAAACCCTGTACACTACTTATCTATATACTACTTAACTATACCCTACTTAATTATTTACTACCTTATTAACCTACGCTGTAACATTTCATTAATTCTAGTTTGATATTTTATGATAATAAAGGAGACAGTTCAGTATGGTTAGAACAATTCAATAAACAACTTGTCCTTTCATTTTTCATTTGGTCTGACATTCCTTTTACTTAGGCCCTAATCATGTACAACGCAGCGCAACGCCGCAGAACTAACGCAATGCCAAAGAATAACATTGAAAGCACAAACAATGTCATAAATATTTTGTAATTTTGTTATTGCTTTCTACAGAAATTCACATTGCGTGTTAGAGTTTCAAACGCTCCATTGCTTGTGTCGTTGAAAATTTTAAAACGGTACATGAATTTCTGTTGAAAGCAACAACAAAATTACAAAATATTTATGACATTGTTTGTGTTTTCAATGTTATTGTTCGGCGTTGCGCTGCGTTGTAGATGATTAGGGCCTTAGTACGTAATTAAAATTTAGTTAAAATTAACTGAAAACACCTTTGAATATGTTTTTTGTAGTTTGAATTTTTTAATTTAAAATAAAGAGAAAAGTTAATTAATTTCTACGTTATAAAATGAACATTAAAAAAATAACCGTAAAATTCTTTAATTTAAAATGAAATGATCCGGTTTCTAATTACATTTTCAGTCTTTTTAACTTTATATTATTTTGAATGTACCTACATAATATTTTGAGCGTAATATCACACGAGTATGCTATAATTGTTTCTTTAAACACATTTTTCATCGATTGTAAAGACCAAGATGACAGAACTACTGAACGAAAGCGACAAAAGACAAAGTGACCGGGGAACTAAAAGAACGAACCAGTTCTTTTTTTTAAATGAACTAAAATGACCTTTTAATGAACGAAAACGAACTTTTAAGCCCAAGCCTACCGACGAGCAAATTCTATTCGACATACCATCAGCAGGTTTAGTTGAAATACGAAAGGAGTCAACGGAATTTTCAAATATAATATGGCGAAACACATCGATGCGCATTCACGTCAACGAAGTAGCTTTTCAAGGAAATTGTGCGCTTCCGTCCTCAATAAAAAACCTCAAAAGACCTGTAGACTTTTTTCTATACTTTTTTTCAGAAATTATAGTACAGATGATTGTGGAGGAAACGAATCGAGCGGCTTGTACAGAAAATATAATAACTTCATTCAAAGTAAATGCTAATGAAATTCGTCATTGTATTGGAATTCTAATTTACATGTCCGTGTACCGCTACCCAAACTTGGAAAGCTATCAGGGTAAAAACGCATTTTTGCCCATCAAAAATGCTATGCCATTTAAAAAATTTGCATCGATCAAACAGCATATATCTTTTCAAGACGAATCAATACGAATTAGAAAAGGTCAGTCTGGATACGATCCATTGTTTCAGATTCGCAACCTTGCTGATGAAATAAACTTGCGATTTGATTCTGTTCCAAAAACTTCCCGTTTTTGTGTTGACGAACAAATGTGTAGCACTAAAACGAAGCACCATCTTCGGCAGTATATGCCTAATAAGCCACACAAATGGGGAATTAAATTGTTTGTTCTTTGTGAACAGGCGATAATGTTATATTACCAGAAACACCCGATCTTGGATCCACTGCAAACGTCGTCGTAAGTTTGTCGTAAACAATTCCCAATTTTGTTCATCACATAATCTTCTTCGACAACTTTTACACATCGCTGCCTTTGCTAGTTTATTTACGAGCTAGAGGAATTTATGCCCTAGGAACGATTCGTGCCAATCGAATTCCGAACTGTAAGCTTCCATTGGATAATAAAATAAAAAAAAGAAAGAGGTTATGCAGTTGAATATGTTGGCTCCTCATTTGGAGTTGACATTAGCACAGTTTTGTGGAAAGATACGAAAACTGTTCGTTCAGCTTCAACTTATGTGGGTATTCAACCGTTTGAAAGAACGATACCAAAACAAAATCCAGCCAAGGCGCATCGATATGATCGTAAAGCGAAAAAAGTTGTAGAGGTAGACTGTCCACAAATCATACATGAATATAACCGGCATATGGGAGGAGTGGATTTAATGGATGGTCTTATAGGTCGCTATCATATTAGAGCCAAGACTCGAAATGTAATAACAAGTTTATTTTACCACTTTGTTGATATGGCTGTTACGAACTCATATATTTTATATCGTCGTAGTCATAATGAGCAGAGATGAAACTAGCAGTCCTGAAAAAGCAAAATTGCTCAAGTTGCCTATGTTTAGAGAAGAAATTGCTGCTGGACTTATTGCATATTCGGAAAGACGATCGGTTGGACGTCCTTTGTTACAGCTCGATAAGCCACAGGCAACGACATCTGGAATCGGTAGCAAAGCCAAACATCCAACTGAAGACGTTCGTTTTGATGGATATGACCATTTTCCAATCTGGCAAGATACGGAAAGTGGCAAAAGAAAATGCAAGCTCTGCAAAACATCTCAAACACAATGTAAATGCCAAAAGTGTGATATACATTTATGTTGTTCAAATACTAAAAACTGTTTTTTACATATCATTACCAAAAAATAGTATGAGTTTTTGCTTTTTTTCTAAAAAAAAATGTATTTTTTGAACAAAAGTAATTTTATTAATAAAACCCTACCTGTATATAATTTTTACCATAAACAGGTAAGGATGCCCTGAGGCACCCTTTCGTTTTTTCCACCTGGCGACTAAAATAAAACCGATTTTAAACTTCAGTCTTCAATTTATTTAATTTTTGCCCACTATTATTTAAAAAAAAAAATTAACAAGCGGTTGCCATTCAAATTAAGCTCTTGCCTGTTAGAGGGTTAAGCAACTAACAAACTGAAATGTCAATACAAAAATATATTAAAAAAATAATAAAAAATATAAAAATAAAAGTTGAAATTTGTGAATAAAAGGTGAAATTGAAAAAAAGAATAATTTGCTTAAATTATTGTAAGAATTTATTGTTGGTGATTTTATTAATACTTGAACTTTTCATTGAAAACGGTGGTAAGCACTAAAAAAATTCGTTTGCACAAATGCACAATTGAACAGCACAAGTTTACGGGTCGGAATTGTTGGGCAAATTTACAAAGTTTGTGTAAATGAAATTTCATACAATTTTTGACAGTTAACTTTGGAAGGTTTAAAAATGAACAGTTTACACAGATTGCGAGACTTTTAAGAGATATAATGAACACCCTAATTGATTTTTATTTCTGTTAATATGTTCAGTTTTATGCAAGGACCGGAAAACGTTTTTTAAAAATATTTATCATTGGTGTTCGAAAAATATTTTAAATTGTACAATAACCAAAATAAGTTCAAAATAATAAAGTTCTCAAAAAAAAAAGGTTTTTAGAAAAATATTTTTTTTGTACTTTTGTACAAAAAATTACGAACCGAAAATTTGATTTTTTCTTTTTAAAAATTTAAAAATCATGCGCACAAAATAATTTTTTTTTCATCAGTTTAAAAAAAATAAAAGCAAACACAAAAAATAAGATATTTATTTTTTCAGTACAATATTATTTTGTACATGAAAAGAAAAAAAAGAACCGAAAAAGTAAAATTGAATTTTTTTTTATTGACAAAATTTAAACTCATACGTACAAAATTATAGTAAAAAATTTAAAGCTGATTAATAATAAGTAGTTATAACATGATAAAGATTATCCTAAAACTAAAAAGTAATCTTATCAATTAGCTTGATGTTGAATTTGAGAAACAATAAATTTTCTACATGCTCAGAACTTAAATTCCTTCTATTTTTGGTCATAATAATTGGCAAAGCACTGAAGGCTGTCTCCACAGATACCTGTGTGGCGGGTACAGCTAATGCAACAGCAGCTAGTTTTGATAATTAAGAATCTCTAAGGATTTTTTGCAATTGCAATTTTAAACACAATTTTATAGTTGAAAACATGTTTTGAACACCAATGATAAATATTTTTCAAAAAAAATAATAATAACGTTTTTGTGTATTTTTCAAATTTTAAAAATAAATATCTTTTTTGTGTTTCCTATTTTTTTTTTTAACTGATAGGAAAAAAAATTTATTTTGTACGCATGAGTTTTGAATTTTTCAAATGAAAAACTTAAATTTTAAGTTTTCGGTTCTTAATTTCTGATAACTGGTTTTATGCATAAAATAAGACTGAAACACATGTGTACAAACATTTGTACATATATAAAAGAAAATAAAAAACAAAAAATATTGGTAGGTAATAATGACAGGTTAAAATACTGATTTAGCTGTCTTAGTACGTAAATTAAATTTAGTTAAAATTAACTGAAAACACCTTTGAATATGTTTTTTGTAGTTTGAATTTTTTTAATTTAAAATAAAGAGAAAAGTTAATTAATTTCTACGTTATAAAATGAACATTAAAAAAATAACCGTAAAATTCTTTAATATAAAATGAAATGATCCGTTTTCTAATTACATTTTCAGTTTTTTTAACTTAATATTATTTTGAATTTACCTACATAATATTTTGAGCGTAATATCACACGAGTATGCTATATTTGTTTCTTTAAACACATTTTTCATCGATTGTAAACACCAAGATGACAAGACAAGTAAACTACTGAACGAAAGCGACAAAAGACACAAAAGACAAAGTGACCGGTGTACTAAAAGAACGAACTAGTTTTTTTTTTTAAATGAACTAAAATGACCGGTCACCAAAATAAACTTTAAAGCCCAAGCCTACCGACGAGCAAATTCTATTCGACATACCATCAGCCGCAAAGGAAGAAAGTGATTCCATTCGAAGAATCCAATCATCCGTAAATGACTCCTTAGCGACCCTGAGAACCCTTGGTGTTGAAGTGAATAGCTGGGACCAAATCTTGAGTAGATTTATATCCACTAAACTCCCAGAAATCCCACTCTCACTTTGGGAACAATCCCTCACATGCCCTCGTGAACTACCAAGTGGAGTCAAATGTCACAATTCCTAGTTGATCGGTATGAAGTTGTAGAACGGCTTACTAGCATTAAAAGCACAAAAGACTGCTTAACAGTTACTAGATCACCCCAGCCGAATAAGATGGAAGCGTATGCGTCTCAAGAAAGTTTAAGTTCTTCATCCTGCAAATTGTGTAATGAATATCATTCATTAAGAACATGCCCAAAATTTCGATCTTTCGCAATACAACAGAGACTTGATTATGTATTTAAGAACAAGTTTTGCAATAACTGTTTAGCCACATCCCAACTTAGAGCGCCGTGCGGTAGTAAACATACTTGTTTTCACTGTAAGAAACCCCACCACACGTTATTGCATATGAGGCAAAAAACTCACAACCCAGCTCAAATATCAGAAAGTACTCAGCATAATGAAATCACTAATGCTCAAGACAACTTCCTCAAACCTCAAGAAAATATCAAGCACATTGCTCTAGTACAAAATCAGCAGAAGATGAGTTCTGCGAAGAATTTTACTCAGACAACTTCGCGCGATGAAACTGGTAGATATGTAGTTAGGCTACCCTTCAAGAAAGAATTTCCTGAAACAGTATTCCTAGGATCATCAAGATTCATGGCCTTAACCCAGTATTCTACCATGGAAAAAACAATGGCCAAAGATCCCAGCCTGCAAACCCAATATAAGGAAGTTATTAATGAATACTTAACTCTTGACCACATGGAAGAAAGTCCATCAAATGAAATTATTTGCAAAGGAAAATATGGCTCATATTATTTACCACACCACTTATTTCAGCCACACTCGGCTGACCCTGTTCAAGATTACCAGCTTAGGACGGTAACGTTCGGAGTGAACTGTGCTCCCTTTTTAGCAATTCGGATCCTAATCCATTTGATTCCGAACCCACACACCCTAAAGCAGCATCAATACTGCGCTCAGAGACTTATGTCGATGATATTTTGACCAGAGGTTACACATTAGAAGAAGCCCTAGAAGCTCAAAATCAGCTGATTAAAACTCTAAAATCAGCTGGATTTCCACTGAAGAAGATTACCGCAAATAATCAACAACTTCTATCACATTTACCCAAAGAGGTTCTGTATGATTCAGACTTACTCCGGTTTTATGATACCAGCTCCACAAAAACCCTAGGTATTAAATGGAATGCTCTAACAGACTCTTTTACATACAATTTTTCTCCATTTGAACATTCCGCAAAAAATACCAAACGTCAGATTTTGTCATCAGTGGCAAAACTCTTTGATCCAGCTGGATGGATCACACTAATAGTAATAAGGGCAAAATTCTCATCCAACAGTTATGGCTAGAGGGCCTAGATTGGGATGACGAAGTTTCCTATGAGTCACTTCAAAACTGGAACAGTTTAGTTCATGATCTTTCACAAGTCGAACTATTTTCGAGCTCAAGGTGGCTACAGTATGTGCCCTCTGACTCCATTCAAATTCACGGGTTCTCAGACGCTTCCAAGGCGGCATACTGTGCCACGGTATACATGCGTTGTGTGTAATAGCTAAAAGCAAAGTTGGCTAAAAGCAAAGTTGCCCCTATACAGACGATTTCTTTCCCACGGTTAGAGCTCACTGGCGCGGTCTTGCTTTCAAACCTCAAAACGTCATAACATCATTGAAGCTAGAACCAAAACCAGTATATTTATGGACAGACTCGTTCATAACGCTAGGATGGCTTTCAAAACCTCGATCTGCATGGGAAACCTACGTCGCGAATAGAATCTCCCAGATTTACAGTTTTGTGCCAAATGCGACGTGGCGACACGTCTCTACCCACGATTATTCAGCAGATATAGGAACAAGAGGATGCAAACCCCAATATCTTGCGAACAATTCCCTTTGGTGGCATGGACCATCATGGTTATCAAGACCTGCGTCTGAATGGCCTAAAAGAAACCCATTGAAAGTCACAAAACCCCCTGAAGTAACCAGAGTTCTGCACGTAGCGGTGCAAGATAATGAGGTTTTAATTAAATTCTCTTCATACAGCAAGGCTCTAAGAGTTGTATGCTATGTTTTTCGGTTTTTCAATAAATATAATGGGAAAATTCGTACAGACGTTCATATCACTAATGAATAAATCATAACGCAAACGGAAATGAAATTTGTAAAAGAGCGACTTATTGTCTTAGCCCAAACACAATTTTTTTCTCATGAATGCCAATGTTTAAAGGACAAGAAACCCCTTTCTAATAAGAGCTCATTAAAGTGCCTGAATCCATTTCTAGATAAAAACTCAATTATAAATAAAAGCAAATAGAAGATTGTCTCAAGCGTCTCTTCCGTATAATGAACGGTATCCGATAATACTACCAGGTATATCACGGTTTTGTCATTTATATCTCGCACATTTGCCCCAATTCCTTTTTCACGCGGAATGCAGCCGAATGTGTAGAATGGTGCAAACAGAATTTTACGTTTTCAGACTCTTGCCTAGAGTAAAAAACATAATTCGGCAATGTAAAACCTGTATAATCTACAAACAAACAGCCTATTCACAAATCATGGCTCCCTTACCTATCGAAAGATGTAGTTTATCTCTACCTTTTCAAGTAACCGGAATTGATTTTGCCGGCCCATTTGAAATCAAAACCTCAACTTTACGAAAATCACCCTCAGTAAAAGGATACGCTAGTGTCTTCGTTTTCTTCAGCACGAAAGCAATACACTTAGAGGCATGCTCTGACCTCTCCTCATCGGCCATTTAAGCGGCATTTTCCCGCTTCGTTGGGAGGCGGGGGCTACTCCAACGGGTTATAACGGATAACGGAAGAAATTTCCCGGAGGCCAGTCGAAAACTCGAGCAAGAATTCTCCAACTTTTTAGCAAACACTGCGCAAAAGATAGCTCAAAAATATATTGCTCACGGGTTTGAGTGGAGGTTTATACCCCCTCACGCACCTCACATGAGCGGCCTCTGGGAGGCCGCAGTGAAAAGTTTTAAGTGTCACCTAAAACGTATAGCAGGCGCTCAAAAGTTCACCTTCGAGGAATTTTCCACCATCTTAGCTAGAATAGAAGGAGTCCTTAATACTCGGCCTATCTCGGCTCTATCCGAAAATCCATCTGATTTAACTGCCTTAACTCCTGGACACTTCTTAAGGGGAGCTCCCCTTATGGCCTTTCCAGAGCAAAATTGCGAAACAATGTCCCTCATTAACCGGTGGGAAAAACTAAAAGCTCTCCACCATCAACTCGCAATACGGTGGAAGGGTGAGTATCTTAAATCCCTCCACAAGAGATACAAGTGGAAGAACTCGGTCCCCAACCTGCAGGCAGGAGATCTCGTAGTGGTCATGGATGACGTACAGCCTCCACACGAGTGGCGCTTAGGGAGGGTGGATAAAACATTCCATGGCCCAGACAAGAACGGACGTATTGCGGACGTACGCACAGCGTCCGGAGTAATAACGCGTCCAATTGCAAAGTTGTACTACCTCCCCTGCTTAGGCAATGAACCTGAAGGACATAGTTTGCACCCCACACTCATTTTCAGTACTCGCAATCCATACATTTTATAACTAGCCCTTTTACACATTTAACCCATTATCTTTTAGCCCAATTACTAACACCCATAATTTCTACTTTTAAATTTTTTATTTTGCTGCAGGTCTAACCGACGATCAACCCCCGCTCGGCGGAGCCATAACCAAAGCAACACCCTCAACAATCGGTTAAGATGAGACCAACAGGACATCTTTAAGTGCATGGTTTGCAAGAAGTACCACCCTTTAAAGATTTGCTATTATTTTTAAAAATGGATGTTAAAGCGAGAGAAGATGTGGTGGAACGACATCAGTATTGTCGCAACTGTCTGGCCAAGAGCCACACTATAAGGTCTTGTACCTCTATGTACACGTGCCGAAAGTGTGATCAACTACATCACACACTTTTGCATCCAGGACAACGCCGGTCTACACGTCCCAGAACACGTCAGACCACCAGGCGGTCATGCCATACTCAACCAGTAGCAACTAGATCCACAGAAAGGCACCAAGGTCCTGCAACATCACAGCCTGCCAACCAACAACGTAGTCAACTAGCAGCGGAAACCACCCCGAATACGAAAATTGGCTGAAGCTATAAGGTAGATAGCTCAAGTGCTCTGTACAACAGATGCTACCACATCTACTTCCTAAGTAAGAGGCGGCGGCATGTACAAATTGCATTTGTACATTTAAAATGATATTTTGAAATTTTTTATTATTATTACATTGGTAAATTGTACATTATTTCCTGTTTGAATTAGCAAAAGTCCCTAATAATCCGTTAACATTTAAATCTTTTTATAAATTGTACTCACCACGAGGTATATCGTAGATTTTTTGTAAGTTGCCCGCACTGTAAGATTAATACACTTCGCAAATTTCCAATTGTCAATTGTAGCGAACTTTCGTTAACTTCAAGCTGGTGTAAATAACCTTAAGTTTTGCAACCAGTGTGTTTTTTCTTCTCTCAACCACGAAGCGAACAACACAACCACTACCCGGCAGTGCGGACAGCTTACTCCAAACCTACAGTTTTTTTTCTGAAATTTTTAATTGCTTATCCAATACGTATGTATGCATTTAAGTGAAGTTGAATTATTATAAACCATTATTGGAAAAAAAGGAAAATCATTAAAATTCGGTTTTCATTTTTCTCCCTTCACCCATCTATTATAATTACTCCTCTGGTGCAATTATAATACTAATCTTCCTCTGTCTAGCCCAGCGTTTCTCTCTAGGTGGCCATCCGCCCTTGGCACGATTTAAGGCTAGATTACACTATTATACTTTGTATTAATACATGTCAAAAACTCAAGTAATATGACCAAGTGTGATAGTGTGAATGCAATGTGTCACAAGTATTACGAAAAAAGTTTGACATCCCATACGACTTCATCGTTTTTTGAAAATTTTCTAAACGGTAATACTTTTCATTTGATCAGGGTTGCATTTTAACAAAAGCATGTTCATGTGTGATAGTGTGACTACAAACTGTAATGTTACATTAGATTTTTTGACAGTCACAACAAAACTCATTAGATTTCCATCTCACAAAGTATTATGGAATACGTAAGGCTTGTGAGATAGTGTAATCTAGCCTTTAGATGAAGATTGGTTAGCATTGGTGTCGAACCCACACACCAATACACACTGCTATGTACCCATTAATACCAACTTGTACTTAAGGCTTTTGACCACTTTTTACCTGTGATACTGAGTTTTCCATTATGCCTGATTTGGGGTTAATATGTTCATCACTTATTTAAATTGTTTTTGCCACTGAGGCAACACTTGCGGGTTTTATATTTGTTAGTGTACTGAAATCAACCGTATTATTGAATACAGAGGGTGAGTGGGAACGCGTACGAGTGACAGGTTTAGCCGTTAGGTATTTACCATCATGAAGTTTTTTTTATTTATTTCTGCATTGCTAACATTCACTGTAACATTTTCATTTCTTTCGTTTTGCTTTATTGTCTTTGCATTATTCATATACTTTACTGTTTAGTGTGCTCTTGTTATTGTTATTTATGTTGTTGTAACACCGAAATAAAAAAAAGAGAAAAAATAGTTGTTGCACAGATTATATGTATGTACTTATGTATGTACATACGTACCTACATACATATATTTTTTAGTTTTCTTGTATTTTTTCTATATTTTTTTAATAATTCTATTGTTCACATTTATTAAATAACTGGCATTTAACCCGCTACTTCGTTAGCGTCTCCTTTTCTTTCGTGGACTTATTTTTACGCCAAAGTTTATGTTTCTAGGTTTTAACCCCCTACTTTGTAATAGGTACGATATTCACCTCTTAAACGTTCGCTTTTCGAAAATGTACCAAATTTTTATTTGTAGTTTTTAGATATGTAACGAATGTGATAGGGGAATGTAAGAAAGAAAAAATTGACGGTTTATTGTTGTGACTTTGTTGAAGCTTTGATATTGTTACATTTAAGACCAGAGTGTTTTAAAATTCTTATTCACTTTATGGTCTTACTTGTATAATATTTTTAGCTTTTCTAAAGTATTTGGAAAAAGTTTCCTGACGAGCTGGCCTAAGCAACCAGCGAAATGCGCATAGGAACTAGCTTTCCCACAACAATAAATTTCAGTGTTTTCATTTAAAAAATTGGGATTATTAGCACATCATTAATAAATGAACTAATTAATAAAATATTTCATTCCCAAAAATAATTTTTGATAATAAATTTGCATGTGCCCGGCAAATAAAAAACTGAAATGGCAAGCTGCTTTATTTAAGTAACTTGTTTTTTTTTTAATTTTTGTTTTTTCTTTCTATCCTCTTACAACTACAATTTGTGTTGGAAAAAACCCAGCCAATTGTAGGGGAATGTAAGAAAGAAAAAATTGACGGTTTATTGTTGTGACTTTGTTGAAGCTTTGATATTGTTACATTTAAGACCAGAGTGTTTTAAAATTCTTATTCACTTTATGGTCTTACTTGTATAATATTTTTAGCTTTTCTAAAGTATTTGGAAAAAGTTTCCTGACGAGCTGGCCTAAGCAACCAGCGAAATGCGCATAGGAACTAGCTTTCCCACAACAATAAATTTCAGTGT
This sequence comes from Pollenia amentaria, assembly GCA_943735925.1. Lineage (NCBI taxonomy): Eukaryota > Metazoa > Arthropoda > Insecta > Diptera > Polleniidae > Pollenia > Pollenia amentaria. The sequence goes on along the minus strand of OX031006.1, from coordinate 111,933,163 downwards.
TTTCATTTAAAAAATTGGGATTATTAGCACATCATTAATAAATGAACTAATTAATAAAATATTTCATTCCCAAAAATAATTTTTGATAATGAATTTGCATGTGCCCGGCAAATAAAAAACTGAAATGGCAAGCTGCTTTATTTAAGTAACTTGTTTTTTTTTTAATTTTTGTTTTTTCTTTCTATCCTCTTACAACTACAATTTGTGTTGGAAAAAACCCAGCCAATTGTAGGGGAATGTAAGAAAGAAAAAATTGACGGTTTATTGTTGTGACTTTGTTGAAGCTTTGATATTGTTACATTTAAGACCAGAGTGTTTTAAAATTCTTATTCACTTTATGGTCTTACTTGTATAATATTTTTAGCTTTTCTAAAGTATTTGGAAAAAGTTTCCTGACGAGCTGGCCTAAGCAACCAGCGAAATGCGCATAGGAACTAGCTTTCCCACAACAATAAATTTCAGTGTTTTCATTTAAAAAATTGGGATTATTAGCACATCATTAATAAATGAACTAATTAATAAAGTGATATTTTTTATTTTAATGTTTATTGGTTTAATAGATAGATGGCGTGGCAAAAAAGTTTTAAAATACAGGCCTTACCCGTTTACTCCCCAAAAGGATCGAATTTCAAAAAAGTGTCAGACGCCCAACCTCATATTTTTTTAATGAACATGAGGTTAGGATATTTACCCGTTTTTACCTTTTTGACCCTCTAACCATAAAAATTTCCAAAACTCCCATCCAGGGAATAGATTTCGCGAGAAGCCAACCTCCCCGGTAAATTTCAACGCGCGATGATGAATCAGTCAGTAACTTTTATATTATATATAGGTAGATGAAGAAAAATGTTTTGAAAAAAAAATAACAGAATTAGGTACGCTTTTCACCCCTTAAACGTTCGAATTTCGAAACGCATCATATTTGTATTTTTTAGATAAGTTGCGAATGTGATACATTTTTTATTTTAAAGATTATTGGTTTAAAAAATATGTTTATGGCATAGCAAAAAGTGTTCAAATACAGGTTTTACCTTACCCGTTTACTCCCCAAAAAGGCCGACATTCAAAAAAGTACCAGGCACCTGTCCGCTAATTTTTTTATTGAACAACAAAAAGTACTAAATTTTTTTGGTGTCTTTTTAGCGGCATATGAGTAGGATAATGAACCAGTAACGTCACAATTTTATATTATAATAGATAGATGAAGAAAAATATTTAAAAAAAGTAACAAAATTAGGAACGATTTTCACCCCTTTAGGGATCGAATTTCGAACAAGTACCATATTTTTATTTGTATTTTTTAGATAAGTACGAATGTGATATAATTTTTATTTCTATGTTTATTGGCTCAAAAGATAGATGGCGTAACAAAAAATTTCAAAATATAGGTTTTACCCGTTTACTCCTTACTTCAAAAAAGGCGTAGACAGCTGTTCGCTTATTTTTTAATGAACAATAATAGGTATTAAATTTGTTTGTGTATCTTTTAGTTTAGCAGATATGATGTTAGCGAATTTCCGTTTTTATCGCCTTTTTTCTATTGACCAACAATAAGTATTAATTTTTTTGGTATCTCCTTTAGCTTATCAGATATAAGGTAAGCGTGATCGATTTGGCGAGAGGCCTGCCTCCGGTCCAAATGTCAACTTTTTAACTTCAGGCGTTTAGGCTGTGCGATGAAAGATAAATAGATGGAGAAAAAATATCTTAGGAAAAGTAACAAAATTAGGAACGATTTTCACCCCTTTAGGGATCGAATTTCGAACAAGTACCATATTTTTATTTGTATTTTTTAGATAAGTACGAATGTCATATAATTTTTATTTCTATGTTTATTGGCTCAAAAGATAGATGGCGTAACAAAAAATTTCAAAATATAGGTTTTACCCGTTTACTCCTTACTTCAAAAAAGGCGTAGACAGCTGTTCGCTTATTTTTTAATGAACAATAATAGGTATTAAATTTGTTTGTGTATCTTTTAGTTTAGCAGATATGATGTTAGCGAATTTCCGTTTTTATCGCCTTTTTTCTATTGACCAACAATAAGTATTAATTTTTTTGGTATCTCCTTTAGCTTATCAGATATAAGGTAAGCGTGATCGATTTGGCGAGAGGCCTGCCTCCGGTCCAAATGTCAACTTTTTAACTTCAGGCGTTTAGGCTGTGCGATGAAAGATAAATAGATGGAGAAAAAATATCTTAGGAAAAGTAACAAAATTAGGTACGATTTTCACCCCTTAAACGTTTGAATTCCGAAAAAGTACCAAATTGGCTTTTGCATTTTTTAGATAACTTACGAATTTTATATAATTTTTATTTCTATGTGTATTGATTTAAACGATAGATGAGGGACAAAAAAGTACCAATATGCAGGTTTTACTCGCTAAAAGAGCCGAACAGATGTCAAGTTCTCTTTTTTTGTTTAATGAACAGTAATAAGTGTTAAATTAAAAAAGTACTACGAATGTGATATAATTTTTATTTCTATGTTTATTGGTTTAAAAGATAGATGGCGTAACAAAAAAGTTTCAAAATACAGGTTTTACCCGTTTACTTCAAAAAAGGCATATACACCTGTCCGCTTATTTTTTAATGAACAATAATAGGCACTAAATTGTTTTTTGTCTCTTTTAGTTTAGCAGATATGAGGTTAGCTAATTTAAGTATTAAATTAAAAAGTACTACTTTAATTAAAAAAAAGTACCAGTTAGAGAAAGAAAAAGCACCAAAAATCGCCCTTACAGATTCTCATTCACTCAGTAACTTGCATGTATAATTTTATATTTCTAGGTCCAATATTAACAGCAAATCAAAAAGAATCAGATAAAGCGCAAAAAAGTACCTAAAGGCGTCCCTTAGAGATGCTCATTCACTCAACGCATTGCTTTTTAAATTTTATGTTTGTATTTAGATGCAATACTTAAAAAAATTCAATAAGTAACTGTTGGCAAACAAAACAGTAAGAAAAAGTACAAAAAACCCACTCTTACAGATTCTCATTCGCTTGGGAACTTGCATGTTTAATTTTATTCTTATAGGTCCAATTTTAACGGAAATTCCAAAAGTATCAGGTATAGAACAAAAAATACCAAAAAGCTCCTCGTAGAGATTATCATTCACTGAGGGCACTGCATACTAAATTTTATGTTTGTAAATCCAATATTAGCGAAAATAAAAAAGGTACCAGTAAAAAAACGAAAAAGTACCCCTCTTATAGATTCTTGTCCACTCAGGACATTTAATGTTGAATTTTATGCTTCTAGGTCCAATACTAACGGAAATTCAAATAGTACCAGTTAAAGACCAAAAAGTACCAAAAAGCCTTTCTTACAGATTCTAATTTACTCAGAACCTTGGCTGTTCAATTTCATGTTTCTATGGCTAATACTAACGGAATTCAAATAGTACCAGTTAAAAAACAAAAAAGTACCACAAATTTCCCTCTTGTAGATTCTTGTCCACTCAGGACATTCAATGTTGAATTTTATGTTTCTAGGTCCAATACTAACGGAAATTCAAAAAGTTCCAGATGAAGAGCAAAAGTACCAACAAGTTCCCTCATAGGTTCTTACCCACTCAGGACATTGCATGTTGAAGTTTATATTTGTAGGTCCAATATTAACGATTATTAAAAAAATTGCCAGTTGAAGAACCAAAAAGCTAAATAAGAAATTAAATTTCCCGTATTTACCCTTTTTGATATTTTTTTTCTTCCCATTGAAGCATAAAAAATTTCAATATTGTAGTGGGAATAATTTAATACGTATGTGTCAATGAATAAAAAAAATGTTTTGTAAAAAAGGTAGCAAAAAGAGTTGCGGTTTTTACCCCTTAATCGTCCGAATTTCGAAAAAGTACCAAATTCGTATTTGGATTTTTTAGATAAGTTTCAAATGTGATATAACCATTATTTTTATGTTTATGACAAAAAAGTACCAAAATACATGTTTTACCCGTTTACTCCGTTAAAGAACAACGATAAGTATTAAATTTTTTTTATCTTTTTTAGTTTTGGTGATATAAGGTTACCGAATTTACCTGTTTTTACCCTCTTTTACCCTCTAAACATTCGAATTTCCAAAAATCTCGTCTTAGTGGATTGATTTGGGGAGAGACCAACCCCTGGTCCAAACTTTAAGTTTTTTAGCTTCAGACGTTTAGGCTGTGCGATGATGAATCAGTCAGTCAGTAACGTTAAAATTTTATATATATAGATTTAAATTAAAAATTATTATTTGAGCGATCAATTCGCTTGTTCAATATTATTTAAACAAATTAATGTTGAAAAAAATCATATGCGGAGTTAAAGAAATACGCCTGTTCTCAACAAACACGGCTAAATGTATTGTAAAGATAGAAGTATGTATAAGAAAAACTACACAATCTGGAAATTGAAGTAAATAATCTGCAAGTCCCTTTGGGGGCGCTCAGCAACTGGGCCGCAGAGTGCGGACTGGGAGTTTCGAACAAAACGAAACTGGTACTGTTCACCAGACGGACGAAAATTCAGGCTACCACGGCTGGGGGGTTATGAACTTCCTTTGTCGGATCACGCGAAATATCTGGGAATTATCCTGGAATCAAAATTATCATGGAAATTAAATACTTAACACAGGGTCAGGAAGGCTAGACTGGTCAAATACGCGGCAATAGTACGGCCTATTCTTACATATGGATCTCCGGTATGGTGGACCGCGACGGGCAGGAAATACTTCGTGGACCAGCTGAGAAGAATACAAAGATCAGCCTGTATTGGTATAGCAGGCGCTTTACGTACTAGTCCTTCAGAGGCTCTGAATACTATACTGCACCTTGTGCCAATAGAATTACACCTTATGGCCGTATCCGTCAACAGCGCGGCTAGGTGCTCTACATCGGGATGTTGGAAAGCAAGGATGTACGGTAATGCAGGGATCTTACAGAAACAACTCACATCTCTGAGACGACCAACGGACTATATGATACCCCGTACAGACTTTGATAAAAAATTTAAGGTCATATTTCCGTCAAGGCGGGAATGGAGCAGGGGAATCCTGGCCATGGAATATCGCACGAGGGTTTACACAGATGGGTCAAAGATGACTTATGGTGTTGGCTCTGGGGTTTTCTATGAGGAACTGCACGTGAATCAGTCTTTCCGCCTGCCAGATTGGGCGAGCGAATTTCAAGCCATAATATTGGCGATAAAAGAGGCAGGAATATCAGCGGCAAAATTGGCATTTTCGTTGATAGCCAGGCGGCTCTGCTGTCACTAAGGTTACATAAAACAACGCCCATTCTCGTCAACCAGTATAAGGAAGAACTATCCAGACTTGGCAGCCTATCTGACATTACCTTAATTTGGGTCCCTGCACATAGGGACCATTACGGTAATGAACAGGCGGATGGGCTGGCCAAGACTGGAGCTACTTTTGATATTTCACAGGGTGTGCCAGTCGCAACACCCCTGGGAACCATCTGAAGCGAAATCTTCAGACACTATCTGGATATGGCTGAAGATAAATGGAGGAAAGTGGATGGCTGCAGGGCTACCACATATGACATAGGTCGCTGTGAGCGACTTCTCAACTTCAGTCGGAAAGACGTGTCAAGACTTATACATGTACTTACTGGTCACTGGACGATCGGTAAGCATGCTATGAGACTCGGCCTCCCTTTTAATGAATGCTGCCGCATCTGCGGGAACCGGAAACTGAGGAAGCAGTATTTCATCTTCTATGTGATTGCCCAGCGTTTAATTCAATACGACATGGATTATTTGGGAATTACCTTATACAAGGACTCTCGGAGATATCGCGGGTGAAACTCAGCAACTTGCTGAAATATCTCAACGCAACGGGCTGGCTTTAGCCACCTTAGTATTGCCCCTGGTTCAAGTTTGATTGTGGGTTCCAATTCTTGACGAGGGGTGTGGTGTCAAAACGAAGTCACTGTCCACTCTACTTGCAGCACGCCTAGTTCTGTGCGTGTTACCACGTTAACCAACCAACCAATCTGCAAATCCAGGAGGGAGAGTGAGAATTGTTCCAGAAGTCACGAGTAGAATTAAAGCCGCGAGTTTTGACTCGGTTTGATACAGTTACCAACATAAATGCATGGAACAGTGAGGAAGACGTCATAGTGCTAATGTTTGCATTAAAGGGGACTGCCGTTGAAGTTCTTAAAAGTGTACCAATTAGTTGGAGAAATAATTATGACGCATAACGGTTGCACTGTAACGCAAGTATAGTGGTGAACACAAAAAAGAAAATTTATAAAATAAAATAGCGGGGAAGAACGTAAAAGGTTAATGGAACATTGCAAAATTTTGCACTGGAAATTGAGCGTATGGTGCAGCTATCTTATGCTGGTGAGAGTCATCCATTGTTGGATCACTTCTAAACTGAAGCATTTGTTAATGCTATTTGAGATGCTGATGTAAAAATTGAGGTATGTACATCAAAAAAGTCCAGACTTATGGAAGCGCTTTCATTACCCAGCCCAGGAAACCTCAACGTACATTTAAAAACCACAAACATACAATGATTATGATTCCTTAAAGCAATTGTCTGCATATGGGAAAACAAATCATGTATTGGCGTGATGATGAAAACCCCCTTAATGTTAAATATGGAAGTGAGCCTCGTGTGGACAGCTTCTCGCTTGTTATCGTCAGGAATCGTTACCTCACAGAAAAGTTCGAAAACGTGAAAAAGCGGTTGCTTATTTGAGAACTTAGTAACTTTGAGGCTAAGCGCTGTAAGAACACTGAAAGAAGGGAATGCACCAATGAAGGTTTCTCTCTGCAGGTACAGCCCAGCGGATAACGGATAACGGTACAAAGACATGATCCCGTATTGGCTAAGATTATTAGGGCCAAGAGAGTAGATAGAATTAAGAAAAATAGCATTAGATGGTTCACTGATGAAAGTGTACTGGGTTTAGTGGGAAAGTCTTAGAATGGCAAATGTTTACCTATACCGAAAAGGGAGAGCACCGATGACAAGGCAACTATTGGAAATACACTTTATCGTTTTGTACTTTAATATGTATTTATTGTAATTAACACTTGTTCCTTGAAAAAGTAGGTTTTGTATGTTTCATATTTTTTCAATAAAGCTGTATATATTAGAAAAAAAATTATTTTTTTTTTCATGAAAATCCGTGGATAAGTTCCTGTTTTATTCCCGATAAAGTGAATGTACCTACTTTTGACATTTGTTATCGCAAATTTGTGTAGAGCTAAAAATGTTGTGATTTTTTACCAATTTAACCCTATTTATTACACAATATTTTTTAATCCTTTTTATTGTGTTGTCTTTATATAATTTATTTACATGCGTCCTATTTGATACTATCGGTATACCATGTTCTAGTTGTGACTACCTGTGAGTATGCCTATTTTATTTTAATTTTTATTGGAATAATGGAAATCACGTACATACTAGTTTTATTAGTTTTTCTTAAAGCTACATGAAAATCGATGGGTTATTAATTATTTTATGATCGATAAAGTAAAAGTACCTACTTGTAAAATTTTTAATCGTAAATTTGAGTCAAAAATTTCGTTATTGTAAAAAGGTATATAAAGGCAAAACCTTTCACAATCTGCATTACTCAACAAGTGATTGTAGAAAAGACAAGTATTAATATAAAATAAAAAAATTAGCAAAAAACTTAGAAAAATGTCGTGTAAAAATGAGCCGGATGTATTTTCTTATGTGTGCGGCAAATTTAATGACCAAAAATAAACGGCGCAATTTCTGCAGGTGGATTTATACTTTCCGTTTTACATCAAGATAGAAAGTCAATTCTTGAAGCTCTGTGTGATATACCATGTACTTACCTTTTATCACCCCCCCAAATCATCTTCGAGCATGTGTAGTACATCAGATGATCTAACACCGAAGCTTTACAGTCAACTTGAGCTTGATGATCTTATAAGAGACCTCGAGCTAACAAAAGAGAAATCGGAGCTTTTAGCATCACGCTTAAGAGAGCGAAATTTCTTAGAAAATGACATCAAGTCAACTGCGTACCGGAACCGACATAAGCCATATGCCAATTTTTATATAGGAAAAGAGGATTTGTGTTTTTGTTATGACATAAAAGGTCTTTTTGAGAGGCTCGGCCAAAAATATGTTCCAAGTGACTGGCGGTTATTTGTTGTTAGTAGCGGAGAGAGCCTTAAGGCTGTTTTATTACATATTGGCAACGAGAAGCCATCTATACCTATTCCACATGCCATGAAATGAAAGAAACATATGAAACTATGGCCACTTTATCAAGAAATTTGAAGTATGAAAATCACAATTAGAAAGTGTGTTGCGACTTAAAAGTTGTTGCTATTTTCACAGGCCTTCAAGGTGGCTATACAAAGTTTTGCTGTTTTCTCTGCCTCTGGGAAAGCCGAAATCGCAAAAATCACTACATAAAAAAGGATTGGAAAATAAGAGCCATAAGCACCTTAGGCCTACGTAATGTAAGGTACCCTGCGTTGATTAAAAAGGACAATGTAATTTAACCACCACTACATATAAAGCTCGGCTCCGGTAGACTAGCTGGTAGTGAGCTTGTCTATCAGTGCCGAGGTTGCGGGTTCGACTCCCGCCATATACTCTTGTATCCTGCAGACAAGCAAAAAGCTTCGCGGGATTTATTGCAGGAATAATAATAAAAAAAGCTTAGTTAACAATTTTGTGAAAGCACTAGACAAGGAGAGTAGAGCCTTTGTTTATTTGAAAACAATATTTCCAAACCTTTCATGTACAAAAATTGGCGAAAGGGTTTTCGATGGCCCTTAAATTCGAAAATTGCTTCTAAGTTCTAACTTTGAAAAGTTAGATCTTAAGTGGAATTCATTTCGACAAATTGTTTCTAACTTTCTAGGATATATCAGGAGTCCAAATTACAAAGAAATCGTCCGTGATTTGCTTGAAAACTATAAAAACGGTAAATATTAAATGAATTTTCTTATTCATATTTGTTTATTTTTCCTAATTTCTTATTTAAGGTGTAAATTAAAGACCTGCACAGATATATCTGTTTGCACAAGTTTCTGTGTGTTTACTAAAGTGTGTGTGTATGGATGAGTTGTCGAGTGTTTCTGATATAAGTTGATATGGATATTTTTTGTAACATAGTGGATATGAGTTGATAAAAAGAGAATGAGAGTAACATATCTGTTTATATCTGTTTCACAAAAGCAGATACTAGTTGATACTGATCGAATACACTGAGCTACTTATTGTACGATGCCGTTTTTTTTCAATTGTCTTTCAACGAAAATATTTTGTATTTTGTTATTGTAACAAATTCTTTGATGCCATTAAAAGGATTGGCTTTTTCGTGCTGTGGTAGTGAAAATTGCCGAGCAACAACAACAACACTAGCGAGAAGCGTTGCGATCAGGCCTGCCATATTTACCGATTTATCGGTGTTTTGCCGATTTTTTCTCTAAATTATCAAAGTGCATATTTATTTTTTGATAAAAACTTAAATAAATTTTTAATTTTGGGTAACTTGTAACGTTACAAAGATACAACTGTTATTAATTCAGCGCTTATACTTAAGGAAAAATGGGTTAGATTTATTCCATATATGTACATATGTAGTGTTTGTCTAACCCATCACACACACACATTTTGAAAAATATTTAACTAGGTATAAAGAGTAAAAGAATTAACTGCAAATGAAAGAAAAAAACTTAACGGTTTTTTGACCAAAGCTCAAAAAAAAAATAAATTATTTTTCTAAAGGAAAAAGGGATTATTACTTACAAAAGAGTAAAGTTGAGCTTTATTTATATTCACTGTCAATGTAAATATTTAATTGTATAGGCCTTTATGCTATTGAGGATAAGGCTTATACCTCCGGTATCCAATTTAATGTAAGAAAGTAAAGTAAATATTCAAGTTTTTTTGCAAAAGAAAATCAGATTTAAAAGGCGAGAATTCTTCAACCTAAAAAAACCAAATTTCGATATCCACTGAAAAATTAATCTTTGCAAGGAATTATTTTTTCTAAAGATTATTTCAAATTAAATAATTCGATTTTTATGCTTATATTTAAAGTTATTTAATACAAGTGTCAAACTCATATATGTATAATAATAAAAAAAATAAAAACAAAAACTTTTTATATCCATAAAAACCATTAACCAGGAACGGTGGCAGTTATAACTGGTATCAAAAAAGTTCTTTAATAACAGTTATTTCAGGGATCGTAACAGTTATAAAATTAGCGACAAAAAAAATCATAGAAAAAATTTCTATCTTCGTAAACGTTGTACGTAAAGTTCAGGTCGCAGTTTTGAAGATAAATTGCTGAAATTTGGTACAATGGTGAGAACTTTGACATGGATCTTAACTTCATAAAATAATGGCGTGGCCCATGGGTCCCTAAGCTAAACTCTTTAAAAGTTATCTCTAAATATTGTGGTGTGGAGTATCGTAGGGTCGGGCATGCAGACTATACTTTCTTATTTGTTTGTAATGGATAATTGCAACCAAAAAAATAAATTATTTGTTTATAATGGAAAAATAAATGCTTTTTTACAATACATATTTTTAACCGAAAAATTTTTTGGTTGAAATAATGGTTATCAATAACAAAAAAAAAATTGTTACTTTAATTGGCTACGATAACTCAAATAAAATATATGTAGCGATAATGGTTAAAAATTCCCAACTGGAAATAAAGGAAATTTTCGCATAGCCTTTCAGAAAAATAATAATTATTATTATTTTCAGTCCCGGAGTTATTTTGTGAATTAAAAACAAAAAAGTTCATTTTAAACAGTTATCTCTTTAATGTAAATATAAAAGGTCAAATTAAACTCTTATGTGCTGTTTTCACAACTCGAGTGCTTGAACGAGTAGTAAAATTTATATGAAAAGCACTCAGTTTTTTGAGTGTTTTTCATATAAATATTACTACACGTTCAAGCACTTGTGTTGTGAAAACAGCACATTAAAAAGGGAGTTCGAATTAGCCGTCATAAATTAAAACTCAGTTGAGGAAAGAAGAAACACAAAATGAGTGTTATTATCAGTGTTTCCAGTGAAATTTCGAGAAAGATACATTTTAGTTTCCAAAGAGATACACTTTTTTCCAAAATGATACATATTGGAAAAATTTGAAAATCCTTTTTTAACGTTTTACATTTATTAACATAACATTTTTATTACATAGTTAATAAATATTATAAAGAAAATGATATCATATAAATTAATTTTTAAGTTTATTTAAGTCATAAGTATTAGGTATGTAAATTTAAAAATACAGTAAGTAAACTTTAAAATTTATTATATGTAACTATCTTTGGATGTTATCATAACAAATTCATTTTTTAAAAATTTATATACGAGTTAAGGCGTTTATACTAAGGCGATTATATCAAAAAGTTCATATAAATTTTTCTTCTAAAATTTCATCTTAACACACATACACAAGAATAAGCAAGCGACAGAAGAACTTAGAAAACCTAACAACAAAATACATGTTATTTTTGTATTTAGGTGTCACTGTTTTTTTTAGTATTTGTAACGAAATGATAACTTTAATAAACTTTGTCAGAGTAGGAAAGCTTAAAATTTGATTTCTGTACATTTTGCGCACAGATTCAAAAGAAGTCATCAAAAGACACTAAAAATGTATCTTTCGTATTCTAATGGCATCATTGGTTATTAAAGACGTAAAAATATAAATCCTCAAAAGAGTTTTATTTGTTGACAGCCAAGTGAGTTTTATTTTAGGCTGAAAACTCCTCAAGTTTTTTATTAGTTTTTTGGATAGAAAACTCTACTTTTATTGTTTAATCCGAACTTTTATATTTTCGTTGAAAAATTAGTCCTAACTGTGGAGTTGAGATCGTTTTTTCTAGATCGCCATAGATTCTGAAAGAGCACTTTAATACGAATCTATTGTTATATGACAGTATGTCTCCGTTGGCTTTAATATGGAAAATTCATATAAATTTTTAATTAACTAATAAATATTTATTTATAAAACGTTTATTTGTATTGATTTTTATGTTAAAAGCATTAGGTAATGGTAAATTGTTGCTTTGTTATTTTTTGTCTTTAAAATATGTTTTATTGTTATCAGGCCGTATGAAATGAAAATATGATAGGAGATTTTATTTGGTTTCTTAAAACAAAAGTCGAAATTATTTTTAAATTATGCTTTGTAAATCTTGTTGCTAAAAACATAAATACTTGATAACTTTGGTTGTTCTCTCACTTTATCAGGAATAAACAGGAACTTAACCACGGATTTTCATGAAAAAAAAAAAAAAATTATTTTTTTTCTAATATATACAGCTTTATGAAAAAATAATAAAAATAGAGGATTAAACAAAATACTGTGCAATAAACAGGGTAAACCCGTTAAAAAATAACAAAACTTTTAGCTCTACACAAATTTTGCGATAAAAAAATGTCAAAGTAGGTGCTTTCACATTTCAAAAATTTTACAAAAAAAACAAAAACAAATATTTTTTTTGCTATTTTGGTCTCAATAACTCCAAAAATAATGGCTAAATTAAAAAATGATATTAGAGAAACTTTAATCTGGCGTAATTTAAAATGTTTTGACGGATTGCATAACAAAATCGGGTACGTCGTTCTAAAGTTACGATAAGATGTAAGGAGCAGCCTTTTCAAATATCTCAATTTTTAGAAAAAATTTTTTTAAAAAAAACCCTACCATAGAATTTGAAATAATGGTGATTTTTGTAGTTAGATGACTATAGCGGATCAAAAAAATATAGTGGTTATTCAAGGAAAAAAAAAACCATTTGTTGCATAGTGAAATCAGACTATTTCAAAATATTTTGTGGAATTTGATGTTGCAGACTGGGAACTTCGTGAAATGGTAGCTGAAATAGATGAAGATTTTTTAACGGCAATGCTTTTAGATGGTTTGTCAGTTAAATATAAAGAGGTAAAAGCAGCATTTGACACTGCCATTGAGTTTCCTTCTCTCAACGTTCAAGACTTTTGGAAATTGGTGACAAGTCTGAGGGACGAAGTTCTCAAGACAATGCTCTCAAGGTATACAATATTCAAAGTAACAACAAGAAGAAGCATGGTAATTATAATAAAATGAAAAATAAAGGTATGCAAACTTTTCCTTTTAATTGTCATATTTGTGGAAAGAAGGGCCACATGGCCAAAAACTATCAAGTCAAACTTAATAAAGCAAATGAAATATATGTAACGTCGGGTCTTGCAGTTGCAACTATAAGAGGTAGTAATAATTTTTTTCATCGAAAGATAGTTTTTTTCCCACATGAAAAACTTAAAGTCACAATTTATTGAATTAGATGAGACATTTAAAGGAACCGTTAGATTAGCAGATGATAAACATTTTGAAATTAAGGGAATTGGGGTAATAAAGTGTCGTTTTATTAAGAACACGTTTATTATTTCTATATTAAATATTGTTTTTTTATTATTTTTCTGTCTTTCTGGAATGGCGACCACGCTTATCATTGCGTATATGTTCACCTAATAGTTACATGATGGTTATTTCTATTGACTTACAATGATTACTTAAGTTATTTTTAGACTACTTAATCTCAGGGTTGCCATTCAGTAAATACAAATAAACGCTTAAATATACTTATATACTTAATGCTATTTGCATGCCCTTGACATGCTCTTTTTTTTCTATTACGCGTTTCGGCGTATGAACAGGCTATCCACTCCATAATCCCTACCAAATCTCAACGTCGGCCACTTCTAGTAACAACCGATCCCCCAACTTGTCCCTCAAGAGTCCCCTCGTCACCCATGGCTGAACCATTATTTTCAGTTACAACCCCAATCAGGTCATTATCACCCCCTGCCAAAACTGGTTCACCCATTTCACACTCCTTACCCACCGTAGGGGCCTGTTTGACACCCGTGCCAGCCAAACCTCGTTCGCCCACACGAGCCTCCTCACATAATAAGTCCCTAGCATTGAAGTTCTAATTTCCCGTCCTCACAATGAACCGTCGATTCCGTCTAAAGTGATTGTTAAAGGTGTCCCTAATTATATAGGACCTATTGTTGTATGCCGATACGATTCTTCCACTATACCATTCCCTGCTATTTTTCCTAAATAGCACTACATCACCCTCCTGCAACTTCGATAATGACCTAGCATTCCTATCATAATAAAACTTCTGTCTTTCCCTTTTTCTTTCTATTCTGTGCCGAACTTCCCTTTCATCTATGGTGTTCGTTTTCAGAAGTGAACAAAGAACAATTCAGAGGGGGCGAGACGCATATTCGCCAAAGGGCTCGTATTGTATTCCAGTAACCGATACTGATATAGATCCAAATCATTCGTTTTCGCACACTGCCTCAGAATATTCTTCGCTATCGACACTCCCTTTTCGGCCAACCCATTACTCTGGGGGTATCTTGGGCTTAAAAACCTGAACTGTACATTATATTCTTTCGAAAATTGTTACATTTTCCAAGACCCAAATGGGCAATTGTCACATTTAATTATCGTCGGATAACCTATGCCATCGAATATTCGACAAATAACAATAACAATGTGAGCTGCTGTTTTCCTCTGAATGGGTACTGAAATCAGAAAATTAGAATAAGCATCGACAATTGCAATATAATCGCGACCAGCAAATTCAAAAAGGTCCATCGCCGCTATGTGAAACGGGTAATTTGAAATTTCTTCCTGGAGTAACGGCTCCATTTGATTGTACCTACGAAATCTCTCGCAGAATCCGCAGTTAGAGACCAATTCCCTAATCTGCCAACTCATGCCGGGCCAATAATAAAGTTTCCTTGCCCTAGCCATCGTTTTCTCTATGCCTAGATGCGGTGCATGTAGCCAAACTGCCATCTTGCGTTGCATCACTGTCGGTACGACTAACCTATTATTCACATACAATAATCCCTCCTCAACATGTAATTTCGATTTCAGTTTGTGGAATCTCTGGCCCAATTCGTCCAGTTGACGAAAGTTGGGGCATTCTGCCTTTACATATTCACAAATTCGCACATATGGTTGATCCTGCTCCAGAGACCGACGGTAATACAAGTAGTTCTCCGGAGTAAAACAAACATATCTCTTTACCGAGTGAATTACCGCCGAGAGCCCCTCCACCTCCGAGACCTCAGACAGTTGCGCCCTTGATAAGCAATCAGCCAGTGGCGTCTCTCTACCCGGCTTGTCTTTGACTTTCATAAATTGATATTTCAACAAAAACATGAACATGCGTTGCAGCCGCATTGTTACATCGTCAATGTCACGCCTGATTAACGTTTCTAATGGCTTGTGGTCCGATTCTACAGTAAACTCCCGTCCATATAAGAAAAAATGAAATCGCTGGCAAGCGTATACAATCGCCAGAAGTTCCTTCTCAAATTGCGCACATTTCTGTTCGCTCTTACTGAGAGTCCTAGATGCAAATACAACTGGATGACCGTTTTGAATAATCACGCAACCTAATCCATCCTTAGAGGCATATGTTTGCACAACTATAGATACCTTAGGATCATAGATAGCTAGTACTGGCTCGGAAGTTACTATTCCTAGTAAATTATCAAATTCCATATCATGGGCTTTCGTCCACTGAAATTCCACGTCATTACGTGTCAAATTACGCAACTGTGCTGATTGTCTCGACAGGTTCGGAATAAAGCGTCCCAAATATTTGAGTAGACCCAAAAATCTAAGTACATCCGCTTTGCCCTCCGGCCTCTTCATTTTAAGCACTGCATCCCGATACTTAAAATCAGCCTTAATCCTCCCTTCACATAATATATTTCCCATGAACTTGACTTCCCTTTGCCTATATTGAATTTTTTCCGGATTCAATTTAACATTATTAGCCCAAGCCCTATTCATAACTAAATCCATTCTCCTATCATGTTCATCCTTATTATGAGCGCATATGACAACGTCGTCAAAGTATATCAATACCCCTTCTATTTCCCCAAAGATCCTAACCATTTCCTGTTGAAACATTTCCGGTGCACAGTTAAGACCAAATGGCACACGAAGAAACCTAAACCTCCCAAACGGAGTTAGAAATGTTGTCCAGCTCCATGTGCCAAAACCCGCTCTTCAAATCTAACACTGAAAAGATTTTCTTGTTCACTAACTTCGACGTTAAGTCATCAATTGTCGGAATTAAAAAATATTCCCGTTTAATACAATTATTCAAAGCCGTCGGGTCTAAACAAATGCGTAGTTCGCCACTAGGCTTCTCGACTATCTGTAAATTGTTAACCCAATCAGTAGGGTAGTCAACAGATGCAACTATTCCCTCACCTACCATTCTCTCTTATTCATCCTTCAATGTATCCAACATTGAGCTTGGCACCCTTTTTCTATAGTGCAGTACTGGCCTAGAATTTTCCCTTAAAACAATTGAGAAAGTTTTCGGAAACTTTCCAACACCCCTGAACACATCCTCATATCTACCCATGAATGCCGTTTTCGATTTCCCGCTCGAAATACCACAAACATCCGCCCCGAGTATCGGCTCATTCTTCCTAAAAACAACAACAAATTCGGCCGAATTTTCAATTCCCAAATCAGGGTCTACGCATTAAAGAACACAAAAACCAAAATTTTCAATTTTATTGTCATTATAATCTACAACCGAAAAGTATTCATCCGGGTTATATAGTCCAACACCCAATTCCTTAACTATGTCAACTGGTTGATGTCTGCCCCGGTGTCCAATTTAAAAGTAATAATCCTGTTACCTATCCTATAGGTTTTAGTCCACCGCCTACTTCGCGCTTCGCCCGTATTTAATCTGAGAATACATTTTCCACTTAATATTTTATTTACTTTACTACTTATCATACACCCATTACCTTTTATATCATCCCAGTTAAGTGCAGCTACCTTCTGCTTCCCCTCGTCTGCAAAACCGCCCTGCTGCTTCTTCGGTTTAAGACACATACGTTGAAAGTGAACCTTCTTCAGGCACGAGCGGCATACAGCATCCTTGGCTCGACACTCATTCACATGAATGGCATTCCATACACCTCCACAGTAAAAACAAACTCTGTTGATTACACCTTTGTTGTCACTGGTTTTTATGGCATTAACGACTGAGTGTTTAGCGTCCAATATACTTTTGTTCATGTTTGCCGCCTCGTGTGTTTTGCATATTTCGATGACACGAGTTAACTGTTCATCTGCAACATTTTGTCATGAGCTGCAACATTTTGTCATGGACTCCCACAATAATCCTATCACGTAATATTCGGTCCTCATATAATGTGCCACATTCACATTTGTACTCACAGTAACGTAATTGAGTACGTAATTCGGTTTCGAATTCTGTAAATGTTTGTCCCTCTTTCTGCGAGATGACATTAAATTTGAACGACTCCATAGCAACATTCCTTTGCGGTAGACAGTGCTGGTCAAATTTGTGTAACACTTCCTCAAGAGTACGTTGAGTAGCCTCTTTACCCACTGTGTTCGTACCTAGCAAAGATTTCTGTGTGCCGTCATTCGGGAACAAGGTGTTGTATATATTGGTACCGTCAGTTCCAATTAGCCAGATGAAGTTAGCTATTTTTGTGTCTTCAGATTCCTTTACCTTGCCACTGGCAATCATATACACTAAAAAATTTCGCTTCCAGTCCGACCATTCCTTAGCTAGGTTAGAACAACCTAACTCACATGGAAAACGATCATTTGTTGCCATTTTTTATATTTTTTTTCTTGATGGTATTGCTTGAAAGTGGTTATATACGTCCGTTTGTTTCTTTCAGCACTTAATTTCGACCCGATACTTGGAACTACATTCGATACTTTCCGATGCAATTAATTCCCTTGAAATTGTATTAACACAGCCGATGAATGCAGCAAACACTTTTTCCACTCAGTATGCACCCCACACCTGACACCATGTAATAAAGTGTCGTTTTATTAAGAACACGTTTATTATTTCTATATTAAATATTGTTTTTTATTATTTTTCTATGTCTTTCTAGAATGGCGAACACGCTTATCATTGCGTATATGTTCACCTAATCGTTACATGATGGTTATTTCTATTGACTTACAATGATTACTTAAGTTATTCTTAGACTACTTAATCTCAGGGTTGCCATTCAGTAAATACAAATAAACGCTTAAATATACTTAATGCTATTTGCATGCCCTTGACAATTGGTACGGCTCAAGTTAGTGTAAATATAAATGGACGAATAAGTATTGTAAACTTACTAGAAACGCTGTACATACCATATTTAAGAAGCAATCTATTTTCAATAGGAAAGGTAACAGATAATGGTTGCAATATAGAAGTATCTAAAGAAAATATAGTGGTTTATAAGAATGGAGTGATATTAATATCTTCTTATAAGAATAATGGAATTTACACTATCAATTCCATTCGAAGGCGCAATGATATCGCCACAAATGTCATTGAAAATCCTGGGACAATTTTAGAGTTATGGCACAGACGTTATGGTCATTTGAACCAAGTAGATTTGCCAAAGCTTCAATCTGATAAAATGGTTGATGGTTTACCAAAATTTCGTATAAAGAACCTTCAGTGTATAAGTTGCATTCGTGGTAAACAGATTAGACAAGTTTTTCCATAGAAAAACGAAAAATCATCTAGTGAAGTATTGTAAATAATACATACGGACTTATGTGGTCCAATGAGAGATTAGTAAAAAACTTTATTTTGCAACGTTTATTGATGATTATACCAGAAAAGTACATGCTTATTTTCTGAGGGAAAAAAATGAAAATATTGATGTATTTTAAGAAACAAGTTGAGTTGCAAACAGTTGGAAAGATCAAATCTGTTAGATCTGATAATGCAGCGGAACTGATAAGTAGCGAATTTAAAATTTTTTTGAAAGAATGTGGTATCACACATCAGTTTAGCATTGAATATACACTGGAACAAAATGGTATATCAGAACGTATCCATAGAACCTTAGTGGAAATGGCTAGAACAATGATGATAGAGGCCGAATTGCCACCATTTTTATGGGCTGAGTTAATAATGACAGCGTCGCGTCCTTCATAAGAAATAGGTGTCCAACAAAAACTAATAACGACAAAACTCCTGAGGAGTGATGGACTTAAAGGAAGCCAAATATTAAACATTTACGGCAAATAGGATGCAAAGCTTTTGTATTAGACAAAAAGCCAGGAAAGTCTAAATGCCAAGCAAGAAGTTCTGAATATATACTAATTGGTTACTCAACAGATGCAAAATCATGTCGCTTATGAAATCCAAAAACTCGTGAGATCGTCAAAAGTCGAGATGTGCGATTCATAGAAAATGATTTTAATATTGACATAGGTGAGATAGCAGACGAAAAAGTGGGATTTTATGTGTTTAATTTTAATCCAAATAAACGTTATCAGAATAACTCTTTGAATTTAAATCATAATGGTTTAGAAGTGGTAAAAATCCAGTAGTAGAAATAAATTCCAATCAAATTTTGAGAGAAAATGAGGATAGCGAAACTTCTACGAAAAACGCAGCTTGTGAATCTTCAATTAAAGAACGCTTAAGGTCTTCGTCGTTATTAAAAAGAAGACCAGAAGCTAATAATATTGACTTTAATAAAAGAAGTGATCCCAAATTGTACAAAGAAATGCTAAAGTCAGAAAATGTAGTAGAATGGAAGCATGCAACTGAGCAGGAATACGAATCTTTGATTAGAAATTAAACTTGGGAATTGGTAGATTTACCCGAAGGTAGAAAATCAATTTGATGCAAATGGGTATTCAAGACAAAATACACACCAGATGGAATAATTGATAAACGAAAAGCTCGTTTAAAAGCCAAGGGGTATTCCCAGGAGTACGGTATCGACTACAATAGTACATTTTCACCAGTTGTAAGACAAAATTGATTAGGTTTAGTTTATGCCCTTGTTGTTGAAAAGGATCTTAAGTTAAGAAGAAAAGTAAGATGAAGAAATTTTTATGACACAACCTGAGGGCTTTATAAACGAAGAGAATAGAAATAAAGTTTGTTTGTTAAACAAATCGATATATGGGTTGAAACAAGCTAGTCGTCAATGGTATTAAAGAATAGATGCAGTTTTGGAAGAGTATAATCTTGTTAGATCAAACAATGATCAATGTATTTACTCAATGAGAAGAGGTACATATACTATTATAGTAGCATTCTATGTAGACGATATTATCATTGCGTGTAATAATGAAAAATATATGGACGAGTTAATAACGTTACTAGCAAGTAATTTTTAGATTCGAGATATGAAAGAACCAAAACACCGCATTGGAGTTGAAATCAATCAAAAGCCGAGATATTTGACTATTTCTAAGCCAGGGTACATAGAAAATTTAATTGATAAATATGGTCTTACGAATGCGAAAACTTCTAAAATTCCAATGCAATCAAAAATAAAACTTGAAAAGGAACCGACAATTCCTGGAGAAACGGAAAAAGTAGATAAGAAAAGTTTTCAAGAAATTATTGGTTCTTCGTTACATCTAGCAGTTTTTAGTCGCCCAGATATTTGTTTTTTGATTACGTACTAATGTATAAGAAAACTAGTTTGCCTTTAGTTGGTTTTGTAGATCCAAATTGGGCGCAGGATACAAATGATCGTAAATCTCAATGTGGATTTTGTTTTATTTTGGCAGGTGCTGTTATATCCTGGGAGTCAAGAAAACAAAGTGTTGTTGCAACTTCAAGTGCTGAGTCCGAATACATGACTTTACAGAATGTGCAAAAGAGGCTATTTATCTTAGATATCTATTAGAAGAACTTGGATGGACTATTAACGATTCTACTTCAATTATGTGTGACTCGCAAAGTGCTCAATGTATGGCAATTTTTGGAAGTCATCATTCCAGAACTAAACATATACATTATTGTTCAAACTAAGTAGTTGAACATATGTACATATACCTACTACATTAACGTTTATCATACTCAAGGACATTTCTTGGTAAAATATAATATCAATAAAAATACACACAAACAGAAATACCAACATCTGCCGTAATGATACTGGTTTTTCCAATTTTTGTAGTAGGCTATTTTGGGTTCAGTTTTTGAGTGTGTACTTATAGTGATAAGACATACGCATGTGCGTTGGTCTTTGGCACACAGTGCATTGGTCTATATATAAAACAACCCTTATTACTTTTTCCCACATTAGTTTAAGATTTGTAAAGTTAGTTCTTAAGGTTTTTATATTTTAAATAAAATTCAGTGTCTTACAAACATTCAACGACAATTGTCTTATTATTAAGAGAAATTGTACATGGTCCTTCGACAAAAAAAAAATTTTTTGAACCAATAAAAACAAATTTAAAAAAAGCGTTTATCTCGGCTTAAATAAACAGAGATAAAAATTAAAAAAAAAGCGTTTATCTCGGCTGAAATAAACAGACATAAAAATTAAAAAAAATTCATTTGTAAAAGACAAACAATTTAAATAAAGCGTTTATCTCGGCTAAAACAGAGATAATATTAAAAGATATATAGTGACATTGTCTAAAAACACCAACAAAAAATCATCAGTATGGCAAATATTCCCAAAATTTTGGAACATCAAAAAGTTATTGGTGATAAAATAGTATGTATACATACAAATTTGGGCGATCGACCAATTTGTCAACCAAAACTGCATGATTGCAAAAAACGTGTGTTGAAATTAGAAGCTGAATTTAAAACAAATGATAAAGTATTGGTACAGCATGCAAATAAGTCCGAAGATTATTTCGTACAAGAATATTTTAATAATATTACGAAAATAATAGACGAAGTAAAAGAAATCATCGCAAAAAATGAAAAAGCGACTGAAATATCGGCGATTGACATGGAAATAAAAGAAGTACCTTATCTAACACAATCTACACGGGAAAAAACCGAAAATGATGAGGGGTTTTTTAAGATATCAAACTCTGTCAAGGCACTTTGCGAGGAGATAATGACAAATATGGAAACTTTAACCATAGGAAGTCTTTCAATAAAAAAAATGCAGTTGGAGACTAAATATCAGCGCATGCTGAAAGAATTTGATATGGTCGCAGGGTCAAATACACAAACAAATTGACAGAAACAGAGGACTATTATTTTAATGCGCTGATACTGATAGGAGCAACAAATATCAATTCTGCAAAATCCAACGAATTTTCCAGTTCAGCAAACCTGTCAAAAATAAAAATCCCGGAATTTGATGGGAATATAAATGATTGGACATCTTTCTATGATTTATTTAAAAGCTTAGTTCACGATTGCAGTCAGCTTTCTGAAGTTGAAAAGATGTACCGGCTTACTACATCACTTAAAGGCGAAGCAAAAAAGTTGGTTCAACATTTGAATATAACTTCAAACAATTATGAATCATCGTTAGAAATCCTAAAGCAAAGATATGAAAATCCTAGATTGCTATTTACTAATCAGGTTGACATTTTGCTGGATCAACCAATGGTGACTAGTGAATCATCATCAAGTCTTAAGCAACTTTTGGATACAACAAATAGTTGCATTTACGCACTTAAAGGGATGAAACTAAAATTAGAAGATGCTGAACCATTTATAGCACGCATAATTATAAGAAAGTTGGATAGAGAAAGATTGCGCCATTATGAACAAACTGTTAAGAAATCCAAAGAAATTCAAAGCCTGGAAGATGTAATTGACTTTCTGGAACAGCAGGTTCAAGCATTAGAAGCAGTTTCAAAAGGGCAGATGAAAAATAATTTAAAAAGAAATCCTAAAGAAATTGCCAGAACATCTAATTCATTTTTCTCAGTGCAAAAATCATGCCTTTACTGCAATCTAAGCAACCACACCACACCGGAATGCAGAAAGTATTTAGCTTTGTCAACGGCGGAGAGACGAAAATTAGCATACGACAACAGATGGTGTTTCACCTGCATTGAACATAAAAAAACCAACAAATGGTGCTCAAGCAAAATAAAATGCTGTCATTGTGGAAAAGGGCACCATAAAACTCTTCTCCTTAATGAAGAAAATAAAGAAAAACCACACACATCATCAATGACCACGAAAGGTTCTTCTACAACATCTGTACTTTTAGCAACAGCACAAGTGAAAGTACAGTCGGCAAACGGGGAACACTTAATTTTAAGAGCACTAATTGATCAAGGTTCTCAAATAACCACATTGTATGAAGAAGCTTCTCAACTTTTACGTCTACCAAAAACAAAATGCAAAACCGAAATTCATGGACTCTGAGGTGCGGTAGTTGGAGTATCAAGCTCAAAAGCAAAATTGATTTTAAGGCCAAGGCTTTTAAGCAATAACTTTGTGGAAACGGAAGCGCTTATATTGCCTCATCTAACAGGAGCTCAACCGAGTCATTCATTTGAAAATGACATTAAGGAATGGAACAACTTTATTCTTGCGGATCCTTCCTTTAATAATTCGGATAGAATAGATATTGTAATTGGAGGCGATATAATTCCACACATAATTAAAGAAGGTGTCGAAAAGAAAAGAAGCATTTTGGCGCAATCAACAATTTTTGGGTGGATACTTTCGGGTGTCATTAAAAGAAAAACAAAAGCTGAAAAGGTCGTGTCAGCTATCACCAACCTAGAACGTTTTTGGGAAATTGAAGAAATACAGTTAGACTCCAATAACCAAGAAGAAGATGAATTCTGCCAAGAACTTTTTAAAACGACAACCAAAATTGATGACTCCAATCGAATTGTGGTTAATCTACCGATTAAGAAAAATGACAATGAACTTGGTGAGTCAAAAAAGCAGGCAATAGCTAGATTGCTTTCGATGGAGAAAAAATTTGGTTCGAGCCCTAAATTAAAAGAAGAATACATAAGTTTTATGGAAGAATACGAACGATTGGGTCATATGAAGTTAGCAGCCAATACCAGTGAAAAATACTATCTTCCTCATCATGCAGTTATAAGGGACAGCAGTGTAACAACAAAGCTCAGGGTAGTGTTCGATGCATCAGCCAAAACAACAAACGGCTAAAGTTTGAATGACATTATGTATACAGGCCCAAAATTACAAAAAGATATTTTTGATATCCTATTAAAATGGCGCCAGTGGAAATATGTCATGATTGCAGATGTTGAGAAAATGTACAGACAAGTGAGAGTCGCAGACAAATTTCAACCATATCAACATATTCTTTGGCGGAAAAGCAAGGAGGAATCGATAAAAGAGTAAAAACTTACAACAGTCACATATGGCACAGCTTCAGCTCCATTTTTAGCTGTAAGAGCTCTTTTTTATATTGCTGACAACACTATAAATGAAAATTTAAAAAAGATTATAAAGGAAGACTTTTACATGGATGATCTCATGACTGGTGCCGATACTATTACTGAATGCCAAAAAATTCATCATGATATTCTACATATATCAATTAAAAATTTACGGATTCAACTTACGAAAGTGGTTGTCAAATAATAAGAAAATAACTGAAGGTGTTTGCAGTTCAACACAAAACGAGCTACTGCAGATCAAAGATGACGAATCTGTAAAAACTCTGGGGCTACAGTGGGATCCACTTTTGGACATTTTTAAATTTAATATCAACTTTTCAACCAACAATCAAATTACTAAAAGACATGTTCTATCTGAAGTAGCTAAGATTTTTGATCCTTTAGGGTGGTTGTCACCAGTCACAGTTCTTGCAAAGCTGTTCATACAAAAATTGTGGTTGTTGCAGAATCGGTGGGACGAAGTAATATCCGATGATCTAAAGAAAGAATGGCAAGATTTCAAAACTAATATACATTGTCTGCAAGAAATTTGTGTGCCTAGATGGGTGCAGTTAACAACTACCTCTAAATATGAGCTGCATGGTTTTGCGGATGCATCTGAAAAAGCATATGCAGCTGTGATTTATATAAAAAAAGAAAGTGTTGTGACACTTCTTACCGCAAAAACAAAAGTAAATCCTATGAAAAATAGGAAAACTTTGCCGAAATTAGAACTTTGCGCTGCACACCTATTAGCAAAATTACTACAAAAGGTATCGAATATTATTGAAGGGTAGCTTACGATGTATGCTTGGAGTGTCTCAACAATAACGCTGTCATGGATCAAAAATAAAACAAACAAAGATAAGTTCGTGAGAAATCGGGTAACAGAAATAAACAACATTATACATAATGCGATATGGAAACACGTTCGAAGCCAAGATAATCCAGCAGATGTTGCCTCACGAGGAATTTGCGCCACACAACTATCATCACATCCATTATGGTGGAATGGTCCAGCATGGCTGAAAAAATCATTAGTGTCTTGGCCACATAAAGAAGAAACATCCGAACTAGTACTCTTATTGTCTACTGCATCAACAACTAGCGAATTTCTTAGAGATTTAATTAACAAATATTCCAGTTATTCTAAACTTCAAAGAGTAGTTGCATTCGTATTAAGGTTCATTAACAAATTGAAAGGCAAATCTAATAATTTAGAATATCTTTTAGTAAAGGAATTAGAAGATGCTGAAAAACTGATAATACGATGTCATCAAGAATACGAATTTTTTCAAGATATTAAAGATTTAAGGAAGTATAATACGGTCAATAAAATCAGTAAAATAGCCAACCTTTTTCCTTTCATCGATAAGGATGGTTTACTACGTGTCGGTGGTAGATTACAAAACGCTAATTTATCATTTAATCAACAGCATCCGGTCATCATGAACAAATCACACTTGGTAAATGTTATAATCAATCTGTACCATAATATTATTCTTCATGTTGGTAGTCGTATAATGGAATCTACCTTGCGAAGAAAATATTGGAATATTAATATGAAAAATAATATTAAAAAAGATATACGCCAATGCATTCGATTTGGTCAGGAAAAGGCTCAACAACTGATGGGGTCTCTTCCAGAATCAAGGGTAACAATTTCAGCTCCATTTAAACACGTTGGAATCGACTATGCTGGTCCTATTCAAATGAAATTCTCTAAAGGCTGAGGGCAAAGGTCATACAAGAGCTACATTGCTGTATTTGTGTGTATGGCAACTAAAGCAATTCATCTGGAAGCAGTGAGTTAACTTACTTCAGAAGCATTTTTAGCTGCTTTAAAACGATTTTTTTCAAGACGAGGTGTCTGTTCTGATATTTATTCGGATAACGGAACAAACTTCGTTGGAGCATCTAGAAAACTAGATAAAGATTTTATTAAAGCGATCCAACATAACAAAACAATAATTCCAATCCTGACTTCTCAAAAAATCCAGTGGCATTTTATTCCTCCGGCAGCCCCTCACTTTGGAGGGATTTGGGAAGCTGGCGTAAAATCTGTAAAATTTCATTTGAAAAGAACCATTGGTGAATCAAATGTTACCTATGAAGAAATGAGTACCTTACTGGTACAGATAGAAGCAATATTAAATTCACGACCTCTAGTGAGTTTAAATGATAATGATCCCGAAAACATCGATGCATTAACTCCAGCACATTTTCTTATTGGAAGGCCAATCACCCAATATCCAGAACATTTTGAAAATAACCCTATTACCTCGCTTAATAGGTGGAAACTAATTCAAAAATTGAGAAAAGAATTTTGGACTCGATGGAGGGATGAATACCTAACTACTCTTCAACAACGCAATAAATGGAAGTTTCCGTCAGATAATTTAAAAGAAGGCTCCATAGTTTTGATTAAAGATGAAAATACTCAGCCAGCTAGTTGGCCGTTGGCAAGGGTTTTTGAGGTTCATGGCGGAAAGGATGGAAAAGTAAGGGTGGTCACCTTGAAGATAAAAAATACTTCATTGAAAAGACCAATAAATAAATTATGTCCCTTAATAAATTCTGAAAATAGAGAAGATAGATTGCCGCCAGTAACTAGTTGTTTTGCAAAAATAAAAAAGCCCGAAATTAGAAAACTTAAAATTTTCCAAGTCATATTTATATTAATAATGTTAATGATTCCCGTCAGAACTCTGCCAGTAAACAAGTCAATCTCAATAAAGGAGCTTTCAAAAAATACAGCAATTTATTTAGACAACGTTGGACAGCTAAAGTCAGTAAATTCAAAATGGAATCTTGTGGTGTACTATGATCTGAATTTATACTATGATGAGGTCGACAGAATTGGAAAACTTGTAGTGAAGGTAAAAGAAGAATGTCAGAAATTAAATGTTTTCAAAGAGTCCTGCGAGACGGTTATGACTGCTTTACAAAACAAATACGACCGTCTTGTTCAAAACAACCATCTTCTAATGGAAAGCCCGAGAAATAAGAGAGCGCCCTTTGAGTTTGTTGGGTCTATATATAAAATTTTATTTGGAATGATGGATGCAGATGACCGCAAAATAATGGATGACAACTTAAAAAACATATTTGACAATCAGCAAAATCTCAACAAGTTGATTGAACAACAAACTTCACTCATTGATTCAACGGCAAATATAATGAAGAAAACTACCGAAGATGTTAATCTCAATTTTAAAAAATGTATGAGCAACTGCTGTTATTTCGCGAAGAAGTGACAAATGAAGTAGAGTCACAAAAACTAACATTATTTTTTACAGTCATGACAACTCAATTAAATTTAATGATTGATGAATGCAACAATATACAATCATCTGTAATAAATCTGCTTATCGATGTCAACCATGGCCACATTAATATAAATTTGTTAACACCGTCACAAATAAAAAAGGAGTTAATGGAAATTGAAAGGCTGCTTCCAAAACAGTTGATTCTTCCAGGTCAGGCCAGTAGGACGGAGTTAACAGAAGTCTACCATGATATGATTGCTAGAGGAACTATTGTGGACGAAAGACAGGTAGTTCATGTGGAAATTCCTCTAATGCAAGAACACAGCTCTGAGGTATATAAAATTATTAAGCTGCCAGTTGAGATAGGAGCAAACATAGTAATGCCGAAGACAGAAGAGGAGTTTATCGTATACAACTTCGCGTCTAATATGTTTTATTTAATGTCACAAGCCCAATTTAATAAATGCAGGAAAAATCTTCAAGGGCAATTTAATTGCATAGGCAATATACCATGGAGGCCAGCTATTGAAAGATCATGTGAAGTTTCAGCATTAAAACAATCTCGCCATGCCGAATGCTCTTTTGAGGTAGTTATAAGAAAAGGTGTTTGGAAGCAACTGACCACAGAGAATCAATGGATTTTTTCTCTATTTGATAACCATATTCTTGCGGTAGATTGTGGAGAGGGTGAGCGTAATTGGATTACACTGCCATTAAAAGGAATTTTAATGTTAACACATGGATGTACAGCAACTTATGAAGGAATCGTCTTATCTGCTTCTAAACATTTCACAACAGTAAAGAGGACATCCATTAAAACTTCGTCATGGGAATTGGATTATGAAATGGTGAAGAACAAATCGTTTAAACTCTTTGACAAGGCTTTAGTAAACAACTCCATGCAAATAGAGCAGCTACAGAAGGATGTTGAATTAATGAAAACAAAACATACAAAGCTTAAAGAGCTGAAATTTCATAATGCAGCTGGGCCCGCATCCTTTATTTTCATAGTAATAAGCGTTATAATTATTTTTATAATTTACATTAGATTAAGATGTAACAAACCTAAAACGGTTAAATTAGATTTTTCTACGCCGGTGTCTTTTAGCGCCCGGCAGAATGTACAAACTAGTTGAACATATCGCTCATTTCGTGCAAGATCGTCACAACTCAAAATTTGAAAATTTACAGGAGAGCCTTTTTAAGATTCCAACCTATTATTATTTATTTTATTATTTATTTTATATACAGTTATAAAATCAAATGTTTCTTTTTTGCTACAAAGAAAACCACATGTACAAGAGGAATGCCAACAAAAAAACTGAAATGTGACCTTGTTGATGTTAATTGCTCAAGTTTGTTACAAGAGGTCATAGCGTCAAAAGCATCTGTATTACCGTTATTTTTTCGATAATTCTCTCCGTTCTTAGATCAATTTGTAAAGATTTAAGAGGAGAACATTTCTGCATTACTAACTCGAAAATGCCAAATTTTGAGTTGTGACGGTCTTGCACGAAATGAGCGATATGTACATATACCTACTACATTAACGTTTATCATACTCAAGGACATTTCTTGGTAAATATAATATCAATAAAAATACACACAAACAGAAATACCAACATCTGCCGTAATGATACTGGTTTTTCCAATTTTTGTAGTAGGCTATTTTGGGTTCAGTTTTTGAGTGTGTACTTATAGTGATAAGACATACGCATGTGCGTTGGTCTTTGGCACACAGTGCGTTGGTCTATATATAAAACAACCCTTATTATTTTTTCCCACATTAGTTTAAGATTTGTAAAGTTAGGTCTTAAGGTTTTTATATTTTAAATAAAATTCAGTGTCTTACAAACATTCAACGACAATTGTCTTATTATTAAGAGAAATTGTACATTATCGTTATCATTTTATACGAGATGCAATAGAAAACGGTGCAGTCAAACTAGAATATCTTTTAACAGATAATATGATTGCTGATGTATTGACAAAACCAGTTCCGAAAACTAAACATCAATTATGTATTAATGGAATGGGAATAATATCCAAACCCGATTGTACTTTAATATGTATTTATTGTAATTAAAACTAGTTTATTGAAAAAGTAGGTTTTGTATGTTTCATATTTTTTCAATGCCTTCACTTGTATTTTAATATTCAGTCAATAAAGACACATATTTTGTTAAACTTGGTCGTAGTTTTTATTATTTCAATATCAACTAAGAGCCTTATGGTTGTCACGTCTACTAATGTATGCGAAGAAAATCCATGGCGGTATAATCAGTATTCAAGCGACCGCCACTATGGCATTCATAGAGGCCGCTCTACTAGAGACTTACTGGCCCTGTGTTCGGATAAATGTTGCCGATCCATTTACTATTTTGGCGAAAGTAAGGTAATTGCTTTAGATATTTCTCAGGCGTTTTACAGAGTCTGGCATGGTTTACTCTTCTCAAAACCTGTTGCATTTCGTGTCAGTGATAATTTCTCTCGATTTATATCGAGCTTTTTTAGAGATAGCACGATACGAGTTGTTAGAGATGGGGTTTCGTCAAACTTATTAAAATTTTTTTTCAAGTATGCTGCAATACTCCATTCTTTCTTCAACTCTATTTCTTATTTTTCTAAATGATCTCCTATGTCAAACTTCCAACCCTATCTACTCTTCTGCAGCTGACAGCAACCTTTGCCATTCGTATTCTTTTGATTAAAGTTTGTAGCCGCATTACAGAGAAAATTCGTTTCTTGGCCGGACTGTTCGAATGTGGAATAACCTTCCTCCTGAAGTCTTCCCTCTCACTTTCAGCATGAATAAGTTCAAGTCGAATTTTCACAAACACTACTCTCTCTCCTCCTCCTACGCATAACCTATTTTCCTAGTTCCAACACAATGCAATGAATTAGTAGAGGGGATTCCCTGAGTGCAGCTCCTAACAAAAATAAAATTTAAGTAAGGAAACCAATAGAAAGGTTGATTGAAGGCTTCTACTCGGTTGGATGTTAGGAAGCCGGCGGCATGAAATAACCCCCCAAGAATTAAATTAAAGAAAAACATTAAATAACACCCCAAAATGTGGGGACTTATATCATATGAAATAAAACCTGAGTTTTGGAAATGAAATAACACCCAAAAAAAATTAAATAATGCCCTGATATCAAATAAAATCCCTATATGTGTAATACAACTAATTGTATAGGGTTGGTTCTTAGAATCACGCTATATATAGTACTAGCTTGACCCGGTGCGCTTCGCTACACTGCTTTGACCACTTCTTCAGTTGAGAGATATTTAAAATATGCATCCTTTGGAAAGGGTTTACCCCCTGCGCCTTCCCGCTTTATTTTTATTTTTAAAAGTGTAGTATACCATAAGAGTGACTTTTAGAAAGTTTGAACATTCTCACTATTACAGTTCTTAAGATATGCGATGTTAAACATTGGCGTCCTATGGGGTATTCCTATACCCCCGCTGCTATTTAATTTCAATTCCGGGGCTCAGAAGATCCTACTACAAACAGTTCAGCAAAATGCGTGCAGCGGCTCTTAAGATATGCGATAATTAATATTGGCATCCTATGGGGGGTACCAATTCCCCTGCCCCTATCGAAAAAATAAGTAGCCTATTTTATTTTTAGGGCTCACGTGATGTTACTGTAAAAATTTCAGGAAAATCGGTTCAGTATAATATTGGCATCCTATGGGGGGTACCAATTCCCCTGCCCCTATCGAAAAAATAAGTAGCCTATTTTATTTTTAGGGCTCACGTGATGTTACTGTAAAAATTTCAGGAAAATCGGTTCAGTATAATATTGGCATCCTATGGGGGGTACCAATTCCCCTGCCCCTATCGAAAAAATATGTAGCCTATTTTATTTTTAGGGCTCACGTGATGTTACTGTAAAAATTTCAGGAAAATCGGTATAGTATAATATTGGCATCCTATGGGGGGAACCAATTCCCCTGCCCCTATCGAAAAAATAAGTAGCCTATTTTATTTTTAGGGCTCACGTGATGTTACTGTAAAAATTTCAGGAAAATCGGTTCAGTATAATATTGGCATCCTATGGGGGGTACCAATTCCCCTGCCCCTATCGAAAAAATAAGTAGCCTATTTTATTTTTAGGGCTCACGTGATGTTACTGTAAAAATTTCAGGAAAATCGGTTCAGTAGTTTCGGAGTCTATAAAGCGACAAACAAACATACAAACATACAAACATACATAATTCATTTTTATATATATAGATAGATGGTTAGGACTTCGGCCGGGCGCAAGGAGTGTTTTCCTCTATAGTATAGCAAATACCGGCTTTGCTAGAAAGCTTCTCTGCATAGCCAGCCTTCGGCCGGGCGAAAGGATTCTCTCCTTTATGGCATATCAAACCCCGGCGCACAGTGGTTGAAAATCAAATTTCATCGGCCAAAAGTCCAATTTTTTGTTATCGCCGATTTCAAAAATCTTAATGTCGTTCAATATCAAACATATTAGAACTAGGGTATCCAAATAACTGAATCAAAATATTGGTAATTGTGGGTGTGGCATTGTGCTGGAAACAAATATTTTATGTTATTATAGAAAACACTAAATTTTTTGTAAATTTTATCAGAATTAAATTATGATTTTTCGCAAGCCATTAGCAATAATGGGTTGAACTTTTTTGTTTGTTATATTCGTGGGATAGTAGTCTGTAATAAATGGTTCATTGTATCACTGTACCATTTATACCTGATCTGTTATTAAATGTTATTCCAGGTTCTATATTTAAGTTTAATCCGAATGTCAGAGTAATAAAACTTGTTATGGTCAAAAAGATTTTACTATATCAGAAAGTAAAAGTGTCCTCTTTAACCCCATACAGTGCTTTTCCCTTATAGTCCACCACTATAGTTGCACAACTTTTGTGGACTTTAATAGAAATTGGACTATAACCGATTTTTTATATGTCATTTTCTGGAAAATAAGTAAATTCTAGTATAATCCACATTTTGGACTATATAAAAATTATTTTCTTCAATTAAACCACTCAATATAACGCGTTTACTCATTTTTACTACTTTTATGAAGTAACCAAAATTTCACATTAATAAAAGTTGCCAGAAAGGAAATAAAAACATATAATCAACTTGTTAAAAAATATAAAACACAGAGAGGACTGTAAGCAAATTTTTTTGCATTAAGTATTAAAAACGCATTCAAAGAAACTGTGACTTTTAAGCAAAGATGGAGAACAAATAATTTGTATGAAATTCGAAAAATCTGCCAGTGAATATTACAGTTTTGGCTTTAATCCGCTTTTGGCGTTTTTAGCGGAATGGACTAGAAGCGAAAAGTACTGCATATACTTTTTACACTGTTTGGAACTGTCTGTAGAACACTTTTTTGAAATTACTCGCAACATTATTTATTCTGTTTGTTATTCGGAAATATAACACAATCGCTTAGAACGTTTTGTTTTGAAAAATATTTCTGCAACTGACGCAATTCTTGAATCTGCCATAGCAGCTTTTGAGTTGATTTGAAAGAACACGGGTCCATAGAGAGTCGGCAGAGTGTCTTGTGGACCTCTAAAATTGGTAACCTGGGATATTCAAACTTTTAAGAAATTCGCTAAAAATAATTATGTAATTATGGATTGCAAAAAAAATTTAACTTAATCTGATCTGCAAAAAATATGCTTTAATGTTTAGGTTATCTCCTTTGCCTTAAGAGATATTCGGATAAAACAGATTTTTGGTTGGATTTTTTTTTAACGATTTTTCGAGTTTCTTATGGGGTGGATTATGTTTCACATCAAACTGTTATCAATTGTGGGTTGAACATTTTTTATATTGGTAGTAAAGCAGTCTCTAAGCAAGTATGTTGGATTGGCGGTGCGCAAAATGAAGAAATATGGCCCCAAAAAGAAAATGAAGAATGACCCCAAAATTTAACATAAGCCACAACAATACGCAATTTTAGGGCATTTTTTTCTTAGCCCCGAATAAAATGACAATTTTAACTTTGGGCTATTTTTCATTTACTTACTTATGTATATAAATTGTAAATTTTCAGATATGAAAAATATCCCCACAAAATTTTATTAACTTTGTAAGATTTTATATAAAATTCGTATATTATTCCCCATTTCTTCTACCGAAGTGGAGAAAATATATGCCGGCTATGCATAGATGCTGAAGTTAGCGAAGCCGGAGTTTGTTATACCAAAGAGGAGAAACCCGTTTTGCCCGGCCTAATACTCGCTATTTGGAGAAGCTTTAGTTAGCGAAGCCAGTGTAAGTTATACCATAGATGAGAATATACTTAAACCCGGCCCAAGGCTGGCTATGTAGAGAAGCTTTAGTTAGCGGAGGCAGTCTTCGTTACCCCATATTGGAGACGAAGGCCGGCTATGTAATGAAGCTTCAGATAGCGAAGCCAATATTCGGTATACCATAGGGGAGAAAATCCTGGGCCGAAGGCCCAACCATGCTATCCATCGTGCGATTTTTAAACACAAACTGTATTATTACTTAGGTTATTAACAACTTTTGGGACGTATTATCCCAAAATGCTGTAGAGTGATTTTTGGTATTAAAAAACATACATAAGTATAAATTTAAAAATAGCAGTAACATTAGTTTTAGCGTTATCATTGAATTTCAAAGGGCTGCTTTATATGGGATCTAAGGTAAACTATTTACTAGGGTATTTATTTAATCGGGCTTTTGCTTTAATCGGTTAATTTCTCGATTAATTAACCGAGGTTTTGGTTTAATCGGGTAATAATCGGTTAATTTTGTAATTGATCGGTTAACCGATTAATAAAGTTTGTTTTTTAAATTAAGTAGTTTCAATACATAAAAATGCATAAATAATTTATTATTTGGTGTTTATTATTAAAAAAAAAGTAATAACAAAACAAACATAACAATTCTTGAACTAACACGAGTAAGCAAAAAAACAATTCATAAATATGTAATACATATTTTTTAATTAATACATAAATATTATGTAGTAATTAAAAAATAAACTGTAAGATATTTATTAGTTATTTCAATAGTGTAAGGAGACCTTAAAAAAATCTTTTAGAAAAATGTTTAGGATTTAAACGATTCGTTTCTTTAGTTTTGATAAATCTTGACTTGGAAAAAATTCTTTCACTTATCGTTGATGTTGAAGAAATCGAACGCGATCCATAATACAAAATATATAATTTCTCAGTCCTTTTCCTGGATTTCTCTAAGCGTATAATATCTTCCATTATGTTTTTAGAGTCCTGTTTAAAATCTTTAACTGTTCTAATTGTTTCGGTTAATTCTGTTAAAAGATTGATATGAGAACATATGAGAAGAAACAAATAACTAAACACACACATACATACATATGGGAAGTTTCAGCGAAAAGTCTCCTTTTTGTAATGTAACGCCAGAAATAATTTAAATTGTTTCTCAAAAATTGTTTATGTATAATATACTTTTTTCTATGTTGTGTAAAGCGCAACTAGCTCTACATTAAGTTACAAAAGGGATAACTTTTGCACAACATGGTACTAAAATACAAGCTTATTTGCTTTCTGGCGTTACATTTTAAAGTAGACTTTTCGCTGGAAATTCCCATATGTACCTTAAACGAGCAAAGATTTTTAAATTTGATAACTTGAAAAATAAATCTTTATAAGTCCAAAGCTTATTAAAAAAGGTTTTACACGAAAAGTCTGGCTCATGACTTGTGGACCGATCTTCATGATATTTAACAGTGTGATTTGTATGCATATAACACTGTGAAGTATTAATTATAGATTTATTACAATAATATTATTTATTACGGTTTCTAGTCCTACAAAACTTTGGTGTACCAAATCTTATTATGATAGCAATATTTATTACGGTTTTAGGCGTACTAAGCAGTTTGCCGTGTGTATTATAAAACGATCTCCAAGAAATTTAACGCTATGATTCCTAGTGATATAATATTAATTTGTGTTATTCCACCTTTTGTGTTAGTTTTTGTAACAAAATTATAAATTTTTTGGTGGTTCCACATTTTGATTCATACCTCTGATCCTATTGAACTGATTTTGCTGGGCTGCAATCCCAAGCTGCTTAGGGTAACCACAAGAAATTTGACACAAAATTTTGAAACATAAAAATTTATTTAAGTACAAAAATATCAGTAAAAATAACCATGTTTTCTAACGTGTCCATAATTTTCCCTATCCCTTTATTTGTTTTAACAAAGACTTTTTCTCCCTGATCAAATTTCCTACTGCTTCCTGCGCTTTCTCTATTCTTTCCCTTAACGAGTACCTCAGTTCGGAGGGAACAGTATGCATTATTTCTATAGGCTACCTTATTGGCACAGAGTAAATGAATATTATATTCTATCGCAGCTGAACAAATTAGTTCAACTGTGTCCTCTATTTTATTTCGGCTTTGAAAGGGCTCCACCTGACCGTTAGAAGTGCTATGCATAGGCGGATACGTAAATGTCTCTATCCCAAAATGATCTCTTACCAATGTTTTGATAGTTTGTGATTTTAGGGATTTCTCGTTATCACACCCCTTAATTTTCGTATTGCTAAACACGTTAAGAATTTGTAAAACCGGCTCCTTTACATGTACTATGACCCAAGAGGCTATCGGCAAAACAATAGCGAACTTAGAAAATTTATCAACGCACGTCAACAAGTGCTTTTTTCAGTGATAAAAGTAACTACATGCTAAATTTCCCTTGTATAAGTCGGAAATGGACTTTCGTATACGCCTTGCCTCTTTGGATTTCGGTTATATTTCGATTCTTTATATACTCTACAATAAGCTACAACCTCTGTTAGCTTTTAGTTTAATTATTCTAATACTTTATTTATACTAATACTTTATATTTATCCTGCCAATGCCAGACTAAAATTGTTTTTCTCACGGTTTCTGTTCACATATGTAGATGATTAGCGCTCTTCTCGTCGTTTGAGTGTTGGGGGAAAGTTGTCTACCGCAAAATTTTTGTGGGCGTATTTAAATTTGTAACGTTTATGTAACTCCTTTAGGTACTCATCTTTCCATCTACAGGCAAAGTGATGATAAAGTACGTTTAGCTTTTGCCACCGGTTTACGTAGCTGATCGATTGGTCAGAGCAATTAGGTTCCGGGGGTGAGAGAATTGGGGTGCCAATAAGAAAATGGCCAGGTGTAAGCGCGCAGAGGTCGTTTGGGTTGCCGCTCATTGGGACTAAGGGTCTTGAGTTAAGACAAGCTTCAATACGAGAAAGCATGGTCGCAAATTCCTCGAAAGTAAAAGTTTGGCCCTTGCTGAGTTTTTTCAAATGAGACTTCGGACTTTTTGCTCCTGCTGCCCAGAGTCCACCCATATGCGGAGCGCCCCGGGGGTTAAAATGCCATTCGACAAGATGAAACGAGTGTTGAGACAGGAGAGAAGTTTTAACCTGACTAAGAAAATGTTCCTGGTGTTTGCTGAACAAATTTGATGCACCTTTAAAGGCTGTTCCATTATCAGAGTACAGTGCCTTGGGCGTTCCTCGTCGGGTGAAAAAACGCGCGAATGCTGCTAAAAATGCTGGGGTTGATATTTCGCTTGTAGATTATAGGTGGATCGCTTTAGTGGCAAAACAAACAAATACTAGAACGTATCCCTTGGAGATTTTGCAATCCCGACCTACGAATGTTTTGATATCGAAAGGTCCCGCAAAATCTAGGCCAGTATGGTTTTTTTTTTGGTTAGGAGCAGCACTCAGGGGATGGCC
Source organism: Pollenia amentaria (assembly GCA_943735925.1). Lineage (NCBI taxonomy): Eukaryota > Metazoa > Arthropoda > Insecta > Diptera > Polleniidae > Pollenia > Pollenia amentaria. The sequence continues at coordinate 111,895,982 of OX031006.1, read as the reverse complement.
CCTATTAATGCGTTGCATTGTGTTGGAACTAGGAAAACAGGTTATGGGAAGGAGGAAGGAGGAAGGAGGGAGTAGTGCTTGTGAACATTCGACTTGAATTTATTCATGTTGAAAGTGAGAGGGAAGACTTCAGCAGGAAGGTTATTCCACATACGAACAGTCCCGCCAAAAAACGAATTTTCCCTGTAATGCGTTGTACGATTCACCGGCCAATGGACCATAAAAGGATGGGCTCTTGAGGAAAAACGTGTATTACGTACAACGCTATGGGTTTCGGGAACCAAATCCCTAATTTCATCAGATACACATCCCGTGGTAGTAACGATAAAATAGGCAAACACAACCCACATTGCGATGGAGCTCAAGGGAGAACCTGCACCCTCTCCTGCACGCGGTCGAAAAAGCTCCAAAATTGACTTTGAAGCACCGGCCCACACATGAGAGTTGTATTCCATTCGCGGTCGGATATAGGTGGTGTAAATAGTGAGGAGATCAGATGGAGTGAAGTATATCTTACATCGTTTAAGAAAACCTAGGCACTTGAATGCTTCTTTCGCCACCTTAAATATATGTTCTGTCCGTCGGACATCACATTGTATCCTCATGCCCAGAACATCAAGAGATTCTGTTTCCTCAATAATTATACCACCCAAATATACAGATGAGGCACCTTGATCCGTCGCGCGTTTATGCGTCAGTACGCAACATTGGGTCTTTCGGGCATTAAATTCGACCCTATTCGCACGACCCCATTCTGGGATTATGTCTAGGTCGCGGCCAAGGGTATCATTCATGTTCTGTCTCATAGCACCAACATCGGACACGCTTGGTCTGTAATCAAATGAATACGAATGGCAAAGGTTGCTGTCATCTGCAAAAGAATAGATAGGGTTGGAAGTTTGACATAAGAGGTCATTTAGAAAAATAAGAAATAGAGTAGGAGAAAGAACGGAGCCTTGCGGCACCCCTGAATGAATCTTGAACTCGTTTGATGAAACCCCATCTATAACAACCCATATAGTGCGATCTCTGAGGAAGCTCGATATAAATCGAGAGCAATTATCACCGAAAAAAATGCAACAAGTTTAGACAAGAGTGCGACATGCCAGACTCTGTCAAACGCCTTGGAAATATCTAAAGCAATTACCTTACATTCGCCAAAATGGTGAATGGAACGACACCATATTTCTGATAACAGGGCCAGTACGTCTCCAGTAGAACGACATCGACGAAAGCCATACTTGCGGTCGCTTAAAAGATAATTTGACTCTAAAAATTTGACAAGATGGTGATTTACAATACTCTCCATTACTTTCGAAAGTGCCGAACAAATTGCAATTGGGCGGTAATTTTCAGGGTAATTAGCCACTGCTTTTTTAGGAATTGGCGTTACATAAGCAACTTTCCAGCAGACGGGAAATTCCTCGGCATGGTATAAAGTGCTGAAAAGATTTGCTAAGGGGCGAGCTAGCGTTGAAGAGCACTGCTTCAAGACAAGTGCATGTATACCATCCGGTCCAGGAGACTTGTTCATGTCGAGATCCGCAAGAACCTTTTTAACAGTCGAGCCCGAAAAAATATTTTAGGTATAGTTACGGATACTTTTTCTAGTTTGGGTATAGGTTGACTGCTGTCTGGTAAGTTAGAATTATTTGCAAATAATTCAGCAAAACAATTAAGCTGGAGGTCCACACCACGCTTTTTCGCCTCAACGCGCCGCATGCTTTTCTGGCATTCTACGCATTATGAAGTTCAAGTTACACACCATGCTTTATATGCGTCACCGTGTTTTCGTTTTGATCAGCTGTTGTGTTTAACAGTTTGTAAAAAAAAAAATTAAAAAAATTGAGTAAAGATGGAAAGTGAAATTAAAGCGTTTAAAGAATTTTTTGAATTATTAGAATTTGTTAATATGATATTTTGTGCTACAAGTGTGTACAAAAAGTTGCAGAGCAAAAAGAGGCGATATTGGGTGCGGCCCTTGTACTTGGAACGAGATATAAATGGTTTTTTTGCCGTGACATTCGAAAAATTAATAAATACCGACCATGAACAGTTCCGTATAGCGACGAGAATGTCACCAAACGTCTTTCGTTGCCTGTTCATCCTTCTAAAAGAAAGGATGAGCAATTCCAGCAGATTGTCGGCTTTTCTTAACTTTAATGTAAGTTTTAAAACTAATGGCCCATAATCATAGTCAAAAATAAAATCGACTTTTTCTAAAATATACTTTAAAACATTGGCGTTCACATGCAAGCCGGGTTAAGATTAAAGTATACTTCATTTTTACTATGACTATGGGCTAATGTGTACGTAGGTAAGCAATACAATAAATTATTTATATTTACATAGCTATTTAGCCCATGGTACAACTAGGCAGTACCTCTCACTAACGTTTAGAATGTCAGTTACCGTTGTAAGACGAATTGTTTTGGAAACGTGTGAGGTTATATGGGACCAGTTAAAGAATATTTACTTGTCCCTTCCAAATACTCATGAATGGGGTCGTATAGCAAATGATTTTAAAAATATGTGGGATTTACCGAATTGTGTCGGCGCTATTGATGGAAAACATGTTGCCATAACATGACCACCACACTCAGGCTCTAATTTTTATAATTATAAAGGTATGATTTACTTATATATTACAATATATTAATATGTAATACATACATATGTAATAACTTATTCATGAACTGAAATATCTTAACTCTTATCACTTTTAATAGGAACATATAGCATTGTACTGATGGGAGTGTGTGACGCAAATTACACATTCACTGCAGTCGACATAGGTGCTTATGGAAGTCAAAGCGACGGTGGAGTACTAACACATTCAGAACTTGGAAGGATGTTGGTATCAGGAAGCGTTAATTTCCCATCGGATAATATATTGCCAAACAGCAATGTTAAATTTCCTTTTTATTTAGTTGGTGATGCAGCTTTTTCTCTCAGACCATACATTATGAGACCATATCCTGGGTTGTTATTAAGTGAACAAAAGCTTAACTTTAATAAAAGGTTATCAAGGTCTCGAAGAACTATAGAAAATGCTTTTGGTATTTTAACAGCTCGATGGAGAATACTACGTGGAACTTTAAATATGTTACCAGATGCTGCTGAAAAAATTGTTTGTGCCACAGTTTTGCTGCACAATTACCTTAAAATGCATGATGCAAGTTATTGCCCACCAGATTTTGTTGATCAAGAAAAAAATGGGTCAATAACAGACGGCTTATGGAGGAAAGAAACACAGCCATTAGAAAAAGGCCCTAAATTTTTTTCTAATAATTCATCAAGAAATGCATTTCATCTACGAGATATTTTGTGTGATTACTTGTTTCAAAACAAAATTTCTTTTCCAAAATAAAAAAGAAATGCACTGAAAATTTTGTAAACAATTTCAACAACTTAAATGTAATAAAATCAGAACTATGTATAATAGACCGACTCAAAGAAAAAGTGTTTTAGTTACCCCTCTGAAAATAAAGCTTGATATGTTTTATGATGATTCCCAAAATATTTTGGTTCTAGCGTTGACCATCCGTGAGCTGGACAATTTTTAAAAAAGGTCTTTTTTTCAGTTTCTCGAATTTTTTTGTACTTTGCTCCAAGACGACATAAATAAAATTTGATATCATCGAAAAGAGTTTTTGAAGCAGCATCCAATGGTATATAAAACATGTCCACTTGCGACCTACTAATTGAGATATTTAACTAAATACATATTTTCGTTTCGGGTTTTCATACAAATTCTACGTGTTTGGAAATAATGTTCTGCTTTTCAAATTGAATCTGTTTTAAAATAATGTTAATTTTATTTTTAATTTGTAATTATTCACATAAAACGCGAAAATCGCGATATATTTTATCTATTTTATATTTTTCATATATAGGCAATATGGGTATCAAATTGTTTGATTTTTCAATTATAATAACCTTGTGATAAGCAAAATATCAGTTTTCAAACCATGGATGCTGTGAGCTAAATTTAAGTTCTTAAATATTAATTTTTTAATTAAAAATATATTAATCTATTAATAACAGACAAATTTATAATATTAGACTTAAAAATAAATTTTCTTATACAAAGATAGAACCGCGAAATGATTTTTTATAAATTTTATATTTTTTATTGTATTTTTTTTATTTGTATTTTTCATATTTTGATAAATTGAAAAATGAAAATATTTGATACCCATATTGCCTATATACATATGAAAAAAGATAAAATATATCGCGATTTTCGCGTTTTATGTGAATAATTACAAATTAAAAATAAAATTAACATTATTTTAAAACAGATTCAATTTGAAAAGCAGAACATTATTTCCAAATACGTAGAATTTGTATGAAAACCCGAAACGAAAATATGTATTTAGTTAAATATCTCAATTAGTAGGTCGCAAGTGGACATGTTTTATATACCATTGGATGCTGCTTCAAAAACTCTTTTCGATGATACCAAATTTTATTTATGTCGTCTTGGAGCAAAGTACAAAAAAATTCGAGAAACTGAAAAAAAGACCTTTTTTAAAAATGGTCCAGCTCACGGATGGTCAACGCTAGAACCAAAATATTTTGGGAATCATCATAAAACAAATCAAGCTTTATTTTCAGAGGGGTAACTAAAACACTTTTTTCGGCTCCATACAACTTGAGTCGGTCTAATGTATATGTTACAAATAAAATAAAAAACCAACCAAGTTCTAGTTTATTATTAAATTCATGTTTTTTTATTATTGAAAAAAAGATATCGCACTTAATCAACAAGAGGGTATTAACTCAAAATTTAAACATTTTCAGTAGAAGCAAAACAATTTTTAATTTAACATTGAAGGCATATGGAAATGAAATTTAAAACCAACCGTTTCATTACCAAAAAGTATACAAAATAGCAAGATATTTTTACAGCGGGCAGATATGAATATAGCGTGTAGATTTTTTCGAAAAAGTGGAAAAATAAAAATTTTGAGATAATACCCTCTTGTTGATTAAGTGCGATATAGTACTAACTAAATTCAATTCTAATATAAAAATTAAGGTACATTTCAATAAAATATCTTAGGATTAACAGGAACAAATAAATACATCAATGTATAATATACAGTGTATACAATATATTGATAAAAATAAGTTAGTATACATATCGTTACATTAATTAAGAAAAGGCGTATCTAGCAAATAATTTTTTTTTGTAAGTTTGAGGCATAAACTTGATAAAAAAAAAAAAGAATATGTATATGAAAAAGATTTTGTTTCGTTTTACAACTGTAATAAATATAAGTAAGTCTTTCCTTGATTTCAAATAGTTCTAAAACAATCCTTAAGCTTTGTTACGGGAATTCGCCCGAGCGCCCAGTTTTCACGAGATTGTAAACAACAAATACAAGTTTTGGTAAATTCAGTTTTAATTGCATTTGTATGTTGAAATTCCTAAGTAAATTATAGTTTTATAAATAAATACAAATTATGTGGTGAATGAAAATACATACTTTTTAGTATGAAAACAAAGCGCGACAAGTAGGTTTGTAACTGTGTTATAAATTATGTTTTTAAACAAAAAAGGTTTTAACGATATGAGTTGAATTCTAATTTCACGACTACCAATCACTTTGCTTAACTATTTGAATATGTTTTAACAATATGACTTTAAATAGCTTTTTATACAACTACAAAAGAAAAAATGTGCGCTTTTTCGCGGCTTGGGATTTTTACATGTTTTTTAGTTTTTGACAGATTGAGATCGCACTGTCTCGATAAATAAGTAACCGAATGAAAATTGAATAAGTAACTAAACGATAGTGGCGCTAACACCCCGCCGCAGTATGGCAAGAAGGGCATTCGCCGCCCTACTCCCTATTTGAAACCACGTCGAGTAAGGCCAACTTTGTAACTGGTCTTTCTAACACACCACGGGACGTCATAATCCTTGCCCTACGAACCTGGCCATCAGCTGCAACTGTAGTCTCCAATACCTTTCCTCTGGGCCATACATTACGCGGGAACGAAGGGTCAACCACAACAACTAAATCGCCTTTACTTAGGGGCTTAGACTTTTCAAACCATTTTGTCCTGCATGTAAGCGTCGGTAAATATTCTGTCAGCCAGCGCTTCCAAAAATGCTAGGCATACACCTGCGATTGTAACCAAATATTTTTGACAACCACGCCGGAGTCATCGTAATCTGCTAGTGGTTTCATGCCATTTGAACTTCCTAACAGTAAATGGTTAGGAGTTAGCGCCTCCTCATTTTCATCGTATATTGGCACATACGTTAGTGGGCGTGAATTTATAATATTTTCCACTTCAGCCATCATACTGCGAATTGTTTCATCGTTAGGCGATCTCGTCGGCATTATTTTGTACAAAACGGTTTTGATAGAACGTACCATACGTTCCCATGCTCCGCCCATATGTGGGGCAGCGGGTGGATTGAAATTCCACTTGGTAGTAGCCGTTGTGAAAGTGCGAACGAATTCATTAGAATCAACCTCTTTTATAGCGTCGCGTAACTCTCTTTCTGCTCCCACAAAATTAGTCGCGTTATCGCTGAAAAACTCCCTTGGCGTACCCCGTCTGGCCATAAAATTTCGGATGGTTAAGATACATGAGCTGGTGGTTAACGAATAAACTATTTCAATGTGCACGGCTCGAATAGTTAGACAGGTGAACAAGGCTCCGTATCTTTTCTCCTTGTGTCGATTGACGGTTACCAGAATTGGGCCAAAAAAGTCAAGCCCAGTAAATGTAAAGGGTGCGGCATGTGCTGATAACCTTGCTCTGGGAAGTTTCGCCATTTGTGGATATGCTGGCTTACATTTACTTATTTTACACATTTGACACCTTCGGCTTACTTTTTTAAAAGTTGTTCTTAAGCGAGGCACATAATATTTTTGTCGAATTTCGTTTATGGCCGTTTCGTGGTTTCCGTGATGATATTTAGCATGAAAGTGCAGTATTATAAGCTCGGTTGTGTAACTTTCTTTTGGCATAATAGCAGGGTGTTTCATTTCATCTGGAACATTAGCGTAATCTATTCGCCCGTTAATGCGTAAAACATCATCGCTGTCTAAGTAAGCCGATAGCTTATAAAGAGAGCTACTTTTACTAATTTTACCACTACTTTTTAATGTTGTTATTTCGTCTAAATACTTCTCCGTTTGAGCTTGTTTGAGCAGAACGACTTCCGCCTTTTTTAGTTCGCCTTGGGATATGTTACTCATAGTTGTACTATTTTTAAGTTTATTTAAATAATGTATAACATAGGCTACCGACCTAAGTGCTCTACGCCACTGTGAAAAACGTTTAATCTGAACGAGATGGTGAATTTCTTTTATATGAAGTATATGTTGCTTAAGTTCACAATCAATGTTAGCGTTTATGCCATTATCTAACGGCCACGAACTTGGATGTTGTTTCAAGAAACCAGGACCATTTTGCCAACGACTGTTATTTGACAGATCGGGGCCGACTTTAGACCACTTTGTTGCCTCGTCGGCAACATTTAATTTACCGGAAATCCATCGCCATTCATTTAACTCAGTAGTGTCGAGAATTTCACTTACGCGAAATGCTACGAACTGGTGATACCTTTTTTGGTCTGACTTTAGCCAACTTATGACAGTTTTAGAATCAGACCAGAAGACCCTTTGGCTGATTTTTATTGTTGTACTTTTAACGATACTATTGGCAAACCGTGACGCAATTACTGCGGCCATTAGTTCCAAGCGGGGAATAGAGGCTACTCTTAGTGGGGCAACTCTTGTTTTCGACCCAACAAGAGACACTACAACATCATTGCCATCCGAAATTCTGAAATAGGATACTGCGGCATAGCCATTTTCGCTGGCGTCAGAAAATGTATGCAGCTGCACATCTACTTCGTTGTAGCTACTAAACGTTTGAAGATAACATCGTGGTATCGCAATGTTTCTAATTTCTGGCAAAAATGACAACCACTTAGTCCATTTAGATATGTGATGGGCTTGAATTTGTTCGTCCCATGTTACTCCACTTCTCCATACGTCTTGTAGTATTATTTTTAAATACATTAAATAATTACCAATAAGACCTAAAGGATCATATATCGACATTAAAAATCGTAATAGTTCGCGTTTTGACGGTATCTTGTTTTCTGCCAGTATATTATTGGCAATGTTTGGCGAGATTTTAAACGTAAAAGAATCGTCGGGCGATTTCCAGAAAACACCAAGCACCTTCTCTGCTTCCATTTCGCTTCCGAGATTAAGACTCTTATGTTGGGGACTATCGCTGTCATTTATTGCAGCTAAAACATCTTTGTTATTACATATCCAGTTTCTGATATTAAATCCGGCTTTTCCATGAATATGTTTAACTTCTTGAGCTAAGGTAATTGCCTCTTCGATAGTGTCTACTGAATCTAAGTAATCATCCACATAATGATTATTTTTTATCGCTGCTGCCGCCATGGGATATTTGCCACTAAATTTGTCGGCATTAGTATTTTTTACGTACTGCGAAATGCATGGTGAGCAAGAAGCTCCAAAAATCATCACGTTCATAACATACACATCTATTCCTTTGTCGCTTTTACTACGCCATAGAAACCGCTGGGCATTACGATCTTCTTTTCTTATAAAAACTTGGTGAAATATCTGCTCTATATCGCCACAAATGGCTATGGCCTTTTGACGAAAACGAAAGAGAATAGACGGTAGGGAGCATAGCATATCTGGACCTTTAATCAGCATATCATTTAACGATAGGCCATGAGCTCTGGCAACTGCATCCCATACGATTCTAGTTTTTCCAGGTTTATTTTTATTAAAAACGGGAAAAATCGGTAAATACCAAACCTTTTCTTCTTTGTTTGGCGCTAGAGAGTCTTCTTCTATCTTGGTTATATACCCTTTTAACTCATATTCAGAAATGGTTTTGTTAAAAATGTCGTTTAGATTACTATCGTTTCTCAACTTTTTCTCCAGGCACCTATATCTCTTTAGGGCCATATCGTAACTATTTGGCATTTCTACGTTTTCATTCCGCCACAACAGTGAAGTTTCATAATGTCCATCTGGACGTTGTCTAGTATACTTTTCTAAAATAGACATAGCCTTTTCATCGTCTTTGCTCATCATAGTTGTGGCCTTGTCTATACCAGCGGTTTCTAGACTGTAAAATTTTTTCATTAAATCAGATAGTATATTATTACTGAATTCGTCTACATGACAATGATGGTGCTCTATAAACTTATTTCTCATTGTACCGTATACCAACCAGCCGAGACGAGTACGAATTGCTACAGGTTCGCTGACCTTACCTTCTCTAATATTGTTGTAAACGCATAGTCTGGAATTATTTAAACCAATTAATAATCGCAGCGTAGCACCGATATAACTTTTCACAGGTAACCCTGTTAAATAAGGAAAATCTTGTACAAGCTTTTCAATGTCTAAAGTTTGTTTTGGTAATGAAAGCTGTTTTACTGTACGAACATCTACTGTGTGAATTTTGTTATTAGGACCAGCTATATTTATACAAAGACGACGAGAATTGTCCTCATTTCGTTCAACGCTACCAGTCCATTTAAGGCACAAAGGTTCAGCAGTGCCAGAAAGATTTAAATCATTGATGATTTGTTCATCTATTAAACTCGTTGAAGAACCATCGTCAATAAACGCAAACGTTTCTATAAATTTGTTTTCATTCCCATAGATTGTTAAAGGAATAATTTTAAACAAATTGTTGCACCCCGTAGCACTGTGAGTATTACAGCTCTGTGTTTGATTGTTTTGCATTGAAACTTTATTTTGGTTTGAATCAGCAACATTTTGCGTTCCCCTTGTATCAACTTGTTTCTTATGCAAAAGGTAATGATGTTTAAATTGGCAATTATCTACACCACAAACATTGTTGTTATTGCATTTACCAAAATGTTTACATAAACATTGTTTACACAGATTAAATTCTCTCACAATATTCCATTTGTTTGTTCTATCTCCCTTTTTAAATTTCTGACAATTAGCAACATTGTTGCAGTCACCACCGCAAACGATACAATTTTGTCTACTTTGTTCAGTGTGAGTATGTATATAAACATTTTTCTGCCTACTACGTGAGAGAGCCTCTGCGGCAGAGCTAGGACTGCTGTCGATGTTGACACTGCTTGCAGAAACACCAATGTCAAAAATCCACGCTGCAAATTCTGACAGATTTACATTTTTATTTTGTTTTGCTAAATTCAACTTGTACGTTCCCCAATTAATCTGAAAATATGAAGGCAATTTAGAAATTAATTCTTATAACAACGACGGATTATTGAGTTCATCAAGAAGACCACAGGCTTCTATAGTTGCTTGAAGACCTTTTACTTGTACAGCAAATGAGGTAATCGTTTCCAACTTATTAACATTAACTGTTGGTAATGCCCGTATTTTTAGTTTCAGTGAATGCAGAATTTTTTCTGGTTGTCCATACAATAATTTCAGTGTTGAGATTGCGGCTGGAACACAGGATGGATGTATTAAAATGTGTTGAACAGACTTCAGAGCATCTCCTCGCAAGGCTTTTTGTAAGCGAATTAAATTATCAGCATCTGTCAGGCCACATACTTCCGTGGACCAATCGAAGGTGGAGCTAAACAGTGGCCATTCTTCTGGGCTGCCAGTAAACATCGGTAAATCCTTGGGGACTGTTTGTCTTGAGTTTATTTGCTTATGGGTAAGGTTTGACGTTATGGTGTTGTGAGGAATAGACGAGAATGATGGACGAAAAGTGTAATTAGCTGGTGCCGGTAAAGTGACGTTGGGTGGTACAGCTGTTGTTGTTTGTGTTGTTGCAGCTTCTGCTTTATTAATAAATGTGGCTGTATTATTATATGCCGTTGAATTTACGTAGGCATTTGGTGTTTTATTTTGAATGTTTGTACTGGTGTGGTTTGTTGGCATATTATTTTGTGAATATTGTGCTGCTACATGACGTTGGCTTGACATTGAGGTTGTAAAATCTACGTTATTACATTCTGTGGAGCTATTCTGCACATTAATGTTAAGAGGTTGTACGCAAGGTAGGACTGTTTCTGATAAATCTGGAGGATTCGGTTGATTGTTAAGCCATTCATGTACAGAGTGGATATCTACGGAGCTACAATCATCGATCTCTTCCTCTTCTTGTTGTAACAATTGATATTTTTGTTTTAAGAATTCGGTGTCTCGTTCTTTAGCAAGCTGTCTTTCTTCTTCAAGACGCTGAAGTTCTAAATTTTTTCTTCGCATTGTTGAGCCTGTCGACATGTGGGAGGCTTTGCTCCGATGACTGCGAATAGATTTTGTTGAGCCCGGAGTTTGAATTTTATTGGTGCAATTCTCGCATGTAAAGGTTTGTTTGTTACTGTCCAAGTTAACACAATTTATGTGATAATTTTTTTGGCACTTAAGACATATTATACATTGACCCGTAGGTGGTTCATTACAAACAGAACAGTTTTCTGCAGATGGCGATTTGGTTGCACATTGGTTTTGTTGTGGTGGTTGACCCTGAAAAGAAAATTTATCCATTTTTTGGGACTTACAGTTTCTGCCAGTTGGATGTTGTTTTTCCTTGGGGTTGTTGAACCGCAGCTGCTGAACTTCCTATTTTCAAGGTTATGTTTGGCAATACGTGATCCGGTAGGGTGGACCATAAAAAGAATTTCAAATTTGTTACGGGAATTCGACCGAGCGCTCAGTTTTCACGAGATTGTAAACAACAAATACAAGTTTTGGTAAATTCAGTTTTTATTGCATTTGTATGTTGAAATTCCTAAGTAAATTATAGTTTTATAAATAAATACAAATTATGTGGTGAATGAAAATACATACTTTTTAGTATGAAAACAAAGCGCGACAAGTAGGTTTGTAACTGTGTTATAAATTATGTTTTTAAACAAAAAAGGTTTTAACGATATGAGTTGAATTCTAATTTCACGACTACCAATCACTTTGCTTAACTATTTGAATATGTTTTAACAATATGACTTTAAATAGCTTTTTATACAACTACAAAAGAAAAAATGTGCGCTTTTTCGCGGCTTGGGATTTTTACATGTTTTTTAGTTTTTGACAGATTGAGATCGCACTGTCTCGATAAATAAGTAACCGAATGAAAATTGAATAAGTAACTAAACGATAGTGGCGCTAACAAGCTTTTTTATATACATGATCTTTTTTTATCATGTTTATGCCTCAAATTTACAAACAATTTTATTTGCTAGGTACGCCTTTTCTTAATTAAAGTAACGGTATGTATTTACATTTACGAAATTTTGAATATAAATACATACTACTTTTTATTATTTGATTCCATTTCACGCAAGTAATTTAAAATATACAATTTTGCTTCCTTAATGTCGTTGCTCGGTAGGTCATCAAAATATTCACGTACCATTAAAAAAAACCTTCATGGGTACTACTTTCTTTTGGAACTGATGGGACGGCAAATCTGGTTTCTGCAATTTTGGACATTTTATTTAAAAAGTCCCCAAAAGCTTCACCGTCAGAATTCCGTTTTGACCTTTTTCGGCTGCTAGATGGAACTTGCAAAGTTGGGGATTCCAGAAACACGGAAGCATTAGCAGATGTGTCGCTGTCTTTATGAACAGTATCCTTATCCAAAAATATCTGTAAATAAAAATATTTATGCCTTTGAATAAATTAATCAACAATTATTTAAAAACAAACTTACATCTACTAAACTCTCAAGGCTTTCCGAATGGGACACTTCTTCATCTAGATTATCACAAACTTTTGTCAAATTAGTTACCGTCCTGCAATTAAATACAGAATATGTTTTAATAAATAAATTTTATGTAAAACAAACACATCCTATATGTTCACGCAGAAAATCCATCTGCTCATAATATTGCCACTGGCTTGTTTCCATCTCCGCAGCACTTCCAGAGGCACATTGATTCTCACCGTATTTTTTTACATATCGGTCCCTCAGAGTTTTCCAACGAGCTTGACAGACATTTTCTGTAAAACAAAGGGGTAAAGGCTACTTGTATACTTAATATTGTTTAATAAAAATGTACTTACCTTCAATATTTAATTCCTCGGCAATTGACTTCCAAGCAGCTGCTCGCTTAAATTTATTCCTATAAATTAGTGACCCTTTTTTGTACAAAACTTCTTTTTTTTCACCGCTTCAATTAATTTTTCTTCCATCTTGGTTGTTAAAAATGAAAATAAATTTATTTTATCTGTCAAAATCAGAGTTGATTTTTATGAATGCTGCTTGTGACGCTTGCAAAAGTAGAAAGTAAATCTACTTTTCGCGTTCAACGCCTCAAGGCATCCTACGCTTTTGTAACATGTAACTTACTACGTATAACTACACAGATTCTACTTTTTTGACAGCTGCGTATGCAGCGAAAAAGCGAGTAACGCGTGGTGTGGACCACCAGCTTTAGCCTTATCAACCACGTTCGTGAATGTTTGGCCATCCTTTAAAAGAGTTGGTATTGAAGGACTAGCATTATTAACCCTTACTCTTTTAACGAATGACCAGAAGGTCTTACTGCCCCGGGGGCAGCAAGAACTTCAGCGCGAAGACGTTGCTCGTGATGAGTTTTTTCCCGTCTTAGCACTTTGGCACACAAAGACCTTGCCATTTTGCGTAGCAATTCAGTATCGGCGGTTTTATTGTCACGCCAATTTGTGAATGCTTCCTCTCTGGATCTGACTGCTGATTTGCACATCTGATTAAACCAAGATTTAGACCTAGATTAATCGAAGCATTTTTAACTGGAATGAATATTTTCATTTCTAGCATAATAACATTTTCAACCATTTTCGTCATGGCATTGACGTCATTGTCAAGGAAAAACGTTTCCAATTAAAATGCCGAAAAAAGTCGTTGACTTCAACCCAACGTGCTTTTCCGTAAACAAATTTTGATCGTTTCATAGCCTGTCGTGAAACGTTCCGAAGTTCGGAGAACGGAAAAGAGGCGGAAATGGTGCAATGATCCGAGTTACCGAGAGGGGCTAGAACTTCAACTTCGTACTTTTGAGGGTGCGAAGAGAGGAAGAGGTCAAGGGTTTTGTGTTGGTGCCCATCAACACATGAAATATGTGTTGGTTCATTCACTAGTTGCACGAGGTGATTATGTGCAGAAAATAGCTCAACATATTGGCCTTAATAGGTTGTACGGCCGAAGTGGTGAAGCCAAGAGGAATTGTGGACATTGAAATCACCAGCAACAACTATTTCACTGTCCGGACAATTCTCAAGAATCTTCGATATTGAGTCGGAAAGGGAGTCGAAGCGCGATAAGGTGATATCTCTTCCCGCATTTGGACTTCTGTAAAGAAACCCGAAATGCAAAAAGTGCGTATTGATTTTATCTTTAACCCAAAGACAGTTAAATTCCGCATCAAACATGCCCATTGGTTGCTGGCATTGATACGCAACTTCATTGTGTATATATATAGCAAGACCCCGATGAAGATAAAATAGGAATAGAAGGTGATACCCAGGAATCTGAAAATCCAGTGGATCAGAATTTTCAGATACCTGTGTTTCACAATAAGGTGAAAACATCCGGCCGATGGAGATAAACGTGAGCGTATACAGAAAAAAAAATTCGTTCTCAGCCTACGTATGTTGCAGAAGTCGATTCGAAACCGACCTCTCATCACAACACAAAAAAAATTCAAATCAAACGCAAAGAACGGATATCTCTATGCTAAAAGCCTTTTAGGAACTGTTTGGTGATCAGTGTTATACCTTCATCACCAAAACAGTTCAACAACGATTAACACAAATAGATCAGTACTAACACGAATAAGAAATATTGTTATAGGGGGTACACAATGGACAATGCCATAAAAGGACCATAAAATCCCTGATCTGGTCAACGCCGAAAAAAGACCATCACTGGCAGGTTGTTATTATTGTTGTTTGATTTTTTTGTTATTTTGTTCGTTTTCTTTATGTTGTTATAGTTTTTCTTTTCTATATGTTGTAAAAGGTAGTTTGTTTTGTTTTATACATTTTTTTTTACAGATTTGCATTGTATGTTTGTTATTTTGGTTGTCTTATTTAATGTTTTTGTTTGGTTTAATAAATCATTTTTCCATGTTGTTATTTAGATTTTTTTTTTCGTTTTTATTTATTTGTATTTGGTTGCGTTTTTTTTTTATTTAATCACAGACACTTTCATATTTTCACAAATTGAGACATACACAGCGGACAAAAGACAAAACACTAATGGTTTTTGCAGTGAAAAATTACTGTTTGATTAAGTTTTTTAGCTTATGAACCCAGAACTCTAATCTAGTTTAACGTATTAGAAGGGAATTTCCACCATGTAATGTAAGTTTATGCAATAGTTCTAAATATAAACGGGTAAAACGACCTGAGTAGGGTAACATTTTTTCGGAAAGCGCTCATCATATGACAGTATTAAATTTAAGGATAATCTGCCGTTGGCTCGCATTATACCATCAGAGTCTAAGAACGGGTTAAATGATGAGAGAATTTGTATTCGGGGAAATGTACTATCTGGCAGCAAATAATTAAGCGAGTTCTTATGTGTCCTATTTCCGATTGCTGAAAAGTAAGTGAGGGATAAATATAGGCGGATTTTAAAGTTAGATGTGGTGCTTTATGAAAGCGATAAATATATGAAAATACGCGCAAAGCTAGGGGGAGATCAGAAAAGCGATTAAGCATATCTTCAGACAATTGATTCAAATGAGTTTTTACGGGTCGTACATCCTCTTTGGTATCTACGACTGGAGACGTTAAAGGCCATTCACATTTCGGGAGGCGTAACCAGGTCGGACCATTCCACCACAAATCGTTAGATATAAGTTCTTTTGCAGTTAGGCCACGGGACCCTAGGTCGGCTGGGTAATCTTTTGAATTGACATGATTCCATTTTTCGTTTCCAACTTTGTAAATTTTAAATGTAATACGGTTAGCGGCGAATGTTGTCCAGTGAGAAGGGTGCTTATGTAGCCAAGCTAGGACGATCGTTGAGTCCGCCCAAAAATAGCTTTCACAGTGACTAAGGGGTACCTGCGAGCGAAAAGATGAAATTTGGTTAGCTAGTAGTTCAGCACCACACAGCTCCTTTCGGGGGAGCGTAACGAATTTAGAGGGGCTACTTTAGTTTTTGCAAGAAGCAAGTGAATAGATATAGTTCCATTTTCGCTTATAGCTCGAAGATATAAGGTTGCCGCGTATGCTCTTTCTGAAGCATCGCAAAAGCCATGTAAATTAGCATAGTACGTGTGGTGATAAGGAACAAATGAGACTGCAGTAAATTTCATAGCCTTTTTGTGCACTCTTTTAGTAAATTCTTAAATTGAGGGGATCTGTGCAATTGCCACTCTCTTCGAGCTGTCTTTTTTTCAGTCAAGAGACGCTCGACATCTGTAGAATATATTTTACTTTTTTTGATTTTTTTGAGGGTTATGCTAGAATGTCGAACAGTTAGTTTAAGACTTACAACAGAAAGATTAACATTCTCCAGCTTACTAAGCGTAATATTTTCAGTGCAGTGGGTACTGAGATATTTTTTATATTTTAACCAATTTATTTGTGTAGCTGTCGTCACTAAGTAACCATACGGAGATACAATTATATTTGCGTTTGTTATAGTAAGAATTGTAGGTGTGTGATCAAAAGATAATTCTAAGGAAGCATCAACATAAATCGTTTCTGCGGGGATGTTTTTAACCATTCCAAAATCTATGACATCTGGAACTTTTTGCTGATCAGTAGGCCAATATGTTTGTTGTCCGCTCGCGATCACATTTAGATCCATTTTACAAATGACAAACAAAACACGACCCTTTGGTGATATAAATCGTGTCCCCGAGGAAGTGTGTTTAGCATTCTAATTGCCAGCAGCCAGGAAACAAGGTCCTAATGATCTAAGATATTTATTATATTGGCTTTCTAATATTGAAAATCTAGGTGGGGAGTTTAATGATGAAATGTCTAGGTTCCGATTTAATTCCTTCACGCAAATGCTCGTTGCTTGGAGATCATCTTCACGGTGATCACACATTAAGTAGTGTTTTCTCGGTTTTTTTATCAAAATGGCAGAACCTCCACAAGCTCTACCTCGAGGGTCCTTGGTATCATATAATATATATACATTTATTTTAAACGTATTTCTTGAAGATAGATGATTTTCATAACATTAATTTGTTTATTTTTAAGAAAGTATTCTAGTTTATTTTTATGTTAACGAATGCCGTTTGCGTTCCAAAAGCAAATTTTTAAACAGTTCATGGCTTGTGTAGTACAGCTTGCAAAATTCTTAACATTTCTTGCATCATATTACCCATTGTGTTAGTAAAATTATTAAGTGTTTGCACTAATGTTTCCATGGTTTTTTCTAGCCGAGTTAAATTAGAAATGGGAATTTCGTCATTATTTGGTAAATCACCTTGCACTGGCATTGGATTAGATTTTAAGACATTAGCTTACGAGGTTCTGTTATTATTGGGCTGCGGTATCTGGACGCCGTACGTGTTTTCTTGATTAGTTGCCTGCGTTTGAGGGTGGTTAAGTTTCTTTCCATCTGAACGCTTAACAATCGCATATACCGGGCATTCTCTATAGCTGGCAATGTGATTACCACCACAGTTGCTACATTTGTTTGCCTTAGGGTCATTTTCTGACTAATCACACAGGACGGTACCATGCAATTCTCCACATACGACGCAAACAGGGGGAAAATAGCAGTATGACCAAATTCTTGGCAGTTTGAACACTGAACGGGCCATTTCTTTTGTGCTGCTCTTTTATCGTGATTTTTCTGTACAGGATGTATTTCAAACTGTAAATGGGATGCGTTCATTTTTTGAGCTTAACTCCACTCGAAAAAGTGGTTGGGGATTTTTTTTCCCCTAGTTTTAATATTTGTAACATTTTTCATTTTGAAGCCCTTTTCTACTAAAAATGTTTTTATTTCTTTTGGGTCCACGCATGAGTCAATGCCCTTAATCAGTATGTATAGAAGCTTTTTTTAAGTGCTTCAAACTATTTAATTAGTTTAAGAAAACCATTCTCATGATTAACCTGTATTTTTTTTTTCTCGTTTATATTACCAAGCTTGATTGCAGCTACGTAAAACGAATTTTTACTTATCACCGAGACTAAACTTTTTATTAGCTCACTTGAGTTTTGCTCCCTAAGATTTATCGGGGTGGCTTCGAAGATTTTATGACGTTAGGTGCTTCAGAGGATACATCCTACAGAACTGCAAACGATTGTGTGAATTTATTCTATCAAAAGATGGAACCTTCGAGGCCAAGGATACACCTGAAGAGGTAGGACTGCGACCCCGCTTAAGCACTGTTATATACCTGTCCATACCAACTTGCACTTGTATTTTTTGACAAATTTTTACTTGTGTGTTTTCCATTGCGTCTTTGCTTGAGTTCATAGTATCATTTCCTACTAAGATTGTCCTTGCATCAGTGGTGACACTTGCAGGTGTTGGTTTTGTCGTTAATAGTTACTATTGTTTTCTGTTGTGTTTCTATCTACATTGCTTTCTTTAGCATGAAGTTCATTAATTTTTGTTGTTGTTTAATTGTTATTACTCATACAGAGAGTTGTTTTTGTTTATCACTGGTTTTTTTTTTTTTTGTTGACTATGCTCTTCTTATTATTTATTATGTTGTTGTAACACCGAAATAAGAAAAAAAGAATAAATAATTTGTTGCACAGATTATCAGCCTGTTTTTAGAAAATGTAAATATTTGTTCGTTCGTAAAAAAAACGAACGATAACTTATTTAGGTTTTCATAAAATTAAAACACATTTTAGGTGAGTGACTGAAAAAGCTTTAATATTTTCTACACACGTTTGGTTCTTATAAAATGAACATCTTCGTAATAAATGAACACAAATGCCAAAATAAGACGATAAGTAAAAGGCATTCGTTTAAAAAAATAAATAAAATAAATAGAAATTAAAAAGGATATTTTACTGAAAGAACCCTAAATTATTTACAATATTATTGAAGGTTTGTGTATCTATATATATATGTATATTTATATAGAATTGTTACATTATTGACTGATTGCTTTATGATCGTACAGCCTAAGCGCCTGAACCTAAAAACTTGAAATTTGTACCGGTGGCTGGACTCTTCCCAAATATATCCACTAAAACGGGATTTTTGTAAAGTTGAATGTTTAGGGGGTAACAAGGGTAAATTCGGTAACCTTATATTTCCAAAACTTAGAGAGATACAATGAAATGTAATACCTATCGTTGTCTTTAAAAAAAATAAGTGGACGAGTTCTGGTACTTTTTTGAAATGTTGCTCTTTCAGGGAGTATTTTGGTACTTTTTTGTCATCCCTCTATCTTTTAAGCCAATAAACATAGAAATGAAAGTTATATCACATACGAAACTTATCTAAAAAATGCAAAGCCATATTTGGCACTTTTTTGAAATTCAAACGTTTTAGGGGCGAAATTGGTAATTTCTTTTTTGGTACTTTGAAGAGACTCAAAATTAAGCTGCAAGGTCCTGATTGATTATCATTCCATAAGATAAAAAATGTTAGTAGCAAAACTATAACCTTAGGCACACAAATATGATCATAAACAAGGGCCGGACAAAGCAGCGAATTAAATGTTAGCGTTTAAACAAGTTAAAACCTAGAAAAATAAACATTGGCATAAAAATATGCTTACGAAAGAAGAGGAGACGTTAATAAAGTAGCGGGTTAAATGCTACTAATTACATAAATATGTATTTACAGGTTCAAAAAATTCTAGAAACAAGTATGTACATAAGTATGTAGTATGTGGGTATGTAAGTTCTTCCATATGTTTAAAAAAATTAGTGCTATCACGCAAATACCTTCACCATTTCTATATGTTGATGTGTAGCAAAAAATCGTCTTCATATATTGCGTTTATTTATTGAAATTTTTGTAAACATTTTAATTCAACATTTTTAGTTTTAACATTTACTACCATTTTTTATAGAAGTTTTTGTTTTTTAAATTTATAATTTATTTTTGTAAACAAAAGCCAGGGTTAACCGTGACTACAAAATCTTTATATGCAAAACGCATGAAAAGGTAAGAAAATAAACGTATTGGCAATAATGTTATTTAACGATAGAAAAAAGCTCTATTTATGTCAAACAAGAATAGGCGAAAGCTTTTAAATGTTTTTTAAAAACCAAATTTTAAACGTTTTCGTTTTAATACGAAAGCTTCAAGTGAGAACATTTGTGTTTTACAAAAACAGGCTGTATATGTTAGCATTTGGTTTTGTATGTATGTATGTGCGTACATACATATATCTTTTTTCTTATTTTTTTTTAGTTATTCTATTGTTCACTTTTATATTAAGTAATTTTAAATCAAAATTACTCTATTTGAGCGTCCAAATTTGATTGTTAAAGAATCAAATTGTAAAGAATCGTATGCGGAGTTAAAAAAACGTCTGTTCTCAACGAGCACTGTCGGACAGTTTCAAATAAAATCTCATACTGGTAATAACTTTTCAACAAAAAACTCAAAAAATATTTAGCATTATTTTTTGCATTTTTTAAAATCATTTTTAACATTTGATAGATTTAGCTGTAATCATTTTAAAGATCTGGTCACACTGCTCATGTGCACGAGCATGCGCATTGATATAAGGAAACTTTGCACATGCGCATCCGTATGAGCACAAATTTAAGCGCATGTGAAGCACACTTCTTGTAAAAAATATTTCCGAACTGTACAAATGTTAAACTTTTTAACTACACCATTTTTCATTGGAGTTACAAAAAATTCCAAATGGAATTTAGAAAATTGCAATTTAAATTTAATTCAAAACAAGATGGATATATATTATTAATTAATCTTTATAAAAACGGACGTTTGCGGTTTAGACCTATATTAAATTATTGACCGACATTTGAAAGTTTTATTTTGTTCTGTTTCCGAAATTTGAGCTAGCTTGAGCAAAATATCGAGATTCGTAACAGTTTTAGCAACTAAAATGATTTTTAGGAGAGTAATTTATACTGGACCCATTGTAAGTTGGGGATAAACATCCCAAAATACTGTAGAGTGATTTCTGGTATAACAAACATAAACAAGAATAACTTGCAATACAGAAGTGAAATTAGTCTTAGGGTTTAAAGTGAATTTCAGAAGGCTGCCTCATATGGGATCTAATGAAAATTATGGACCGTATATCACAAAATTGCATGTCATTTTTTATAGTCATATTAAGCTAAGTTAGAAAAATTTTACCGCAATATCTATATCTGCTACAGGGTTTTTAGCCATGGATATTAATCGCGAAAAGCTTGGTATAACTGCAAGCAATTTGACACCAAGTTTGTTCTTTTCTTTTGAGTCTTTCTAAAGTGAGCGTGTGAACAGACGGACATACAGACGGACAATATTTAACTCAACTATTTTATCAAATAAAATAACAATTTATAAAGTACCACTATCCAGTGTGACACTGTAAAGTGCTGGCAGAAAATAAAATTTTTTTTATATCATAAAAATATATACATATGTATAATTACCTTAATTTTCATTGAATGTTTCTAAAATGAAAAAAAAACGTTCATATAACATCCAATAATTTTTTTTAATATTTACAAACATAAAACAATTTTTCAATACGACGTAAAATCTTAATAAATTCTAGACAAATCGAAGATTATATTAAATCCCAACCAAATGTATCTTAAAAACAATAAATTACGCTTAAAGTTCAAACGTGGGTTTTATCAAAGTTCCACTGCTTATCAAAGCAATTCTCTCCACTCGCGACAAATACTTAAATTTCAGCATATGATATTTACTAGTTACTTTTTAACAAACTAAATATCGCGCCTATTTTATTAAAGGTGTTATGATACTTGCTATTTTTTGTATTGGATTTTTTTAAGATTGACTGAATGAAACAACAAATGCGAGAAAGAACAAGAAATACAATATGTAAACAAAACAAACAATATTGCCCACGTTTTGTTCCCACAAAACCCGTCAAAAAAGCTATAAATCGCAAAAAAAAAGTTAAAACCCGCTACTTTCGATCATATACTAAAAAAGTTAGCAGCAGTGCTAACATTTAATCTGGAAATGTCAATTTTAAGTTACAAATTTTTATATTTTTTTTGACATTTCAAGATTTTTTATGGTATAATCAAACTCTTTACACTTAGTCAGTTTTCCTATGCAAATATATTTGCACCAGGGACCGTAAATAACAGTTATCCGGAAAATTTTAACATAAAAACTCTTCATGTTAGCGCCAACGGAGACTTATAGTGTCATATACCAATAGATTCGAACTGACGAGCTCTTTCAGAATCTGTAGTGATCTTAAAAAAAAAGAGTTTTATGTTTTCCGTCAAAAATAAAACTCATTTTAGGAGTTTTATTTTTTCCATCAAAAATAAAACTCATTTTAGGAGTTTTATTTTTCCCATCAAAAATAAAACTCATTTTAGGAGTTTTATTTTTTCGTCTAATATAAAACTTATCTGAGGAGTTTTATTTTTTCCGTCTAAAATAAAACTCATTTCAGGAGTTTTATTTTTTCCGTCTAAAATAAAACTTATCTGTGGAGTTTTATTTTATCCGTCTAAAGTAAAACTCATTTGAGGACTTTTATTTTTTCCGTATAAAGTAAAACTCATTTTACGAGTATTTTTTCGTCTTAAATAAAACTCATTTCGCCTTCATAAAATAAAACTCTTTTGAAGAGATTAATTTTTTTGTCTTAATGAAAATTCATTTGTTTACTTTTTTTTAACAGACTTTTTTTACTTGTTTAATTTAACAAACATTATTTTTTCCAAATTTTCTGGTGAAAGATTTGACCGCAGGTCGCTCAATACCAGCTTAAGAGCAGAGAATTCTCTTTCCACGCTTATCTGGGTTGCAGGAACACATTGCACAGTTTTTGCCAATTTATACAAGTAAGGATATGATATTTTTTTTGTCTCCCAGTATTCAAACAGCTGGCATACATGTGTATTATCAACTTTTTCAAAAAATTTACGACTTGTAATATCGGAATTACGACCCATATTCACAATTTTAACAAATGTTTGCTATATGTGACCATACGTTAAGCAATACTACTTCATGAGATAAATACGAACAATAAAAAAAACACTTACACAAAGTACACCCAATCCTGTCTTAACACGGTATTTTTTACATTTATATATAAGGGTTCTTAGTAGCACTTCTTTTTATATTTTGGCCACTATTACGTCAGTTGAGTTGTTATTAAGACAACTGGTTGTGATCAGTTGTAATTTTTGTTATGTTTTTGTTCACTGCAATATAGCAAAGTTGTAAACCATTATACAAAAATTAAGAAATTACAACTCAACTCAGTAATAGGGGCCTTATTTCCTATTGATATTTGAAAAGAAATATCATATACACACGTCTAGGCGTCTTTTTTACATGATTTTTTTTACATGGTATCCTTTGGAACGTATCTACCGTGTAAAAACAGGATTGGGTGTACAACAATAAGAAAGATGACGAAGCAAAAATCTCACATTTATGTTTATTAAAGTCAAAGTGCATTAGTAAAGTGACCTCAGTACAACAAAAATGCAACAACACAAAAAACAACAGGCACATTGCAAATATCAAAATGACTTTACAAAAAATATAAATAAACAAAAAATAAAACTCAAAAATAAAACTCAAACGAGTAAAACTCAAACGAGTTTTATTTTTTGACGGAAAAAATAAAACTCCTAAAATGATTTTTATTTTAGACGGAAAAAATAAAACTCCTAAAATGAGTTTTACTTCAGACGGAAAAAATAAAACTCCTAAAATGAGTTTTACTTCAGACGGAAAAAATAAAACTCCTAAAATGAGTTCTATTTTAGACGGAAAAAATAAAACTCCAAAAATGAGTTTTATTTTAGACAGAAAAAAAGAAACTCCTAAATGAGTTTTATTTTTTGATGGCAAAATAAAACTCCATTTTTAAGAGTTTATTCGACCTTTTATTTTTACGTTGAAAAATAACTGTTAAAGATTGAGTTTTTTTTTTAATTCTTAAAATAACTATTAAAAAATAACTTTTTTGATATCACTTATAACCGTTACGGTCCCTGATTTGCACTGTTCTCCAATATAGAAAAAATACAAAAAATAGCAAGTATCATAACACCTTAAGCAATCTACGCAATGCTAGAGCCTTGGTATAAAAGCAGGTTTTGCCAAAAACGTGGTCTTCTTTTTCATTTTTTTAACCTGACAACTAAAAATGTGTGTTCAAGCGGCAAAGTACCGCATTAAAAAACGTTTAAATCCTATAAAACAAATTTAAAGCGATAAAATTTATTAAAATTTTTTTTTTGAGCCTTAAAAGAAAAAATTTACAATTAAATCAGGATTATAATTTTCTACAAAAGTTTTACTGCACCAGTCCATCTGGCGTTTTAAGTGGTGCCAGGTACAAAATCCAAATTATTAATTCTTCAAGGAAAATTCCACCAACTCCAGCAACTAAAGTTTTAATTGTGCTACTATTTACCCTGCAGGAGACGTTCATATATTGGTATTAAAAGGAGGAATTTCAAGAATTTTATTAAAATATATAAAATATAAATATATTCGCCAATATATTTAATTATACATCCTCTACTTGAACGGCTTTTAAATATAATTGGTTACCAGAAAAAAATTCTAATCTAACCACTGTCAGAAAAAAAGGAAATATTACCCTACTTGGACACCCTTACATGGACTATCTTTAAGGAGTATATAGAGTTAGAAAAGAGGAAAAAAACACATTTTTTTTACTATCTAAGTTTTAAAAAAAAGCAGGAAAATGTTGATAACATCTTTTAATACATGTTGCTGATTTTTTTTATGTTATTTGGGAAAAGAAAAGAACATATTTTCGGATAATCGATCACATCAATCATAAATTTTATAATTGTCTCTCTCCAGCATATAGAGGAAGCATTGCTGAATGGCCGTTCATCGATGGAATAAACTAGACCACTGTAAGTTACAAACTACTTTATTTTACATTTGCTTTTAGTTTTTTTCACTACTTAGTAAAAGTAAAACAATAATTAGTTTAAATATAAAATGCGAATGTAAAGTGTGAAATAAAATTATTGTTTGTTTGAATTACAATAAAAAAAATTAAAAGTAGTGAAAATTTCTAGAATGCCAAAATATCCATATGATTAAATTATATAATTTGTTTTTGATGTGAATAATATTAATATAGTTAAAAGGTGAGAAAATTGAGAGAAAAAAAAAGAAATATTAAAAAAAAGATAAAGAAAAAGAAAATAGAATAATATGAAAAAAAACGGCAACATTAATAGTGAGATATACATATATTTAATCTTAATCAAAATAATAAAAACGAAAAAATATTATTAAGTTAGGAAATAAGGTAAATTTTTAATTAAATGTTGAAATCTTAAGTATATTTTAAGTCATAATTAAATATATTCCTTTCTTGTCCAAACAAGACAGGTTCTGTCCGTCCGTGTATTCTTATTCCATTATTTCTTTATATTCGTCCTAACTGGCCTACAACTAACTGACCTAATTTTGATTTCGTTTTGATATCTCTTTTCAATATAATTGTCTTTTACAGGGTGTGAGACAATTTTACGTTTTAATAAAAAGATACTATGATTTAAATTTTTTTCTGTTTATTTGTTTTTTTTTTGTGAATTTATTATATACGAAATTGTAATACAATATGTTTACGTATATTTACTTTTCCATTTTTGTTAAACTAATGTCATCTAAAGATTTTCTTTGAATTCAAAATTAAATTAGTTTTAACGATTTTTTTTTGTTTATTTACTCTTACTTGAAATAAAATTTAATAAAATGAGTTTCTTAAATCTTATCGTTTTGATTCTTAAGGCAAAGTAGAGTTATGTTGTGAGAAGATTAGTAAGGGATCATCTATAGACAGAATAGCTTGTAGGAAATGAATAGATGATCAAGGTTGGGAGGGCTTATGTTGCATATTAGCACCTACTGGCAACATTAACCATAGATGCAGTACCTCATAAATTTAAACCATTTTTTTCCTTTTTTTTTGCCATTCTAGTTATTAATGTTTTCCCCGCTAGCTTCAGTTTTTCTCTTGTTCGTTTTCCTTAATGCATGCAATTAAAATATATATTACTATGTGGTCTCATTACATCTTCCCATAAGTTCTTATACCCCGCCTATTAGCCGACGAGCCGGAGCCGGAAAAATTAAAATGCATGCAAGAACTTAAAGGAATTTCAATGAAGGGACTTTCTTTCATGTTATATGCTACAACACAAAGAATGCTGACGAAGGCCGTAGCGGGCCAGAAAATGCATTACATTCTGCTGGTGTCTAATAATTGTAAATTTTTCTTTACATAGAATATACTTCATTGCTATCCGAAGGATAGCTAAGGTAAAATGTAACAAGAAGATACAAAATAATAGTGTGGTAGTGTATAAAGTCATTCCTAAAAATTGAAGGAATAGAACTATTACAAAAAAGCTTTATTAAATACATAACTAAAATTTAACTCATAGAATAAATTCGAAAAATAAAAAAATGTTGAATATAATAAAGTAGCTTATGAAAAAGAAATAATTCCCAGATTCTATTTGATAAAATGAAATTGAGAAAATTGTTATTTTTAATTGAGAAAATGATTTGTTTAAAATACTTTGTAGCCGACTTTGGCAGTATAGTTATGATAATCTTTAAAATATATATAACGAAAATTTATCGAGTTTGCTATTCAGTAACATTTTTAACGATATTCGCTGTCGATTAAAGTCAAAAATAACATAAAGTGCTTAAAGTAACATAAGCAGTTTTTTTCGTTATTCTAACGACAATAATTTACGTTGTGTTTATTTAATCGATGAAGTGTATTTAATGTTGAAAGTGGCTAAGCTCCGACTTCTTACATATATACTGCATACATACATACTAACATATGTATATGTATGAACAAATTCAAAATGTACAAAAAAAGCAAATTATGAACAAAAAAAAATCTAATTGTAAAATTAACAATATAAAATATAAAAACAGTAAAAAGGCACAATTTCATTTGTTTTTTCTTTATTCTCTTTTGTGCTTTTCGTTTATTTTAACATTTTGTAGACAGAGATGTTACAAAAACTACAACTGCTTACAATCGTTAAAAATAAATTACAGAATCACACTATCGTTACTGCAAGCGAATATATATGTCGACAAAAATTACGATTATCGGATCGTTAAAAGTAAGTGAATCGCACCACAGATAATTCATTCCCCACCAGCTCTATACACCTACCAGGAACGCTTTTCACCCATTCATTTTCGCTGTCAGCTCCGAACGAACCTGTATGGCTCACTGTGGCTAAAAATTGAATTTCATCGGCGAAAAATCCAATTTTTTGTCATCGCCGATTTTAAAAATTTTAATGCCATTCGATAGCAAACATATTAGAACAAAGGTATCCAAAAAATTGGATTAAAATATTGGTAATCGTGGCTGCGGCATGCTACTGGAAACAAATATTTTATGTTGTTTTAGAAAAAATTTAGTTTTTGCAAAATTTGATCAGAACTAAATTATGATTTCTCACAAACTGTTATCAATAATAGGTCGAATTTTTTTTGTAATCTTAGTGGCGTAGTAGTCTTTAAGAAATGGTTCGTTGCATCAATGTGTCATTTATACCTGTTGTGTTATTAAATGTTTCCCCAGGTTCTATATTTTTTTAGAGGAGTAGAACTTGTTAGGGCCAAAAGTGGTTAAAGAGATTTTAGTACCCTCAGAAAGCTGAAAGTGTCCTCATTAACTCCATATATACTTTTGCAACTGTTTGGAATTGTCTGCTGAAACATACTGTTACGAAAGTAACTTTAGTTAAGAATAAGTTTAATTTATTAGTTATTTTATTAGTTTAAAAATTTAATGTATTAGTTACGCATATTTCTAATGTAAACCCACTGTACAGAGTTTTCTAGTACAAATGTAATGTTATGATTGTTATAGATAACTGTATAATATAATAGTGTTAAGATTATTTGTAACAGACATTTTGACGAGTCGAATGTTCCAGAGACACGTAGATATCAGCGAACAGAGTAAAAATACTCGCGAAGGTGGGCATCGATAATCAGTATTACAACGATTATTTAAGTGTGTACATCGCAATTACAAGTGGTATAATTGACTAAGTTCTAAATAAAGTGTTGAATAGTTTATAGTACTAGCTACAAGTAAAGTGTTTAAAGTGTTTTATTTTTTTTATTAAAGGTGGAATAAAAGAACACAGGAGGTTTATTATTAAAGAAATAAACCAAAAACGTTATTGAAAAGGCAGTAACGGAACAATATTTATGGATTGTAAAAAAAATAAACTTAAGCAGACTTACAAAAAAATATGCATAAATGTTTAGGTTATCTCCTTTGCCTCTAGAGATATTCGGATAAAACGTATATTTTGGGATA
Organism: Pollenia amentaria; assembly: GCA_943735925.1. NCBI lineage: Eukaryota > Metazoa > Arthropoda > Insecta > Diptera > Polleniidae > Pollenia > Pollenia amentaria. Next base: position 111,867,499 of record OX031006.1, on the reverse strand, counting down.
ATTTTTTTAACGATTTTTCGAGTACTTTAATCGGGTGGATTACGTTAAATATCAAACTGTTATAAATAGTGAATTAAACATTTTTTATATTGGTAGGAAATCCGACTTTAAGCGATGGTATGTTTTTTTTTAAATACTTATGCAATTTTCCATAAGTATAGTGGGATATTCGAGGCGACTGTTCTTTCTCTCATAAAAAAATATTTTGTCCAGAAATATATAAAAATGTTTATTATTTTCGAAAGAAAACGTTATGAAAATGCTTGTAGAAGCAATTTTTAGTAAGTTTTACATTTGTATGCCCTATAAAAAAAAAATCAAATTTTTCAAACAAAAAAATATTAATTTAAGTAAAAATTCTAATAATTCAACACATCGATTTTTATATGTCCATAAGTTTCTAGAAAACTAAGATCAATATCGATTGGTGAATAGTGACAGTATTGCTTTAAGGAGGACTAGGAATTTGGGGTATTTTTTAATAAAAGTGGGGATGCTTTTTAGTTCACTGTTCTTAGTTCACTGTTTGAATGAAAGGGCTTTTAACATGAGTAAAAATAGTAATTTTAAGGTGCACTTGAAAACATATCCCTTTTTGAATACAAAAATACAATAATTCTTAATCTCAATCAAAAGCATTTTCATACTTCATACTAAAAAACATCAAAAGTTAATCTTTGACCTTAAGCTTCTCAACAACTGCTAAGCCGATTTTTATAAAGTTCAAACTGTAGGAAAGTTCAAGAAGTTTTCTCTCCAGAAAAAAACTGCAAAATTATCTCTATCGGCTCAAAAGTTATAGTTTTTGGCCGGTGAAAAACCATTTTCAGCCACTGTGCGGTTTTCCATTTTAATAATGCCTTATGTACCAATTATTATGGATGCCAATCGGGACGGATTCCCGGGATTTCGGGATTTTACAGGATTCGGGATCAATACGTTTCTTTAAGATACGACTTTTTTAATAAACAACACTATTTTTATTTATTTATGAATATTTAAAAGGATAAAATATTAATAAAAATTATCAGATATGGCGTCTCGACCAACGGGTGTGGGTGTAATCGTTACTTTCCCAAGTGATAGACAGCTGGATTCACATTAAAAACTTAATTGCTCGTATAAAACCGAAATGAATTTATCAACAAAAACACAGAAAGAAACGTATATTTTTTAAGCTTTGGTCAGTTTGATCATGGATGAAAAATCGTGTCGTACAATGTAATAAGAAACGGAAGGAATATGTACTATATCATTAAAAGTACGATTTAGTTGTTTTAAATATATCAACTTTAATTCTTTGGTTTCCAGATAATACTTAAATTGGATCGTGAATTATTTTTATTTTTTGGTTGACAAATAACGATTTTTTATAATTATTATTTTTTGTTTGATGTATACATTATTTTTCTTTTAGCTGCATTTCACCTGACTGCATTTGTTGCCTATCTGCACAAAATACAAAGTTGTGTGCATGATGGCTAAATTTTGTTAGAAAAAAGAAATCGTGTAAGTACATTTTGCTTAAGTGCTTATTGTGGATAAAATCATTCTATTTTTGGTTAACAACGTTTATTTTTAATACCAAATATTATTTTTAAGAGTCTTATAAAAAGAAAAAATCACGATTGCATCAGTCGCTATTTTTTAATGCTTTTCTTTAGCTTCACTTCGGAAAATCAAATCTTGTAACGTTAATTTAACCGCCTTTTACTCAATGCAAATGGATGAAACTTTGCAGGCATACATATTTCCGATGACAATACACGAATACATGGGCGTAGCCAGGATGAAATGTAGGAGGGGCAGAATTTTGTTGTTGTAAAAATGGTATTTTTAACCGCCTTTTAACGGCTTACGAATCGAAGCACTACAATGCGAAAAATTAACAGGGCATAAACCGTGCAATATTAAAGCATTGGAAGAGATGGAGAGACTGCGAAATTTATCATAACAGTAAATACTAATCCACAAGTGTAAAGTTTTATTATATGAATATAATTTTTTTTTATTATATGAATATAAAATACAAAACATGTGAAAAAATTTTCTTATTTAGCATGGAAATTGTAATGTATTAATTAAAGCTATTCGTTACTAAAAAGTAAAAAATAAAATAAAAATAAAAATATTTTAAGAAACGCTTTTCTTTACCTTAATATATTGATCAGTTGTGAACACAAAATGAATATGAATACTAAAAAAATAACTAAAAATCAAATAATAAGAACATTTCAAGCGCCCATACCATCCTGAACATAAAAAAACATGACTGCCGTGAGTATATTTTAATATTTCAGACCGAAAGAAATACAACCAATCATGTTTAAAGCTACGAATTTTCAATAATTGAGCATTTTGTTTCATAACAACGCGTCCCACTCTTTTCTTTAAGGGATGTTTGAGTTTTTTTCCACTTTGATTTAAAAGTTTATATTGTTTGAAATGTTCTTATTTTTTGACTATTAGTCGATTTTTTTAGTATCATATTCATTTTGTGTTCACAACTGATCAATATATTAAGGTAAAGAAAATCGTTGCTTAAAATTTTTTTTTTTTTTATTTTAGAAAATAATAGGCAAAAAATTTTACTTTGCTAATGTGATAACACATATCGCTGAATTGATAATTCGTTTGATCTGGCAGCTGTAATTGTGTGTTCCCCATAAAATATATTTATTATCAATTCTTGAGCAATTCTAAGTCGATTTAGACATGCCAGTCTGTCTGTCCGTCTGTTGAAAACACGGTCACTTTCGAAAAACTAATAAGAAAAAAATGGTCCAAAAACGCTGTGTGCAAAAAAAAATTTAGCTGAAAAATAATATTTGCCATAAAAAATTGTATAGAGTATAAAAATTCTTTAAAAAAAAAAAATTTTTTTGTACATACAAGTTGATATATTAAAAATCCCGAAAAATCCAGGGAATCATAAAAATTAATCCCGGGATTTTTCAATCCCGAAAAACATGTTCATTTTGAGAACCGCTGGAATTATTTGGTTACTTTTTATTTGTAAATATCTCTTATAGTCCAGGCATGCTACTTATGATTTTCAGTAAATAGTTCGTAACGTTTTTTCGTTTTAATTTCATTTTATATTTTGCCAATTTAAAAGTAAATTTTCTTAATTTCATTTGGTATTCTCTCAATTCTAAATTGAAATTTCCTAAATTTAATTTCAAATTAAAACTTATTAATTTAATCTAGAATTTTCTCACTTTTAAATTTAAATTCTCAATTTTAATTTCAATATTCTCAATTTCAAATTGAAATTATCAATTTAAAATATAATTATCTCAGTTTAAAATTATTATTCTCAATTTCATTTGGAATCTTTTTAATTCCATTAGGAATTTTCTGATTTTCAATTAAAAATGGTGATGATAATTTACTAATTGAATATATTGTACTTACAAAGCTTGCCAGTGATGATTCCCTGCATTTTTAAGTACACTATTTAGTGGGTCTGTTCCACCAGCTAAAACGCTGGCATTGTGAATTGCTTTAAAATGTGCTAAATCAGCACCATTTTCTGGGATTTCTTGTATATGACAATTAACATAAAATTCATTTCTTCCATGATAAACAAATTCCTTTGTTTCAATTTCCTTCACAGCTGGAAGAGGCCAGGGCTCCTGGTTGTGCTCAGCATGATACCAAATAAATATATTGTCATTTAGTTCACGTGATATCCATTTTCTGAGTTTTGTGGTCTGCGGCACTAGAATTTATAACATTAAAATTTAATGCGTTATTTTATAAGAAATTCATTATAACATTTACCACATGTGCTGTAAGGAACATTGACACACTTTCCATCGCTTCCACGAAAACTCCACTGGTGAAATGGGCATTCGATTGTCGCGCCAACAACTCGGCCACTTACACCTAGATTAGCCCCCATGTGTGGACAGTACGCATCTAACACATAAACTGAATTATCTAATGTTCGAAATACTACAAATTGTTCTCCAAGTGCAGATATACTCTTAGATTCACCCGTTTTAAGATCTGAGGATTCCATTATACTATACCATCCATTAGGATATGGTGGCGGTAGTTCCTTGACTCCAATTTTACGTAGTTTACGTATTCTGTTTATAGCATCTTTCTTTTTTACAGAATTTAAGTTTTTCTTATCTCTGAGAATAACATCATAACCAACTTCATCAATGTGCTTTAATAAAAAAATGGTATCAGGTTATTTTTTCTAGCAAATTTAAATTAATAAAAGGGAACAAATTTAAATATACACACATCTATGTAGATCATTCTGTCTGTCGCGCTCGTTGAAGATAGACGTGTTTTCTAAGCTCGGCATACGGTTTATTTTTTTGTATAAAAACGTGAACAAATAAAGTATTAAAAAAAGTAAATACAAGAAAAAAATACATGTATGTACAATGTACATACATACATACATAAACACACATTTTTTTATTTCTCGGTGTTGATAAACAATAACAAATAATAAGAGCACAACTGTAAACAGTAAAAAAAAAATAAAACTTATGAGTTCAAACAGTAGAAATGCATATATCACAGTGAGTGTTAACGAAACAAATGCAGAAATAAAAAAAAGAATCGATGATAGCAAATACCTAACGGCTAAACCTATTACTCGCACGCGATCCCTCTCACCTTTAGTATTTAGTAATACGGTAGATACACTAACAAATATAAAACCTTCAACCGTTGCCTCAACGGCAAAAACAATTTTAATAAGTGATAAAAATATTAACCCTCAATCAGGCATAATAGAAAACTCAGTATCACCTTCGGTGTCTAATAATACGGTTGATTTTAATACAATAAAAAATATAGAACCTGCAAGCGGTGCCTCAGCGGCAAAAACGATTTCAATAAGTGATGAAAATATTACCCCCAAATCAGGCATGATGGAAAACTCAGCTCCACAAGTAAAAAGTGGTCTAAAGCCTCCAGTACAAATAGGTATTGATAGGTACATAACAGTGCTTAAACGGGGTCGCAGCCCAACCTCTTCAGCAGTTGCTTCGGTCTCAAAAGTCTTAAAAGATGGTACAGCTGATAGAACAAGTTCACAAAATCGTTTTGCAATTCTGGATGAGGAATCCCCGGAAGCACAAAACGTTATCAAATCTTCTAAGCCGGAGTACACCGGAGTATGTAGATCGCTCTATTGATAATTTTGACAGTTTTCTGAAACTAGCTGTTCAACATTCCAATATTGCCCCCAAAAAAACAAAAACTATTAAAATATATTCCACAGATGTCGAGCGTCTCTTGTCTGAAAAAAGGAGGGCACGAAGAGAGTGGCAATTGCACAGATCTCCTCAACTTAAGAACTTGCTAAAAGAGTGTACAAAAAGATTAAGAAAGTTATTGCAGACTCAGAAAACGGCTTCTCTGGAAAAATATCTTAAGGAACTTGATGCAACTACACAATCGGACTACTCATTATGGCGTGCAGCTAGAAACCTCAAAAGGCCAGTTGTCTCTAAACCACCATTAAGAAACTTGAATGGAAGTTGGGCAAGAAATGATGTTGAAAAAAGAAATCTGTTTGTAAGTCACTTGAAAAACGTATTTACACCTAATATATCTCACAATATTGCGGTCGATTTACCACCTGTTGCTGATAGAGCAGCTATTCCCCTAAGATTTGAGATGAGAGAAATCGAAAAGGTTATATTTGACTTAAACACTAAGAAGGCACCTGGCATTGATAAGATCAGCAATAAAATGCTATTAGAGCTACCTCGCGTAGCAAAGAAAATTATTCTTTTTATTTTTAATGCTATTTTACACCTTGAATACTTTCCTCAAAAATGGAAGGTTTCCTTAGTTACCATGATACCAAAGCCAGGTAAAGATCATACGAAAGTTGAGTCTTATAGGCCTATTAGCTTATTATCAAATATGTCAAAGCTATTTGAGAAATTATTAGTTTCAAAATTAACACCGATTTTAAGTGAAAATAGATGTATTCCAAACCATCAATTCGGATTTAGAAGAAAACACAGCACAATTGAACAAACTCATCGAATAGTAAATGTCATAAGAAAAACATTTGAAGAAAAAAAATATTGCTCAGCACTCTTCATCGATATTTCGCAAGCTTTTGACAAAGTCTGGCATGAAGGCTTATTACACAAATTGAAGCAAAATTTACCAGCAAACACACACAAACTGTTAGAAAGCTACTTAGTCGGTCGTCAATTTATTATTAAAGAAGGAAATTTCTTAAGTTCACCTCAGCCGATTGGCGCTGGAGTCCCACAGGGCAGCATCCTGGGCCCTCTATTATACTTAATTTATACTTCGGACATGCCAACAAACAACTACACCCAAACTTCAACATTTGCAGACGACACAGCTTTTCTAAGCGTCCACGAAAACCGTTATGAAGCATCTCGTTACCTACAGCATCATATATTTCAACTAGAAATATGGCTAAGACAATGGAGGATAATGGTCAATGAGCAAAAATGCGTACATATAACATTCACCCTGCGCCGGGAATCTTGCCCCCCTATTACAATCAATAATCAAATTATTCCTCAACATTCGCATGTAAAATATCTCGGTATACATCTGGATCGGCGATTAACGTGGAAATGCCATATAGAGGCAAAATTAACTCAAATGAAACTAAAAGCCATCCAAAATCATTGGCTTATTGGAAGAAATTCTGTTCTTAGACTCGATTGCAAGCTTCTACTTTACAACTCTATCTTAAAGCCTATCTGGTGCTACGGTATTCAACTATGGGGCACTGCCTCGGCCTCTAATATCGAAAAAATTCAAAGGCGCCAAAATAAACTTCTTCGTATAATCACAGCCGCCCCCTGGTATGTTAAAAACTCAAACATTCATAAGGATCTCAACGTGCCATTAGTAAAAACTATGATTACAAAATATGCAGTAAAATATTTAAAAAGACTTGAACAACACCCAAATCCTTTAGCTCGAAATATTTTAAATCATGGCGGCCACACTCGCTTAAGGAGAAGAGACACTGCAGCACTTACCCAACTAGATGAGAGATAAACACCTATATAAGTGAACAGAACCCGTGATGAAGAAAATTTTTGTCTGGCACTGGCAGGACATAAATAAAGTATTAGGTTAAGATTTGATAAATTATTGTTAGTTCATATTAAATATATGAAGATTCAATAAATAAATAACGAAAAAAAAAAAAAAAAAAATCTTCTAAGCCACCGCCAAGAAGATTTAATCGTGAAGATGAATTTCGTAAGGTAATAACAAAATTTGAAGCACTTAATAAGAATTGTTATACATATCAACTGAAGAGCAGTAAAGGTCTTCAGGTAGTAATTGACTCATGCGTGGACCCAGGTGAGATAAAAACGTTTTTAGAAGAGAAAGGCTTCAAAATAAAAAATGTAATAAACATTAAAAATAGAGAAAAAAAATCCCCAGCCACTATTTAGAGTGGAGTTAGAACCCGGCGACATTAAGCTTAAAAAGAACGAAACGCACCCCATTTACAATCTGAAATATATCCTGTATAGAAAAATAACAATAGAGGAGCCGCACAAAAGGAATGGTCCCGTGCAATGTTTAAACTGCCAAGAATTTGGTCACACTAAGGCATACTGTCATCTAACCCCAGTTTGCGTCGTATGTGGAGAATTACATGGTACAGCTCTCTGCGATAAGTCTAAAAACGACCCCAATGTAAAAAAATGTAGCAACTGTGGTGGTAATCACACTGCCAACTATAGAGGATACCGAAACCTAATCCCCCTCAAATGCAGGATACAAATCCAGTTTACATTAATGACGTTCAGGTACCGCAGCCTAGTAATAACAGAACACCCTACGCTAACGTCCTAAAATCAAACCATATGCCAATGCAAGGTGAGTTGCCAAATAATGATGAAACTCCAGTTTCTAATTTAAGTCGTCTAGAGAAAACCATGGAAACATTAGTACAAACAATAAATAACTTTACAAACACAATGGGTAATATGATGCAGGAAATGTTAAGAATGCAATCGATGTTATTGCAAGCTGTACTAAACAAGCCATGAACTGTTTAAAAATTTGCTTTTGGAACGCAAACGGCATCCGCCAACATAAAAATGAACTAGAATACTTCCTTAAAAATAAACAAATTGATGTTATGATGGTTTCTGAAACCCATCTAACCTCAAGAAACACGTTTAAAATCAATGGTTATATATTATATGATACCAAGGACCCTCGAGGTAGAGCTTGTGGAGGTTCTGCCATTTTGATAAAAAACCGAGTAAAACACTACCTAATTTGCGGTCATCGTGAAGTTTATCTCCAAGCAACGAGCATTTGCGTTGAGGAATTATCTCGAAACCTAGTAATTTAATCATTATACTCCCCACCTAGATTTTCAATATCAGAAAGCCAATATAATAAATATATCAAATCATTAGGACCCTGCTTCCTAATGACACTTTCTGGGGGTCACGACTTATTACACCTAAGGGTCGTGTTTTGTTTAACACAATTTGTAAAATGGACCTAAATGAGGTCGCGAGCGCACAACCAACATATTGGCCTACTGATCAGCAAAAAGTTCCAGATGTCATAGATTTTGGCGTGGTTAATAACATCCCCATAGACACGATTCATGTGGAAGCGTCCCTAGAATTATCTTCCGATCACACACCTACAATTGTTACTATAATAAATCCAAATATAATCGTATCTCCGCCTGGTTACTTATCGACAACAGCCTCACAAATAAATTGGTTAAAATATAAAAGATATCTTAGTGCCCATTGCACAGAAAATATTCCGCTTAGCACACCGGAGAACGTGGATCTCGCTATTGTTAATTTTGACCGTTATCTCAAACTAGCTGTTTAACATTCCAGCATAACCCTCAAAAAAACCAAAAACAAAATCATATATTCTACAGATGTCGAGCGTCTATTGACTGAAAAAAGTGGCAATTGCACAGATCCCCCCAACTTAAGACTTTATTAAAAGAGTGCACAAAAAGGCTGAGAAAGTTACTGTAGTCTCAGAAAACGGCTTCCCTGGAAAAATATCTTAAGGGACTTGATGCAACTCCACAATCAGACTACGCATTATGGCATGCAGTTAGAAGCCTCAATAGACCAGTTATCTCTAAGCCACCATTGAGAAACTTGAATGGAAGCTGGGTAAGAAATGATATTGAAAAAGGAAATCTGTTTGCTAATCATCTGAAAAATGTATTTACCCATAATATATTTCACGATATAGCAGTCGAGTTACCGCCTGTAAATGTTAGAGCAGCTATTCCCCTAAGATTCGAGTTTAAAGAAATCGAAAAGGCTATTCGGGATTTAAACACCAAGAAGGCACCCGGTATTGATAAGATCAGTAATAAACTGCTTTTGGAGCTACCAAGTATAGCGAAGAAAATTATTCTTTTTATTTTTAATGCTATTTTACGCCTTCAATACTACCCTCAGGAATGGAAGGTTTCCTTAGTAACCATGATACCAAAGCCAGGAAAGGATCACACAAAACTTGAGTCATACAGGCCTATTAGCTTATTATCTAATATTTCAAAGCTATTTGAGAAACTAATAGTGTTAAAATTAACGCCGATTTTAAATGAAAATAGATGTATTCCTAATCATCAATTCGGGTTTAGAAGAAAGCACAGCACAATTGAACAAACTCATCGAATAGTAAATGTAATAAGAAAAGCCTTTGAAGAAAAAAAATATTGCTCAGCACTCTTCATCGATGTGTCTCAAGCTTTTGATAAAGTCTGGCATGAAGGTTTACTACTAAAATTGCAGCAAAACTTACCAGCAAACATACACAAGCTGTTAGAAAGCTACTAAGTCGGTCGTCAATTTATTATAAAAGAAGGCGATTTTTTAAGTTCTCCTCAGCCAGTTTACGCTGGAGTCCCACAAGGCAGCATCCTGGGCCCTCTATTATACTTAATTTATACTTCGGACATGCCAACAAACAGCTACACACAAACCTCAACATTTGCGGATGACACAGCTTTCCTAAGCGTACAGTATAACATATTTGAACTGGAAAGGTGGTTAAAACAATGGAGGATAAAGATCAGTGAGCAAAAATGCGCACATATAACATTCACATTGCGTCGGGAAACATGCCCCCCTATTATAATCAATAATCAAATAATACCCCAACACTCGCATGTAAAATATCTCGGTATACATCTAGATCGGCGTTTAACGTGGAAATGGCACATAGAAGCAAAATTAACTCAAATGAAACTAAAAGCAATTCAAATTAATTGGCTCATTGGAAGAAATTCTGTTCTTAGCCTCGATTGCAAACTTCTACTCTACAACTTTATCTTAAAGCCAATTTGGTGCTACGGTATTCAGTTATGGGGCACTGCCTCTGCTTCTAATATCGAAAAAATTCAAAGGCGCCAAAATAAACTTCTTCGAATAATCACAGCCGCGCCCTGGTATGTAAAAAACTCAAATATCCACAAGGATCTCAATGTGCCATTGGCAAAAACTATGATAACGAAATATGCAGTAAAATATTTAAAAAGGCTGGAACTGCACCCAAATCCATTAGGTCGAAATATTTTAAATTATGGCGGCCACACTCGCTTAAGAAGAAGAGACACTGCAGCACTCACCCAATCAGATGAGCGATAAACACCTACATATGTGAACAGAAACCGTGATGACTAAATCTTTTTTGTCTGGCACTGGCAGGACATAAAGTAAATATTAGGATAAGATTTGATTAATTATTGTTAGTTCATATTTAAGATATGAAGATTCAATAAATAAATACTGAAAAAAAAACATCTATGTACATTAAAGCGTACCAGCTTACCAGGGAAAAAAGTTCGAAAAAAAAATTTTTTTTGCCGAACGTTATGTATATGTTAGGCATTTACAGTCAGTCTGATCTTAAAGTATGATATATCAAAGTTTTTATCTCGAGAAGACTTATGTTTTGCCCTTAAGGCTCATTGAACACAGTATCTCGTTCTAGTATTTATTCACCAGATCTCTGTTCAATTTAAAGGTCGCAAGAAGCATTTGCTAAGGAAGTAATTCGATAAAATAATTTTAAAAAAATAAGATAAAATAAAATGTTGGAAATTTTAATCAGTCATATTTCGACGTGATTCAAGTTGGCTGTATTTTTTTGCGGCGCTCTAGCTTAGAAAAAATATGGCCCATGCGTTGGTCATCCGTTATCGCATTGGAAGATTCATGTACTACATGAACATAACGCTCGGTGTTCTGTGAATGGCATGCAAACATGGCTGCTCATTCAATTCAAATTTGTTCCAATTGAATATATTTCAACAAACTTAATTTTAAAAAAGACTAACTTTTGGGATTTCATTATTTTGGTCATGACTCGGCCATTTTTTACAAATTTGACAGATTTGTTAACCACTGGCTTAGAAACAAATTATATATACTCATAAACATACAGTTACATATACATACATATGTACAGATATATAAACAAACTTAATTATAAAAAAAGTAATTTTTGGGTTTTCAGTATTTTGGTCACACTCGGCCATTTTTTAACCGATTTGAAAACTTTATATACCGACGGCCTTAGGAAGAAATTTACCATTTACTTTGGTAACAAAACCTGGCCTCGGAAAGATCTATGGTTTCCGAAAATGGGTGTGTTTAAAAGTTTTCTGCAAAAAATTTTCGACTTGTCGGGAAAAATATTCTGCGAAAAGTTTCTGATATTGTGATACATATATGAAACGTGCCCATAGGTCATACTAGAACCCAAAAAGTTTAAAAATTGATCTTTTCTTGGCCATTTTTGGATATTTTTGTCATAAATCGGCGATTGTTAAACGATTTGGCAGATTTATATATCGACATGCACTTCATAAATCCCGCCCATATTTTTCGGATGTAATGTATTGATAAAAAAGATGCTTGCACCGAATTTGAAAACTTTGGCTCTTTCCATTCTTTAGGTAAAAAAATCAATAATGCCTTTGTACGGGAGGTACCGCGCCCATTATTTTAGAGAAGTTTAATATTGATAACCCAGCTAGTGTTTGGACAATTTTTCTCTTGGCATTCGAAAGATATAAATAAATATATTTCGTGCCACGTCTACTTATCGACTCCCGCCCATATTTTGTCGGATCTTGGGTTATGATAACAAATGTGTTTGTACCTAATTTGCAAACTGTGGCTCTTGCCGTTCTCGATATATTAAATAATCTCTAATGTCTTTGTATGAGAAGTACCACGCCCACTTCTCCAATCCTGCTCATATTTTGTGGAAATAACTTGGAAACCTAAGCTCTTTTCGATCTCCAGATATACAGAAATTGATGTCTTTGTATGGGAAGTGCCACGCCCACTTCTCCAATCCCGCCCATTTTACTTAGAGGGTTGCTGTTTTATAACCAAGATTCTTGCACCAAATTTTAATGCCCTGGCTCTTGCCGTTCTCTAGATATTCAGGAAAAAATTAAAAACAACAATACAGGGGACTTATGGAAAAAATTAGAGGTAGTCGTGGTTTTTTGTTCATATCTCAGCCATTTGTAAACCGATCTTACTGAATTGCGATAGAAAACTTCAACGGAGTATATGTGATATAAATATGTGACTACCTTGTCACCATAATTTTAAGGGTCTTCGGAAAATCCATTTTAACATTTCATAGGGTCTAACACCATTATTGTAGAAATTACAAACGATATGACAAACTTATACATACATACCATTTTACCTTCGGCGAAGGGTATGATGAAGCAAAACCAAAAGGTGAACAAATACTAAATAATTAAACTCTTTTGTGTAGAATTTATGTGGCTAAATACTAGGGTATTCATTTAATCGCGCTTTTGCTTTAATCGGTTAATCGCTCAAATAATTAACCGAGGTTTTGGTTCAATCGGTTAATTTTGTTATTGATCGGTTAACCGATTAATTAAGTTTTTTTTTTAAATTAAGTAATTTCAATAAATAAAAATTCATATTTGGAGTTGGTTAGTAAAAAAAGCAATAACATAACAATTCTTGATCTTAAACGAGCAACCAAAAAAATAGTTCATAGTAATACATAGTTTTTAATTCATGTTAAGTATGTACGAGTATTTATTATAAATAAGTTGTGAGATCTTTTTGTTAGTTATTTTAATAATTTAAGAAGATCATATAAAATTATATGTTTAACAAATAATTTGGCTTACATTTTTAGGATTTAAGCGAATCTTTTCTTTAGTTGATAAAACTTGACTTGGAAAAAATTCTTTCACTTATCGTAGATGTTGGAGAAATCAAAAGCAAGCCATAATACAGAATATCTAATTTCTCCGTCCTTTTCTTGAATTTCTCCATTATGCCATTAGAGTCCTGTTTTAATTTTTTTAAATTTTTAAAACTTCTAATTGTTTCGGTTTGTCCCTGAGGGAGTGGACTACTGCACCCGGGAGCCTTTCTTTGGTGCGAGGTACGCGACACATATAGCGCACGGAAGTGTGCTGTCGGTCATGGGCACCTTTCATGAACCAGCCCTGGGGGTATACACTGATGGTTCAAGGAAGGGGGAAAGAGTTGGCGGAGGTTTCTACATAGAGGAACTGGGCGTAAAAGTTTCCTTTCATCTGCCGGATGGATGTGGTGTCCAGCAGGCGGAAATCTCGGCTTTAAAGCGGGCAGCCAACTGGCTAAAGAATTACAGTAGTTTTCGCTTATAGTCCACTACTATAGTTGTACAACTTTTGTGGACTATAAGCGAATTTGGACTATAACCGAATGGTTTTTATATGCCATTTCATGGATAATATGTGAATCCTAGTATAATCTACATTTTGGACTGTATAAGAATTATTTTCTTCAATAAAACCACTCAATATAACGCGTTTACTCATTTTTTCTACTTTTATGAATTAACCAAAATTTGACGTTTATAAAAGTTTCCAGAAGCGTAAATAAAAACATATTACCAGTTTGTTAAAAAAAAATATAAAAAACAGAGTGAACTATAAGCGAATTTTTTTCCATAAGATATTAGAAATGGACCTTAGAACAAATCATTTGTATGAAATTCGAAAAAATCTGCAAGTAAATATGACAGTTTTGGCTTAAATCTGTTTTTGGCCTTTAAGCGAAAAGTACTGTATCGCGTATCGGGAGATATACGTATATTTACTGATAGCAAGGCTGCCATCTTGCGGGTGTCTACACAACATCTAGGTTAACTGTGGAATGCCGGATGTCTTTGAATGGGATTGCTGAGCATTCAGGGTTAACGCTGATATGGATACCAGGGCACTCAGACTGCCGGGAAACCAGATAGCAGATGAGCTAACGAACGAAGGTGGTCGCATGGATGACACATTCATTGATCAATTTATTGGCATTCCAATGGCTCACTGTAAGTCACTCATTCGGCGCGAGTATTATAGAATTGCGCAAGAGGGATGGACCTGTGAGTCCACCTGCTCCATATCCAGGGCACTATGGCCTGGCTATGATGAACGGAGAACCAAATCTCTACTTAGGTTCAATAGGGACCAAATCAGGACTGTGGTGTCACCTGTTGGGACTCATGCTAGGAGAATGGGTCTGGAATTCAATGACCACTGCAGAAATTGTCATGATGAGGAGGACGAGGAGACTGTGCTTCACTTTCTCTATCAATGCCCTGGACTACGGGGCATCAGGGAAAAATACCTGGGAGAGCCGGTGTTTTCCTGCTTGAATGATCTATCTAAAATAGAACTAAGATTGTTTCTTCTCTTCATTATCAAGACGAATTGGCTCAACTCTGCAGTGACGCCATCTGAGTAACTGCTCTTTGGGATGGGCATTAGCGCTGGGTATCACAAAGGACCGCTGAAGAACCCATGAAACCTAACCTAATCTAATTATTTCGGTTAATTCTGTTAAAAGATTTATATGAGAAGAAATTAGAAGAAACCAATTAACGTAACGTATATATATAATAAGCATGTGAAACAGAAAGCTGTTGACAGCAAAAACTTATTTTAAATTATGATCACCTTCGTTGTTTGTATAAAAAAATATTTTCTAAACATATACCTTTTCTATATGCGACGAAACAAATTATTTAAAACATAAAAAATATGTTAGAATACTAAAAAAAAATTATATATACTAAAAAAATTAAAATCAAACAAGACACTAAGGCATTTGTTTACATATAAAAAAACCAAACTGGAAAATAGATAATGTAGTTTATGAAATAAAATGTGACGGAAACGAAAGGGAAAGGTGTAATATGGTTTACATTGGAACAACAAAAAGAAGGGTAGAGACGAGAATTCATGAGCACAAAACAGACGTCAAAAAAGGAAAGATAACGACGGCACTATCGCTGCGTATAAAACAGTGCAATCACAAAATGAATTTTGACAGGATACAAATATTAGACAGAGAGGTAGAGAGAGAACAAACGTTACACTCTCGCAAGCTTACGAATTCAAGAGAAAATCAAAAATACAATGAACACGAAAGAAGACAAGGATAATACAAAACTGCAATACTCCGCTGCAATAGTTAATAATTAAAATAAGTTATAGTTCTGCGATATTTACATTAAGTTTGACTTTTATTCGGTGTTTGTGTTGTATTTTATTTATTATTTATTTATTTATTTCTGTGTCGTGTAGTCCAGTTTTTAATATTAAATAGTTAAAAAGTGCAATACAAATGTAAACCCTAATTCGTAAGTTAAGCTGTGATATTACAAAAGTTCTAAAATTGATTATAATTATTATCTAGTTGTCGCTAGATTATTAGGGAATAAAAATAACCCCTGATGCAGTTCGAAAAAAGCGAACGAAACGTTGGGAAAAACGAAGAAAAAAGCAAAAATGGTTTTCATTTATATTTGGTTAAAAAATTATTGATCATTATTAGCCCGTGAGGAAAATATAAAACCCTTATTATAATATTAAATAAACATTGATCAAAAAACAAAAATAGAAAAATTTTGTTGCATCGGTTAATCGACTGAAATTAACCGATTTAATCGTTAATCGAAAAAAAAACCAATTTTAAATCAACCGATTAGTTAATCGGGTAGTATTTAATCGGTTAACCGATTAACGGTTATCCGAATGAATACCCTACTAAATAACAACTTTTGAAATTTTTTGTTGCTGTGTTAATTTTTTAGAGTTGTAAAAGTGTAAAGTATTTGGGTACTTAGAACATGCATTTATTATTATTTCGTTAACATGAATTTATAATGAGTAATGTACAATTCGTTGTATGTAATAATAAATGTGCTCAAAAACTTATAAAGCTTTCATATTTTTTATTTTTTTTTAGCTTTAAATTTATTTATTGGATCTTTCTTTTTTAAAGAAAATAACAATAAGTATTAGAATCTTAAGTTAACTAATAGTTTCTGGGCCTATTGCCACTGCAATAGAAAATCCCTTTTTTGTTGCGTAAAGTGTTCATCTTCGTTGCAGTTCTGCGAGCTTTCATATGACAAATGAATAGTTCATTGCAATAAACGGAACTCCTACGTTGTTAATGAAGTGTTGGTTGGGCTTACGAGAGATTCAAGAAGTGTTTTAAGCATGAACGCGCGGAAATTCTACGAGGTGTTCATCATACCGAACTCGTACATTAAAACTAATAAAGTGTTCGTTCATTTTACGAAACCTTCAGTTAAACTTTCCTTACGCATAACATTAACAATTGAGTTGTTAACTCAAAGAATATGTACATTGAAGGCATTTAAACAAATGCCAAAGTGTATTGTATTTAATTTGTGCTTAAACGGGGCCGCAGCCTTACCTCTTCAGCTGTAGCCTCGGCCTCGAAAGTTTCATCTTTTGATAGAATAAATTCACAAAATCGTTTTGCAATTCTGGAGGATGAATCTTCTGAAGCACCTAACGTCGAAGCCACCCCCGATATATCATAGGGAGCAAAACTGAAGTGAACTAAAAAAAATTTAATCTCGGTGATAGGTGAAAATTCGGTTTACGTAAAATACAGGTTAACCATGAGAATGCTTTTCGTAAAATAATTAATAAGTTTGAAGCACTTAAAAAAAGCTTCTATACATACCAACTGGAAAGCAGTAAAGGTCTTCAGGTGGTGATTAAGAGCATTGACTCATGCGTGGACCCAGACGAAATAAAAACCTTTTTAGAAGAAAAGGGCTTCAAAATAAATAATGTTACAAATATTAAAAATGAGGAAAAAATCCACAACCACTATTTTGAGTGGAGTTAGAGCCCGGCGACGTTTAAAATACATCCTGTACAGAAAAATCACGATAGAAGAGCCGCATAAAAGAAATGGGGGCCGTTCAGTGTTCAAACTGCCAAGAATTTGGTCATACTAGGGCATACTGCTATTTACCCCCTGTTTGCGTCGTATATGGAGAATTACATGGTACCGTTTTGTGCGGTAAGTCAAAAAATTACCCTTATGTAAAAAATGTAGCATCTGTGGTGGTAATCACACTGCCTACTATAGAGGATGCCCGGTATATTCGATTGTCAAGCGTTTTGTTGGACAGAAAATTAATCCCCCTTAAACGCAGGAAACTAATCAAGAAAACACGTACGGCGTCCAGATACCGCAGCCAAATAATAACAGAACCTTGTACGCTAATGTCTTAAATCTAATCCTATGCCACTGCAAGGTGATTTACCAAATAATGACGAAATTCCCATTTCTAATTTAACTCAGCTAGAAAAAAACATGGAAACATTAGTGCAAAAAGTTAACAATTTTACTAACACAATGGGTATCATAATGCAAGAAATGTTAAGAATGCAATCGATATTATTGCAAGCTGTATCAAACAAGCCATGAACTGTTTAAAAATTTGCTTTTGGAACGCAAACGGCATCCGCCAACATAAAAATGAACTAGAATACTTCCTTGAAAATAAACCAATTGATGTTATGATGGTTTCTGAAACTCATCTGACCTCAAGAAATACGTTTAAGATCATTGGTAATATATTATATGATACCAAGGACCCTCGAGGTAGAGCCTGTGGAGGTTCTGCCATTTTGATAAAAAACCGAGTAAAACCCTACTTAATGTGTGATCACCGTGAAGATTATCTTCAAGCAACGAACATTTGCGTTGAGGAATTAAATCGAAATCTAGTACTTTCATCAATATATTCCCTACCTAGATTTTCAATATCAGAAAGCCAATACAATAAATATTTCAACTCATTAGGACATTGCTTCCTGGCTGCTGGCGATTATAACGTTAAACTAACTTTCTGGGGGTCACGACTTATAATACCTAAGGGTCGTGTTTTGTTTAACACAATTTGTAAAACGGACCTAAATGTGGACGCTAGCGGACAACAAACATACTGATCATCAAAAAGTTCCAGATGTTATAGATTTTGGAGGGCTAAAAACATCCTCGTAGAAACGATTTATGTTGACGCTTCCTTAGAATTATCTTCTGATCACACACCTACAATTCTTACTATAACAAACCCTAATAGAATTGTAGTTCCGTCTGGTTACTTAGTGACGTCAGCCACACAAATAAATTGGTTAAAATATAAAAAATATCTCAGTAACCACTGCACTGAAAATATTCCTTAGTACACCGCAGAATGTGAATCTTTCTACTGTAAATTTTGACAGTTATCTTAAACTAGCTGTTCAACATTCTAGCATAAACAAATCAAAAGTAGTAAAATATATTTTACAGATTTCGAGCGTCTGTTGACTGAAAAAAGGAGAGCAAGAAGAGAATGGCAATTGCATGGATCCTCTCAACTTAAGAATTTACTAAAAACGTTACTGCAGTCCCAAAAAACAGCATACTTTGAAAAATATCTTGAGGAACTTGATAAAACTCCTCAATCAGACTACTTATTATGGCGTGCAGCTAGACATCGTAAGAGACCAGTTATCACTAAACCACCATTAAGAAACTTAATTGGAAGTTGGGCACGAAATGATATAGAAAAAGGAAATCTTTTTGTTAATCATTTTACACCCGTATTTACCCCTCATATATCTCTCGATAATTCGGTCGAGTTACCACCTGTTGCTGTTAGAGCAGCTGTTCCACTAAGATTTGAGATAAGAGAAATCGAAAAGGCTATTCATGATTCAAACCCCCAAAAAAGCGCCTGGTTTTGATAAGATCAGTAACAAAATGCTTTTGGAGCTACACAGCGTAGCAAAGAAAATTACTCTCTTGATTTTTAATGCAATTTTACGCCTTGAATACTACTCTCAAGAATAAAAAGTATCCTTAGTTACCATGATACCTAAACCAGGAAAGGAGCCTATAAAAGTTGAGTCATATAAACCTATAAGCTAATTGTCTGATATATCAAAGCTGTTTGAGAAGCTGTTAGTGTCAAAATTAGCCCCGATTTTCAATGTAAATAGGTGTATTCCTAACCATGATTTCGGCTTTAGAAGAAAACATAGCACAATTGAACAAAATCAATGCCTGCAAGTGTTACCACTAATGCTAAGACAATCATAAGACGCAATGGAAGACACACAAGTAAAAAGTTGTCAAAAAAACACAATTGCAAGTTGGTATGGACAGGTGTATAACAGTGCTTAAACGGGGCCGCAGCCTTACCTCTTCAGCTGTAGCCTCGGCCTCGAAAGTTTCATCTTTTGATAGAATAAATTCACAAAATCGTTTTGCAATTCTGGAGGATGAATCTTCTGAAGCACCTAACGTCGAAGCCACCCCCGATATATCATAGGGAGCAAAACTGAAGTGAACTAAAAAAAATTTAATCTCGGTGATAGGTGAAAATTCGGTTTACGTAAAATACAGGTTAACCATGAGAATGCTTTTCGTAAAATAATTAATAAGTTTGAAGCACTTAAAAAAAGCTTCTATACATACCAACTGGAAAGCAGTAAAGGTCTTCAGGTGGTGATTAAGAGCATTGACTCATGCGTGGACCCAGACGAAATAAAAACCTTTTTAGAAGAAAAGGGCTTCAAAATAAATAATGTTACAAATATTAAAAATGAGGAAAAAATCCACAACCACTATTTTGAGTGGAGTTAGAGCCCGGCGACGTTTAAAATACATCCTGTACAGAAAAATCACGATAGAAGAGCCGCATAAAAGAAATGGGGGCCGTTCAGTGTTCAAACTGCCAAGAATTTGGTCATACTAGGGCATACTGCTATTTACCCCCTGTTTGCGTCGTATATGGAGAATTACATGGTACCGTTTTGTGCGGTAAGTCAAAAAATGACCCTTATGTAAAAAATGTAGCATCTGTGGTGGTAATCACACTGCCTACTATAGAGGATGCCCGGTATATTCGATTGTCAAGCGTTTTGTTGGACAGAAAATTAATCCCCCTTAAACGCAGGAAACTAATCAAGAAAACACGTACGGCGTCCAGATACCGCAGCCAAATAATAACAGAACCTTGTACGCTAATGTCTTAAATCTAATCCTATGCCACTGCAAGGTGATTTACCAAATAATGACGAAATTCCCATTTCTAATTTAACTCAGCTAGAAAAAAACATGGAAACATTAGTGCAAAAAGTTAACAATTTTACTAACACAATGGGTATCATAATGCAAGAAATGTTAAGAATGCAATCGATATTATTGCAAGCTGTATCAAACAAGCCATGAACTGTTTAAAAATTTGCTTTTGGAACGCAAACGGCATCCGCCAACATAAAAATGAACTAGAATACTTCCTTGAAAATAAACCAATTGATGTTATGATGGTTTCTGAAACTCATCTGACCTCAAGAAATACGTTTAAGATCATTGGTAATATATTATATGATACCAAGGACCCTCGAGGTAGAGCCTGTGGAGGTTCTGCCATTTTGATAAAAAACCGAGTAAAACCCTACTTAATGTGTGATCACCGTGAAGATTATCTTCAAGCAACGAACATTTGCGTTGAGGAATTAAATCGAAATCTAGTACTTTCATCAATATATTCCCTACCTAGATTTTCAATATCAGAAAGCCAATACAATAAATATTTCAACTCATTAGGACATTGCTTCCTGGCTGCTGGCGATTATAACGTTAAACTAACTTTCTGGGGGTCACGACTTATAATACCTAAGGGTCGTGTTTTGTTTAACACAATTTGTAAAACGGACCTAAATGTGGACGCTAGCGGACAACAAACATACTGATCATCAAAAAGTTCCAGATGTTATAGATTTTGGAGGGCTAAAAACATCCTCGTAGAAACGATTTATGTTGACGCTTCCTTAGAATTATCTTCTGATCACACACCTACAATTCTTACTATAACAAACCCTAATAGAATTGTAGTTCCGTCTGGTTACTTAGTGACGTCAGCCACACAAATAAATTGGTTAAAATATAAAAAATATCTCAGTAACCACTGCACTGAAAATATTCCTTAGTACACCGCAGAATGTGAATCTTTCTACTGTAAATTTTGACAGTTATCTTAAACTAGCTGTTCAACATTCTAGCATAAACAAATCAAAAGTAGTAAAATATATTTTACAGATTTCGAGCGTCTGTTGACTGAAAAAAGGAGAGCAAGAAGAGAATGGCAATTGCATGGATCCTCTCAACTTAAGAATTTACTAAAAACGTTACTGCAGTCCCAAAAAACAGCATACTTTGAAAAATATCTTGAGGAACTTGATAAAACTCCTCAATCAGACTACTTATTATGGCGTGCAGCTAGACATCGTAAGAGACCAGTTATCACTAAACCACCATTAAGAAACTTAATTGGAAGTTGGGCACGAAATGATATAGAAAAAGGAAATCTTTTTGTTAATCATTTTACACCCGTATTTACCCCTCATATATCTCTCGATAATTCGGTCGAGTTACCACCTGTTGCTGTTAGAGCAGCTGTTCCACTAAGATTTGAGATAAGAGAAATCGAAAAGGCTATTCATGATTCAAACCCCCAAAAAAGCGCCTGGTTTTGATAAGATCAGTAACAAAATGCTTTTGGAGCTACACAGCGTAGCAAAGAAAATTACTCTCTTGATTTTTAATGCAATTTTACGCCTTGAATACTACTCTCAAGAATAAAAAGTATCCTTAGTTACCATGATACCTAAACCAGGAAAGGAGCCTATAAAAGTTGAGTCATATAAACCTATAAGCTAATTGTCTGATATATCAAAGCTGTTTGAGAAGCTGTTAGTGTCAAAATTAGCCCCGATTTTCAATGTAAATAGGTGTATTCCTAACCATGATTTCGGCTTTAGAAGAAAACATAGCACAATTGAACAAACCCATCGTATAGTAAACGCCATAAGAAAATCCTTTGAAGAAAAAAATATTGTTCCGCCCTCTTTATCAATGTTTCTCAAGCTTTTGATAAAGTCTGGCATGAAGGCTTATTACATAAATTGAAGCTTAGCTTAGCAGTAAACACACACAAGCTGTTAGAAGCTGCCGGTCGAAAGTTTATTATTATAGAAGGAGATATTCTAAGTTCTCCTCAGGGAAGCATCATGGGCCCACTGTTATACTTAATATATACCTTAGATATGCCAACAAACAACCACGCCCCCACTTCAACATTTGTTGATGATACAGCTTTTTTAAGCGTACACGAAAACTGTCATGAAGCATCTCGTTACCTGCAGGATCATATATTTGAACTAGAAAAGTGGTTAAAACAATGGATGATTAAGGTCAATGAGCAAAAATGCGTACATATAATATTCACCTTGTGCCGGGAGGCATGTCCCCCTATTAAAATCAGTAATCAATTAGTGCCCCAAAAATCACATGCAAAATATCTCGGAATTCATCTAGATCGGCGTTTAACATGGAAATGCCACATTGAAGGAAAACTAACACAAATGAAACTAAAAGCAATTCCAATTTATTGACTTATTGGAAGAAATTCTGTTCTTAGCTTCGATTGCAAACTTCTACTTTACAACTCTATATTAAAGCCAATCTGGTGTTACGGTATTCAGCTATGGGTTACTGCCTCGACCTCAAATTTTTATTTTTTTTTCTCATTATTTATTTATTGAATCTTCGATATTTGAGGCCGAGGCAGTGCCCCATAGCTGAATACCGTAGCACCAGATTGGCTTCAATATAGAGTTATAAAGTAGAAGTTTGCAGTCGATTCTAAGAACAGAATTTCTTCCAATAAGCCAATATATTTGAATTGCTTTTAGTTTCATTTGTGTTAGTTTTGCTTCTATATGGCATTTCCATGTCAAACGCCGATCTAGATGAATACCGAGATATTTTACATGCGATTGCTGGGGCACTAATTGATTATTGATTTTAATAGGGGGACATGACTCTCGACGCAAGGTGAATGTTATATGTACGCATTTTTGCTCATTGACCTTTATCCTCCATTGTTTTAACCACTTTTCCAGTTCAAATATATGATCCTGCAAGTAACGGGATGCTTCATGACAGTTTTCGTGTACGCTTAGAAAAGCTGTATCATCAGCAAATGTTAAAGTAAGGGTGTGGTTGTTTGTTGGCATGTCTGAGGTATATATAAGGTATAAGAGTGGGCCCATGATGCTTCCCTGAGGGACTCCAGCGTCAATTGGCTGAGGAGAACTTATAAAATCACATTCTTTAATAATAAATTTTCGGCCGACTAAGTAGCTTTCTAACAGCTTGTGTGTGTTTACTGGTAAGTTTTGCTTCAATTTATGTAATAACCCTTCATGCCAGACTTTATCAAAAGCTTGGGAAACATCGATGAAGAGGGCGGAACAATATTTTTTTTCTTCAAAGGCTTTTCTTATGGCGTTTACTATACGATGGGTTTGTTCAATTGTGCTATGTTCTCTTCTAAAGCCGAATTGATGGTTAGGAATACATCTATTTACATTTAAAATTGGGGCTAATTTTGACACTAACAGCTTCTCAGGAATATCGAAAAAATTCAAAGGCGCCAAAATAAACTTCTTCGAATAATCATAGTCGCTCCGTGGTATGTTAAAAACTCAAATATTCACAAGGATCTTAATGTGAACGAAGAATGCAGTAAAATATTTAAATAGGCTTGAGTCGCACCCAAATCCAACCAGCTCGAAATATTTTAAATGACAGCGGCCACTCTAAATTCAGGAGAAGAGATACAGCAGGATTCATCAGACAAGAAGAGCGCTAAACATCTACATATGTGAACAGAAACCGTGAGGAGAAACATTTTCGGCTATCATTGGCAGGACAAAAATAAAGTATAAGTATTAGATTTGATTAATAATTGTTAGTTCATATTTAATATATGAAGATTCAATAAATAAAAAATTAATGAAAAGTTATTTAACTAAAAAATTCAAATCATAAAAAACATGTGTAGTCTAAATTTTTATTTTTTGTTTTTTTTAACTCGAGTAATACCCTAAAACAATTTTTGATGCTTCATTAACCACTTACAAATGTGCACAAACAATTATACATATTTACACCTACGCATAGTCTTTACACTTTACAACTGATCTGCTGCATACCTGCGTTGACCTGCTATTGCAATATGGCAATTGGTTTTTCTTTTTTAAATGCATCCAATTGAATCAACAATTTAATATACCAAAATCACAACAAAATACGTTATAAAACTCTGATCAACACACCCAATGTCTACCCTTTTAACATTTACTTTGAAGGTTTTAAATAAATTTCTCAAAACACAAACGCACTTGTTTTTTTAGTCTATTGTTGAGCGACTGTTATAAACACCTATTTAGATTTATTTTTTGATATAAACACTATATATTATTAAAACATTAGTATACTTTTGCATGTTTCTTATATTTTTGCAGTCCTGTTATATATCTCATCTTTAAATTATATTTTGGGTCTTTTTTTTCAATAAATAAGCAAACCATTAAAAAATTCTATTTCTTATTTTCTTTCCCATACATACAGAGGACTTATCATTTTAAATATTTCCTTTAAAAACAGTAAGTAATGTTAGCTAAAAGTTCAATACGTGTTCACTAAAAAAAATACAGAATAAGTACCTCAAAAAAACTTAACACGGACTCTATAATAAGTTCGGTAATTTATCTAAGTGTTTGTGTTCATCAGCTCACAATAGTTGTGTACAAAGTTATGTACAAACTCACAAATAAAAAAATAAGATTTAGAGTTTGTGTTGTAAGTCAAGTACACTACGTTAGTGTACAGTTTTTTCGAAGTCTGCTTTCGCTGCTCGATATGTCAAAAACACAAGCAACTCTTGACATTTCTCTCTCTTGGTACGAAAAAAGTAACTTAGCTGTGCTTCCAACGCAACCTGAAAAATGAATTCGTCTCGAAATTTAATTCAAATTAAGCTATGTTCACACTTGGGGTCAGTGTTGCCAAAACATGCTACAAAAGTGCTAAATAATTTTGGGAAAATGCTGAAAAAAAGTGCTATATGCTAGAAGCGTTTTTTTCATTCCAAATGAGTTTTAAAAATGATATTTCTAGCATAACAAATGCTAAATTGGCAACGCGTTCAAGCATAATGTTGATCAAGTTAATCAAAGCCGTTTACATTATATTTGAGATGATTAAGATGAAAGTTAATTAATAAATAAAACACAGCAAAAAAAATTTTTTTTAAAGTATTAGAAATTGATAAAAAAAAAATTTTTTAATAAAGTTAACAGAAGAATATTTTAAACATATTATGAATGAAATTGTAAAAATTTATGGATTGTTTAAAAAACATTAAGAAAATATCGTGGATCAAATCTAATCTCCGTTTTTCTCCATCAGCTCGCATTTTTAAGTTACAGCTACTAATTGTATTTTTGGCTATTTTATAAAAATTAAAAGTTCAAAAAATCATAACTTTTCTTTTCACTAAGCGATTTTCATATTTTTTTTGATGTAATAATCAGCTTTGAAAATTAGTAAATTTTTTTTAAAATCACCAAAAAAAGGCTGAGTTATGGTTGTTTACGTATAAAAAAATACTAATTTTATATTTTTAAAAATCCAAAACGGGAAAAAGTTTATATTACTTTCACGTTAAGTCACATAACCTATGAACAAAATGAGACATAGATCAGAGAAATTGATGAACGCGTTTCGGTTTTATTCACAATTAAGTAAAGGTACACAATTTTTAAGTGAAGGAAAACGTCCATAAATAGAACAGCAAGAAATACACACACATTAAAAAATGTTGTTTTTGTATAGAAATTGCAATTTTGTTTTCTCAGTAAATTTTTAATAAAATCAAAATTTGTGCACCGATTACAATGAAATAAAACTCATTTCATTCAGCGTCCCAAATAACCTTAAAAAAACCATTCAGTTCTTAATCAACAAAAAACTCGTTCCCTTTTTTCAGTATTTATTTATTGAATCTTCATATTTTAAATATGAACTAACAATAATTAATCAAATCTTATCCTTATACTTTATTTTATGTCCTGCCAGTGCCAGACAAAAAATTTCGTCATCACGAGTTCTGTTCACATATGTATGTAGGTTTTAATCCCTCTTCTGACTGGGTGAGTTCTGCAGTGTCTCTTTTTCTTCGAGTGTGGCCGCCATATTTAAAAATATTTCGAGCTGGTAGATTTTGGAGCAGTTCAAGCCTTTTTAAATATTTTACTGCATATTTCGTCATCATAGCTTTAACTAATGGCACATTGAGATCCTTGTGAATATTTATTATGATTATTCGAAGAAGTTTATTTTGGTGCCTTAGAATTTTTTCGAAATTAGAGGCCGAGGCAGTGCCCCATAACGGAATAACCTAGCACGAGATTGGCTTTAAGATAGAGTTGTAAGGTAGAAGTTTGCAATCGAGTATAAGAACAGAGTTCCTTCCAATAAGCCATATAATTTGAATTGCTTTTAGTTTAATTTGTGTTAATTTTGATTCTATATGCCATTTCCTCGTTAAAGGCCGATCTAGATGTGTAGCGAAGTATTTTACATGCGAGTGGTGAGGTATTACTTGATTATTGATTTTAATAGGCGGGCATGTTTCCCGACGCATTGTGAAAGTTATATGTAAGCATTTTGCTCATTGACCTTTATCCTCCATTATTTTAACCACTTTTCCAGTTTAAATATATGATCCTGCAAGTAACGAGATGCTTCATGACAGTTTTCATGTACGCTTAGGAAAGCTGTGTCATCCGCAAATGTTGAGGTTTGTGTGTAGCTGCTTGTTGGCATGTCCGAAGTATAAATTAAGTATAATAGAGGGCCCAGGATGCTGCCTTGTGGGACTCCAGCGTCAACAGGCTGATGAGAACTTAAAAAATCGCCTTCATAAATAATATATTTACAACCGACTAAGTAGCTTTCAAACAGCTTGTGTGTGTTTGCTGGTAAGTTTTGCCGCAATTCATATAATGAGCATTAATGCCAGACTCTATCAAAAGCTTGCGAGAAATTGATGAAGAGTGCAGAGCAATATTTTTTTTCTTCAAAGGTTTTTCTTTTGACATTAACTGTTCGAAGAGGTTTTTCAATTAGGCTGTGCTTTCTTCTAAAACCGAATTGATGATTAGGAATACATCTATGTTCATTAAAAATCGGCGTTAATTTTGACACCAGTTGTTTCTCAAAAAGTTTTGAAATATTAGGTAATAAGCTAATAGGCCTATATGTCTCAACTTTTGTATGATCCTTTCTTGGCTTTGTTGAGGGTAGTATCCAAGGCGTAAAATAGCATTAAAAATAATAAGAATAATTTTCTTTGCTATACTGGGTAGCTCCAAAAGCATTTTATTACTGATCTTATCAATACCGGGTTCCTTCTTGGAGTTTAAATCACAAATAGCCTTTTCGATTTCTCTTAACTCGAATCTTAGGGGAATATCTGCTCTAACATTCACAGGCGGTAACTCGACTGCTATATCGTGAGATATATTAAATAGAGTTGTGTCGGTAATGAACGACCTCGTTCAATTGAACGGATCAGTCAGAGGAACGATGAACGGCCGTTCAGTTTCATCGTTCAATTTCGTTCACTTGGGTCTTCTTGTCAGACGTTCACTTGTGTAAAGAAAAACTGGCTGAAAAGAAACAACAATACGATTGTGGTTTATATGTTATACTCTATTGTTTTATATTCTTGTATACCAATGTATTTTTTATACGAATATGCTATATCTTTATATGTATACTTGTTTCTTTTAACACGTTGCCGTATTCAATCAATTGTGAATGACTGAACGAAAATCCCAAAAGACAAACTGACCCAAAAGACAAACTGACACAAAAGACAAAGTGACCTGAAATGACCGATTGAACGAAAACAACGAGCTCGTTCACTGATTCGAATTGAACGATAATGACCGGTCACTTAAACGAACGATTAAGCCCAAGACTAATATTAAAGGTTAATACATTTTTCAGATGATTAACAAACAGAGTTCCTTTTTCAATATCATTTCTTGCCCAACTTCCATTCAAGTTGCTCAATTGTGGCTTAGATATAACTGGTCTATTGAGGTTTCTAGCTGCACGCCATAATGAGCAGTCTGATTGCGAAGATGCATCAAGTTCCTTAAGATATTTTTCCAAGGAGACTGCAGTAACTTTATGAGCCTTTTTGTGCACTCTTTTAATAAATTCCTAAGTTGAGGGGATCTGTGCAACAGCCACTCTCTTCGAACTATCATTTTTTCAGTCAACAACCGCTTGACATCTGTAGTACAGCTAGTACACACGTTCTCCGGTGTACTAAGCGGAATATTTTCTGTGCAATGGGCATTAAGATATTTTTTATATTTTTACCAATTTATTTGTGTGGCTAACGTCGCTAAGTAACTAGACGTAGATACAATTATATTTGGGTTCATTAATGTAACAATTCTAGGTGTGTGATCGGAAGATAATTCTAAGGACGCTTCCACATGAATCGTGTCTATGGGGATGATATTAACCATGCCAAAATCTATGACATTTGGAATTTTTTGAAATTTTTTGACACAAATGTTCGTTGCTTGCAGATAATCTTCACGGTGATCACACATTAAGTAGTGTTTGATTCGGGCTTTTATCAGAATAGCAGAACCTCCACAAGCTCTCTCTCGAGGGTCCTTGGTTTCATATAATATACATATATCCATTTATTTTAAACGTATTTCTTGAAGTCAGATGAGTTTCAGAAACCAGCATAAAATTAATTTGTTTATTTTTAAGAAAGTATTCTAGTTAATTTTTATGTTGGCGGATGCCCTTTGCGTTCACAAATGTTCGTTGCTTGCAGATAATCTTCACGGTGATCACACATTAAGTAGTGTTTGATTCGGGCTTTTATCAGAATAGCAGAACCTCCACAAGCTCTCTCTCGAGGGTCCTTGGTTTCATATAATATACATATATCCATTTATTTTAAACGTATTTCTTTAGGTCAGATGCGTTTCAGAAACCAGCATAAAATTAATTTGTTTATTTTTAAGAAAGTATTCTAGTTAATTTTTATGTTGGCGGATGCCCTTTGCGTTCCAAAAATAAATTTTTAAGAAGTTCATGGCTTGTTAAGTAAAGCGTGATCCATTTCGAGGATCCCTACTTTTTTAAAGAAAAAAAAAGCACAGAAAATTCAAATTTAATGGGGAATGTTTATTATCATTTGAAAGAACATTCTTTGGCATTTATTTTTTGAAGATTATGTCTATCAAATATTGGCCGTTGCTACGTCGCAGATGGTCCATCCGTTGAGTCCAATTTTTGATGACTCGTTCGAGCATTTCGACTAGTAACTGGCGAATGACACGCGGGTTTGTCCACATAAACTTTAAACTTTACATATCCCCACAGGAAAAAGTCTAACGGTGTGATATCGATCTTGGTGGCCAGGCAAAACGTGAAATTATGTGCTAACTTAAGTGTTCTCTCAATAAATCCCTTGATTGATGCGGTGTGTGGGAAGTGGCGCCGTCTTGCTGAAACCAAATGTCGCCCAGATCACGGGCTTCAATTTCAGGCATCAAATAGTCGGTTATCATGGCACCGTAACGGTCCGAGTTGCTGCGAACGGCGCCGAATCGATCTCCGCGGTCTTCGCTATATTTTCTTCACAGCGTGCTGGACGTGGTCTATTCGGTCAAATATTATCCAATAATGAATGCTGGGTCTCAAAATGGGTGATGGGCCGATTATGTTGACCATAAGTTGAGCGAAGTGCACGTAACACATTCCTCACAGAACGTGAATATTCGTAATAAAGTCTTTCCATTAAGAAATGCCAAACAATACTAAAGAAAAATAACATGACAGCATGACACGACTCACACGTGATCTGTTAAAAAAGGCTATTGAAAAAAGTATTTCTGCTTGAATCACCCATTACATATTACCCATTGTGTGCATCATATTACCCACTGTGTTCGTGCAATTATTTACTGTTCGCACTAGTGTTTCCATGGTTTTTTCTAGACGGCTTAAATTAGAAACTGGAGTTTCATCATTATTTGGCGAAGCACCCTGCATTGCCATGGTTTGATTTTAGGACGTTAGCGTAGGAGGTTATGTTATTATTATGGTGATGTACCTAAATTTCATTACTGTTTACTTTATTTGTTACCTGAATTTGAGGGAGATTAGGTTTCGGGCCAACCGAACGCTTGATGATAGAGAATATAGGGCATCCTCAATAGTTGGCGGTGATTACCGCCACAGTTGCTACATTTTTTAGGTTGGGGTCGTTTTTAGGCTTATCGCAAAGAACTGTACCATGTAATTCACCGCATACGACGGAAACAGGAGGTAAATGGCAGTATGCCTTTGTATGGCCAAATTATTCGCAGTTTAAACATTGGGCGGGACGATTTCTTTTGTGTGGTTCCTCTATCGTGATTCTTCTGTGTAGAATATATTTCAAACTATAAATGGGGTGCGCCTCGTTTTTTAGAGCTTAACGTCGCCGGATTCTAAGTCCACCAACCACTAGTTGGGGACTTTTCCCCCTATTTTTAATATTTGTTACGTTTTTTATTTTGAAGCCCTTTTATTCTAAAAACGTTTTTATCTCACCTGGATCCACGCATGAGTTAATGCCCTTAATCTTTACCTGTAAACCTTTACTGCTTTTCAGTTGGTATGTGTAAAAGTTTTTATTAGGTGCTTCAAATTTAGTAACTACTTTTCGAAAATCATCCTCATGGCTTACCTGTATTTTCTCGTTTATACTACATCGCTTTATTGCAGCTACATAACTCATTTGAGTTCTGCTCTCTAAAATATATCGGGGGTGGCTTAGGTGATTTGGTGCTTCAGAGGATTCTTCATCCAGAATTGGAAAACGATGTTGGGGATTTATTCTATCAGATGATCTTTTATTACTTTTGGGGCCGACGCAACTGCTGAAGAGGTAGGCGACCCCGTTTAAGCACTGTTTTATACCTATCTAGACCAATTTGTACTTAAGGCTTTTGAGAATTGTTTACTTGTGTCACTGAGTTTTTTATTGCTGTTTTTGGGTTAACCGTATCATCACTTATTAAAATTGTTTTTGCCGCGGTGGCAACACTTACAAGGTAGCAGATTTAGTACACTAACAAATCGATGGACCGTATTTGTAAACACAGAGGGAGATAGAGAGAACGCGTACGAGTAATAGGTTTTGTCGTTAGGTATTTATTATTATCATTTTTTTTAATTATTTCTGTATTGCTAACATTCATTGTTACATATTCATTTCTTTCTTTTTGTTTTATTGTCTTTTCATTATTCATCTTCTTTACTGTTTACTGTGCCCTTTTTATTATTAATTATGTTGTTGTAACACCGAAATAAAAAAAATATAAATTTTTGCACAAATTATGTGCATGTATGTACTAGGGTATTCAAACGATTCACCGTTGTTCGATTAATCGATTTATTTTGGGCGATTAAATTAAAATTGCTTATTTTCGAATAATGTATAATTGGAATGATATTCATCAATTAATCGATTAATAAAAAATTTGTTTTTTCACAGCATTACTTTTTTTCTTTTAGGCAAAAAAACAAGACGGTACGGTACCCTCTTATTGGTTCTAAACCCAATTAATTATCGAAAAAATAAAATATTCGGAAAATATGGGACTTGGATTTATTCACTCAATTGCTTATAACATTGTCATTTTTCAGTCGATTTTCTTCTGGTTGGTGTTATTTATTTATTTATTTAATAGTAAGTTACACAATTTCTTACATTCTAAGGAAATAACTATTGCACAGAAATGGCTTTGCCTTATATCTTAAATATTAACAGGTTAATTACAAAAATTCAAATATATTTATAAATAATTTATGATTTTGAAGGAAAACTGTCTGGTTGGTGTTAATTCTTACGTAAAAGTATCATCTTTACGTACATGAAGAGATGTTTTCAACGATTTGTACTTTTCCGTCGGCACAGAACCACTGTAAAATATGATTTTTTATGAAAATGTGCCCTTTTTTTCATCGATATATTTTGAACCGCTTTACCAATCAAAGATCCGATTATACATATTTGTTCGTCATCTCAATACCTTGGGTACCAAGAACGATCCAATCGGACATTTCTATCTCGAGATATGATTTGTCAAGTGAAAAAAGGTCGTACAAATTAAAAATTACAATATCTCAAAAACTGTTCCATAAAAAAAAATTTTACCTCGATTTTCGAATTCAGCGGAAGCAAATACATAAGGAAATCTATCTCTCATCCAGTGGCGGATTTAGGCCAGCTTCCTCCCTAGGCACTCTCTAATATGAGGCCCTTTTAGATTATTTAGGAGTGATTATCAAAAAAAAAAAATGTTTAACACTAAAATTATTGTGTATTCATTTTTATTAATTTTTATCCATACATATGAGGGTTCTTCAAAATCGTCTGAAGAAGTCCGATTTATACTCTTCAATGCTGGATCATTGCGTTTGAACCACACCAACATATGGTCCAAATTTAAGCGAAATCGAATGACGTTTTAAGATCTCTAAAAATTTAAATTTTTCGAATTTTTTGTATGGAAATGTACATACAAATTAAAAAAAAGTTTACGTTATATATGTAATGACTTATAATTACGTCCTTTAGGACTTCTCCATGAATTGTGAATCAAAATTTTATTACATCTAAGATTGTAAAACCAACCAAAAATTGTTATAATTTTTATTTTTATATTATTTTGATCCTCTTGATTAAAGCTTAAAATAAAAATGAATGACATACCCATTGCAGGTAGGATAACGATATCCTGGGGACTCTTCATTATATATGAGTTATTTGACCTTCTTCTTACAAATGTTTAGATAATGGACTGATTTTTTTAATTTAAACACGTTTTCCGAAATAAACTTCATATAGATAACGTTTTTTGGGAGAGTGGATATTCTATGGAGTAAAAGTTTTATAATACATGACGCCAAGCTGCTAAACTTTACAAAAGAACCCAAGTTTTGAATGCGCATTATCACAAAATCCGCTATTTTATTTAAAAATTTGACTTCATAATTGTAATTATCGTCAAAATATTTTACAGATTTTGTGTATCGTGTTCTATGGTATTGAATTTAATATTAATCATTTTTTAAAATATTAAATTTTTATTAACCTATAGTCGAAACTTTATCGCTTTATAAAGACCTTAAAATTAAATTTTTTGTTAAGCGATTTTTGGTTATTTACATTTTAACATGAAGTCACGTTGAAATGGCCTTGGAGAGGTGGCAAATTTCGACGTCGAGTTTTGAAAAACCTAATACATTTTATATGTTCTAATATACATACGTTTTTTTAATTCACATATTCACGCAAAGAAAAAACATGGTTGACACAATCACAATCGCAAGCTATAATTATGTTTGTGGTTATGATTGTGTCAAACACGTCTTAAGCAACAATATATGTTCGGTCATAATGCTTTTATTTAATTATTGTCTCAAACATATTATTATGTTCAGAAGAAAAACGCAAACCATGTTTCTATTTTTCCCGACACCATGCGAAATGTCTTTTTCAACAAGTTATATGGTTCTCACAATAATAACAACAAAAAATTTAATATCAAAAAGTTCATGTTTTATTACAAAAATACAGGCATATATTAAAAAATTAAATTAAATACATACATTTATATACCTGTGTGTGTGTTTTAACTTATAAATTTTATATTTAGGCAATTCACAAGGTATCCTAACATGTCATATTGTCAAAATGTCCTAATATTTCACAATGGTTTAAAAATATTGTTGTTGGTTTGTAAACAAAAAGTGTCTTAAATAAATAGAACGTTGCTTGCTGTGTTTATTGTGCTGTCGTAATTAATCAGAAAAGTCCAGCGCTGAGCGGCTGAGCCGTACAACAATATTTTTAAACCATTGTGAAATATTAGGACATTTTGACAATATGACATGTTAGGATACCTTGTGAATTGACTAATTATGTTTTGTGGAACAAATATATAAAAATAATAAGAATTCTATGTAGCCTTATTTCGGCATTCAATAACACTTTTCAATATTTTTATCCGTGTGCACTTAAGACTTGCAAAAATAAAGGCACACACAAACTTACCTTTTATTTCTTTTATGAAATCAACTTTATTAAGACACTATTAGTCAATTCACAAGGTATCCTAACATGTCATATTGTCAAAATGTCCTAATATTTCACAATGGTTTAAAAATATTGTTGTACGGCTCAGCCGCTCAGCGCTGGACTTTTCTGATTAATTACGACAGCACAATAAACACAGCAAGCAACGTTCTATTTATTTAAGACACTTTTTGTTAACAAACCAACAACAATATTTTTAAACCATTGTGAAATATTAGGACATTTTGACAATATGACATGTTAGGATACCTTGTGAATTGACTATATATCAAAATACTGTTGAACAGATATGGAAAAAAATTCGGGGCGAATGACAAAATTTTGTGTAAAAATTTCTATGCCGGTTTCAATGTTGTACGGTTTTTTTTTGCTAAAAGAGAGACAAAGTAATTGCATATTAACATTTTTTTATAATTATATATTAATAACTTACCAGTTTCAAAAGACGTATAATAGTTTGTTTCGTTAGTTTAGTTAAGCAGCATGAACTTTTGCCCTCCGAAAAATGTTTTAATTATGTTAATCCTGATTAACTGACGCTTGCGGACGCAGAAAATTTTATTTTCTTTAGAAGCACACACTTTTTGTTTTGACAATAAATGTTTGTTCATTAAGGGAATGTGTTTTTAAGTAAACAAAAGTTATGGTATTAAACATACCTTTTGTGTGCAACTTATATTATGATTTTAATTTTAAAGTTGAAAATATATACATATATTATAGTAGCAAACATATAAAATAATTTAATATGCTTAGCTAGATCAGAGTAACTTTTTAGGTGTAAATCACCATATAATATTATTGTAGTGAATTTAAAATTGTTAAGGACAAAAAACAATTTTTTAAGTTAGATTATAAGAAAAGTCGTAGTGACCA
This sequence comes from Pollenia amentaria, assembly GCA_943735925.1. Taxonomy (NCBI): domain Eukaryota; kingdom Metazoa; phylum Arthropoda; class Insecta; order Diptera; family Polleniidae; genus Pollenia; species Pollenia amentaria. The sequence goes on along the minus strand of OX031006.1, from coordinate 111,832,147 downwards.
TTCAGTAATCATGTTTTTTCTCTGCGTGTAATTATTCCAATCTGTTGGCCTTATTCTTTGGTCTTATTTTTCATACATATTTAAATTATTTTATGCACAGAATTTTGTTTATAATTTTCAAACAAAAATTTTACACATAAATGTTAAAAAAAATTTATTCAAAAAATAAAATAATCTGAAAAAAAAAATTTAATACATATGTATGTATGCAGTTAACATAGAAAAACAAAATTTGTGTGAAAAATAAAACTAACTCTAAATATATACATACATAATATCTTTTTAATATGAATACTATTTTTCAAAAATAAATAATTAAGGCCCTAATCATATAAAACGCAGCGCAATGCCAAAGAATAACATTGAAAGCACAAACAATTTCAAAAATATTTTGTAATTATGTTGTTGCCTCCTACAGAAATTCACATTGCGTTTTAAAATTTCAAACGCTCCATTGCTTGTGTCGTTGAAAATTTTAAAACGGTGCGTGAATTTCTGTTAAAGGCAACAACAAAATTACAAAATATTTTTGACATTGTTTGTGCTTTCAATGTTATTCTTTGGCGTTGCGCTGCGTTTTACATGATTAGGGCCTAAGTTTTCTTAGACAGCGCTTATTTTTAGTCTTTCGCAATTTTGCTTGGGCAAAAAAATCAATTAAATTTTCATAGTTTACTTCGTGCACAAGTTGGGCTTCAATAGACAATATTGCAGGAGCGTTAAGTCTATGTTTCTGCTGAACAGTTTTTAACAGGGATACTCAAAAAAGTTCGTAATGCTATCTATACATTGGGGTAACCATCTTGAAGACGTCGTGAATGTAATATATCGGATATATTTTGTGCAGAGCGCACATCTTCAGTATTTGCCAATGAATCTTTGAGTTGGTAATGTAAATGAACGCATTCATTTGCGAATGTCTCTTCAAGATCATCCGGATACTTTTTGGCGAGTTTATTTGCTTGAGTTTTTAAGACATTTGTATCTATTTTAGATAAATTATCAAAAAAGCTGAAGTTCACAAAAAGCTTTTCGTATGCGATTTTGCGTTCGGATAACTGGACACTAAAAGTGTCCAAAATGGGATAATAAATATTTGTACGAAAATTTTTTTGTCCATAAAAAGGTTGTCTTTCATTTACCCGTGATTCATCCGACTGAAGTTTTCTGGTTTTTCTGCGACTAGTATCATAATGATAATAATCTTGAACTCCAGATAGCGCTTTGGCTTTTTCTTCAAATTCAGAAAATTGTTTATTTCTCATTACCTGAATAAATGAAGCTATTGAACCATAATGTTGGATAACAGGTGATAAATCAGCGTGAGATTCCTGAAGTTTCTTACTAGCAGCATTAAAACGATCTAAAATTACATTTCAAACAATGACTAGAATAGCTGTTTCTAGAAGCTGTAATTTTCGTTGCAATCCAATAGCTTCAGATCGTGAAGTCGGTTTCTCGTCCTTGTTTTCTGCAATAAAGTCTAATGCATCAATTATTGCAGACCACTCTTTTTCTAAAGTATAACATTCATCATGTCGAGCAGACCAGCGAATTTGAGAGAGACTCTTGAGTCTTAAATTTGTCCGCTAAACCGAGATCTCCCAGCGATGTGTAGATATTATAAAAAAAAATTATAAACTTCTTGCAAGGAGAAAAAAATTCACTGCTTCGGGTACAGATTCATTTGCACAAGCGCCTACTAAATTCAAAGAATAGGCAGCGCAAGGCACGTAATCTGCTAAAGTATTAATTATTTTAATTCTTGCTTGAAGTCATGAATATATACCTGACATATTACTTTCATTATCGTAAGATTGACCACGGCAGTTCATTATGTTCAAACCATTTTTTTTTCTAAAGAGTTTAGCACGGCATTTTCAATATCTTTTGCTCTGTGACCAGTACTTGATACAAATTCTAAAAATCTTTCAACGGCATCACCATTTTCACGTACATATCTAATATTTATAGAAAGTTGATTAACATGTGCAATAGCAGGTGTAGAATCTACAATGATACCAAAATACTTAGCGAATTGCACTTGAGTAGAAATGTGTTATAATACTTTATCTTGAATCAAGATTTTAATTTCTTCGTAGATTGTTTTAGATAAGTACGACGTATTTCCATTCCCAGGATGAGCATAACACTTTAAATGCTCTGATAAAAATAGATCAATCTCAGAAAGAAGTTCTACTGTTCCTAAAAAATTCCCATTTCGGACATCACCAATTTGTTCTGAATGTCGTCGAAATGACAGTCCTCTTATTGCGAGTGATTTAACAATTGCAATTATTCTGTATAAAATTTGTCTCCAATATGAAATTTCTTCAACGAGCTGTTTTACTAGACGTTGATCAACACGGCCTTGAACTACTGCTCGATCTTTTAGATGATAAACATTAGTTTTATGAAAGTTTGAATTTTCCTTCGCCGGTAAAAGCATTAATTTCACCACTTCTACCAAATAACATACAAGGAACACAAAATACAGACCCTTTAGTTTCTGAATAAATCAACCACTCACGGCGTTGAATCTCTCCGTTTTTTAAAGTGCCTTGAAATAGGTTTTTGGAACAATACCTCGTTTTATCATTGTAAACATTTTTGGAATTGCTGAAATTTGTAGTTATTTTGTGGCGTGCCGTTTACACTTATGCAATCCCGTGTTTCTTCATTTAAATTCCACAAAAAGGGATCACTATTAATTTTTATAACATCAGTTCCAATCAAATTGTCACTTAATAAGTTCGTTGAAGAAGAGGTTGACTGTATTGCTTCGATATCTTTTGCTGAAGTCCGTTCTAACTCCTGCTAAAGAAAATATAATTTTTTTCCAACTACAATTTTTTTTACTTACATTAAAAGTTTTTATTCAATCGAAAAAAAGCATGAAATACTTACTGCAGATGAACATGATGGTTTTTGGTCATTATCATAGGATTTTGTAGAAGAAGTTGTCATAAAAGTAGACATTTTCGGTGTTTTTTTAAATAAATTATTTGCCTTTGTTGTTTCTTCTGCCTTTCTTTTATGATATTCAGCACCGCGGGGTTTTTTTTGACAGGCACTCATATTAAAAAAAGCCGATTAGAATTGAACAGTACTTAATCAGAATGAACCACACACATGCAAAATAAATAACACACTCACATTTTTATTTCGTTTTTCATAAATTATCATTGAAAAGAGGAATCACCGAAATATTATTTAAAACCTTTTGAGCAGTGAAAGGAATTTAGCTATTTTCCCGTGAAATCTAGCGATTTCCCTAGTGCAGTGGAAAAATTTTTTTTAGCTAAATTAAAAAGTTAAGATACACTGGTTTTTTAAGAATATTATTTTATTTCCTTTATTCCATCTGTGATCAGAATCGATAACCATCTAAATCGACCTACTAATTAAGAAGTAAATTCAACAATTGAATTACTTAATATAATTAATATATTCGTATTCGTTTAAAGTAAAACTTGGCCAAATCAATTTTCGAATTTGAATTCCCCTTTAAATTTTGGCGCCCTTTAAATTATGCCCGTGAGGCCCGGGCCTAGCGCCCGTGAAAGCTTATATTGCTTTTGTCTGGAAAATCAATCGCATCCCCATTCTGAAATTACTACATTTCACTATAGGAAATGTTGGCCTTTTTTCGGCCAAAAGTGAAAAATAGCGTTTTTATTATATGTTGATATTTTCTTTATTTAATACTTCTAAAACATGCCAAAATAAGCATCTGTTTGTATTTTTTCTACACGTTACTTTATAGATACAAGCATATGTAATTTGTTACCGAGTTAAAATCAATGATCAATGAGTGCAGTAAAATAAAAGTGACATTTAAATATAAGTTTTGATACAAGTAACTTATGATTACAGTAAAATAAAAATGAAAACTAATGTCGAAAGTGAGTCATTAAAGTACTTCATTAAATTTAAATTAATTTTAAAAATCCAACTTTTCCATTATAACTAACGTGTATTTTGATGTCCTTATAATGAATTTTCTCAATTGAATTTTTCTTAACAATAAACAAGTTTTGTAAAAAATTTGACTCATATACATATATGCATATTTGTCTCCATATAAGGAATTATTTCGAAAAAACTTCTGCAAGAAGTAAATTTTAATTAGTTAATTTCTGAAAAATTTAAATAAGAAGAATGAAAGAGTTTTTCAATTAAAAGTAGTATTGATAGCAGCCCGCGTATTCAGTAAAAGAAAAAAAATGTTGTATAAAGAAGCACTTATCCTAAAAAAAATACTATTAGTATTTAATAAAGCCGTAAAAGGATTAACACAAAATTTAGCTAAACAATTTATATTCCAGCACTTTATAAGAAATGCTATTATTCTAAAGATGTAGAAGACAAGTAATTTATTATTTAAAACCAAAGGCTTTATAACAGTCTTTTTGAGGATATTGATGATGGACGACTTGGAAGAATGCAATCCTAACAAAAATACCAGATTATTTTAAATAAACTTGGAAAAAATATTTCTATTGTATTATAAACTTTCTATATTAATAATGAAGATATATTCTGATCCAATAGCAACAGATTCATTATAGGGAAAATCGACTGTATTAACATTTATTAAAAACTATATATGTATGTACATATATAAACTCATAAGGTTGGAAAACGAAATAAATGAGGAAAAAAATCATATAATAAAAATAATGGCAGTCTGCTGAAAGCAAAAAACTAAGGACCTGCAGATGGTACTATATATTCCTGGAAATTCATAGCGTATGGGAGTGCAATGGGTTAAGCTGTGAAATTTCTAACAGTCCAATGTAGAAGAAGCTAATAGTCAAACTTAATATAGGTTTTTCAATACATATATATATATATATATATATATGGATTCGGTTTATATTTATTTTACAGCACTGTTTTTCTTCTGCATATGCAATATTGTGCAGTTTGATCACTTATTCCACTAACACGTTCAGAGTATGAAACAGCCCTCCAAGCAATTGGTAGAGTGTTTTTCGATTATGTACGAATTTTAACTACATCGTCACATTTGGTAGTTAAACAGTAGATGTAAATGTAGTAGATGTGGAATGTAGCAACAACAAAATACGTTAGAATCAAATTATGAGTTCTTAAATTATACTTTTTCGTCACTTTAATAAGTTGTTCAGATAAATTTAACAGTTATACAACTGCAACAATGGCACAATTGAACATTTCACATATTATATTGACTTCTTTGCCACGATTTGCTGTTTAATAGTGAATATTTCAAAAGCAAAATGCGTAAAAGAGCACAGTTTGTATATAAGTTGCCATGTGATCGGTGCTACGTGCGTGTAAAATAATATAAATTTAAAAATTATGTAAAATAAAGTGAAATGTTTAATATTTGAAAAATGAAATAGTTATAGTATTGTACTTAAAATTAGGACTCTGCGGAATCAAAATATTACCGAAAAGTGTTCTAGTTCACGAAAGTTGTATAAATGAGTGCACAAAACAGCCCAAACTTCGGGTAGATTGGTTAAATGTTTAATAATTTCTCATGCATATTTGTTAGAGCAAATGAAAATGAAATTAAAAATAATAATTTGATAATAATCTTTTTTTAAAGGATATTAGTGATTTTTTTAAACTGTTTGTTTATTTAATGACTTTAAAAATTTTTGTGTAAAAATTTGTGTGTTTGTTAAATTTTTCTAGTGAAGATCAACGTTATTAGTGAAGAAAATTTGTTAAATAAGTTTTGTAAAGCAATAAAAAGAAATGCTAGTTATAATATGATGAAAGTGTACAAAGTTAGTGTTTCAACCAATTTGTGATTTTGTGTAATTTCCAGAGTACGGAGAGTGCTCGAATTAAACTCGCTCGCGAGCGAGTCCAATTCGAGCGAGTTTTATTTTCAACATTGAAAAGAATTATTCTTTACTGCTCGCGAGTTTTATTTTTTAAACTCGCGAGCGAGTTTTATTTTTGCGAGTTGAAAAATATTGCTCGCGAAAAGAATTCAAATTTTAAGAGTCAAAAATAAAACTCAACTCGCGAGTCGAGCTAAAAAGAATTGTTCGCGAGTTTTATTTTTGCGTATGAATTTTTTTTAATTAAAAATATATTTTTACTGTTTATTTGTTTGTATGTGTGGATAAATGTGTGTATATATGAATATTTCATCGAAACACAGAACAGCATTAGCAAATGGATCAGAAGTAAGGTGGGAAAAGGTATTTATTGATACAGCAAATATTACGTTGTGACAAGTATAACTAACCATGAAGAAGAAATAGCAAAGGAAAGGATTCGTTTAAAAGAATGCAATCATGTTATACGTTTCGAAAATATAAAAAAGGCAGTTCATTAATTTCCTATGAATCGTAAACACTTCTATGTAAGTCACTAATGAACGCATACATTTTATTACACATCATTCAAAATTTAACATTTATACGTATTGCACATATATTTTAAAACACACTTATCTACCTGTTTATGAGCAGCATTCATTTGTGTGCATTTTTTTGAGTATAAACATTACTTTTACAATCTTTCCCATTTAACCACTCACTAGGGATCAAACAAACATATCAATGATCACATTTTCTATAAATAGTCGTGATTGTTTACTACCTGCTAATGTTTAATGCTAATTTGGTTGTCACAAGACAATTATGTGATGGCTTTTGCTACCCTAAAAAACTCTTAATTCATTTATAACACTGGTCTTCAAAAACAAATGTAAGTCTTTAAATAAAAACATATAAAATATAAAGATTTTGAAGCGGTTAATTTAAATCCGTTTGCAGTTTCAAATTTTTTTATGGGCTTGACTAATATTCCGCCCGAAATAAGGGCCGATTTTTATAAAAACACCAACAAATGATTATTAATAATATTTCCTTTAAGTCAAACGAATAACATTTTTTATATTTTCCACTGTTTCGGACATTTTCAGAAATTAGTGGCGATAAACTTTTTTTTTTCAAGCAAAATTAGTACTATTTTTTGTTTTCAAAAATTTGTTAACAAATTTAGAACAATTTTTTTTATTATTTATCAGAAAGCCAGATATATTGCGAATAAAATGAGCCATAAACCATGAAAATCGATTGACAAATGTTTATTTTATTCATAATTATTAAAGGCAGCTTTTATGAAAATAATATGTTACCAATCTCAAACACTTTTATTTAAGTCATTTAAGAACGCATACATTTTATTACACATCATTAAACATTTTGCAGGTTTACATATTTTTAAACAAGAAAACATTTATACATACAAACACACATACATTCTTATCAACATGGTTATGCCCAGCATTCATATGTGTGCATATGTTTTTATAACCCCTTCCTACACACTTGCCTGCCCTTCGTTTCTAAAAATTCATATGTATGTATATTTTTACTTCGCACAAGCAAACATTAATTTTTTTAAACGAGTTGCTCGATTTCAACTCGTATGCGCTCGTTTTCTGCTCGCATAAAATTTGTACTTACGAGTTGAAAAATAAAACTCGTAAGCACAAATTTTAAAACGAGTTGTTATCTGCTTACGAGTCGAGCACAAAAATCTTATGACTCGTAAAAAATTTGTGCTCGCGAGTTTAAAAATAAAACTCGCGAGCACAAATTTTAAAATGAGAGAGTTGACTCGAATTGTGCTCGCGAGTAGAATTTTTTCCTACCCTGGTAATTTCCTTTAACAAAATTTTAACTTTAAAACATTATTAGCTATTTTGATTAAATGTACTAAAGATTTTTTAATATTTGCTTACTTAGATTTCCCTTACAAAATCAAACAAAGATAAACAGTAAAATGGCCCATTTTTTATTATAAAGAACAATAAGAAAAAACGTAACTTCAATAGAGTGCTTTTTGGAGCCAAAAGCGATACTACTAAATTTAGTTGATATTACACTTCCAAAGCACTCTTATTCGTCATAAAATATAGTCACTAAGTGGATTCTTAAAGTAAATATTACCATAGTGGGACACTTCTTCCCGAACGATGTAACTACATCAATAAGAATTGAATAGCAAAAGCGATAGATTTTTGCTAAATGGGGAAACTATTTAGATTATTTTTCGATCGAAATTGTTTGCAGGGAGAATACCCATTTTTGACGTTAAAAAAATGAATGTGTTCGTAAAAATATATCAAATACTCTGCTAATTTTTTTTTAATTAAGATTATTCATTATGTTTTTTAAGGAAATTATTTACTTAATGATAAGCCATTTTTGATTTTGTTAATAGCTTGGATATTTTTTAAGGTGGAAGTTTAAATTTTTTTTTAAATATTTAACGTCAATCGTAATGAATAAACAGTCTATTTCAAAATTTTCAATGATACATTGCTTTTCATTTTAGCAAACCATATGTATACTATTGCAAAAAAAAAAAAATTATGCTTTAAAAAGGGTCGGTCCTTTTCTTAAGCAGACATAAAGGCAAAACTTATTGAAAAAAAAACTCCATGAGCAAGTATAGAAACCTGAGCGCTGTTTCTCAAAACTACAAATCTACAAGTAAAATACATTTGAACAAAAACAAAAGTTGTAAAATTTTTGCTTTTTTAACGTAAATGAAGTGATTTTATGGTCCCATGCAGACATATTATAGGGAAGTTCGATTGTACCTGTTGTCTGTCACATTTGCTTTTACACATAATTTTTAGCAAAACAAGCCTTTTTTACTTTAATTTCAAATATTTGTTACCTACTTAAGAAAAATGTTATCAACGAACAACCGTTTTGGTTGGTAAAACCAAAACTGTATTACAACAACAACACGTATTGAGTACTTGGAATTTTTTTTTCAATGAGTTTTGCCTTTATGTCTGCTTAAGAAAAAAACGTTTCCTTTTAAAAGCATCAAAGAATTTTTTACAACAGTATAAATATCGTTTGCTAAAATGCAAAGCAATGTATCATTGAAAATTTTGAAATAGACTGTTTATTCATTACGATTCACGTTAAATATTTAAAAAAAATTTAAACTTCCACCTTAAAAAATATCCAAGCTATTAACAAAATCAAAAATGGCTTATCATTAAGTAAATAATTTCCTTAAAAAACATAATGAATAATCTTAATTAAAAAAAAATTAGCAGAGTATTTGATATATTTTTACGAACACATTCATTTTTTTTAACGTCAAAAATGGGTATTCTGTTTCATACTCCGAACGTGTTAGTGGAATAAGTGATCAAACTGCACAATATTGCATATGCAGAAGAAAAACAGTGCTGTAAAATAAATATAAACCGAATCCATATATATATATATATATATATATGTATTGAAAAACCTATATTAAGTTTGACTATTAGCTTCTTCTACATTGGACTGTTAGAAATTTCACAGCTTAACCCATTGCACTCCCATACGCTATGAATTTCCAGGAATATATAGTACCATCTGCAGGTCCTTAGTTTTTTGCTTTCAGCAGACTGCCATTATTTTTATTATATGATTTTTCCATCATTTATTTCGTTTTCCAACCTTATGAGTTTATATATGTACATATATAGTTTTTAATAAATGTTAATACAGTCGAATTTCCCTATAATGAATCTGTTGCTATTGGATCAGAATATATCTTCATTATTAATATAGAAAGTTTATAATACAATAGAAATATTTTTTCCAAGTTTATTTAAAATAATCTGGTATTTTTTGTTAGGATTGCATTCTTCCAAGTCGTCCATCATCAATATCCTCAAAAAGACTGTTATAAAGCCTTTGGTTTTAAATAATAAATTACTTGTCTTCTACATCTTTAGAATAATAGCATTTCTTATAAAGTGCTGGAATATAAATTGTTTAGCTAAATTTTGTGTTAATCCTTTTACGGCTTTATTAAATACTAATAGTATTTTTTTTAGGATAAGTGCTTCTTTATACAACATTTTTTTTCTTTTACTGAATACGCGGGCTGCTATCAATACTACTTTTAATTGAAAAACTCTTTCATTCTTCTTATTTAAATTTTTCAGAAATTAACTAACTAAAATTTACTTCTTGCAGAAGTTTTTTCGAAATAATTCCTTATATGGAGACAAATATGCATATATGTATATGAGTCAAATTTTTTACAAAACTTGTTTATTGTAAAGAAAAATTCAATCGAGAAAATTATAAGGACATCAAAATACACGTTAGCTATAATGGAAAAGTTGGATTTTTAAAATTAATTTAAATTTAATGAAGTAATTTTTTTTAGTTTAATCCACTTCTAATTAGAAATAAAAAACTATAAATAATATGTCATAATAATATCTCTAATAATATAACATCTCTACGTTCTCAAATGCAGTAATGCCTGCACTGCATCAGAAAAGCAAACTTATTTCACCATGTCAACGCATTCCTAATGATGCTGCATATTAATTATGTGACTATCATTTTTATATGTGCATTTAACCATATTTAAATTTATTGTTTGAACGCAGTATTGCATTTATAACCATGTACATTATCTTTATATTCTGTTATACCTGTAACTTAACAGAAATATTTTATTATTTAATGTTTTAAATGATTGTTTAACTTAATATTATCATACTTTCGTTGATGATTCGTCATTTTGCTTCAGAGAATTACAAATTAAAATAAGGTAACACACATAACTAAATAATTAATAGTAAAAATAATATTTTTTTTATCAAACAAAAAACTGGTTATCGCATTTTTATTCTAAATGTTTAATATCACTCAATTATCTCATATAATTTCCATTTTACAACGTTTTTTGCTTCTCATGTAAACTTATGAAATTTGATGTTACAATATTCTGCATTTAAGATGACGATATGTGCAGTTCTCTTATTTTTTTTTTTTTTCAATAATATTTGCCTACAAAAAAACAACACACACATTTTGGTTCACCAGTCAAGAAATAATTTTACAAAAAAAAATACACACAGACTAAACGTGCTGCCCGGCGGGGAAAATTGCAAGCGAATCACTTTTTAGGCCTTTAAGAATGTTTACAATTGAATTTTTAGTAATCTTTTACTTATTCCACTCTGCCTTTTTTGAAAAGGTCTTTTAGAAAGGTTTTTATTTAATATTTTACAAATTCAAATTTTCTATTCTAAGATAAGGGCTATCGCAATCGTTTTATTAGTAGTAATGTTAGAACGTGTTGCAAGTTTAGTAATTAATTTACTCACTTCGTATTATTAGCCACAACAATTAAACTTGGATAAAGCTTTATTCTTAAATCTTTTTAGAACCCCTTCCAGAAATGTTTAAAATATATGCAAAAGTGCAAGGTGTTGGTCTCCAATGACACACCTTGCTAATTGGTAATAAAGTTGGAATGCGGCTGGGAGCTCTTATTTCTGAAAAAAGGCATTCTATAAAGCCTCTTTACTACTTGATTTTCCCGCTGGAAATGGTTGGGAAAATCGCATTTTTTTCCTTGTGAAGAATTTTAACGTGAATTTTTTCAAATTTTTCATATCTGTAAAACCACATATGAATTTTTTGTTTTTTCTCACTCCTCATGAGCGAGGAAAATCAAAATAGTTTTTTCCTCACCCTCATGAGGATGAATTTCCAGAAAAATTTTTAAATTTTCACGCTCGCTCATGAATGAAGAATGAGCGAGCGTTTCGGTACTCTGATAAAAATGCATGCATTCATAATTTTACCTTCATTATTGTTTAAACAATGGCTAAGTTCAGTTATAAAGTTCTCGCAGATATATATTTTCAACAGAAAGATGAAAAAGATTTTGTTACACATAATGAATAATCCATTCTTTAAATTATGCAACGAACAAGAAATCAAAATTCATAAGATAAAAATTTTTCATTTACATTAAGAAAACGGTACCTTAAATGTTCTAGAAACAAGAAAACGTTTTACTTACGCAACGAAAAATGGCTAACAAATGATCTGATTTTTAAGAAGCTGTCAATAACCGCTAAGGAAACTGGACAAGTGGGTCGGCCCGCAAAACAAATTGACCAGTATGCAAATGAAACAGCAATTCTTTATAACAAAAAATACTCTTGGAGACATATGCCAACCACAGTTCATAAAATTTTATACCATGGGGAACAAATAGTTCAACACAATATCCTACTAATTGGAGATCTATCTGAAGAAGCGCAAGAAAAAAGGAACAAAGACTACAGATTCTTCCGCGAGCATAATACAAGAAAAATGTCCAGATGTACTAATGAAGATCTTATTACTATTTTGTTGTGCACATCAGATCCATATACATATGTCCAGTTTTCGACAAAAATGGAAATCAACCTGGATAATGAAACCCAAAGCTATTTAGAAGAATAGTTTACTAATATTGTTTAATTTAAAATTGTTTATAGATTATAATTTGTTTGTGATTTAAGTATATATTTGTACTAATATATAAAAATAAAATACACATACATCTCAAACCAAAAATAAAAGTTGAATTACCTAAAATGTTATCGATAGCCAAAAATGCTATTTGGTCATTTTTCAAAATATTCCTTTTCAGTTTTATCCTTATAACAACTCGTCTCGTCCCAAAAAAGCCAACCTTTGGCCCCTGTGAATATTGGGACTAACAAATTTACAGGGGCCAAATATTGGCATTTTCTGACAGGATCTAAGTTCGACAATAAAAAATAAGTATCAGTTGTAAAATACAAGAGAAATAATGATAAATTATAAAAAAATTCATATTTGAAATATTCAACTTTTACACCGAAACTCAACAAAAAAATTTAAATGTATTTTGAACTCCCCATAACTTTTGATCCTATATTTTACGTTTTATAGCGCAAATTAAAGCCTAATATCGCACCTATCGAGCAAAAAAAATCGCATAAAAATATATCAGTACCCATTGCACTGAAAATATTCCGCTTAGTACACCGGAGAATTAAGATCTCTCTATAGTTAATTTTGACAGTTTTCTTAAACTAGCTGTTCAATATTACAGCATAACCCTCAAAAAAATCAAAAATAGTAAAATATATTCTACAGATGTCGAGCGTCTCTTGACTGAAAAAAAGAGAGCTCGAAGAGAGTGGCAATTGCACAGATCCCCACAACTTTAGAATTTACTAAACGAGTGCACCAAAGGCTAAGAAAGTAACTGCAGTTTCAGAAAAGAGCATCATTTGAAAAATATCTGAAGGACAGACCACTCATTATGTTGGGCAGCTAGAAATCTTAAAAGACCAGTTATCACTTAACCACCATTAAGAAACTTAAATTGAAGTTGGGCACGAAATTATATAGAAAAAGGAAATCTTTCTGTTAATAATTTTACACCCGTATTTAACCCTCATATATATCTCGATATTGCGGTCGAGTTACCACCTCTTGCTGTTAGAGCAGCTGTTCCACTAAGATTTTAGATAAGAGAAATCTAAAAAGCTATTCATGTTTTAAACCCCAAGAAAGCCCCTGGTTATGATAAGATCAGTAACAAAATGCTTTTTGAGCTACCCAGCGTAGCAAAGAAAATTATTCTCTTGATTTTTAATGCAATTTTACGCCTTGTATACTACCCTCAAGAATGAAAAGTATCCTTAGTTACCATGATACCTAAACCAGGAAAGGAGCCTACAAAAGTTGAGTCACATAAACCTATAAGCTTATTGTCTGATATATCAAAGCTGTTTGAGAAGCTGTTAGTGTCAAAATTAGCCCCGATTTTAATGTAAATAGATGTATTCCTAACCATGATTTCGGCTTTAGAAGAAAACATAGCACAATTGAACAAACCCATCGTATAGTAAATGTCATAAGAAGAGCCTTTGAAGAAAAAAAATATTGTTCCGCTCTCTTCATCGATGTTTCTCATGCTTTTGATAAATTTCTGGCATTAAGGCTTATTACAAAAATTGAAGCTTAACACAAACAAGCTGTTAGAAAGCTACTTATGGCTAATAAATCATAGCAAATTAAACTTTCTTTTTGGTTTAAAATGTGCTTAAGCCAACGAATCTTTAAATCAGAAAACATATAAACCATATTTAAACACATAAAATTTGGCGTTTAAACTAAAAATGCAAACCAAATGAATTTGTCAACATTTATCGTAGTGCTGCCACATGTAACTTTTTAAACTACATACATGGGAGTATAATACATGGGACACTGATTTACAACTGTTGAGTTTAAGCTACATTATAGTGCATTTACACTTGTAATTTTCAAACTAGTTTATGATCGTAAACTACTTTCATAAACTATATCGTTTACATCAGCAGTTTTGACAGTTAACAGTTTAACAGCCGTGTCACAAAACAGCTGACTCCAGTAAAAAAACTTAAAAACGTTGGTGCACGTACATTTATACATACGATAAACATACCTTTTATTTTCGTTATCCATATTATATAAAACAATTTTCAATTAATTTTTTTAAACTTTTTCTTGATGTGTTTCTTTTTTTAACGCAAACTTTTTTAACTTAATTTTTTTTTTTTATGAAATGTCAAATATCACTAGCGTTGCCAGAACAAAATTTGAAAAGAACAGAGTTGCATTAACAAAAACTGGTTGTTTGCAACTAGTTTATCTCAAAAGCTAGTTACAAACGTGTTTATAATTTGTATGGATAAACAAGTTTCTTAAACTAGTTTATCATCATAAACAACTTATAACCTGTTTATGGTGTAGGTGTAAATGCACTATTACTCGGTCAAAAGTTTATTATTACAGAAGGTGCTTTTTTAAGTTCTCCTCAGCCAATTGACGCTCAGTGAAGCATCCTGGGCCCACTTTTATACTTAATATATACCTCAGACATGCCAACAAATCGCCACACTCTAACTTCAACATTTGGTGATGATACAGCTTTTTCAAGCGTACACGTTAACTGTCATAAATCATCTCGCTACTTGCAGGATCATATGTTTGAACTGGAAAAGTTGTTAAAATAATGGAGAATAAAGGTCAATGAGCAAAAATGCGTACATATAACATTCACCCTGCGTCGGGAGTCATGTCCCCCTATTAAAATCAATAATCAATTAGTGCCCCAACAATCGCATGTAAAATATCTCGGAATTCATCTATATCGGCGTTTAACATGGAAATGCCACATTGAAGGAAAACTAACACAAATGAAACTAAAAGCAATTCCAATTTATTGACTTATTGGAAGTTCTGTTGTTAGCATCGATTGCAAATTTTTCTTTACAACTCAATATTAAAGCCAATCTGGTGCTATGGAATTCAGCTTTGGGCACTGCCTCGGCCTCAAATATCGAAAAAAAAAATGAAAGGCGCCAAAATAAACTTCTTCAAATAATCGCAGTCGCTCCCTGAATGGTTAACACTCAAATATTCACAAGTATCTCCATGTGCGTTTAGTTAAAACTATGATGCCGAAATATGCAGTAAAATATTTAAAAAGGCTTGAGTCGCCCCAAATCCACTAGCTCGAAATACTTTAAATGACAGCGGCCACTCTATATTAAGGAGAAGAGATACTGCAGGACTCATACGACAACAAGAGCGCTAAGCATCTACATATGTGAACAGAAACCGTGATGAAAAATATTTGTCGGGCATTGGCAGGACAAAAATAAAGTATTAGCAAACGATTTGATTAATTACACTGTGCTATAAATTGACACTTTTTTCGAGACAAGCTGGACACCTAGCGTTTATGTTTGTAAAACGACTGCGCAACTAGATAAAAGTTTGACTATGCTAAAAGGAAATGTTATTGCGGAAAACACGGTTAGCACCACTGGATTCAGCGTGCCCGAATAAGGTTAAAACGCCAGGTCCCCGGCTTGTTTGTTTTTTCAACTAGCACAGGGTTATTGTTAGTTCATACTTAATATATAAAGATTCAATAAATAAATAAAGAAAAAAAAATTATAACAGTAAATAACGTCAGCTGCTAGGGAGATCGGTTATTCGGCTTTTTTCAAAAACCGGTTTTCCGAATTGTTGCTATTCTAAAAACCCCCGGTTTTCGGTTAGGCATTTTTAAAATAACCGAATTAAATTCGAATTCTTAAAAAAGCAAAAGTCAAATAAATATTTGTAATAAAAAGTTAATTTTAATAAAAACAAAACAATTCACAAAGGTTAGGAACCAACAAAATAAATAGCTTTGACTTAAGTGACCCAACTTTTGAAATCGATGTCTTCCGATTTAGATGAAATTTGCACCATGGTTTCAACAAGATCGGTCAAAAAGTTTCTGAGTTAGAGGGGGTCAAAATTTGACATTTTGACCAAACAGGTGTTCTTTCTCTTCCATGTAACTTATTATCTATTGGTGTTAGCAAAATTTGTCCCAAACAAATTAGATAGCTATTTCTTCAAGCTTTCGAAAAAAAAATTTTTGTTTTATTTTTAAATTTTTTTTAGTATTATCTTTTGGTATTCATAAATTGCAACAGCATCATGTTTTAAATCGTCGGATATTGCTTCCATACTTTTGTGGTCCAGTTTTTCATCTTTCATGTAGTAAATAACTACTGTAGATATAGTTGCTTGGTCATTATTGAAGTGGAATGACTGTATGGCATCCTGAAGAACATATTTCTAGTTCTCTGCGAAATCAAACGAAATAACGAATTCCCCAGACTTCAAATGTATCTTCAAATCCATAAAGAATGACCAACGCTCTTTGACTAAAAAGTTATGGGTTCTTAAATTTAGCAATCCTCTATACAATTTTCCACAAAATCATGCACATTTGAAATGATTGTTTTCAATGTGCATCTTTCAGTATGAAAATTGAAAAATCCTCGTCTTGACTTAGAAATTATTTTTTTTATACACAACTCACTCGCGGCCCAAAAAGCGACCAGAACTACCTTAAAGGAAAACCCCTTAGCTTTCTTTTGAGCAAAAAAAAAAGTACCCCTTAAAAAAAAATACAAAAATAATTTTAAATTTATAAAAAAAAAAATTAATTTAAAAATTTTTTAAAAAAAAACAAAAACATTTATTAAAGGATCTTATGTGCTTAAGATAAAATTTTCAAGATTATTTATCTTTTTGTTTTTATTATTATTATTTTATATTAATTTAATTATTATTACAAATAAATAAAAAAATTTAATTTGTCAACATCTCTATAGAAAAAAGTGATTTTATTCCTGGAATTAACATATTAAGCGTGTTTTTAGTAATCAACAGACTTCAACCATATTTTTGTATTGTTGCAAACACCAACTCTTTGCCTGGCTTATATATTTCAAATTATTTTGTTTCAGCAACGAATAGTAATATGAACATGTTTTTTGTATGAAACATTTGTAAATTCGTCGACCACAATTTAAAACCTTCCATGACATTGTTAGATTTCTTCAAAATTGTTTTTTAGTTCTTGGTTTTTTAATAAATAACAAGGATGAATTTTTCGATATCGTTGATTCCGGAATGTTGTAGATTTAAGCATGAAGATATGCTAGAACTACTTAAGAGTTTTTAGTGCCTGTAAGTGCATTTGGTCCTCAACAACACAACGGGCTAATATTTCACCCAATAATTCATTTTTGGTATCTTATTTTAGTAAAGTATTATTTATTTGTCGTCGAATGGAGTTAAGTTTTTTTAGAGCACATTAATGTCAAGCATGTGTTTTAATGAAACGTGATTAATAAGTGATTTTAGGCCACTTAAGGCACCTAAATTTGTCTTTTTAATACCGTTCGAAATATCTCAGGAAAAAACATCCATATAAAAATATATTTAATATTTCGAATACTCTCGTACAAATAACTATTTACTTTTTAACTGAACACTTTTTTGTAGTATTTTGAATTGTGTTTGGGTTTTTTTACAAGAACACACGCTTTTATTAGCGATTTGTATTTACATACATTGTTTATAGCCTTCTTTTACCTTTGTTACACTTTTTTTTGACATTCTTCATAAAAGGTTTAAGTTTGTCCAATATTTAATTAGAAAAATACTTAAATTACTAGCATATTTACAACAAGAGTAAGGAAAACGTATATAAATTCCACTTTATTAAAATAGCCGGTTTATTATACCAATTATAATAAAAAAGGTCGATTAACTAAAATCTTAAAAAAGAATAACTAGTTTATTCGATATTAGCAAAATGGACAGTTTAAAATAATCGACTTGGGCAAAACTCAAATAACCGGTTAAAACCGGTCGAATAATAACCGTTCGATCTCCCTAGCAGCTGCACAGGTGGTTAACAACCGTTACTTATTGCTTTGCACATTCCTTTTTTACACAGGTAATATAAGTGTTAGGTGAAATAATTTAAATGAAAAACATTTACGAACAATTATTAACAGCCAATACATTTTATGACCGACAAACGGTTTTCTTACTCAGATGTACCTATTAGGGTATTCATTTTTTCACCGATTAACGGTTAACTGAATAATTACTATTAATTAAAATTGTGTTTTCTAATTTCAGTCGATTAATCGATTGACCGATGTAACAAAATATTTAGATTTTTGTAGTATTGCTACATATTCGTTTGTGTTTTTTATTATTGAAACGAAACACTCATATATAAAAGGTATGTGTTTAGATATAAAGGGTCCGCCAAATAACTTTTTTTTTTTGAAAATGCTATAAAAAAAACTACTGAATATTTTCTCAAATTTCTTTTTTTATTTGAAAGTACAATCCTTCCGGTTAATAATGGAAAATAATTTCACTCAAATGGCTGCCTCGGCTGGCCATGCAGTAGCCTACACGATCGGTCCAATTTTTAAGCACATTATCGATTGTGTGCAGCTGTATTTCACCAATGGCTTCACGAATATTGTCCTTTAAAGTGTCAATTGTCTCTGGCTTGTCGGCGTAACACTTATCTTTGATGGCACCCCACAAATAATAGTCCAACGGTGTCAAATCGCAGCTCCGAGGTGGCCAAACTACATCAGCTCTGCGGCTCATAATGCGATCTTCAAAAACAGAGCGCAAAACATCGAGTGTAGCTTTGGCTGTGTGCCACGTAGCGCCGTCCTGTTGAAACCAAATGTTGCCAATATCCTCCTCTTCAATTTTTGTGATCAAAAATTCGTTCAACATGGCCCGATAACAATCGCCATTGATTGTAACGGCCACTCCTTGCTCATTTTCGAAGAAAAATGGCCCAATTATGCCTCTGGACAAGTAAAAGTGTTAAAATTTAAAAAAATTAAAACAGGAATCTATTGACATAATGGAAGATTTTAGATATTCTGTGTAATGGGTTGCTTTCGATTTCTCCAACAACTACGATAAGTGAAAGAATTTTTTCGAAGTCAAGTTTTATCACAACTAAAGAAAAGAATCGGTTAAATCCTAAGCATTTAAGTCAAATTATTTTTCTAAAAGATAATTTTATAAGAACTCCTTAAAAAATTTAAATAACTTAAAAATATGTATTACATATTTATGAATTAACGACTTTAAAAAAGGTTTACAAGCAAAAGTTTTATAATTTATTTAATATTACAAATTTAAATATAATTGTGTGATTCACAAGGTAGTCATAAAGTTGTAAAGTCATATGTCTAAAAATATAATTTAGATTATAAGTTAGATTTCTACTGTACAGTTATGACGAATCAATAAACACAACATTAAAATTTTTATATTGTATGAAACACAATATTTTGTTTAAACAATTGTAAAATATTTTTTAGGACATTATGACGATATGACTTGATAGCATACCTTGTGATTAAAAAATTTAACGCCCGGCATTCATGAATTTTCTGGGATCAGGACTGGTATCCTTAAATATAGCACAATGGCTTACGAACGTTTTATTTTGAAAAATAATTTGGCTGCTTATGAACGGCTCAAAATTTGAATGAAATTTGATACTGTCATAGGTTTTAAATTGATTTGAAAGAAGTCGGGTTCACATAGGATTGGGGAGTGCCTTGTGGACCTCTAAAATTGCTAACCTCGGATAATCAAATTTTTAAAAAATTTGATAAAAATATATGTAACAATATGTGTAAAATATCTATAAAAATGAAGAGCTTCAGAAATAAAAAATTGTCCGAAGCGTATTTTAAAAATGAAAATAACTGATTTGGTCAAAAACATATAAAGCGCTTCAATTCAAACAAGTTGGATGGAGTAAAGCTAGATTTTATAACAGTTTTGGCAAATTGGTTAGATGGCGAACTCAATGTCCAGATATCTTCAGAAGGTACAAATGAAAAGAACTTTGGCAGACCAACAAAATTACTTGACAACTGTAGCGATAGATTAAAAGGCGAAAACTTAAGAATATCAATGAAGAAATCGGAGATACAAATATTCAAGAAACTTTGATATATCAACTGCGATCACAAGAGAACGCCAAGCGATGAAAAACAAGTTTCAAATGAAGAGGAATTAGCATCAATTTTAGATTTGAAGTTAACAAAAGAGCAATACATATATTCATCTCAGAGTACGTACGATTGAAAAGGGATCAAATCTGTATCCTTTTATGTGATGATAAACATAACTGCTGCTAAGAAGTACTGTTTGCCACCAAGGGACACTATTAAAATCACACCAATTGCGGCAGAGGTAAAATTTCAAGGTCTACTTAATCGTACAGCTCAGCGTTTATTACAATCACTTAAAGGAGATGATTTGAAAAAATATGAGAACTGCAAGTTAAATCTCTTTTGCAAATGGGAATGTGATGGTTCTCCTAGACAAAAACAATACAAGCAATATATATGTAAAAATGCTTCAGATTCATATATGTTCATGGGATCATTTGTTCCAATGCGATTGATAAAGTATTTGGAACACTCGGAGCCTGCGTCCAGTACGATGCAAGCAAAGGATATTTGGAAAACTCTCACGCCATCTTCTACAAAATACTGCAGACCAATTAAATTTGAATTTAAAAAGAAAACACCTGCTACTATTAAATATGAAACCTGTTATATAAGAGCACAAATTGGCAACACTACGGCCATTAGAATTAGAAATTGATGTCCAGACAATTGAAGTTAGCTATAAATAAGTGCTAACGATGATAAATGGAAAAGTAGGACATTTCGAAATGTAGTAAAAATTATTATAGTATAAAGGTTTTTGGATAGGTAATAAGATAATTCAAGCAATATGATACTGGCAAATGGAACTACTAGTAAAACATATACTTATTTTATTGGTGATGAAAAAATAAACAAAATACCTAGAAATTCATATAAAAATATGTAAAAGTCTTTAAATTAAAACTTTTATAATTAAAAATAATTGATATTTTTCTGTAGAATTTAATTTTAAGATAAAAATAATTTAAATTCCGCACTGTCCATTTGAAAATTGCACTTTTAATATCAAAGAGATTCTTAAGTAACAGCTTTTATTTGGAACTTTTCCGATAATACAAATGTTATTAACAAATGAAAGTAATCTTTATGTTGGCGCACTAAAGGCCTACAAGCTTCATTATATTTTTACCTCCATTTGATCCACTGATGTATATTTTCTCCACTTCTCACCCAATCAAAATGTTAAATTTTTGCAAACACTGCAGCCCATTGATTTAAATCGTCAATACAGGATGTGACCTGCTAACTTAGTATGCCAAAATAGTTTTAATAACCAATGGTAAAAACACACCTTCTTTGCGTGCAATTCATTTTAATTTAAAGGCCTTTAAAGTAAGCGCATCCTCAGTCATTGAAATGTGTTGTAACTCTAGAGTATAGACTGTAACTCTTGGCTATGTGCAAAACTTAACCACATTCCAGCACATTTCATTATGATACCTTTACTCATGTCAGATGTATCGAATGTCAAACACTTAAATATTTACTTAGATATAGACCTCGGATATTGCGTATTTTTTTTTTTTTTTTATTATATATGTACCAAAATTTGTATGTAGACTTTTTACCGTTCAAATATAACAAATTAAGTGCATATTGTAAATATGCAAAATATATGCAAAAAATATGCAAACAAATATACCAAATAAAGAAAACTATATGCAGCATATGCAAAATATATGAAAAAGAATTTTATCGAAAAATTTTGTGACAAAAATCATCTCATATAAGAAAACACTGATAGGAAAATGGCTTCCCATAAAGTGCTTTAAAATAAATGGAAACATTATAATGTACAACTTGTGAAAAAGGTGAACCTGAACGGCGTTATTCATAAAAAATAAAACAAATTTTCTTAGGAAAATCGTTTTATAAACCGTTTATTAAGCTGTTTTATTTTTTATGAAATATTTACCCTTATGCAAACAAATTTTAAAAATTTTTACGAATATCAATATTTGACAGAAAAATTTAAAAATTGTCTCTAATTTATAGAATCAAGCAATTTGTTGATTTTTCACCTCTTACCAAAATGATTATATTGATTACGAAGTATTATAAAAATTGAAAATTATGAATTTTTTCAATAAATATTTTTTTAAATTTAAATTTAAAAAAAATTTATTATCAAAGTTGTGACTTTTTGAGTGTTTGTAGGTAATTCTAATTCCCTCTGCACTTTTGTTTGCTGATAGCTTTGGCTTTTCTAAAATTATTTAGAAGAACGTTTCCTGATGATCTGGCCTAAGCAACCAGTGAAATACGCATAGGAACAGCTTATCATCCAACAATATTTTTCAGTATTTTTTTTATCAATTAATAAAAAAAGGGAATTAAGCACAACAAACAAAATCTTTTAATACATAATAGTATTCCCAAAAACAACTTTGATAATAAATTTTTGCAAGTGCACGTGCATAAAAAACTGAACTGGCAAATTGTTTTTATTTTGATTTTTTGCGAAAACAATAAAAGCACTTTGTTTTTGTTTTTAATATGTTTTTTCTTTACCCACTTACAACTACACTTAATGTTAGGAGAACTCCAACTAATTGTAGGGGGAACGTAAGAAAAGATAAACTCATCACTGATTTATTGTTTGGTATTCTGTTTAAGCTTTGATATCGTTGCAAAAAATACTTTTTGAGTGTTTGTAGGTAATTGTCATTCCCTCTGTAGTCTTGTTTGCTGATAGCTTTGACTTTTCTAAAATTATTTAGTAGAACGTTTCCTGATGAACAGCTTATCCTCCAACAATATTTTTCAGTATTTTTTATCAATTAATAAAAAAGCACAACAAACAAAATCTTTTATTTTAATTTTAAAAAATATCAAAAAACTTTACAATTTCAAACAATGTGTTAATTGATTTAATTAAATATAGCTCAGGTTTTGACAATAAATAATGCAACTGTTTCCCGACTTTTGAACGACAGCATCCGTATATTGTGGCCACACGGAACTGAGCCAAAGGTGTTGTTGCTTTAAACGGATGCCGACTTTGAATAAAAGATACCATAATTCTCAATCTCAATAACAAAAACAGACAAGCCGGAGACATGGAGTTTTAACATAATTCGGGTACGCTGAATCCAGTGGTGCTAACCGTTTTTTAGCTTAGCTCTTGTTTTCGGGATATACCGTTATTTTGAAAATGGGGGATGTTGCACAACATGTATTCGCATAACTCAAAAAAGTTTAGTTTATTGAACAAACTAAAAAAACCAAAACTCCGCAATAAAATTTCCTTTACGAAAAGTTGAACGTTTTTCACATGTGCGCATTCGTTTTAGAATTTTGTTTAGCAATATTTTGAAATTTTTGTTTTTTTAAAAACTCATCAAAAAGGGAAAGTGACAGAAAGTGCTTCTAAAAACCGAAGTTGCAAACAAAACAAGCAATAAACGATTGAAATCTGTTAACAACTTTTGATTTTATTCACAAAAGACGAATGATGTGAATTAATTTAAGCATTTCATAAAACGCTATATTTATATGGGAGCCCCCTTTAAAGTGGATATAAAAGGCAAGTATGTCTCGGGAATATGTAAAGGATAAAAAACTAATTGAGGTCAGTCATACATTATATCCCAATAGGGCCGACTCCTGGGCATTTATGGCTCTTTTTCTAGTTTATATTGAAGATTATTATGGGAGCCCCCTTAATGAGTGGAGATAGCGGGTTGGTATGTTAGAAATAAATGATTGGGATGAAAAACAAAGTGGTGTTGTACATACATTTGACCCATCTAGGGGCATCCTAGGCACTTCTGGGGCCAAATTTAAGAATAAATTTTTTTTCCAACACGAATTCGCACATGAGAAAAAAGATTTTTTTTCGGTTTTTGTAGTTTGTTCAATAAACGAAACCGTTTTTGAGTATAACGGAAATAACGATATATCTCTAAAACCTGAGCTAACCTAAAAAAACAGTTAGCACAACTGGATTCAGCGTAGCCGAGTTATGTTAAAACACCAGGTGCCCAGCTTGTCTCAAAAAAAGTGTCAATTTCTAGCACAGTGTAATTAGACTATTGTCTTGTTATGGGGGTTGGCTTAATTGACTTGATGTATTTTGGCATATGGTGCAGATTGACGAAGACATTTTTTCGGTTAAAGCTTGTGCAACTTTTCCATCGTTCATTGTAAGAAACATTTTAAAATTAATTTCAATGCACTGGTCATCAAATTTAAATTATGTTGGTTAAAGTTCTTTAATTTGATCTTTTATTTTTCGAACTTTTTCAGTTATGACATCTTTAGTTTCCTTTTTATAAACAAAGTTTACTGGTCTGCAATACTTTGTTGAGGAGGGAATTTAATTCCATACATACATTTCTGTAGCTCTTCTAGTTGACAGATCTAAGCCAATATAAGTTTTACTTAAACCAAATGGAACAAAATATACCACGAATAAGTTAGAATCAGATAATTTTCTGCATTAGATTGCTTGTATTGTTTCTAACTAGAGTTTTTTAAACAGTCAGCATCAAGGGTAGTTAATAATCGTTCAGTAGTGTGTTCGAGAAGATCCTGCAATTTTATTTCTGCTGAACTTAAATTTACACAAATAGCCATTTGTAAAGGTAAGCACTCTTTATGACATAAACTAAATCTCGGTATGCTGAAAAAATTCCACAATTTTTTCATTGGTTCGCTTTCGAAGTTCTGTATACTGATTTTTGGACAGTTTTGTACCGAAGATTTACATTCCCTTAAATCCCCGCAACATAAATTTTATATTTATTTTTTTATTATTATATTTAAGTTCTATACAATTCCATATACTATAATTAATTTAAGTTTCAAGTACATATGAAACCCCCTAATCTTACTTAGGTACATATGAAACCCCCTAATGTTATTTAGTTAATACCAGTTCGCTTAATAATTCTCATGTAGTTCATTTATAATATTACATTAATACTTTAGGTTTGGTTACAATTGTGGCGATTTCATTGCACCAACGATCTTTCCAACTTTTTAAAAGTCGACCTGGTTCCCGCCTTCTGCACGACGGTCGCCGACACCTGCACTTGTTGGGTGATTGTTTTTTTGTACTGCGGCTTCGGCTGACGGTTTTTGTACTGCGGCTTCGGCTGACAGTTTGGTACTGTGACTTCGGTCAACAGACCTCCCCTAGTTAAGTCAGTTAAGTGCATAAGGTTGAACTGTAGTATTTAGATACCTAGTCATAAGAAAGAATTGTAGTATTGTAACAACTGCTGAGAACGAGACATTTCATCACCGCCGATCACTCAAGGAACCCGAACCTGACTCCCCACCCGATTCCGACCCGAATACACCGGCCGAGGAGAATACGCCGAATTCCTGCCTGTTTGCTGTGCTGCTGGTAATTTTAAATGAAGTTAACAAAATATTGTAATTAAATTGCGAATTAATCAATAAAGTTAAAAAATTATTGTTAACCCCGAAAGGGTAAATCACCCGTGTTTTCACTTAAGGTTCGTGGATTCCGTAAATCGACCCTGGACATCACTGGACTACCCCAGCCTACGACAAAACCAGTTTACAGTTTTAAGTCCAAAAATAGTGCAACGGCTTCTTCTGGAGAAAATTTAATTTCTTCAGTTGGTGTAAGTATACTTTTTGAATTGCTCTGTGTGCGTCTAAAGTTCGGTTCCACTTTTTTTTTCAATTATTGCAATATTTGTTTATTAATTTTTAATTGGTTGAATTTGAAGCAGAAATTAATTCTTTATGATACTATGATATCGCACGGGTAACAATCTTGTCGAAATGCGAGGGCTTAAGTGCACTCTACGGTTCTGATCAACTGAGATGATATATCTGGATACGTCTTCACAGGAGATCATGAATACTGAAGGAATGTGCGACTAAAGGTGACTCATCTTGTCAGGATAATGAGGCGGAATGTATACTGTCCGGTTCATTATCAGTACATATAGCACGTAATGCCAGCCCGCGGTTTCGCCCCTTGTAAGCTGAGGGCTTTACCAGTGCATTTGCATTTTTTTTAGGCGTTAACAGCTCCCCTCTGCGTCATGGCAAAGTGCTGTTGTATGTCAGTTGCCTAGTCCGCGCACGCCGTCACTGTGTGGATTGTCCGACTTTACGGCTTACTCGTGGGATCAAGATGAATAAAAATGGTAGCAAAACTATTTTAAATAAACGGAAAGAGGTCGCAACGGACGGGGTGATCGACCTGGGTAGAGTCGAGGGTCGATCGGACGTCACGGTAATGCTGTCATGAACAGCCGATAGCATTATTGGGCATAAGCGACAAGTGCTGACCGACCTACAGGCGGACAGTCTTTAAGAACTGTTGAGTGACTCCTGTGGCGAAACCAGGCCAGGGAGGAGATGCTAAGTGCACCTCCACGTGGTATTAACAACACCAGGAATCCTCTAGTGTATCTGGACAAGATGGCGAAGAGCGAGCCTTCAACGTTCTCCGCGAGGGAAAGGTACAGTCTGAGACGGCACCGACAAGGCATCGCTAAATTCGAAAGAATTTACGACCCTTTCACTACCGTTCTGGTATGGTCATCTCCCTGGCAGAAGCAGGAGGATGCAACTTCCAAGCCTGGCATTGCTCAGGAGAGTAAAGGTCTGGTATGTTCATCAACCTGCCGCACGGTAGGCAACTTAGAGGGTGCTGTCCCAGTGACCAAGAAGCTCATCTCTTCGGAACGAGATGCGGAGGACATAGAAGTGACACCCAAGGTAGTAGGGAAATCTATGAAGATGCTCTTTGGAATTCTTAAGAACCACGGTTGGCAAGTGTAGTG
Source organism: Pollenia amentaria (assembly GCA_943735925.1). Classification (NCBI taxonomy): domain Eukaryota; kingdom Metazoa; phylum Arthropoda; class Insecta; order Diptera; family Polleniidae; genus Pollenia; species Pollenia amentaria. Next base: position 111,805,132 of record OX031006.1, on the reverse strand, counting down.
ACTAATCCAGAGGCAAAGCTTGAAGTCATACAGCCTCCGAACTACCACTCAGGTCCATAGTGACAGTATGAATTCCACCACCCGTACGCGCGGTGGAAACTATACTGGCAGTAATGGGCAAACAGAACGGTAGGCCAGAACGTCACCAACCAATGGAGGCTGGTGAACTCACTAGTTTGTAAGGAGAACACCGGGAAGGATTTTCGGTTCCCCGGGGATCAGAAGTCCATGAATTCTTAGAGGAGGTTGGGGGGGTTGTTAAGTTCGGTTTGGGCAGCCTCAGGTTCCGGTATCCGAAACATGACTGGACCAAAGAGGCTGTTAGTGGTGCAAATAAACCTGCACCATTGTGATGCAGCTTCAGCCGAACTAGCCACTTTCCTCACAAAAACTCTCACGGACGTAGCCCTTATTTGTCCAGTCCACAGAAGACTTTATATCTAATAATAATCATACCTCAAATGCGGACGTAGATCGCTTTCATAACACCATGAATGAACATATTCGTCTTCTTAGACATGATCCAGAAAGGGACACGGATACCGTGGAAGAGAAAAGGTACAAAGTGATAATGTTTTATAATAATTCAATTCATTTAACAACTGGTTGCAAACCAGTTGACTTTCATAACGGCAATGTTAGGTTAAAAGATTACAAATAGAATCTGGGAATTGTTTCTTTTCATAAGCTACTTTATTATATTCAACATTTTTTATTTTTCGAATTTATTATATGAGCTAAATTTCAGTTATGTACTTTATAAAGCTTTTTGTAATAGTAATATTCCTTAAATTTGAAGGAATGACTTTATACACTACCAGACTATTATCTTGTATCTTCCTGTGAGACAAATGGTAGGGGTCAGTGATCGGGATGGGTTCAAACTACCGGGGAAAGTTATATCGGTAAAAAAGAAGTTAAACGTGTCCCGGCGTTTCGCTGGGTCAAGTCTAGGAATCGAGATATATTGATTTGAAGTTAGCAACTATCATATAGGGGAAATTGTCACCTTTGGTGGCTTTTTTTTTGACATAACTCGAGAACCACTAGTCCGATTTTGCTAAACCAAATTTGATTAGGAATTACAATTCCTTTAATCTGTTCATACAACGTTTCGCTACATAAGCAACAGTTTCGCAGTTATAAATAAATGTATAAATAATTCATAAAAAATCCATAACGGTAAAAAAGTGTCAAGTCCTATTACTTTCACGTAAAGTCACATAACCTTTAAACAAAATGAGACATAGATCATGAAAATCGATGGACGCGCTTCGCTTTTATTCACAATTAAGGGAGATATGAATTTCAAAAATTTGCTCGAGATATGCTCAAAATTCCTTGGAAAAAACATTGATGACTTTTTTTTATGATTGTCAGAATTAAGAAAAAGTAATACACAAAAGGCTATTTCATTTTTATGGTAGCGGTAACAAACTAAAAAACGGTCATAAATGTACGTGGACAATTAAAAGGAAAAAAAGGAAAGTGCACTTTTTTAATTATTTGGGTTTTTTCCGTTGGCTACCTGCATGATTTTTTTACACAAATTGCACCCAAATTTATGAGTGGTCATGATTTAGAACGTTTCGAAAAATTTTAAACGCACACGAATCAGGTATATAGCCACACTTAAAAGATGCGCGAATTCATAAGTACCTCTCAGTAAAATATTGAAACTTACGTAGTATTTATAGGTGTTCACTGATCGATTTTTGTTATTCAACAAGTTTCTCCGAACGCGTGAAGTACGGTTTTTTTAAAGTGATGAAAAAGTAATAAAAGTATAAAACCAAAATGAGTGCAAATTGTCCAGAAAATATCAATTTATTTTGTTACGTTTGTGGCAAAAGAGCTTTTTCAACAAATGTTGCATTACTCACTTTTTTAAACTTTATTTTGATTGCGAAATAATTCGCGGCGTTTCGTGGGTCCCAAACAAAATTTGTAAAACGTGCTACAATGGTCTTAATATGTGGATCCAAGGGAAACGCAGTTCACTTCGTTTTGGTGTGCCAATGATTTGGACTGATCCAGGAGAGCACAATTCCGCAAACTGTTACGCTTGCGCAAACAAAATATGTGGAGCAAATCGTAAAGGCCTTAAACGAAGAGTTTACATATCTGTTAAAAGTGCACAAATACCTCTACCGCATTCGGATAAAATACCAATTGCACCGCTTCCAAGTCCTGACAGAGAAACTTCTTTTTCTATTAAAACAATGGATCAATCGGATTTCACCTATAAACCAACACCAGAAGCCGGCCCATCGAACAAAATAATTATAATATCACAAGCAAGAATGGACAAGATTGTTGCAGAATTAAACCTTTCTCCACGTTAAGTAGAAAAACTTGCCCAGCTTTTGAAAGAAGGCAACAATTTGGAGCCTAGTGTTAAAGTCACCGGAAATCGAAGACGATAATTGCTATTCCAACGGTACTACACACTCAGCGAAGGGAACACATTTGTTTACTGCTACGATATAAAGGGACTGATGGAGGCGATGGCCATTAATTATGTCGCAGCTGATTGGCGAATGTTCATCGATTCTTCGAAATCAAGCCTGAAAGTCGTTTTGCTACATAAATATTGTCGGATAAGATCGCAACCAACGCCTTATGTTTAATTTATTAATTTAATTTTCTGATTTGTTCTAATTTAAATTTTGTTTAATTAAACTGTGAGCATCCTAATTTTATTTTTACTAATTTTAACAATAATATGTATTGGTTTTGTAAATCTTTTATATTTTCTTTTGTGTCGTATTCTCACTTGATCATTTTTTTTTATTATTGGAAAGTAATTTAAAACCTAAGTACATAACTATTGCATTTTTAAGTAATTCTTTTTTGTTGTTGTTATTTTATAACGGGCCGCATATTTAGTTAAATACCTATGTATTTTGAATTCTTCTTAATCTTAGCTTCAAATTAACATTGTTATAATTTTTTAAGTCAGTTGATATTGAACTAGTAAGAAATAAACATCGATCATTTAAACAAATTCAATCTCGCGTTTTATTTAAATAAAATTAATATTTCATTTATTATATTACGCGACATTTTGGCGACCGTGACAGGACGGTAGTTCTAAAGTTTAATTAAAATAAAAATTTAACCGGTTTTCTTGGACTTTTTGGCCCGTAGAGCCACATCAAAAATATTTTGTTCGTTTGATTTGTGATAGAGCTCTTGCAAATAATTTGTAGTCTACGCGTGACCTACATAGTAACAATTTTTGTGGTTTTTTTCGTGTCACCTACTGCAAATATTTTAAGGTTGTGCATACTTTCGTGTCACCTATCACAAAATTTCGTTGTTTGTGTGCATTTTGCCTATAGTGGTACAAGTGCATTTTCGAAAAAGTCTTGAAACCAGCTTTAAGTGCTACCTCCCTTTCGAAGATATAAAATATCGGTTCGTGGTTTGAACATATACAAACTTAAAAATTTTAAATAAAATGGCAACCAAGGATGAAGTAGTTCCTGAGGCACAAAACGCCAGTGGCCCAGAATTAGCGGCATTAAAACATCAAAGAAGTACAATGAAGCGCAATCTCTCATATATGCAGAAAAAGATAGAAAAAGATGGCGAAAATGTCGATGACGCCATTTTGGAATGCAGACTCGAAATTTTGGAATCGTATTTCAAGCAATTGAGCCACGTGCAAGGCAAAATTGAACAGCTTTGTTCCTCTGATAATGGCCGAAGTGATTACGAGGACTTATTTATCGCTACAAAGGTACAAATATTAGGTATTCTAAAACGTCGTCGTGGTTCTGTATCAATGGATGTTACTCAATTTAATGCTTCTGTTGCTGGTGCAGTGCATTCATCTCGCCTTCCTTCATTGAAGTTACCTAAATTTGATGGCAAGTATGCTGAGTACGAAAGGTTTATTACTGCTTTTAATAATTTAGTGCACGAAAATCATTCAATTACGGATGTCGACAAATTTAATTATTTGCTTAACTGCTTATCAAGCCCAGCTTTGGCAGTTGTGGAACCATTTCAGGTAACCGCACAAAATATACTAAGGCACTAGAGAGATTAAAAGAACGCTACGACAATAAAGTGTTAATTTTTCTGGAACATGTTAATGATTTATTTAGTGTTCCTAATATGATAAAGGGCGGCAGTGCTTCGTTACGAAAAATTATTGATACTATTTCGGCTATTCGTGGTTCTTTGTTGTCTCTCGGTTCAGAAATGGAGGTGCTAAATGGTATTTTGGTTCACATCGTATTATCGAAAGTCGACTCTGAAACAAAATTTAATTACGATGAGAAACAAGACTTCAAATCATTGCCGACTTGGGATGCATTTTATGACGTTTTAAGCAATCGTTGTCAATTTTTAGAAAGCCATGGAAAAAAGGTTGAAATTTCTGAAAAATTTAATTCTGCAAAGGCAAAGCCAAATTCTAAACGTCCATCTCACACTTTTGTTCAGTCAAACTCTAAGTGCTCGTATTGTAGTTCATCGGAGCATGGTTTAAATTCTTGTGCATCCTTTTCATCCCATCCCGTTTCGGAACGCTTTAATTTCGTAAAGAGCAATGGCCATTGCATCAATTGTTTGAGCAAAGGTCATATGGTTTCGAATTGCCCATCTAAATCTCGCTGTAAGGTATGCAAATCAGCTCATCACACAGTGCTTCATTTCTACAAGGTTCCTGAAAATTTAAACCCTCCAGTAAATCATGATATCATCCAAAATCAACCTAATAGTTCTTCGGTAAGCAATCCAGTTCAAGTTGAAAATAATCGTTCAACTACTTTCGTCACTCGGGCTCTCAAAAAATCACTCATCCCAACAGCTGTGGTTCTCATCAAAGATTCTTGTGGCAGATTTCAACCGGTAAGAGCTCTTCTTGATTCTTGTTCAGAAATAAATTTCATTCTAGAGGAAACTGCAAAGAGGCTCAAATTGGGTTTTCATCCGTACACACAAGAAATTTCCGGCATTGGTGAAGTGCGCACAAGAATCAAATCTTATGTTGATGCTACATTAAAATCTCGTTTTAATTCGTTCGAGTGGTCAACTTTTGCGGTAACTAAATCGATATCATCTCGTCAGCCCGGTGAATACATCGAAACATTCCATGGGGAGATACTCAACACCCTTCAGCTAGCCGATCCATTATTTTACAAGCCCCAGCGGATAGAATTGTTAATAGGTACAGAAGTTTTTTTTAACTTGTTGGTAGACGGTCAAATATCATTAGGAGACAGTGGCCCAACATTGAAGAATACATTGTTCGGATGGATTGCCGGTGGTAAATTCACAACTAAATTCCCCGTAGCTCCAATGATTTGCAATTTAGCTATTGAAGCTGCCGAAGAATCCATTGATACCACATTAAAAAAGTTTTGGGAGATTGAGGACTATGTAAACACTCCATCGAAGTTCACAGAGGAAGAGGCAGCCTGTGAACAACATTACATTAAAAATGTCAGAGTTATAGAAAATGGTAAGATCCAAGTTCGTTTACCATTTAAAAAACCACCAGAGGTACTTGGTAACTCATTTGATATGGCCTACAAGCGCTTTTTGTCGCTCGATAGACGCTTAGATCGCAATTCAACACTTAAATCTATGTACATTGAGTTCATGGATGAATATTTGTCGCTTGGACACATGTCGCTGTATACTCACTCGCTAGATGGTCCAAATTTCGTCATTCCACACCATTGTGTACTTCGTCCAGAGAGCACTACAACAAAACTCCGTGTCGTATTTGATGGCTCAGCTCGCAGCTCCTCAAACATATCGTTGAACGATATTCTTATGGTTGGCCCTACAATTCAGCAGGACCTAATCACCACACTTTTTTTGTTTCGTTTGAACAAATTTGCGCTCACAGCTGACATCTCTAAAATGTATCGACAATTTGAAGTCGACGAACGGGACCGCAAATACCAGCTTATTTTATGGCGCAACAGCAGGGAGGAAAAATTGCAAGTGTTTCAACTTAATACTGTTACATATGGTTTGTCGTCAGCCCCATTTTTAGCAATTCGTAGTTTGTTTTTCATCGCAGATAAATATAGCTCTTCGTTTCCTCTTGGTTCTAAGACCCTGCGAGAAGATTTTTATGTAGACGACATCCTTACTGGTTCCAATAACGTCGAAACGTTGCTTAAAAAAAAGGCAGATTTGGTTCACGTACTTAAACTACATGGGCTCGAATTGGCAAAATGGAGCATAGTGTTGAAGTTACCTCGAATAATGAAGCTGAAGTCCCGATAAAAGGTCCAGAAGACGAAATTAGAAAAACCTTAGGCATGTCCTGGAAACCACAACAAGATATGTTTTGCTATCGTTTTGAATTGCCTGAATTAATCGAGCCAACAAAAAGGTCAGTTTTGTCTCTTGTTGCAAAAATTTATGACTTGCTGGGAATTTTGAGCCCGATCGTGGTTCGCTGTAAAATCCTTCTTCAAGAAATATGGGTCCAGAATTACGACTGGGATGACAAGCTGAATGAAGATCTCAAATCTTTATGGCTCAAAATAAGAGATGACTTGCAATATATAAAAAATATCGAGGTGCCCAGATATGTGCTTACATCGCCTGAAACACTTGGTGAAATCCATGGTTTTGCAGATTCTTCCCAACGTGCTTATGGGTGTTGCCTTTATTTTCGAGTTTTGGTCGAAGGCAAATACAAAATAACTCTGCTAATTGCCAAGTCCAAAGTAGCTCCTATTAAAGCACAATCACTACCCCGACTTGAACTGTGTGCCGCTGTTCTGCTTAGTAAAAAGTGGGAGAAAATAAAATCAAAAATGACTAATTTTGTATCGAAAACCTATTTTTGGACTGACTCGAAAATTGTTCTTCAATGGCTTAAGCTACCCTCATCAACATTACATTGTTTCGTCGCTAATCGTATCTCCGAACTTCAAAACAACACAAGAGATATTATCTGGTGTCACGTTCCATCCAAAAGCAACCCTGCTGATATTGTATCCCGAGGATGTAGTGCACAGGAATTACCAGCAACAATTTGGTTTAACGGTCCTAGTTTTTTTCTCGATCATCAATCAACTTGGCCCAAAACTGATGAAACAAAAATTAGCTCAGAAATTTTGGAAAGAAGAAAAGCAGCTGTTTTCAAGTGTTCTGATGCCCCAAAATCAATAATCGAAGAGATAATCGATAAGCATTCATCATTTTATAAAGTAATTCGAATAATTTCATTTGTTTTTCGTATTTTTAACAGATACCCAGTAGACCGCAACTTGAAGCCCGCAGATGCAGCTCATATAACCGTAGCAGAATTGGATTGTGTTTTCTGGCGCATAATTGGCCATATTCAAAATGCCAATTTCAAGGAGGACATTGTCGCACTCTCCAAAGGAAAATTTGTTCATCCCTCGCTACAGAAATTGACACCATTTCTACAAGAAATGAAATTAAAAAATGGCTCAGCTATCACATTACTGCGTGTTGGTGGCCGTCTAGCAAAGGCACCTATACCATATGATGCCCGATTTCCTAAATCATCCTTTTATATTATCGTACATCGAATATTTGCATCGCCTTCATTTACACGCTGGTCCAAAGGTTTTACTGGGTATCATTCGTCAGAAAATTTGGCTCATTAAGAGAAGTGGTTCGAAAGGTCGTTCGAAATTGCATCCATTGTTTCCACTACAAGCCAAAATTGATGAACCAAATCATGGGTAACTTACCAGCTGATCGACTTCGAGTTAATCGACCGTTTTTAGTGGCTGGAGTGGATTTTTGTGGCCCATTTCCAGCCACACATCGTAGCCGAGGTAAAATGCCATACAAAACTTATATAGCTGTTTTTGTTTGTTTTAGCTCAAAGGCCGCGCATTTAGAAGTGGTGTCCGACCTCTCAACAAACACATTTCTTATGTGCTTGAAACGGTTCATCAGTCGAAGAGGCATTCCCCAAAAAATCTACTGCGACAACGCCACAAATTTTGTCGGAGCACACAACAAACTCATTGCAATAAAAAATTCGTTGTTCCATCAAGATGTCGTCCATGAGCTTAAAACGTATTCAGTCCAGAAAGGTTTTGAATTTTGTTTCATTCCTCCTCGTGCCCCACATTTCGGTGGTTTATGGGAGGCAGCTGTTAAATCAGCTAAAACATTGCTCGTAAAAAACATCGGCGTGCCGTATCTTACATTTGAAGAATTGCAGACACTTGTGGCTGAAGTTGAAGCCATTTTAAACTCTCGCCCCATCGCTCCAATGTCTGACGATCCTAATGATGGTGAAGCCTTAACACCAGGCCATTTAATAATTGGTTCACCTTTAGTGGCCCTTCCTGAAGAAACCTTAAATCTTACCAAACAAGGGTCTCTTAGTCATTTCCAGCGAATTTCGTATTTGAAGAACCAGTTTTGGAAAGCATGGTCTAAGGATTACCTCTTGTCACTACAAGGACGAGCCAAATGGTCAAAAGTGGAGCCAAATGTCATCGAAGGCCAACTTGTTGTAGTTCATGAAGACAATACCCCACCACAACAATGGCAGTTAGCTCGAGTAGCAAAAGCTATACTTGGTTCTGATGGACAAGTTCGAGTAGTAGAGCTTAAGTCAAAAAATGGTTCTTTTCGTCGTCCTATTCATAAAATAGCTCCCTTACCTCCTCTAAATTCATCTTGAAAGAGGGACCTTTCAACGGGGGGAGCATGTCGGATAAGATCGCAACCAACGCCTTATGTTTAATTTATTAATTTAATTTTCTGATTTGTTCTAATTTAAATTTTGTTTAATTAAACTGTGAGCATCCTAATTTTATTTTTACTAATTTCAACAATATTGGTTTTGTAAATCTTTTATATTTTCTTTTGTGTCGTATTCTCACTTGATCATTTTTTTTTTATTATTGGAAAGTAATTTAAAACCTAAGTACATAACTATTGCATTTTTAAGTAATTCTTTTTTGTTGTTGTTATTTTATAACGGGCCGCATATTTAGTTAAATACCTATGTATTTTGAATTCTTCTTAATCTTAGCTTCAAATTAACATTGTTATAATTTTTTAAGTCAGTTGATATTGAACTAGTAAGAAATAAACATCGATCATTTAAACAAATTCAATCTCGCGTTTTATTTAAATAAAATTAATATTTCATTTATTATATTACGCGACAAATATAATAAAAAACCAAGCATTCCCATTGGCTACAGCACAGACATGAGCGAAACATACGATTCCATGAAAATAATTTTGGATAAAGTATTCTACACTGATCACATATGGCGGATCAGTTGTGATCTGAAAGTCGTGGCGATGCTAAGAGGTCTCCAAGGAGGCTATATGAAAAATATGTGTTTCTTGTGCCTTTGGGATACCTGATTTAAAGGAAACCAATACGAAACGCATGACTGGATTGCTCGAGATCCAACGGAGAAAGGACACAACTGCGTAAATGATCCACTGGTGCCAATGGAGAACGTCCTCATGCCCCCTCTCCATATCAAACTGGGAATCGTACAAAATTTCATCAAGACCATTGTGAAGCAACCGAAAATTCTTGATTGTTTGGAAAATATTTTCCCACGAATCAGCGAAGCAAAATTGAAGGAAGGTGTTCTGAATGGGCCGGATATACGAAAGCTCACGAAATCAAAGGAAATCGTGGAGGGCAGTGAAGAAAGTCATACGATATTTACCCCGCTCTTGTGCACTACTTTTAGAAAATTGGAGTGAATATGTCCCTCAAAATTCACTTCTTGCATCACCATCTCGAATACTTCAGCAAGCAGCTAGCCTCAGAGTCGGATGAACATGGCGAGCGCTTCCATCAAGTGGCAATGCCAATGGAAACGCGACATAAAGGCTCGATTCGCTGGTGGCTGAAATTTGTTGGTTGTCGCAAAAGACGTACGATCCCGACAATGAAGATGAAGAATATACAATGGGAGTTTCCTCCGAGGGTAAGTCACAAAAATTAAGTTAACTGACTGATTAAAAACAATTGATTTTTTCCAGATGAAGACAGATCCTCATCCGATACAGACTCTGAACAGTGGGCGAAGCACCGCGCAAGAAAGTAAAGGGCGCAAACAAACGAAAATAAGTTTTGCGTTCATCGATTTTTTTAACCTATGTATCTATGTATGTAATAACCTAATAATGACCTGTAATAATTTTTAATTTTACTTGTTAATAATTATAATAAATAATATATAATAAATATTATCCAAATGTATTGAAACATAAAATCAATATTCTTGTCAAAATGAGATACCTTCACTTAATTGTGAATAAAAGCGAAACGCGTCCATCGATTTTCATGATCTATGTCTCATTTTGTTTAAAGGTTATGTGACTTTACGTGAAAGTAATAGGAGTTGACACTTTTTTACCGTTTTGGATTTTTTATGAATTAAAAATAAAAAAATTCAATTTTTTAGGTAAAAAATAGTTTTTATCTTCATACATTTAATTATAACTGCGAAACTGTTGCTTATGTAGCGAAACGTTGTATGAACAGATTAAAGGAATTGCAATTCCTAATTTTTTCAAATTTGGTTTAGCAAAATCGGACTAGTGGTTCTCGAGTTATGTCAAAAAAAGGCCACCAAAGGTGACAATTTCCCCATATGATAGTACCTAACTTGAAATCGATATATCTCGATTCCTAGACTTGACCCAGCGAAACGCCGGGACACGTATAACTTCTTTTTTACCGATATAACTTTTCCCGTTGGTTTCATCCCATCCCGATTTTGACTGTCGCATAGTGTTACATTTTACCTTAGCTATCCTTACATACATATGGCCCATAAATAAAACGGTAATTAAAAAAACAATAATAAATCGCAGGACATTTTATTAAACGAGTGGGGAGTTATATGTACGAATATGTATGTATATACATATATGTATATTACAGCGCTCCCCAAAAAAAAGTGTTCGATGTACCCACCTAAAATTGAACCTTGGACTTTTTTAAGATGACATTTAAAATATTTCGGCTCCAGCTTTTACTTTTCGTGAGCTGGACCATTTTGAAAAAGGGTATATTTTTGCATTTTTTGTTAATTTGAGAATCTGTTTCCTTACCAACATATACAATATGAGTTTAATAAGAAAGTTTTTTTTTAAGGCGATGTATATACAATTTGTCCAATTTGCGCCTTAAAAAAACCTTTCTTATGATACCCTAATTGTATATGTTGGTAAGGAAACAGATTCTCAAATTAACAAAACATGCAGAAATAGACCCTTTTTCAAAATGGTCCAGCTCACGAGAAGTCAAAGCTGGCGCCGAAATATTTTAAATGTAATCTTAAAAAAGTCCAAGGTTAATTTTGAGGGGGTACACCTTGAACGAATTTCGCTTTAATACAACTTGAGTCGCTCTAATCTATATACATACATATACTTAAAATTATATGAAATGCCCTAATAAAAATCTATCCCATGACAATAGTATGATCAAACATGATCTGTTTTCTTACTTACATATGTACATAAGCTTTATGCGTATTTAAAATAATGTAACACTAATTTTATGTGTCTATTTTATTTGTTGCTACACGCCTTAAAATCTTAATTTCTGTAACTTGTTTATTTTTTTTTTTTTGTAGTTTTGATCTCCCAATTTGACCAGACATGCACAATCTTGCTTCTTTCTTACTTAAGTTGCATGTACACGACATGTTTTTTACATCTGACATGTCAAATTTCCCACTGCAAAATACATACATGTCGTGTGCTACCTTTAAAACATTGCATCTGTACAAGTCAGACGCAAAGTCATCTGACAAAATTTCATCAGCTGTGTCAGAAATCTATGCCGGGAAGAAAACCGCAGCGGCGGTGCATTGTTGACGGAATCATTAGCCGGCTTAAGTTAATATTTTACAATACCGATATATGTATAATCATTTCACCATTGAATAGAAATTATGTACATATATAAATAAAAACGTATCATTATAATATCCTAAACTGGTATATTGGAATTTAAAGAAAAAAAATGTTTAAATGGCTGAACTTTTTTACTGCGCAAATAAAAATTTTTGTGGCGGTAGCACGCTATTTTGAAACCAAGAACTACTTTGGTTTACTCCATAACTACAGAGAAAAAACATAGACAATGTCAGAAGCAAATTACATGTACGTGTGTGACCAACTTTTATAAAGCTTATGTAAAACAGCAATTTTGACAGACATTCACAATTACATGTGACTTGAAAACTTGACAAGTCAGATGTAAAAAACATGTCATCTACGGGCACCTTTACACACGCTGTGTATGTGATTCAAGTTAGTGACAATTGCGCATGTCTAGTGTTTGTTGTCAAGCGATATTGCATTCCCGATATACATATGTATATATGTATGTACATGTATGTAAATACGTATGTATTAATAAGTATTAATAAGGAAACGATCGTTATATTTAATAAGTATTATGTACGATATTGTTTCGACTTATTTGTTTAAATACATACGACAAAATTATTTATTTTTGTAGTCAGTCACAGAAAAGTGTTCAACCAGCAAATTATTTGTTAAAAGTATCCTTTTAAAAGGACATGCAACTTCATAAAAACATTTAATTAACAAAATAAATTGTGGAACATTAAAAAGAAAGGATCCTAAAAGGACCGTTTAAAATTAAATTTCTGTTTATTTAAAGAAAATAATAAATTTATAAAAATAAAAAAGAAATAAATAAAAATTTATTTAAGTTAAAATAACTTTAAATTAAATAAACAAAATTTATGAATGAAAAATTTTGAGTTTTATTTTAAGAAAATAACTTTTATACCCACACCAACCACAATTCATTCGTTTATTTCAGAAACCCATCAAGTGCGCTTTTTTAAATCATCGGACAACTAAAAAGATCATCCAAATTTTTAAATTAATAAACGTTTTCTGCACTAAACGGAAATTGCAAAACAATATACAATCCTTTAAAAGACCAAATAGTTAATGCTTTCCTGCATAAGACGATGTGAATAAAGTAGGCCATTCGTAATCTATAATAATAAAATTTTTGAAAAAATGTCAGTTGACGGGTTTCTGAAATAAATAAATAAAGCTGGCTGGCTGTTCATGTAGCCTTGTGCGCAAAGTACAGGTCGCCATTTTGAAGATAATTTTTTTTTTTTTTTTATCAGCATTTATTTATTGAATCTTCATATATTAAATATGAACTAACAATAATTAATCAAATCTTATCCTAATATTTACTTTATGTCCTGCCAGTGCCAGACAAAATCGATTTAGTCATCACGGTTCCTGTTTACATATGTAGGTGTTTATCCCTCATCTGATTGGGTGAGGGCTGCAGTGTCTCTTCTTCTTAAGCGAGTGTGGCCGCCATAATTTAAAATATTTCGAGCTAATGGATTTGGGTGCAGTTCCAGCCTTTTTAAATATTTTACTGCATATTTCGTTATCATAGTTTTTACCAATGGCACATTGAGATCCTTGTGGATATTTGAGTTTTTGACATACCACGGAGCGGCTGTGATTATTCGAAAAAGTTTATTTTGGCGCCTTTGAATTTTTTCGATATTAGAAGCAGAGGCAGTGCCCCATAATTGAATACCGTAGCACCAAATTGGCTTTAAGATAGAGTTGTAAAGTAGAAGTGCAATCGAGACTAAGAACAGAATTTCTTCCAATTAGCCAATTAATTTGAATTGCTTTTAGTTTCATTTGAGTTAATTTTGCTTCTATGTGCCATTTCCACGTTAAACGCCGATCTAGATGTATACCGAGGCATTTTACATGCGAGTGTTGGGGTATTATTTGATTATTGATTTTAATATGGGGGCATGTTTCCCGACGCAATGTGAATGTTATATGTGCGCATTTTTCCTCATTGATCTTTATCCTCCATTGTTTTAATCACCTTTCCAGTTCAAATATGTGATCCTGTAAGTAACGAGATGCTTCTTGACAGTTTGCATGTACGCTTAGGAAAGCTGTGTCATCCGCAAATGTTGAGGTTTGTGTGTAGCTGTTTGTTGGCATGTCCGAAGTATAAATTAAGTATAATAGAGGGCCCAGTATGCTGCCTTGTGGGACTCCAGCGTAAACTGGCTGAGGAGAACTTAAAAAATCGCCTTCTTTTATAATAAATTGACGACCGACTTAGTAGCTTTCTAACAGCTTGTGTATATTTGCTGGTAAGTTTTGCTGCAATTTCAGTAGTAAACCTTCATGCCAGACTTTATCAAAAGCTTGAGACACATCGATGAAGAGTGCTGAGCAATATTTTTTTTTCTTCAAAGGCTTTTCTTATTACATTTACTATTCGATGAGTTTGTTCAATTCTGCTGTGCTTTCTTCTAAGCCCGAATTGATGATTAGGAATACATCTATTTTCATTTAAAATCGGCGTTAATTTTAACACTATTAGTTTCTCAAATAGCTTTGAAATATTAGATAATAAGCTAATAGGCCTGTATGACTCAACTTTTGTGTGATCCTTTCCTGGCTTTGGTATCATGGTTACTAAGGAAACCTTCCATTCCTGAGGATAGTATTGAAGGCGTAAAATAGCATTAAAAATAAAAAGAATAATTTTCTTCGCTATACTTGGTAGCTCCAAAAGCAGTTTATTACTGATCTTATCAATACCGGGTGCCTTCTTGGTGTTTAAATCCCGAATAGCCTTTTCGATTTCTTTAAACTCGAATCTTAGGGGAATAGCTGCTCTAACATTTACAGGCGGTAACTCGACTGCTATATCGTGAAATATATTATGGGTATATACATTTTTCAGATGATTAGCAAACTGATTTCCTTTTTCAATATCATTTCTTGCCCAGCTTCCATTCAAGTTTCTCAATGGTGGCTTAGAGATAACTGGTCTATTGAGGCTTCTAGCTGCATGCCATAATGCGTAGTCTGATTGTGGAGTTGCATCAAGTCCCTTAAGATATTTTTCCAGGGAAGCCGTTTTCTGAGAGTGCAGTAACTTTCTCAGCCTTTTTGTGCACTCTTTTAAAAAAGTCTTAAGTTGGGGGGATCTGTGCAATTGCCACTCTCTTCGAACTCTCCTTTTTTCAGGCAATAGACGCTCGACATCTGTAGAATATATGAGGGTTATGCTGGAATGTTGAACAGCTAGTTTAAGATAACTGTCAAAATTAACAATAGCGAGATCCACGTTCTCCGGTGTGCTAAGCGGAATATTTTCTGTGCAATGGGCACTAAGATATTTTTTATATTTTAACCAATTTATTTGTGAGGCTGATGTTGATAAGTAACCAGACGGGAATACTATTCTATTTGGATTCATTATAGTAACAATTGTAGGTGTGTGATCGGAAGATAATTCTAGGGACGCTTTCACATGAATCGTGTCTATGGGGATGTTATTAACCACGCCAAAATCTATGACATCTGGAACTTTTTGCTGATCAGTAGGCCAATATGTTGGTTGTCCGCTCGCGACCTCATTTAGGTCCATTTTACAAATTGTGTTAAACAAAACACGACCCTTAGGTGTAATAAGTCGTGACCCCCAGAAAGTGTGTTTAGCGTTATAATCATCAGCAGCCAGGAAGCAGGGTCCTAATGATTTGAAATATTTATTATATTGGCTTTCTGATATTGAAAATCTAGGTGGGGAGTATAATGATGAAATTACTAGGTTTCGAGATAATTCCTCAACGCTAATGCTCGTTGCTTGGAGATAATCTTCACGATGATCACACATTAAGTAGTGTTTTACTTGGTTTTTTTTATCAAAATAGCAGAACCTCCACAAGCTCTACCTCGAGGGTCCTTGGTATCATATAATATATAACCATTGATTTTAAACGTGTTTCTTGAGGTCAGATGAGTTTCAGAAACCATCATAACATCAATTTGTTTATTTTTAAGGAAGTATTCTAGTTCATTTTTATGTTGGCGGATGCCGTTTGCGTTCCAAAAGCAAATTTTTAAACAGTTCATGGCTTGTTTAGTACAGCTTGCAATAACATCGATTGCATTCTTAACATTTCCTGCATCATATTACCCATTGTGTTTGTAAAGTTATTTATTGTTTGTACTAATGTTTCCATGGTTTTCTCTAGACGACTTAAATTAGAAACTGGAGTTTCATCATTATTTGGCAACTCACCTTGCATTGGCATATGATTTGATTTTAAGACGTTAGCGTAGGATGTTCTGTTATTACTAGGCTGCGGTACCTGAACGTCATTAATGTAAACTTGATTTGTTGCCTGCATTTGAGGGGGATTAGGTTTCGGTCCAACCGAGCACTTGACGATAGAGTATACAGGGCATCCTCTATACAGTATGCCTTAGTGTGATCAAATTCTTGGCAGTTTAGACATTGAACGGGACCTTTCCTTTTGTGCGGCTCCTCTATTGTTATTTTTCTATACAGGATACATTTCAGATTGTAAATGGGGTGCGTTTCGTTCTTTTTAAGCTTAATGTCGCCGGGTTCTAACTCCACTCTAAATAGTGGCTAGGGATTTTTTTCTTTATTTTTAATGTTTATTACATTTTTTATTTTGAAGCCCTTCTCTTCTAAAAACGTTTTTATCTCACCTGGGTCCACGCATGAGTCAATGCCCTTAATCACTACCTGAAGACCTTTACTGCTCTTCAGTTGATATGTATAAAAATTCTTATTAAGTGCTTCAAATTTTGTTATTACCTTACAAAAATCATCTTCACGAATAACTTGTATTTTTGTCTCATAAATACTACCCCGTTTTATTGCAGCTACATAAAAAGAATCTTCATCTATTACCGAGATCAAATTCTTTATTAATTCATTTGAGTTTTGCTCTCTAAGATATATCGGCGGTGGCTTAGAAGTTTTGATAACGTTTTGTGCTTCCGGGGATTCCTCATTCAGAATTGCAAATCGATTTTGTGAACTTGTTCTATCAGCTGTACCATCTTTTAAGACTTTTGAGACCGAAGCAACTGCTGAAGAGGTTGGGCTGCGACCCCGTTTAAGCACTGTTATGTACCTATCAATACCTACTTGTACTGGGGGCTTTTGACCACTTTTTACTTGTGGAGCTGAGTTTTCCATCATGCCTGATTTGGGGGTAATATTTTCACACTTATTGAAATCGTTTTTGCCGCTGAGGCACCGCTTGCAGGTTCTATATTTTTTATTGTATTAGAATCAACCGTATTATTAGACACCGAAGGTGATACTGAGTTTTCTATTATGCCTCATTGAGGGTTAATATTTTTATAACTTATTAAAATTGCTTTTGCCGTTGAGGCAACGGTTAAAGGTTTTATATTTGTTAGTGTATCTACCGTATTATTAAATACTAAAGGTGAGAGGGATCGCGCGCGAGTAATAGGTTTAGCCGTTAGGTATTTGCTATCATCGATTCTTTTTTTATTTCTGCATTTGTTTCGTTAACACTCACAGTGATATATGAATTTCTTCTCTTTGAACTCATAAGTTTTATTTTTTTTTTACTGTTAACAGTTCGTCGTGCGGGAGTTTATGTGCTCTATCCGCCATTTTACACAATTCGAGTTAATTATGCCACTTTAGGTTTTCGACCCCAAATTTTTCAAATATGTAATCCGTTTTCGGCTATCTCATCCAGTTTCTGAGATAAATAGTGTCTGTTTTGTTCTATATCCTTCAAACCAGATTTTTTTTGTGTTTTTTTGCTCTATACGCCATTCAGTGGCATATAGAGCAAAATTTCAATGTAAAAAGTTGAAATTGATTTTTGATTGTCATTTTGCTCTACGTGTAATTAATATTGCTGAATATAAATATTTTTCAAAATATTTTTCTCTTATAAAGAATTTATAAGAGTTTTTTCTTTCCAAACAGAATACTGTTGTAAAGTATACTCTCTCTTTCTTATTAAGAGAGGGAAAGAGTACTTTGTTTTACAGTTATAAAATAAACCATTGCAACAATAATTTTAAATTGACTGATGAATTTTTGATGTGAATTTACATTTTAAATTAAAAGTTCTTATTAATCCAGTAACAAAACATTATATTTATAATGATGTCTGTGCAAAAAAAATTATCAAAAAAAAGATCATGTTTTAAAGAAACTATTGGAGATATTAAAAATGGTAAATTAAAATAATAATTTTTGAATTATTCACAACATACTTATCTATAAATATGTCCCATAATAAACCAATTTTTTGTAGATGAGATTTTTTTTGTTGAAAGCAGACCAAAACGGCCAAGAAAAACCCCAACTGCTAAAATAGCTTCTAAAGCTTTGACAGAAAATTCTGATACCGAATTGGATTTTTCTAGTGGTAATATATACATACATAATATGTAAACATTACAAACATAATTAAATTAAAATTATAATTTTTGTTACTCTGTAGATGACTTGCTTCATGATCAAGATTTCGACATAATAGAATATACATCAACCACCAACTTTGAATCACTTACAAGCGATACGGAGGCATTAGGTAAATAATAACAGAAATATGTATTTAAGTATGCATTTAGAAATGCTCATTATAATTTGTTATTTTTCAGAAGCGAATGTAAATTTGGAGCCATCAAGAAAAAAAAGACGTCAGCCGGAAACTTGGAAAAATAACATCAGAAAAAAATTACGTGAGCAAGGGAAGAAATACTGCAGTCAAACAGGAAAAATTGTAGAAGCTCGACAACTCAAAGCAGTTTGTAATGCAGAATGTACCTATGGCTGCAGCCAAAAATTCTCTGAAACCGACAGAATGGAAATTTTCAAAAAATTTTGGGCACTGACCGATAAGGAAAAGCAAACATTTTATTGCAAGTTTATCAAAAAGAAAGCTCCAAAAAGGAGGCGCAAGGACGAAGCCTATTGAAAATCGGATGAATCGGTCCATAATTTCATATAGCCCCCATAGAAGCTGCTTTCCGTAATATGGTATTTGTGCCCACTATCAAACGGGCACATAAGCTATGCATTTTTTAAAAATAGGACCACAAGGGGAGATAGGAAGCCATTTCTGTCTCTCCAAAACTAACTAAAACATTTTAATGAAATTTAAAACATAGAAAGATTCCTATTCGTATAGCCATATTAGCTATGCATATTTTAAAACTAGGTCCCAAGCACTTGCAAAAATTTGTTCTTATATTCTATGGTGTAGGGTAGCATATCGTAGGGCCTGACCGACTATAATTTCTTACTTGTTTAAAAAAAAAAAAAATATTAATTTATTATTTATATATTTGGACATTTTGTGTTAATTTAACGAAATATCATAAACAATTTTTTGTTGTAAACTGCTGAAAAAGTAATCATTTTGAAATTCCAACTTTTCTTAAGCCTATAGTACACGCCATGTAAAAAGACACATGCGCATGTGGTTCTGACGTAATTTTGACGTCAATGCAAAGCCACAATAAACATTGCGTGTTGTGTGATGACGTCAAAATTACGTCAGAACCACATGCGCATGTGTATTTTTACATGCCGTGTACTATAGGCTTTAGACTGCAAATGGAATGTGAAAAGCCACATCTTTAATCTAGGCTTAATGGTTGGAACAGCTTGCAGCGCTATTCGTAACGTTGTACTACAGCGTTTATTCTGTTCCCCACTTACATAAGAAATACTTCCAAATATTGTTTTGTAAAATCCTTTAAATCAGAGCAAAGCATAGAAATAAAAATTTTGTATTTTGCTTACATCAGACGTCTTCTAAATTTTTTAAAATATTATCAATTATTTAAATTTTGAGATACTAAAATTTATATACATAGTTTTTAATAAAATGTCATACTGTTAATAAGTTTTTAACAAAAATCTTGAACATTTTTAGCATTTTTTAAAATAAATATTAGTATTTTCTGGATTTGCATTACAATGCAAGATTTTGTTGTAAACAATTTTAAGATCTGTAGCCCGTTTCTGTATTTCTCGCATCTTAAAATTTCCCGCATGAAACAAGTGAATCATGACAAAAACAGTGCAATACGAAACAAAAAATGGTTTTTGTCCCATAAGTGTTTCTGTATCTTTACTTTGGGAGAATTATCGGTCATTTAAATAATGTTCCAGCAATTATTGGAAGGATGTGAGAAAAAGTGTTTCTGTATCAATATTTTGCGACCTACTTATTGAGATATTTAACTAAATACATATTTTCGTTTCGGGATTTCATACAAATTCTACGTATTTTTTTATTAATTTTATATTTTTTTATTGTATTTTTCACATTTTGATAAATTGAAAAATGAAAAAATTAAATACCAATATTGTCTATATATGAAAAAAGATAAAATATATCGTGATTTTCGCGTTTTATGTGAATAATTACAAAAAAAAAAAAAAAAAAAAATTAATTAACATTATTTTAAAACAGATTCAATTTGAAAAGCAGAACATTACTTCCACATACGTAGAATTTGTATGAAAACCCGAAACGAAAATATGTATTTAGCTTAATATCTCAATTAGTAGTTCGCAAGTGGTAAAGTTTTATATACCATTGGATGCTGCTTCAAAAACCATTTTCGATGATAACAAATTTTATTTATGTCGTCTTGGAGCAAAGTACAAAAAAATTCGAAAAACTGAAAAAAAGACCTTTTTTAAAAATGGTCCAGCTCACGGATGGTCAACGCTAAAAGCAAAATATTTTGGGAATCATCCTAAAACATATCAACCTTTATTTTCAGAGGGGTAACAAAATCACTTTTTTTTTGAGTCGCTCTAATGTACATACATACTTAAGCTTGAGGTCTATTTAAATAAAATTATTTATTTATTTTATTTTTTCTCTAATCCGATAACAATTTAAAATTTCAGATTGTTTTTTTTTTCTAAAAAATCACACAAAGGCGTGACAAAATATCATATTGAACTAAATCTTACACTTTTGGCCAAAAAAAAAGGCAAACATTTCCTATAGTGCATTGACTGAAAAATGGGGTAACAGTTGAATGTTTTGATCACGTAAACAAATGTATAAAATAATCTAAGGAAATAAAAATTAAACAGTTTTCCTTCGAAATTTTGATTTTGCCGATAAATTCTTTAAGCTGCCTTGTTTTTAAAGATATCGTTTTTCTGTGGTGCCTAATATACAAACATATTAAACTATTTAAAATTATTTTATTTCGAAGACTGAATAATATCGTCACTAGAGAAAAATCAGCAAACCGGCACTAAATCGTGGAATCTGGCAGCACTATTTTTATTATATATATTTCTTTCGTTGACGTTTCGCTTGCATTTGACACTTAATTACTGAAATAACAGAATCTGTGTTGTCTGTTCTCGCTTTCAAATACAGAAACACTTTTTTCTCACAAATCGAGAAATGATGGAATTTTTTGTTTCACACTTAATGTGAGAAATTTTGTGATTCGAGAAATACAGAAACGAGCTACTGGTCTCACTGATAAGTATTCAAACAGAATGAAGCTCCCTGTGGTGCGACTCACGTACTTTTAACGATCCAACAATCGTTATTTTTGTCGACATATGTATTAGACGTTGTAAACAGCTGTAGTTTTTGTAACATCTCTGTCTACAAAATGTTAAAATAAACGAAAAGCAAAAACGAGAATAAAGAAAAAACAAATGAAATTGTGCTTTATTTACTGTTTTTATAATTTATTTTTTGTGAATTTTTACATTTAGAATTTTGTTTTTGTCCATAATTTGCTTTGTTTTGTATATTTTGAATTTAGAATTTGTTTAGAATATTTATGTATGTCAGTGATGGAAAATTCAGTACTATGGTACTATTTTCAGTACTTTTTCCTTTCAAAAATACCACGGTACCCCCACGTCCGTTTTAGTCCTCTTTTCTTGTTATACTTCTTTGCTTAGAAATTTAGCGTTTCTATTTTTTTAACATTGACAACCAGGGCTGTGGAGTCGTCACCAAAAAGTACTAACTCCGACTCCAACCGCTGAAATTTCAACTTCGACTACAAATCTTACCTTAATGCTAAATGTATATGAGACTGATCCTTATTTGACTTTAAACTCTTTTTTTAACGCAGTACCTTTTAGAAAATTATTCCGTAAAAATTTCGAATCAATATTTTAAATATTCCATCGCCAATTTCGAAGTATTTTTATTTTGGAAAATATTTTTTTAAAACGACTTACTTTACATACGTATTTTGAAACCATTTCTTATTCAAATATTTATTACTTATTCGTTTGTCACATTAATAATTTAATATTATTAAAAAAAAAAAAATTATGAAATATACTTATATTAAAATTCCTCTCTTCATTAGGATAATTTAATGAAAATAAAACAAGATAAATCAAAACTTGTATTAAAAATCATGAACGATTCAATTAACCACAAGAAAACAAATTATTGTAAAGCTATGACACGAGGTCAATTTTTGAAAATTTAAATAGCCTTCAGGCTGTAAAAAAATTTCAATATAAAAAGAGAAAAAACACAAAAATTAACTTTGGTATTCAAGAAAAATTCTTGATAAAAGTACTAAAAAACACAAGTAAGGAAGAGGCGTAAATAAATTAAAAACTTGATTATCAATTACAGCAGATTTCGATCCACCAAAAAATTGGGTTGGTTAAAAGATTGATGTTTGACTATAGACTGACAGCCGTAGTAGTGGCGGAAAGGGTGAAACTGCAAAAACTCTGATGAAGAGAATGCTGTTATTCTCGAAACATGTGATTTCGGCACGAGTTCGATCCCCCGCTCAGTCAAAAATAAAAAAGATCAATAAAATTTTAACTCATTTTGTGTTGTGAAATTCCTTTCTTCATTTGAATAATTTAATGAAAATTTTATTCGACGAACTTAAGCCTGATTAAAAAAATTAAAATTTGGTTTAAAACCCATAAACAGTTCAATTAACCCCAAGAAAACTTAAATTCTTTTTTACTAATCAAATATTTAGCATAATTTATTTTTATAAAAATTCAGAAGATTATCATATTGTAAGCAAAAAAATTTAAAATTTTTTTTGTTTTAATCTTAGCCGATTTTCTTCATTTTACGACTTAGCAGATTTTATCATATTTTTTTTAAAGTTTTGGCAAATTAGTATTGTGTTTATTTTATTGAACTGTTAATGGTTTTTAATCCAAATTTAGATATTTTTTGATTAGGCTTAAGTTCATTGAATTTAATTTTCATTAAATTATTTTTATGAAGACAGGAATTTTACAACATAAAATTAATTAAAAAAAATTTTTTTTTTATTGATAATTTTTCATTCTTGACTGCGCTGAGATTTGAACCCAGGCGTTCACGGACAGGTTGCCCAGACTAGTTTCGATTGTAACCACACAATCTCGTCGGTGGCGTTTGCCGCTTTACTCACTCGGCTATTGAGGCCGGGCGACGTCAATAGTCAAACAGCAATCCTTAAACCAAATGGTATTTCACTTTGGTAGATCGAAATTTGCTTTTTGAATGAATGATTATCTATTTTAATTGATTTACATGTTCTTCCTAACTTCTGTTTTTTCGTACTTTTTGTCAAGAATTCTTCTTGAAGTCCAAAGTACATTTTTGTTTTTTGATGTTTTTGTCTTTCTTTTTTCTTGTTGACCTTTTTCAGAACAACTTGAAGGACAAATGTAAACATAGCTCGTGCCTTAGCTGTGAACAATAATTAGTATTGTGTTTATTTTATTGAACTGTTAATGGTTTTTAATCCAAATTTAGATATTTTTTAATTTGGCTTAAGTTCATTGAACTTAATTTTCATTAAATTATTTTTATGAAGACATGAATTTTACAACATGAAATTAATTAAAATTTTTTTTTTTTTTTTTTTATTGATAATTTTTCATTCTTGACTGCGCTGAGATTTGAACCCAGGCGTTCACGGACAGGTTGCCCAGACTAGTTTCGATTGTAACCACACAATCTCGTCAGTGGGGTTTGCCGTCTTACTCACTCGGCTATTGCAGCCGAATGACATCAATAGTCAAACATCAATCCTTAAACCAAATGGTATTTCACCTTGGTAGATCGAAATTTGCTTTTGAATGAATGATTATCTATTTTAATTGATTTACATGTTCTTCCTAACTTCTGTTTTTTCGTACTTTTTATCAAGAATTCTTCTTGAAATCCAAAGTACATTTTTGTTTTTCATGTTTTTGTCTTTTCGTACTTTTTGTCAAAAATTCTTCTTGAAATCC
This sequence comes from Pollenia amentaria, assembly GCA_943735925.1. Classification (NCBI taxonomy): domain Eukaryota; kingdom Metazoa; phylum Arthropoda; class Insecta; order Diptera; family Polleniidae; genus Pollenia; species Pollenia amentaria. The sequence continues at coordinate 111,781,029 of OX031006.1, read as the reverse complement.
AAAGTACAATCTTGTTTTTCATGTTTTTGTCAAAAAAACAGAAGTTAGGAAGAACATGTAAATCAATTAAAATAGATAATCATTCATTCAAGTATAAAAAATAATCAATGAAAATTTTAATTAATTTCATGTTGTAAAATTCCTGTCTTCATAAAAAATAATTTAATGAAAAGTTATTGTCTATATTTAAACAATTGTAGGAATATAAAAAATATTTTTTCTAAAAAAATTAACTGCTTATTTATAAAAGATATTTTATGTTTACTAAAGCGACATGGCGACAAAATCAAAATGCTTTTGATTTTCATAAAAATTTGCAGACAGTTTGATGTGTGTGCACGTAATTTCTTGAAATTTTATTTATTTTTTGTTTAAAAATGTATGAAAACTTGATTTTCAATGTTTTTTTTTATTAATATTGTATTATTTGACAAATTATTAAATTGTTTCCGATGAAATATCTAATTTTGTTTATTATTACAACAAATAATTATTACAAGTTATGAAAAATTGTTAGTCTTACTTTTAAAAGTTTGTTAAATTCTTATAAAGGTCTGCAAAAATATTTTTAAAAAATAAAGCAATGAAAATGAAAAATTTATTAATTTATTTATTGTTTTTGGTTTGAGGCGAATAACGTATGTTATAAAGACAGGATGGAGATGTTAAATTTACTAATCCTTCCTTATATTATGATGGAAGCAATACACATGGGAAACATTTAAATACCTTCAAATCATCGATTACTTACTGAAAAGTAAAAATTTGTAACCATTAAACTTGTAAAGAGCCTATAAGTAAAATTATTACCTAAATACTCGTGGTAAATAGTTAGGGCGTGTGTGGAACGGTAGCAAAGTACTTTGGTAACAAAGTGTTTCCGTGTGGGGAAAAATTCTTGTTTCTACTGTGTGAAATGATATCTTTTACCGAAATAAAGAATGCTTTTTCATCGTATACCTAGATAAACAAGGATATATTCAAAATATGGGACTCCGGTAGTATACCACATTTATAGACGAGTCAACGAAATAAACTGCAATTAAATTACCGATGTTAATCCATTTAGGGAAAGCAGCATGCTGTCAAACTTATATATTAAACAAATGTTTGCTACACCGATATGGTGCCTAACACATTTCTTTTGTTTCTAAGCTATTTCCCATTTTAATTATACTAATACCTACATAGATATGTATGTATTGCAGTACTTGTAAGTTAATTTATCAATATTCCTAAAAAAAAACCTAAGATTTTATGATTGTAAATATACTAGTGCTCGAACACGGGACAGTGTATGTTATATTAACTGTTTGGTTATGGTCTACATTATAAGAACTTGTTTGAAAAATATCGTTGGAAAAAATTATATCTTTTTTGACGATATAAAATTTTGACGTTGTGTAAAAATATTTAAAAAAATACTATGTACAGTACTTTTTGCTTATAGTCACAAATCGTGGACTATATCGCTAGAATGACTATACGCCTAGTTGACATATGTATATGTGTGCCACTATGAGCAGGGATGTCAGATGTGGCGATTTATAAACCTATTTGGCGACGAAATTTTGTGGTTGCCGACATTGCGATTTTTTTAAAAAAGTTAGCGATTTATGAAAAGCAATTTACTTTTCTTTCTTAATTATATAAAAAATTATGAGCAAGGCTATAGTTTTTTCTTTAAATTTCTAACAAATTTTAAAATCGCAATACGAATTCGATTATTTTAGATGAAAAATTGATAATATTGCCAGATAATTACATTAAACACATTTAAAAATTGTTGCTTTAGAAACTTGGAACAAAGCTTAAGCTTTATTTGATTTTCAGATATTTCCTTGCCAAAAGTTATCAAACTTCGGACCTCTACAAGAGAACCAGTAAATTTTTAATTTATTTTGGAAATAAAATTCTAAAAATTGAATCGCGTTTGATTGTATATTAAATGGAATTTTAAAAATTTCTTAAAATTAATATTTTTGCAAAATTCAATTCACTGATCTCTCAAGTTCTAGGTTTTAAGATATTCGGCCTTGTTATGATAGTCGCACGATTTAAAAGAGCAAAACGCCAGATTTATTTTACACTTGCAATCTGCCATAGTTTCTTACAAAAATTCTAGTTTCCTTCAGCATACTTTTGCAATTTTAATTCGCCAAGCTTCGTGCTATTGTGATTTACAGAGCACATATTATAAGATTTCAAGTCAGAATCGCAAATGTTAAGCGTTTTACGATTGGTCAGAGTATGCCCGATTTATTTTAAATCGTTCAAAAAACTATAATATTAACACAATACTGGAATAATGCTAAATATTGAAAATTTTTGCCGATTTTTGGCGAATTTAATATGAATTTATAAAATAAAAAATCATATTAACAACACTGACAACGGGCTTATAGCTTTGCAACACAGTTGGAAACTGTTTTAAAAAAGTTAAAACAATAATAAGATATTTCATCACTGTTACCAAACACAAAAACTAATTTTTTTCGATTGGACAGTTGATAAGAAAAAGTAAACGATTAATTTCTTGATTCTTTGATATGGTTTGTAACTTCGAAAACAAACAAAAACCTTAGGCTTATGTGACTATAACGTTAATAATTTGCTTTACTTTTGCCTTTTCTAGCCGCTGATAGATGGAATATATGGTAAATGTGCTTATATCGCTAAATGGATTATAACGTAAATATATTCTATTAATCTTCTGTATAGCGGCAAAAATAAAGATTAAATGGACTATATCGCTAATGTGACTAACAATGGAAATTACTATAAACGAAAAGTACTGTATAAAATAATGAATAAATTAGGAAAATACATTTTTTTTGCAGGTGGCTCTATGCATTTTATTTTATATATATTTTTTTTTTGTTTTGAATTCACAAAATTTTTTAAACGTTTTTATTTGACTTTTTCAATTACAATTTTCGATTTGCTGCTTGTCAGAAATGTTGTTGGTTGTTTCAAAAATTCTACCCAGGGCTATTGAAATTTCATTAATTTCAGAAGTGTCAACATTTTACTTACATTCGCAATTTTCTATCGCCTCACACACGCCCTAAGAAAACACACTTGTTTTATAATAAATTCGTTTGATACATACATACACATATTACATATAAGTACATACATAGTTGAATTGTCTAAAAATTTTAATTATAATTCGGTTCGAATCGTTACAATTTAATTTTTACAACAATAAAACACATATTCTTACCCGCATTTGTTCTTACGTAGGTTATTTGCACTTAAATTGCTTGAAAACAAAACAAAATCATTTAAAAAATAAAAATACCAAAACCGGTTTTAACGACACGTTGGTTGGCAAAAACAAAAAAGATGTGTATGTATATATTAATGCATATATGTGGTTTTTTGCTCTCTTCAGTTTTCTGAATGTGAGCACGAAAGCCGGTTTTAACCGGTTTTGACAAAAACAAAAAACATGTACGCAAAATGTACAGAAATAAAATATTAAACATTCCGTCTCTGAAAAATTTTTTTAAGTGATCATTTCGACAAATAAATAAGCTTCGTAAAGACGGTGGCTTGCCATTCCTTATAGTTTTAGGCACTTTTAAAAAATTTTATGGCTTGTTTGAAATATCTAAATTTTTCGCGAATTTTCGCTATTTTTGCAAAAAAAATTTTTCTCGACATTTTGTTTTTTAACTGATTTAGCGACTTCAAATATATTTAAGGGTTTGTTTCCAACTTTGCAATTTTTTACAAATTTTAGCCATGTTCCCGTTACCCAGTAGCTTCCATTTTTTTCTTCTACTACATTCTCCTGTTCTAACACTAAAAGAGATGCTGATCCAGAGAATAAAATAAATAAATTAGCTTTTGCGCTCATTTATACCATTTGAGAAATATATTTTTATTTTTGAACTTTTTCATTAAATAATTATATGATGCAAATATTTCTTTTAGTCTGAACGCATGGCAAACATGAATTAATTTATTTTATTTAACACTGTTTGCCAACTGTTTCATCAAACAAAAATGATCAAATATTTGAGCTTAGTTTGAACATTAACAAAATATTTTTTTGTTTCACACAGTTTGAAGCAAACATCAGAACAAATATTTTCGTTAAATATTTCATTAGTCTGAACGTACCTTAAGAAGTAAATAATTCTTTCGTACATCGGAAATAGGCAGTTAGAATATTGATAAAAAAAATATTTGTGAAAAGAAAAAATGTATTTTTATAAAGTTTCATATACTGACGAATTATGTTTATATGTATTTCAATTTAAAAAATAAGAAGTATGGTTTTATAAAAAATTAATAATTCTTACTATTTTGCCCATGTTTTAAAAAATTTAAATTAAGAAAAAAAATTTAAGATTTTCCTCTTCAAAATATGATTTCTTTCGCCATATGACAATTTTTATTCCAAAGATTCTGGTAACGCTGTGTATAAATATAAAGTTGCAGCCAACTTCAGGTATAATCTACGAACGAAAAACAAAACGAATTTGTGAGTACAGCAAAGTATGTACTCCCCCGCTATGCTCTTTTCCCTTCTCTTCTATAAACTCAAGACTTTGCAAAGTAAACTTTGCTTGTCTGAAAGGGGTCATTGTAAGCTCATTTGTATTTGGCATACGTGTAAAATTAATGCATCTGACAAAAGCACCATTGTCAGAAAAATATTTTTTTTGATATGACAACCGTCTGTACGAAGCTATACAAAAATAACATGTATTTTGATGTTAGGGTTTCTAAGTTCTTCTGTCGTCTGCTTATTCTTGTGTATGTGCGTTAAGATGACATTTAAGAAGAAACATTTATGTGAACTTTTTGATATAATCGCCTTAGTATTAACGCCTTAACTCGTTCATACATATATTAATTTTTATAAAAATAAATTTGGTTTGATAACATCCAAAGATAATTACACATAATTAATTTTAAAGTTTGCTTACTTTATTTTTAAAAATTACATACCTAATATTTATGACTTAAATAAATATAAAAATTTATTTATATGATATAATTTTCTTAACAATATTCATTATATATGAAATAAAAAGGTTATGTTAATAAATGTTAAACGTTAAAAATGGATTTTAAAATTTATTTCAAAATGTATTTTTTTGGGAAAAAGTGTATCTTTTTGGAAACTAAAATGTATCTTTCTCGAAATTTCACTGGCAACACTGGTATTAATGCATGTGGTTTTTTGCTATCTTTAGTTTTCTGGATGTGAGCACGAAGTTTTTGCTTTCCTTGTTACTTCCCCCCTTCATCATTAAGAAGCACAACATTACTGTCAATTCCATATGTACTAAGTGCAATATCTTTATAAATCTATAGTCTTTGGTGACAGTTTTTTCCCCTAATTTGTTGTTGCTAGAGTTTTTTTATTTTTATTTTTCTCATATTATTTTTAAAGGAAAACAAAGTTTTTCTACGATAGAATTGTGCGTAAATCGAGCGTGTTTTTAGAAATTTACGGCGTTACCTCCTACGTTCTTACGACGTGAGACCCAGTTGTGTTCCTAGCATTAGGGGAATATATTTCTGGAAGGGTGATTAGGACCTGAAAGTTCAACATTACGAAGTAGGAGTTCTGAAACATATTTATCTTTTAACAAATTTAGCAGGAAGAAGAAATTTTATTTATAACCCTTCATCAGCAGTGGTGTATGAATGTATAATAAGTTTGTCATTCCATGTGAATCTTTTTTTAATATTCACCTAAGGTCACATTAAGTATGTGAGTCCTTCGTTTATTCTAAGCTGATTTCGCCATATGATGTGAAATTGTTTCTAGATCTTCTAGGCTGTTTGGGGTTTAATTCCAGCAGAATCGCTTTAGTAAGAAAAGAGTGATCCACCCAAATGTGGAACTACCTCCTTAAAAACTCAACAAAAACTAACATAAATTTTTGGCGAAAGGCACCTATTGTCATTAAATTTCACCAAAATTTTATAAGGTACCAAATTTATACTTTCTACTTTCAGTTTGCTAGGACAAACAATAAAATTTCGTGAGTATAGGTCTAAAAATTATCATATGACCTATATAAGCCCATTCCTAAACTGTAGCAAATTTAAAAATTGTGGTGAAAATAAGTTGGAAAAAAGAACTAAAGATACGAGTCTGACATAGATTTACCTAAGTTTTAATAAATGATTTTTCAAAATTTCCCGGGAATCCCGAAATTAATTCCCGGGAAAACGGGAATTGAAAACAGTTTAAAATCCCGGGAATTCCCGGGACGGGAAGTCCTAATAAGAACAACCAATTATGTGTTTAGTTGAGCTATTTTTAGATGATAAATTTAAATCTACAACAAACTTGCATCAGTTTTGTTATCAAAACTCTTAACTATGGCCCAGTGTTAAGAGAGCTTAATAAAAAGTTCAAAATTCTAAATAGCTAGGCAAAAAATATAAAATTTAAATATTTTAAGAAAACATGAAAAATAGTTAAAAGAAAAAGATAAAAACTTTTCGTAATTAAATCCGATTATCCGAAAGTAATTTTAAAACGTAATAAAAATAACTAAGCAACCATCAAGATCAGGGGGCTAATTCTGGCAGTCGTGATCGAATACTTTCTCGATATGAAAGCAATTTTATTTCTTATTCTTTTAGTCGATACTGAACGTATAGAAATTATTTGTTCAGTGTTGTGAAAACTTAAATAAGTTCCTTACAGCACTGAAAAATAATTTTGGTTCGTTCAGAATCGACTGAAAGAATTAGAAATGAAATTTCTTTCGAATCGAAAAAGTATTCGATAAAGACTGCCAGAATTTGTGAAAGTGCTTTTAGTTTTTAAGTTTATATGGGAAATGCAAGAAATGGATTTCCCCAGTTTAAGCGGACATAAAGTTAATTATTACGCTCAATTAAGCAGAGATTCAACCTTTATTTAATGGTTGAACAACTCAGATTCTGAGAAGCTATGTACGAATTAGTAGCAACACGCTTTGAGTTTATCAACAAAAAGCGCTTCACGATTTCTGTAATAACTTTCATTGCTGTTGTTGTTGTCATTGTTTTATGTATTTTTTTTTTTTTTATGTTTATTTATTTACAAAATTTAACAATTTCTACTATAATAAACCCTAGTATAATATAATACATATTTACATAAATACAAAGTCCCAGAAACGAGCTCTCGAGTATTAAGGATATAACATTAGTTTTGATTTGCAAATATAATGAATTTTTATGTATTAAAAATACAAATTTATATTTTTATGAATTTTTATTAGAGATGTAAAAATGTCGTTTATTGTTAAGCGTGAGTCACGCGTGACCGTAGTTAAATTTATGTATTAAAATTAATAAAAAAAAATGGAGTGGGAAATTAAAATTTAATTCTCACGCACTAACGAATTACCTTTCTTAGATATGCTTAAAAAATTATGTTTTTGTGTAATTCGTATCCGAACTCATTCAGTGGCAGGCAATTCAGCGGAAGCGTGCGTGAATAATCAATAATCAAAAGTATGGGGGATTCCCGTCTCCCCCTTTTATATTGCCAAGATTTTCTTGGAACATGAAGTTTGTTCTAGGGGTTACCCACAACAAATTTATTGAGCCTCACTATTTTAGTTCTTCAGATATAAGAAAAATAATAATTTCTTATTGTGGGGTACCCGCCTCCTCTCTTATACCTCCAAAAATTTTTTTGGGACATGAAGAGTTACCCACTTCAAATTAAGTGTGCCTCACTATTGTAGTTGAGGAGATATAAATCGATCCGCAAAAGAAGGCCTTTGGCATCAGTGTGCGATGATAAGCTAATTGAACAAACCTTTAAAAAGTAAAACAAATCGAATCGATGCAAATCGAACCTAGTGCAGAGGTAATCACACAGAGAGGCAGTTAAAAATGTGTGTGAGTGTATCTTGGGTGCACTTAAAGAAATATCTAGATAAATTTGTAAAAAGAAATTTTTTTTTTTATTCAACAAATTTTTTGTTATATAAATGCATGTTTGCACATATTTTTTTTTTTTAATTTATGATTGTATACAAGGCTTTCATCTTTATTCAAAACTTTTTCCCCCCTTTAAATAAACACATACAAAAGTAGAAAAATTTTCAAAGTGTACTTAAAATATTTGAAATTCTGAAGAGAGAAAAATAAAACTACTCAGTTGAGATATTAACTATGTGTTTTGTTTTTAAACAACAAAAGCGACGTCGCACAGTGGCTGAAAACGTTTTTCATCGGCCAAAAATCTGTAACTTTTGAGCCGATGGAGATAATATTGCAGGAGAGAAGGCTTCTTGAACTTTTTTGCAGTGTTAATTTTGTTAAAATCGGTTCAGTAGTTGTTGAGAAATTTAAGCTCAAAGTTGAACTTTTGATGTTTTTTAGCATTTAGTATGAAAATGCTAATGATTGAGATTGAGAATTATGGTATTTTTTATTCAAAAAGTGGGATGTTTTTCTGCCCACTGTTTTAAGAACTTTTTAATCTACATAACTGCCAAATTTCATTATGATACCTTTATTCATGCTAGATTTATAGAATGTCAAACCTTAAAATTATTATTTTTTACTCATGTTGAAAGCCCTTTTATTCATTTATACTATATAAATAATAATTTTAATGTTTAACATTCTATAAATCTAACATGAATAAAGGTATCATAATGAATTTTAGCAGTTATGTAGATTAAAAAGTTCTTAAAACAGTAGACTGAAAAACATCCCCATTTTTGATTAAGAAATACCCAAATTCCCAATCCCGGAAAACGGCTTTAAATTTTTTTTTTTTGGCATATAATGCAGCTGGATGAAGCCTTTGTGTCAGTCAAAGCCTGGCCTACTTTTCCATCTATCATCGTTAGCACTAATTGATAGTTAACTTCAATTATATGGCCATCTATTTCTAATTCTAATGGCCGTAGTGTTGCAATTTGGGCTCTTATATAACTGGTTTCATTTTTAATGGTAACAGCAGTTTTCTTTTTAAATTCAAATTTAATTGGTCTGCAGTATTTTGTAGAAGATGGTGTGAGATTTTTCCAAATATCCTTTGTTTGCATCGTACTGGTCGAAGGCTCCGAGTGTTCCAAATTCTTTATCAATCGCAATGGAACAAATGATACCATGAACATATCTGTATCTGAAGTATTTTCACATATAGATTGCTTGTATTGTTTTTGTCCAGAAGAACCTCACATCCCCATTTGCAAAAGAGAGTTAACATGCAGTTCCCATATTTTTTCAAATCATCTCTTTTAAGTGATTGTAGTAAACGCTGAGCTTGGCGTTGGAACACTAATAATAATCCGCTTTGTTCTCTTGGGACTAGCGATAAACACTTTTATAATAATATCGACTTTTGTGAGTTGTTTTTGTGATCGCAGTTGATATAGCAAAGCTTCTTGAATATTTTTATCCCCGATTTATTCGTTGATATCCTTAAGCTTCCGCCTTTTAGATCTATCGCTACAGTTCTCAAGTGATTTCTTTGGTCTTCCAAGGTTCTTTTCATTTGTACCTTCTGAAGTTATCTGGACACTGAGTTCGCCATCTAACCAGTTTGCAAAACTGTTGTAAAATCTAGGTTTACTCCATCCAACTTGTTTGAAGCGCTTTTTTAAGTTTTTGACGAAATCGGTTATTTTATTTTGCAGTTCCGATCGTATTTTAGTGCTGCAGGAATATATATTGAATTTTCCTTCAATGTAACTTAAAACATCTTCCTCCTTTTTATTTTTAAAATACTCTTCGGATAATTCTTTATAGCTGAAGCTCTCCATTTTTATAGATATTAAAAAAATTAGATTGTTATTGCTTAGATATATTTTAACAACTGAGATTTTATTCGAATACCACTGGCTTTTATACATAGCTTGCGTTATACTGTGTTCCAAGGTAGCAAAATAAGGTAGAATAAAGAACTAAAATGGGCTTAAGTAGGATACGCTTAAAATCCCACAGGTATTGGTAATTATATAATATAAAATACTTGGCTTGGTACACTTATATTTCAGTCATATGAATTGGTAAAATTAAAAGAGCAAAAGAAATGTTGCGAATAATTTTACACAAACTAAAAAAGTGTTCTATAGGCTGGTCCAAACAGGTACAAAAGTGCATTTGGGTTTAAAGTGGATACTTTCACCTACCTACAGCTAGTTCAATTTCTTTAACCCCTTTTGACCTCATAAATTCTATTCTTCTGAACTTCAATTTGACTAAAATATAGAACCTGAAAAAATATTTAATAACACAGCAGGTATAATCGGTACATTAATACAACATAACATTGTTTAAAGATTGCTTTACTACCAATATAAAAAATGTTGAACCCACTATTGATAACAGTTTGACATAAAACAATAAAAATCAAGCCAAAAAATCCGTTTTATCCGAATATCTCCAAAAGCAAAGGAGATAACCTAAACATTTAAGCATATTTTTTGTAACTCAGCTTAAGTTAATTTTTTTTTTGCAATCCATAAATATATTTTTGGTGAGTTTTTTAAAAGTTTGAATATCCGAGGTTACCAATTTTAGAGGTCCGCAAGTCACTCTCCCGACCCTCCATGGACCCGTGTTCTTCCAATTCAACACAAAAGCTACCCGGCCATGACAGTTTAAAATTTCATTCAAATATGTTCAGCCGTTCATAAGAAGCAAAATTATTTTTCAAAACAAAACGCTCATAAACCATTGTGTTATATTTCAGTCATATGAGCAGCTTAAATAAAAAGAGCAAAAAAAATGTTGCGAGTAATTACATTAAAATGAAAAAGTGTTCAACAGACAGTTCCAAACAGTTGCACAAGTATATATGGGGTTAAAGAGGACACCTTCAGCTTTCTGATGGTACTAAAATCTCTTTGACCCCTTTTGACCCTAACAAGTTCTACTCCTCTAAAATTCGGATTTAACTAAAATATAGAACCTGGGGAAACATATAATAACACATCAGGTATAAATGATACATTGATGTAATGATCTATTTCTTAAAGACTAGTATCCCATTAACATAACAAAAAAAATTTCGACCAATTATTGATAACGGTTTGCGAGAAATCATAATTTAGTTCTGATCAAATTTACAAAAATTAATTTTTTTCTAAAACAAAATTAAATATTTTTTTTCCAGCAGCATGCCACAGCCACAATTACGAATATTTTAATCTAGTTTTTTTGATACCTTAGTTCTAATATGTTTGCTATCGAATGGCATTAAAATTTTTGAAATCAGCGAAGACAAAAAATTGGACTTTTGGCCGATGAAATTAAATTTTCAGCCACAGTGCGTCGACCTGCTTGCTTGAAAGCTAGCAAAAAATCACAAATTACACACAGATATGTAAAAAGTGACGTGTGAAAAAGACCCAAATCAATTCCGAGGGCAGCTTTCGAAGAAAGAGACAAAAAGCGTTTTTTGGTAGTGAAGTGGCAATGTGTAAAAACAGGCCGTTACAATTAACTCAAATTGCGTGATCAAAACAAAAATAACAAAACACAAACCACGATTAACAAAGCATTAGTTCAACAAACGTTTTATTTTTCATGTGTAACAGCAGTCAACTATGTGATAAATAGGTGGAAATTCATGAAGAAAAATAATAAAATAATGGCGATATTCCTGGACTTCAAAAGAGCATTTGAAACAATAGACAGGGACATTCTATTACAAAAACTATATAAATAAATTCAAGACAATGAATTAAAATGGTTTGAGTCATATCTAACTAATCGCAGGCAATTAACAAAGGTTAATGAAAAATTATCAAATGCTACTGAAAATAATTTTGGAGTACCAAAGGGCTCAATTCTAGGTGCGCTTTTATTTATTATATATATTAATGATATGGAAAAAGTTTTGAAAAATTGCGAAATTGTTTTGTATGCAGACGATACGCTGATTTTTACAGAAGCGGCCACGGAAGAATTATGTTATACTAACTTAACGAATGATATGGACAATATAAATAAATGGTTAAAAATGAACAAATTAAAATTAAACGAAAATAAGACTAAAATAATGGAAATAAATATGAACACTAACTTAACGTTTAAAATAAGTGATGTAACAATAGAAAAAGTAAATAATATAAAATATCTGGGTTTTCTAATAGACAAAGACTTAAAATTAAAAGAACATATTGAATATATATATGTAAAAAAATTGGAAAAAAAATCGGGTTCTTCAAACGTATAAGAAACAAAATATTAACTATAACGGCAATAAACATTTATAATGTAATGATTAAACCGCATTTTGAATTAGGATCAACGGTGTTGTATACTTGCTACACAGAACAGCAAATAACAAGACTACAAAAGCTGCAGAATAAAGCTATGCGCTCAATACTTAAATACAATCGATTTACAATAAAACATATGTTAGATACACTAAAATGGCTTAACATACAACAAAGAAGAACTAAAAACCATTAATTTTATTCAAAAATTAAAATGGGAGATGCGCCTGATTATTTAATTGAACAAATAAGGTACGTAGGAGAGGTTCAACCCTATAACCTAAGGAACGCTCAGGATTTCAGATTACAACGAGCAGATAACAACACGATGAAAAGATCTCTATTTTATAAGGGATTAAATCTCTACAACATGATGCCGAATAATATTAAAAATGAAATAAATCCAAATGTATTTAGAAGAAAAACTGTAAATTTTATAAGAAATATTTAAATTAAACCAGAGTTTATAGATTTAAATTGTAAACTGAACATGTAAGGTTATATAAAAAGTATCTGAATACTACTAATAAATAAATAATAAAAAAATTGTGCAAAAAATTTATTTAGTAATATCGTTTTGTTTTATAATATTATTTTTTTTAATTCCCTATGCTAATCCTGCGAAGCTCTACGCTTGTCTGCAGGAGACCAGAGTATGTGGCGGGAATCGAACCCGCAACCCCGGCATTGATAGACTAGCTCACTACCAGCTAGCCTACCGAGACACCCCGATAGGCTTACTTAAAAGTAAATTTTTACCACAGTTTTGCAAATAAATCTCCACTAAATTATGTTCATTGTATTGCGGCATAAAAGATAGTTCAAAGAGAAATGAAATAAGGGCAGCTTTCTAAGACAGAGACAAAAAATCTTTGAAGTGAGTTTCGGTAACATTCATGTTGTGCGTGTGAAAATCCCGAAAAGTGCTCGGCCCCTGGGGGCATAGCGTGATGATCGTTGCTCTAGTCTCATCCCTCGTTACAACCAAAAGTTTGAACACTTTTTATGTCCACTCTAATGAAAATACATATAATGTTTACGTACCTTCTTCCAACTGCATGGCATGTAAAATATCCAATAACATATTGCTAGTCCAACAATTGTGCCACATATATTATAGACACTTGTACACAATGCACCATCTTTGATAAAACGCTCCATCGTATCAACAGCATAAACTTGACTAAATGAATTTTATGCTTAGGGTTTCACTTATTTAAAAAAATGTACTTCAAATGTATCTAAAAACGTAAAGAATGTTTTATTAATTAAATTTTTGAGGTAAATATATTATGTGTTTATTTAAATTTACAAAGATCAAAACATACCTAGTAATAAAAATTATCATGTCCTAACAAAATGTGTACATATCATTAATCTAAATTTCACTGACAATAATACATTTTTCACGTTGAATATATTTTTGGTTAACGATTTTTCTGAAACTTCTTATATCTTAATAAATTTTAAAACTGTTTCTTGGATATTATTCGACTTATAATTGATTAATCAATTTCACACTTGGATTAACCGTTCCCTTTTTTTAGAAGGCTTATGTATTTTTTTAGAGAACTAACAACATTGCCTAACGAAGTTTTCATATTAACTTTCAACATCATCATACTGATTGCCTTCATTTATACCAATTTTTAAAATTTTTCTCTCATTCTTAAAATATTCAAATTTACAGTAAAATATACAATTTAACGTTCCAATGTACTTAAATGTAAATTCAAGTTTTTTGCATATAGGTATGTAAATGTATCCGCGCACCTTAAAGAGTATTTCGTATGCGAGTGAATAAATAAAAACCAAATACGATATAATACGTTATATATGCAGAAACTAATAGATACGAAAATGCAAAAAATACAAATGTGTCTTATTAGTATTCTTGTTAATATTCCCTTTTTCGTGTTTTTTTATGTTTGTTTTTTTTTTGTTTTACAATTGTAAGAATATTAAAAAATAAATCGTAAATAACAGTTATCTAGAAAGCAAAAACTCAAAAACTCTTTATGTTAGATTCAGCAGAGACCTATTCTGTCATATACCAATAGATTCACACGGAAAAAAATCAATGTAAGATCGTCGAAAACAAGGCAGATTTAAAATTTTTCGGTAGTGATTTTGCTTCATAGTTACTTCATGTTGGTCTCTGCGTGAGGGTGTGAAGTTTGCTTCACACCAGCCTTTCTAACCTAACCTAACCTACTTCATGTTAATTTGACATGATTTAACAATAACTGGCTAACAAAATATTTTTCCTTTGAAATAACTATAATTCATATTAATTTAACACTCCAGTAAAGTTAGAGAAAAATGATATTGATATTAAAAAAAACACTACGATTCACGTTGAATGAAAGTTATTTCAAGTTGAATCGACATGAATTTGAATTTGATTCTACATGAAATCAAATTGGTTGAACGGCCCTTTTCACAATATAAAATTAAATTAATTTAACAGGAAAATTAACAAACTATCGGTTAGGTTAACAAAAACATTAGATAGAAAGTGTGGCAATACCATTTCTGTTTGTTTACGAAAAAGTGTGTAATGAGAAACATTAAGCTGATATTTAATAAATTTTTTTTTTTAATTTCAAAATTATAAATTAAAATGTATTTTCTTTTAGTTTAAGCAACCTATAAGCAATATTAGGTAACAAATGTGATCGAGTGATAGTAAAAAACGATTAAACGGCTACGTCTCACATTGGCTGAAAATCGTTTTTCATTGGCCAAAATTCTGTAACTTTGGAACCGAAGGAGATATTTTAGAGAAATTTTTTTTAATCGACATATAGATTCTTAAACTTTTCTCCACTTTCAATTTCATTAAAATCGATTGAGTAATTATTGGGGAATTTAAGGGCAAAGTGAAACCTTAGATATTTTTTAACTTTAGCGTGAAATATGGTTTTTTTATTTTATTTATTAATTATTTAAAAATGTCATATTTGGATTTAAATAATAATTATTAACATTTTTTGTAAAAAGGGGACACTCAAAAAAATTTAATGTTTACACTAAAAAAAAATTAACATTAAAAAATAAATAGTAAAATCAACTAGAAATTTGGCTATTATTACTGAAAAATTAACAATTTTTTGCTGTCGAATTCGTTTACACTTAAAAACACTTTAGAAATATTATCTAAAATCTTGCCATTACTACAGAAGAATCTATTATTTTTTGCTGTAAAATTTTTTAATATTAGCAAAATAAATCCGCTGAATTCTGATTTTTTTTAAATTTTGATACGAAAATATAGGTATTTAGTTTTTGAATATTTCTTATTTATTAAAACATTTCATACATATGTGGATAAAAAAACTAAAAATAAAAGCCGCAATAGATTTTAATAGCTTTTGTAACAATGTGAGGTTCCGCTTATTATTATTTTTTACTAACACAATGTCTGTCTTAGATCTAATGAAGTATAATTATTGTTCATTTAATTGAAATATTGGTTGCAAATATTCCATATTCTGTGCTGTGTTATTTCTGTTCTTTAGTAGTTTTTTACTTCTTCATCTAAATCCCGATGTTCCACTTTCCATTGATTTCGAATACTGGAGATGAACGGATCTGACGTTGCCAATAATATATTAAATAGATCTTCATTTGTGGAATTCCGTGAAATTTTTCTAGTATTGTGCTCTCTATAAAATCTGCAATCCTTATTCCTTTTTTCCTGAGCTTCCTCTGATAAATCTACAAGTGGCACTAACTGATATTTAATGACATCTTCTCCATGATAAAGGATTTCTCCACGGGTACTTGGTTGTATATATTTTTGCAGTTTCCTTAGCAAAATCTCCAAATTTTCTAGAGTCAATTTCTTCATTGCACGCAAGTACTTCAAGGATTATTTTACATCTAAAAATGAGGTTAAAGTCAACACCTGTTATTTCAGATGCTGTTTCTGGATCTGAAAAGAATCTTCTTGCGGTATTGCCATCATTTGTATTGCCTGACCCTTGTTTTGACATGTTGATGTTGTATGGCATATGATGCAGCTGTATGCTGCCTTCGTGTTAGTCAAAGCGTGGCCTACTTTTCCATCTATCATTGTTAGCACTAATTGGTAGCTAACTTCAATTCTAATTGTAAATCTAAATTGAAATCTTCTAAATCTAATTGTAATGGCTGTAGTGTTGCAATTTGGGCCTTGATATCACTAACTTCTTTGTTAATGGCATCATGAGTTTCTTTTTTGAATTCAAATTTGATAGGCCTGCAGTATTTCGTAGAAGATGGTGTCTCATTTTTCCAAATATCCTTTGCGTTGTACTAGTCGAAGGCTCTGAATCTTCCAAAATCTTTTTTAATCGCAATGGTATAAATGATACCATGAACATATCTGAGTCCGAAATATTTTAACATACTACTTATTTGTATTGTTTTTGTCCGGAAGAACCATCACATCCCCATTTACAAAAAAGAATTAACTTTGTGTTTCAATATTTCTTTAACTCATTTCCTTTTATTGATTGTAGCGTTGATGCAAGCGTTCGGCTGTGTGATCAATTAGAGATTGTAGTTGTACCTCGGACGAAATTGGTGTGATTGTAATAGTGTCCTTTAATGGCAAACAGTCCATTTTAGCAGCTGTTATGTAATGATATGCTGGATACAGATTTGAGCCTTTTTCAATCGCATGCAATCTGAGCTAAATATGTTGCTGTTTTGTTTATTTCAAATTCAGAAATAATGCTAATGCCTCCTCATTTGTGAATTGTTTTGCATCGCTCGGTATACTTTTAAGAATCCGATTTGTCTCAATGGACTAGCTTTAACAACTTTTTCAATGATATTCACTTTAGTCAATTGTTTCTGTGATCGTCATTGATGTAGGAAAGTATCTTGAATATTTTCATATCCGATTTCTTCATTGATATCCTTAAGCTTCCGCCTCTTAGACTTATCGCTACAGTTGTCCAGCGATTTTTGTGGGCTCCCACGAGTGTTTTGATTTCTAGTTTCTGAAGCGATGTGGACAGAAAGTTCGTTCTCTAACCAGTTTGCAAGGCTCTTATAAAATCTATCTTTGCTGTAATCAACTTTCCTGTATCGCTGTTTTATATTTTTATTGAAAACAGAAAATTTATTTTCTAAGTCCAATTGTAATTTTTAACATCTTCCTCGTTTTTGTTTCTAAAATACTCTCCGGCCAATTCTTATCTGAAGCTGTCCATGTTTTTATGAAAAACTTTGTTATTGCTCAGATATATTATATCCTCTGAGTTTGCATCTGAATGTCACTTGCTTTTAAACCTTTTCATATTTTTTTTTCATACCAAAATCCTTTTATTTATATGCTATACGCATTGCATAGTTTTAGGGTCATAGAATATTATTAGAGTCATAAAAACAGATAAAATAAAAAGACCAAAAAATTTAAAAATCCCTTCTAAGGTGGGATTCACAATATACCTGTTTAGCGAGCTTAAGCTCTTTATTCTACAATAAAATACGGTAATTTAAACGTAGTGTAACGGACAATGATGAATCAGGGCAGCTATACGTTTTTCAGATTGTGTAACAATAATAAAATTTTTTATATATACTACCTGTATTCTGTTCGATCACGATCAATGTTTCCTATATCATAAAAATTTTTTTTAAGGCAATAGCACATGATATTTGTTCTTCTGCAAACATTTTTGAGGAATAACAAAAATTTGGAAAAACAAATTTCAAACAAAAAAACTTTTATTATCAAAAATTATTTTCGGAAATGAAATATTTATTAATTAATTCATTTATTAATGATGTGCTAATAATTCCAATTTATGATAAAAAACACTGAAATTTGTTGTTGTGGGAAAGCTAGTTTCTATGCGCATTTCGCTGGTTGCTTAGGCCAGCTCGTCAGGAAACTTTTTCCAAATACTTTAGAAAAGCTAAAAATATTATACAAGTAAGACAAGTAAAGTGAATAAGAATTTTAAACACTCAGCTCTTACTTGTAACAATATCAAAGCTTCAACAAAGACACAACAATAAATAGTGAATTTTTTCTTTCTTACATTCCCCTACAATTGGCTGGGTTTATTCCAACACGAATTGTAGTTGTAAGAGGATAGAAAATAAAACTTTTTTTTTGGAGTAATTTCATTTAAACTAAAAAAAGTGTTAAACAGACGGGTCAAACGGATACAAGAGTATTTACGGGGTTAAAGAAAACACTTTCACCTTTCCATCAGTGGTTTTACCTTCCTAATTCCTTTTGATCCCCAAAAGTTCTATTCTACTTAAGTTGAAATTTGACAAAAAATATAGTAGTTTAGAAAACATGTCTTAACATCCCAAATATAAGTAACACAATAGTCCCACATATAACTTTTTAAAGATAACAAAACTACCAACCTAGCAAAAAAGCTGGCAGGTCATTTTCGATGATAGTTTTTGAGCAATGATAAAAAAATCACATCTTTCTGAATTAAAAAAAAGTTGTGTTTAACAACATGGCATGACCACAATTACCCATATTTTGACCTAATTTTTTGGCTACCTTAGTTTTAATATGTTGACTATGAAATAAAATTAAAATTTTGGAAATCGGTGACAAAAAAAATTGAACTTTTGGCCAATGAAATAAAATTGTCAGCCACTGTGCGCCTGAGCGAAACTAACTCCAGTGCACCTGCGTGCACAACATTTTCTTAAAAAAAATATAATGGGATGTTGGACTCATGTATATAATTATATGATCCTGTAACTCTTAATTATTAAGTCTGCTTTTGTCTAAAATATCATATAATGGCGACATTGGTTTATTGTAATGGTATAAATTTTTTTTTTTAATTTTTAGTGGTGGTAAATTTATACTGAGAAACAATTCTAATTTTACACATTTGAAATAAAAAAATTATTCAAAATACATTTTTTTGCTATTTTTTTAATTTTTTCGGTATTTCTTATTTATTAAAAACTTAACCAGTATTTTTATTCGGTTACATTTAACAACAACTTTTCCGTTAAATAGTTTCGGTTATGTGTTAATCGTGAATTGTGAAAAGCAAATTTTATTAACTTAAGGTTAATGTTTAGATCAGGGATGTCAGCGTCATACACAATTGTGTAAGCAAAACTCACATGTACGCTTACGCTCTTTTATTTTGCGAGCGTAAAATATAATTGTTTACTGCAAAACTCTCTCACTCAGCGGGAAATATCACACGGCCTGTTTTGAGGCCTCTAAACAGAAATAATGTATTTATTATTTATTATCTTTGTTTCTGTTTTGTTTTATTTCTGTTTTTAACATTGTACAATGATTTAAAAAAAAAAATTGCTTTTATGATTATCTATTTTAATTGATTTACATGTTCTTCCTAACTTCTGTTTTTTCGCACTTTTTGTCAAGAATTCTTCTTGAAGTCCAAAGTACATTTTTGTTTTTTGATGTTTTTGTCTTTGTTTTTTCTTGTTGACCTTTTTCAGCACAACTTGAAGGACAAATGTAAACATAGCTCGTGCCTTAGCTGTTAACAATAATTAATATTGTGGTTATTTTATTGAACTGTTAATGGTTTTTAATCCAATTTTAGATATTTTTAATTAGGCTTAAGTTCATTGAATTTAATTTTCATTAAATTATTTTTATGATTATTATGAATGGTTAATAATTATAGAATATTTTTAAACTTAATGGGGTTATTATTTGCATTAGTATGTGCAAATGAATTTTCATTGTTGGCATTCGCAAAGGTATGTTGAGCACAAAATTAAAAATATTGGAAAGAATTGTATAACGTTGTAAAAAGACTTCATATATTATCAAGTGCTCAATTTTTCCAAAAAATAAGCAATGTTTCTGCGAAATGCAGGTTCCAAATTTAATTTATTTAAATAATAACTAATTGTGTCTGTCCATAACTCAACATTTTTCGATAATTGTATTATTATTAATTGCTCTAAAGTCATCATAGCAAAATATGTATGTTAATTAAGCCTCGTAATAGGCCTCGCAACCGCAGATTTCTCCCGCTGTGAATGTAAGAGACAAGAGTAATCGCACCAACACAATCATAATTGACACCACTGGTGTAGATTAAAATTTAATCACATATTGTGAAAAGGGCCGTAAGTGTGAAAACAGGGAGAACAACTACAGAGACAACATATGTATTTATTTAAGAATTATTCTAAACACTTAAGGGCATAATAAACCACACAAATAGAAAACTTTACGTTTGTACAAATATTTTGTATTGTTAATTAGGGTAATTGCTGTTTGAACAAACATTTGAAGCAATGTTTGTAGAAATATTAAAAAATGTTAATATTTGGTAGACATGTTGGATATTTGTCAAACTTTTTGTGGTGTCTAGTGCTAAAAGTTATAATTTCAGCGAAAACTTTGCATACTAAAGACGTAGAAGAAGAAGCAATAAAATAAATTTCAGTCGTAAATTCCAGTTTTTTTGCAGAATTTTTGCCCCCAAAGCAGCTCGTTGTTTAGAGCTGTCTTTGCTCCAAATCCTTTTTATTCTTTTATATTTCTTCTCCGTTTGAAACAAAAATGAAAAATTAATGTTTGTACGCAACATGATTGTGTTGTCTATTGGCAAACAGAAGCAAAAACAAACTGCATGCTTGCCAAGCAGTTTGTGTGGTTTATTATGCCCTTTACACAAGGCATCAGAGAGAGAGAGAGAGAGAAAATATTATTATTTATTACGTATTATCAAAGTTGTTGGTGGGAATACTATTATTTATTAAAAGATTTTGTTTGTTGTGCTTAATTCCCTTTTTAAATAATTGATAAAAAATACTGAAATTTATTGTTGGAGGATAAGCTGTTCCTTTCACTGGTTGCTTAGGCCAGATCATCAGGAAACGTTCTCCTAACCAATTTTAGAAAAGCCAAAGCTATCAGCAAACAAAACTACAGAGGGAATGAGAATTACCTACAAACACTCAGAAAGTCTTGTTTGCAACGATATCAAAGCTTAAACAAAATACCAAACAATAAATCAGTGATGAGTTTTATCTTTTCTTACATTAAGCACAACAAACAAAATCTTTTAATAAATAATAGTATTCCCACAAACAACTTTGATAATAAATTTTAGCAAGTGCACGTGCATAAAAAACTGAATTGGCAAATTGTTTCTATTTTGATTTCTTGCGAAAACAATAAAAGCACTTTGTTTTTGTTTTTAATAGGTTTTTCCTTACCCACTTACAACTACAATTAATGTTGGGAGAATTCCAAATAATTGTAGCGGGAAATGTAAGAAAAGATAAAACTCATCACTGATTTATTGTTTGGTATTTTGTTTAAGCTTTGATATCGTTGCAAACAAGACTTTCTGAGTGTATGTAGGTAGTTCTCATTCCCTCTGTAGTTTTGTTTGCTGATAGCTTTGGATTTTCTAAAATTATTTAGGAGAACGTTTCCTGATGATCTGGCCTAAGCAACCAGTGATATGCGCATAGGAACAGCTTTTCCTCCAACAATAAATTTCAGTATTTTTTATCAATTATTTAAAAAGGGAATTAAGCACAACAAACAAAATCTTTTAATTTATTACGTATAATGCATGTTTCACTTTTTTTTGTATTTCCCTTTGTTTACAGAAGCAATCACAATTAAAAGACACTAGTTGAATGACCCAATATGGTTTTCCTCATCCTTCTACTTTGAAAATGTTATTTATTTAACTAAATAATTTTAACAAAAGGAATACGGAACTTTTTTCTTCTTTTTATAAATTATTTTAAGCACAAAAAAATGTACACTTTTCTGCTTGAAGAATTGGTTTATTTTCTAAACAAAACAAGTAAAACAGGCTTTTATTGAGTCAATATTGAACAATATTATTTTAACATCTTTCATTTATAATTAATAAGAAACAATGATAATTTTTAATAAAGACAATGCTTTTTCAGAAATTTAATATAATTTTCAATTAACATTGCTATTTTTTGTGTTTTCGTAGGGTTAGGTTAGGTTGGGTTAAGAAGGGTTATACGCTTAAGGGCACACCAATGCGGTTCATTGTGAATCCCTTCAAAAAGGAGGTACAGAAAAGAAAGAATTGAAGAAGGGAAAAATAGTTCTATAGAATAAAAGATATTAGTAGGTACCACGTAGGACAATTACTCCCTCTACAGTCTCCTCAACAGAAACAGCCGTCCTATTTCCCTGACCAACCCCAGTAAATCGACTGTATTACATCCAGCGATGCACTCCAGTTCGTCGTGAAATCTATCCCCCAGCCATTTCTGTCTGAGACCCTGCATCCTAGGACAATGTCACAGTACATGCTCAAATATCTCTAGCTCCTCAGAATCATCGCATAATCTGCAGAAGTCCGGTAAGGCATGGCCCCATTTACTCGTAAAAGTCCTAACAGAACAATGACCCGTCAAGAACCCTATAAGTGTCCTGAGACCACTCCTATCCAATCCCAGCAGAACCCTGGTTGCCCTACGTCCAAGCCAGGCCATAGAGGTAGATACCCTGCAATCCGTTCTGTCCCTCCAGGATTGTTTAACGTCATCACCTGTTAGAGTTGTAACTCTCGTTGCGAGTGGATGTGTTTTAAACAAAACGTCCTCAAAAGTGTTTTTTTTTTTTACTATTAAACAAGTGTTCATACAAACAATTAAAGATAATTATTTAAAAGATCTTAAAAAAGTCTATCTAGTAGTGTTGAAAAAAAACCGAAAATAAAGCAGTACATACACTGTCTTTTTTATTAAAAATTTATCACATAAATACATTGTAATTTTTTCTTATTTCAACTATACATAAAATCATTTATAAAAAAAAAAAAACAAAAAACAAATAGAAAATAACAAAAAACAAACAGCGATAATAATGAGTTTAAACGACAATAATATTTTGTGTAACCAGTGCAACTCGAACATATCAACAACAAAATATGTAAAGTGTTACAAATGTAACTCTTCATATCACTTCACCCCCTGTTGCACCTTATCCTAAAAAGCTTATGACAACATGCAAAGTGATAAAAAGGAGGATTGGGTATGTCATCGGCAGGGCTGTCAGATGTGGCGATTTCTCGCCAAACGTGGCGATTTTCAAACTTGTTTGGCGACCTAAATTTCGATTTGGCGACATGGCGATTTTTTGGCGACTTATAAAATAGTTGGCGATTTTGTTGGCTATATTTGATGAGCCATGAATTTGTTTTGAAATTTGTTAAACTCTCCATACGAAGAAATAATTTTTTTTTATTCCAATGTATGGAATTCAATGTATGAAATTTGATGCATTCATAGGTATGCCCAGTATTTAAAACTAAATTATGTTGAAATGGCTGATGAAGATAATGACAATCTTCGAGAAATTTTTTTTCACATTTAAATGTGCTCTTGAAAGAAGTAATAAGTAGAATTCTTTAAAAAATTAATATAATTAAAGTTTATGAACATTTTTTCCATTATAAAATGTGACAAATTATCACAGATAAAATTCGTTGTTGTTAAAGATTTTTATGAATCCTAACGTACCTTTGGATGTTAATGAAACACAATCTAATTTAAATCAGTTTAGGCTAGCAATTTATAGCTACAAGGATATGGCAGGTACGCATTGGCTGTTCTTTATATGTTGGTTATTACAACTTGTAGTAATGCCTGTGTTGAAATAATGAATTCCACTAAAACTCGCCTTCGAAATAAAATGCGATATGAAGTTATCGACACGTTTTAACGAGTTAAAAGTTATATGAATGTAAATAGTACATGTTGCATTTATTTTGTACCTTCACAATGTATTCCAAAAAAGAAGACAAAAGGAGAGTCTTCTCGGCGAAGTACGATATATAGCGTTTTAGATATATAATAGAACTGCATCTACATACAAATGTATTCTATATCCAATATTTGTTTAATACTTACCGCAAAACTTCTTGTTTTGTTGCTCTAAGTAGACTACTATAAAATATTTTAAACATTGAACCTTTTTTGTGTCCACTTATAATTTTTACTTTGTTCTAAATAAAAATTAAGCAAAATATATCATGGCGACTTTTTTTTAATTTTTGGCGTATTTTAGCGATACGGAACAAATTTTTTTTGGGATTTACAAAAAAATATTTTTAATTATTCTTAAAATACGTATATTATTGTCAAAAACTAAAAATTAAATGCTTTGGCGATTTTTGACATTGAATTTGGCGAAAATGTTCAAAATCAATCTGACAACCCTGGTCATCGGTGCAAAGTACGAACCAGGTCTGAATCGAACAACGCTTATCAAACCAAAGTGTTCGAAGAGATATCCCAGCAAAAAAAACAGAGAGAAGATGATGAAGAAAGTAATAGCTCAAGGAAAAAATTTAAAAATACGCTGACATTAAACTCTGTAAATTCAGGATTGCTTTCGGTGCAATCTGAATTGAAAGAGATAAAAGAATCAATCGAATTATTAAATAATACTGTTGGTGTAAATAACTCACAAAACCTAAATATAATACATGAATTAAAAAACTCCATCACAACAATGGCCTCATCCGTAGCTACACTGGCCACACAAGTAAGCGATTTGTATGAAAGAGAAGCTAAGCAAAATCAAAAAATTAATCAGTTAGATACCGCAGTAAACAAAATAGACCAAGCTTAAATAAAAAATAATATTGAAATAAAAAACGTGAATAATCCAGAGATGAGCGCAAATGAAATAATAAAAGCAATCGCTACCTCAATAGATGTAGAAATAAATACCATTGACATCAACAATGCCTATTATGTCAATAAAGCAAATAAAGCAATAATTGAGTTTACAACCTTAAATAAAAAAAAAGAATTCATGAGCAAAATCCAACGACACAGAATTGATGCAAGCATTGTTAACAAAGATAACAAGGAAAACAAATTTATCTACATTAATGATCACCTTACGGCTTTCAATAGACGTTTGCTATGGTCTGCTAAAACCAAAGCTAAAGAATGTGGGTGGAAGTTCGTATGGGTTCGCAGTGGCATGATATGTGCAAAAAAAAAAGAAACCTCACCATTAATAATGATTAATAACAATGCCGACATTGAACTAATAAACAACGAAATTTAAAAACAAAATACATACTCGTATATATATGTACATTAAAAATGAACACAATACAAACTTTAAATGTTGATCATCTTAGCCAAATGGAAAAAAAACATCTAAGTTATCCCTTTACTTTAATATGCATGAACATTCGCTCAATAAGAAAAAATTTTCAAACATTTTTAACAACAATAAATAGTATTATAGAAAAAATACAAATTATAGATCTCGTCGAAACAAATATAACAGATGAGGAAAATCGTTTCTATAATATCCATGGTTTCAACTCTACATTTTTAAACAGAGGTGAGGGAAAAGGCGGTGGTACAGCGGTGTATACAAGAGAAAATATATATTACACGCAAAAAATAATAAACACTGTCTACTTCGAGCTCATTCAACTAGAAATAGAAATAAACAAACAACCTCTTTCCCTTCTTGCAATATATCGGCAACCAAAACTAAACAAAAACCGGTTTATAATAGAATTGGAACAAGTGATCAAACAAATTCGAACAAAACAAGATGTAGTAATCGTGGGAGACATAAACATTGATATTTTGCGTGATAATAATACAATAACAAATTATATAAACATGTGTTCATCAAACGGGATGCAAATATTGATTAATGAACCAACACGTGTGGATGTAAACAAAAACACACAAACATGCATTGATCATTGCCTCGTTAAATCTACTCAATCCCAAACGATTGTTAGCACATATATAATCAAAACAACTATATCAGATCATTTTACAATATTTTGTTTTATCGAACATGTTGCATCAAATATAAAAATAAACCAACAGAGATTGCCAAACTGTATTAGTGAAGAGACACACTTAAGTACGTGTAAGGTTAATAAAATAATAAAACGAACCAATTAGAACAATTTAATAAATCAAAACGATATAAATGATTTCTATAATAACATTAATAATAAATTTAATGAAATTTACGAAAAATCAAAAGTGAACAAAAAACCAATTAAAAAAAGATCTACTAATCCATGGATCAATGATGAGTTAGTTAAATCCTGCGAATATCGGGATAAACTTTTTAAAAAGTGGAAAAACAATAAAAGAAATAAAAATTATGAAAAGGAATATAAACAATATAGAAATAAATTAAATAAAAAAATTTTATACTCAAAAAATAATTATTATCGCCTAAAATTTGTAGAAAATCGAAATAACCCTCGCGTGTCTTGGCAACTAATTAACGAGATAAAGGGTAAAACAGTTCAAAATATTGATGAGAGAATTTTAAAAAACTTTAGAAATCAAAATGTTGAAACTATATTAAAAAAGTTTGCCTTAAATTTTAATGTAAATGTTTTAAAATTAATCCACAATTGTAACGTAGAAACAAGCAATTTAAATCGTGAAATAACATTACCAAATTCAATGTATATTGAACATGCAACACAAGAAGAAATATTCAACATATTAACAAAACTCAATGTGAGAAAAAGTGCAGGTTATGATGGGATCAGACCCAGAGACATAAAAAATAATGCTTCAATTTTTACACTAATAATAACTTCTTTAATAAATCAAAGTATCTTTTCATCAACTATACCAAAACAATTAAAAATATCCTTAATAAGACCGATATACAAAAACAAAGAGAAAGATAATGTAAATAACTATAGACCTATATCAATATTACCGGTCATCGAAAAGGTTTTAGAGGAGATTATTGTAAGGAGACTGAATAATTTCCTTAAAAAATACAACATAATAAACATTAATCAATACGGTTTTCAAAAAGATAAAAACATTAACCAGTTATTAGGAAAATTCGCAAATACCATAAATACTGCAATAAGTAAGGTTGAGCATTGCCTAGTTTTATTCATAGATTTTAGTAAGGCATTCGACACCTTGTCACACTCTAAACTACTGGAAATTCTTGAAAGAAATGGTATCAGAGGACGTGTTTTGTTATGGTTCAAAGATTATCTTAATCTCAGAACTTACAGAGTCAAACTCAATAACAAAATTAGTGAAGAAGTCGAAACCAGTCAAGGAGTTCCACAAGGATCTAAGCTCGGGCCGTTGCTATATCTTATGTATGCAAATGAAATGCTGAACACTCTCAACATGTGCCACTCCTACGCCTATGCTGATGATACAGCAATCATTGTGACCAACAAAAACATTGAGATCGCCACCAAAACAATGCAAAACCAACTTGATACAATATGTAAATGGTGCCATGATAATGGATTAGTGATAAACGCCTCGAAAACGAAAGTTATGCACATCAGACAACCAAATATGAGTAAATCTAATATTAAATTAAAATACCATAACATAGAGTGCATACATAACAAAACAAATGATGATATCAACGATGCTTGTAGCACAACAATCGAGCTAGTGAATCGCTACGAATACTTAGGGGTACATATAGACGACACATTCAAGTGGAAAATACACATAATCGAATTACAAAAGAAACTACGTAAAGCTGCCTTTTCCTTATACCACTTGAGCTACTCCACACCGTACAGTGTACTCCGCCAGGCATACTATGCGTTAGCTGAATCGTACTTAAGGCATGGCATATCGGCTTGGGGAAACTCATCCCATTGTAAAATGCTACAACAAACTCAAAATCGTGTCCTTAAAATCCTAAGGATAAATCAAAATCATAGGCATTACAACAACAATGAATCAAATAACATCAATAACAATATCATCACCAACAACAACAGCACTGAATCAAACAACATCATCAACTATAACATAAACAACAACAACATCACCAACAATAATAACACCTACATAAACAACAGCATAACCAACAATAATAGCAATAACAGTATCAACAATAGCAGCATAAACAACAACAGCACCGACAATAACATCACCAATCAAAACATCAACAACGACAACATCATTAACAATAATAGTACCAACATCAATGTCACAAATAACAATAGCACCAACATGATCAACTCAAACAACAACAACATTTGCAGAAACAACAACAATACTACCAGCAACAACACCGGAAATATTACCAATCAACAATTAATTGTAGGCACTAATCTAGAAAACAATCACAACAACTACCATTCTAGAAACCTACCATATGATCTGAAAATACTAAATATAAAAAGCATATATCGATTAATAGTTCTTACGGAACTAAAAGACTACAGTTCTCTTGAGAGAATCGATCACTCGTATAACACCAGACTACGCTCAGAGGGAAGATTTAAGATAAAACACACAAAAAACAGCTATGGAGATCGAACGTTAGATGTCATCTTACCCACAATCCTCAATGGACTGCCAACCAACCTGATAAATATCACAAATGAGGCGAAAAGAAAGAGAATGTATAAAAGTTATCTGTTAAACTCGCAATGAAGTATATTTATAAAAACACTTTTTTATTAACATTAATTACCTGCAGACAAGCCATGTGGCTTAGCAGGTTTT
This sequence comes from Pollenia amentaria, assembly GCA_943735925.1. Lineage (NCBI taxonomy): Eukaryota > Metazoa > Arthropoda > Insecta > Diptera > Polleniidae > Pollenia > Pollenia amentaria. Next base: position 111,752,314 of record OX031006.1, on the reverse strand, counting down.
TAGCATTAAGAATGAAGTATCTTTTTAAAATAAAGCTTTCTTGGTAGAAAAAAAAAAAAAATCACGGAATCTTTCCCGTATCACTTCATAGTACTGACATAGGGGGCCTAACCCCTCCGTCCCTAACCATTGAGTCCAGACTCTAATCATCTATCGCGAGTTCGTCCGCCACCTCATTGCCATCCACCTTGCAGTGTCCGTACCCAACACAGCCTTAATGTGAATTCCTCAATGAGTTCCCTCAGAGCATCCCTACACCGAGCGACCAGGCACGATCGCACCGTATGATTTGTCAATGCCTTAATCACTGCCCGACTATCGACGTAAATTGTGAGTTCAGATCCACCCACGATGTGATTCAGTATCACCTCCGTTGCCCTTCAGATTGCTAGGATCTCAGCTTGGAAAACACTGCACTCATCCGGGGGTCTGAATGCCCATTTTATGTCAGTGTCCGCAATATAAACCCCGATACCAGTGTCGGTTTCCATCTTAAATCCATCCGTAAATACCGCCCACCCCTCAAACAGTCCAATGGATCCACGCCAGATTCCCTATCCGGGAACTCCATTGGTGGTGTTATGCCGATATTTCGTATGTTCATCCCGCCTAGGTCAAACCAATGAAGACTCGTTTAATCTAAAGAAGTTCGTAGCAGCCACACTCTGCACATAATGCTCAATAGGGGACAGGTATAGTAGGAAATAAAACGCTGCCTTTGAAGGGCTTCTCCTTTCACCTGTGATGCCAAGAGATGGACTCCTTGGAGCATTGCTGAGCATCTACCTATAGCTATCCACGTTCAACGCATCCCACCAAACTGTACATCCATAAGTAAGAATTGGCCTAGCCACCGAGGTGTAAATCCAGTTTACTATATCCGGTCTCAGTCCTTAGTTCTTACCGATGGAGTTCCTGCATGTGGAGTAGGCGTTGAAACCCTTTCTCATCCTCTCCTAAGTATTTCTCTTCCAAGTCAATTTACGGTCGAGGAAGTTACCCAAATATTTAGCACTGTCCGATAGAATTAACTCGACACCATCTAGCACTAGTCCCCTAAAACACTCTATGTTGTACCTTCTGGTAAAAAGCATCAGTTTCGTCTTCAGGGTATACAGCCAAGTCCCTATCCTTCGTCAATGCCAAGAGATCGCCCAACATCACCTGCATAATTTCACCGATCGTGGACAGAAATTTTCCCCTAGCCAGCAGAACTATATCATCCGCATAGGCAATGACTTTCCTGCCCATGGAATCAAGCTGGTAAGCATGCAGACTATCCACTCCATCAGAAAGTCTTTAACTCCCAGCACCACCAACGAATCTCTAATCGCGCCTCAATCCTTATGTTATGAAAGGTTACTTCTATGTCCAGAAACGCGGCGAGAGTATATTCCTTATACCTTAGGCCGTGATCAATGTAACCGCCCTCCTCATGTAGCGTACTCTCAACAGATTTACCCTTAAGGTAAGCATGTTGAGCGTTGCTAATGAGGTTACTACCGATTAATTATCCTTTGTTAGCTTAGCCTCTCGGAAACTTCCGACCTGGCTGGCAGCATTCAATCGAACATTGCCAATTTGGTCTGATTATTACTAGGCCACAGAATCTACTAGAATTTTACTGGCATATGAAGTCGATTCCCAGAATGGAATCACACGGAATTTGGAAATCGTTTTGCATGACATGTCCCAGTCCTTACTAATGGATTTTGGCCTTTACGGTTATTTTCACGACCATTAATGTAGAGTGTTGGCCCCCATTATTATTATTATTGCAGAAATTTGTTCTTAAACAACTTATCCCATGACCAGTGAACACAATACTATATGTATAATAAAAAGGAACGAATTGTGATAGGTGAAAACATGACATATCACTTAACTGGTGATTATGCGTTTAAGGTATAGGTTCTCTAGAGGAACGGCAATTGACACAAAACTAGCCATGTGATTGAATTTTGTGCAGGTAGTCGCTGATTTTATTTGGTTCTTTTACTTATCACAGATTACACACAGATATGTAAAAAGTGACGTGTGAGAAAGGCCCAAATCAGTTGCAAGGGCAGCTTTCGAAGAAAGAGACAAAAAGCGTTTTTTGGTAGTGAAAACAGGCCGCTACAATCAACACAAATTGCGTGATCAAAACAAAAATAACAAAACACAAACCACGTTTAAGCATTAGTTCAACAAACGTTTTATTTTGTGCGAAAAAAATGTATTTAGTAATATTGTTTTGATTTATAATGTTATTTACTTACTTATATATTATTTACCAGTGTTGCGGTAACCTTAAAAGTTAATTTTTACAACAGTTTTGCAAGTAAATCTCAACTTAAAAAATTAGTGTTCATTGTATTGCGGCATAAAAGATGATTCAAAGAGAAATGAAAAAGGGCAATAGTCATTGTGGCTTTGTAGTAACGTCAAAATTACGTCATAACTACATGCGCATGTGGCTTTTTACATTCCGTGTACTATAGGCTTAAGTGAGAGACAAAAAAATCTTCCGTCACGTGACATATCTGTGTAATCTGTGTGTTTAAATGAAGTGGATCTTTGATATTTACATGGTGCACTCGGGAAAATATCTTCGATGGTATTATTTTAACCAAAATTAAATGTGTCCATTTAGGTTAATGCGGTGACTTGATAAAAAGTGTGAAAAAGGTGTCAATCAACCCCCTCCTAGGGCATCGCCATGTTAAAGTGACAAGCCCCCCTCATATAAAGTGTAAGAACTAGAACGGCTTCCCTTCCCCTTGGGACTAGAACCATTATTCCTATAAGAACTATTACTATTGTTAAATTGACGTCCACCTCGTCCTTTACTTCCGTGTACACCAGAACACCGAAGTGTAAGGCATTAAGGATTTCAGTTCCAGTCTGTAAGCTGACGAATTTAGTCGCAACCTTGTAACGATTATTTTATTTGTTCTTATACTTTTGGGAAAAGGGAAGCTACCTTTAATAACGGCTGTGCTCGTCGGAGGGGTGAGTTAATATAAGTTTTCATGAAAAAAAATAATTGAAATCATCTACAGTAGATTTAAAAAAAAAATTTAGGTAGCCTAATAGATAACATGTGAAAATAGATCGATCCTTATTATATAAGCCAAAAAGAAGATGAACTAGACTTGAATGAGTGTTGTGTAGCTTGGAATGGAATTACTACACATTTTCTATCTCTATTTGTGTTCTATCCGAAAGAACTTCTACTACACGTCCCTTTTCAAGTGCACGTCTATTGGAATTCAATGTAGACATATCCTGAACGAATTTCTTATGCTTGCGACCAGTACGTCGTAACTCAGCAACACAAGTTATATCTAAATGCAAAAGTTCGTGGCTAACTTAAGGTCTCAAATTGCGTTGCATCATTTCAGAGAGTTCATAATCCGATAAAGGTGTCCGTAATCGGTCACGTAACACAATAGTCGATTCATAAAATTCATCGAATAACTCTTTTGGTAATTGTTTTCGTCTTAAAATTTCATCCCTTATATCGAAATCAGTGTGATAATACTTATATAATAATAATAGTTCCCTATTGACAAGGTTAAAATTACAATTTGCAAACTATTAGAATTATAGTAAGGGTAGTAAAATAATATTTGTTAAAGTCTGCTCATCAAGTCTAGTATAAAAATTTATATAGAAAAAGTAACTCAATATTGTAGAAAAAAAATTTAAACCAATAACAATATTCAGATGAAAAAATATTGATTATCTAATGCAGAAAGTAATCGATTAAAATCAAAATACTTTAAATCCCGTACATTAGAAAATCAAAGTTAGAAAAATTTCAAAATTAAAGGGCAAAAAAAAATTAAGTTTAGAAAAGAAGGAAATTTAGATTCGTACGACAATTGAACCGATACCTTACCAGATCAACAACTCAAGCTCGACCCCAAACCCTGTTAACGAATGTCTCATAAAATGTATGTTATGGAAATGAAAATCATACTGCACAATTAACAAATACGTCCTAACTAACAAATTTTTCAACATAACCCAGCAAAAACTTTGCTTACAAATAAGCAGAAAAATAATGAGAACTAGACGAAAAGACTACTTATTTTTCTACTAGAAAAAGTACTTATTTTTGCTCACGATGTCCCAAAAGTAATCCTTTATAATTTGGCCAATTACAACCTAAAAAATAATACCTTTCTTTTATATTAATAAGTTTTATAAAAATATATAGTTACAAAAAGAGACAAAAAAATTAATAGTTACAAATAAATTTCCAAAAAGGTTAAAACACACTTATTGAAATTAGAAATAAAAATATTCACATAAAATACATAATCAAATATGTAGACGATATATTAGCCATAATTAACATCAAGCACAAGGATATAATTCTGAACACTTTTAATAGTCACCACCCCAAAATTAAAACAAGATTTTATTACGTTTGATTTGTACGCTAAGGAAACTTCATCTGGCAGAATAATGAATTACAACGCAACACAACCCAAAAACCAGATAATTAATACAGCAAAAAATGTTATATCAAGAGTATTAAATATAAGCGACCCGCAATATCAAAACAAAAATATCGTCAAAATCTCAGAAATATTAGTTAGCAATAGTTTTCCTAAAAAATTAATAAATACACTTATCAACGATACACAAAAAAATGTACAATACAAAAACTTCAATAATAATAGAAACCTTGAAAAAGACAAACATTTTTACAGTGTAAAATACATATGTACCTGGTCTGCACAAATGTATTTGCTAGACAAATGATTGTTGTGTGTGTATGTGATATTCATATCAAATATGTAAAAAAAATGAGAGCTAGTCATTCACGCTCAATCATTTTAAATGAGAGATCAACGCAACACCGTTAATGAAAAAGTGAGCCACATACACTAACACTCAATGTGTGTGTCCCTATTATTGTTTATTGTTTGATGAACTCAAATTCATACATCTTACAATAAAAAAACCTGAGTTAAATTAAAAATCACACTAATCATTCGTGTGTTTGTTGTCTTTCTTGTTTTGTTAAAATTGGGTTTTCCCCTACTTGATAATTTTCCCTATCGTTCTTTGTTTTTTACGGCCGTATATTAAATTGGTTAGTTTCGGTTGCGCAGCAGTCTTGCTTTTTCTCAAGTTGGGATTTACCTTCAGTTGATATTGAAATCAGTAGCCCGTTTCTGTATTTCTCGCATCGTAAAATTTCCCGCATGAAACAAGTGAATTATGACAAAAACAGTGCAATATGAAACAAAAAATGGTTTTTCTCACATAAGTGTTTCTGTACTTTAACTTTGCGAGAATTATCTGTCATTTAAATAATTTTCCAGCAATTATTGGAAGGATGTGAGAACAAGTGTTTCTGTAACAATATTTTGCAAAAAGTTTCTCACAAGAACTGTCAAAATAAGTCATATTTGAAATTGATGCGAGAAAACAAAATTTAAAAAAATGGAGCCCAAATTATGTATGTATGTACACAAGAATGTGTATTATTTTATTTTATTTTAAAAGAAAGAATTTAAATGATGAAAATAAGTATATTAAACACAATTGTTATATTTTGTTATTTAAATTTTTTTGGCCTTTCATTGTGTTTGTTTTATGCAGGGCTGCCTGATAATTTTTTGAAAAAAACGTCAATATCCTAAGAAAAAATAAAAAAATCGTCTATTTTTTCGGACAATTTAAAATTAATTTTGACGAATTTGGTTCGATTTTTATCATATAATCACAAATTTTTATCATATAAACACATAATCAAAAAAAAAAAAAAAAAAAAAAAAAAAAAAAAAAAAAAAAACATTAAGTTCATGGGTAAAATACATATTTTATACATACATAAGCTTGAGGTCTATTTAAATAAAATTATTTATTTTATTTTCTTTAATCCGATAAGAGTTTAAAATTTTAGATTGTTATTTTTCCCTGCAGAATTCACACAAAGGAGTGACAAAATATCATATTGAAATAAAATAAACACCTTTGGACAAAGTAAAAGGCAAAAATTTCCTAAAGTGCATTGACTGAAAAATGGGGTAATAGTTTAATCTTTTGATCACACAAACAAATGTATTAAATAATCCAAGCAAATAAAAATTAAACAGTTTCCGTTCGAAATTTTGCTTTTGCCGATACATTTTTTAATCTGCCTTGTTTTTAAAGATATCGGTTTTCTGTGGTGCCTAATACACAAACATATAAAACTATTTAAAATTGTTTTATTTCAAAGACTGAATCGTCACTAGAAAAAAATCAGCAAATTGTCACTTTGCCAATTTTGGAACAAAAAAAATCGTCAAAATGTCGATAAATCTTTAAATCTGGCAGCCTTATTTTTATTATATATATTTCTTTCGTTGACGTTTCGCTTGCATTTGACACTTAATGACTGGAAGTATTCCAGTTAAAACAGAATCTGTGTTGTCTGTTCTCGCATTTAAATACAGAAACACTTTTTTCTCACAAATCGAGAAACGATGGAATTTTTTGTTTCACACTTAATATGAGAAAATTTGCGATGCGAGAAATACAGAAACGAGCTACAGAAGAAATAAATCGGTGGAAAAAGTGTACATAGTGAAGAGGAAAGTTAAAATTTTAACAAAAAAAATAAGAAAATAAAATGGTTATAAAAATATATTTTTTATATGCAAAAACAATAACAGTAATAGAATTATAAATACAAAATTATTATTATGCAAACCGCCAAAATTTTACTAAAATTATCGATAAAAAATTAAATAATGTCAAAAAAAATGTAAAATTGTTCAACTTAAAACTTAAAAAAATTATCAAAGCTAAATAAGAAAGCTCGTTATAAAATAAAAATAATCTATTAAAGTTTAAATATAAGTTATAAGTTCTCTTGATTTAAAAAAAATGTTAAAAGATCTGGTTTTAAGTAATTTATTTAAACTACAAACTATTTGGCAGTACCATTATTTTTATTTTGCCTTAACTTATTTAATTTTCCATAAGAGAATGTTTTTGTGTTAATTTGCGTTCTTTATTACAAAAACACTTTTAATAGATGTCAGCGGACGATTCTGTAGCAGAGGTAGCAAGTGCCGAAGTAAGTAGCTTTTTGTCAAACCCAACCATCAAATCAAAAATTAAAAGTAATGAATTTAAAATCAACAAGAAAAGAGGCAATAGCAAGGTTTGAAATATATTTGGTAAAATAGATAATGCAAACGGCGAAGAAATACCAAATGTTGTTGCATGTCGCATTTGCAGGAATGTTTATAAGTTCAGCAGCTCTGCAACTTCAAATTTGGTAAGGCATAAATGTTATATTGATATCAATATCGATAAGAAAATTTCAAAAATTGAAGTAGACGCTTCAACTAAGAAGAAGACTATACAAATTTTAACAGAATGGAGTATTCGAAATTGCAGACCCTTTAAAATTGTAGGAGATTCTGGGTTCGAAAAAGTCGGACAATATCTTGTTTCAGTAGGAGCGCAATATGGACCTAATGTTGATTTAAAGAACCTTTTCCCACTGTTGGCGGAGTATCCGACCCAGGCCCTTGGCATCCAATGTAGATTGTAAACACAGAGTTTTTTATTATTTTTTCTAGTGAAAGTACAACAATTTTATTTAAAACAATTTACAATTTTGTATCAGTGACTTTAACTATTTTACACTACTCTAGTGTTAAAATTCTTTTTGGCTTGGCCACCAAGAGCAAAATCAACTTAAAACTTATGAAAAAATGGCCGCTTCAGGCCTATTTATACGGGCAACAAATTTTAGGCAAAAAACCGCCTGGAACCATCCGACATTTACAATATAAAAAATTTACGAAAAAGTCACTCAACAAATACATACAAAAGCTTGACATTTAAAATGAAATGTGTTCAAATATAAAAGCGTAAAGTTTACAATAAATAAAATAAACCACATCAGCAGTGGCGGTAACACTCCTCCCCAGTAAGCCGAGATGGTATCGAAGTCTTACTCCATACGCTGAGCCACGTCTAAAACTGCCAGTTTTGCCGCAGGTCTCTCCAAAATGCCTCTAATTGTCAAAACCTTCGCCCTACGCACCTGGTTATCTTCCGACTTATAGACCTCAATAACTCTTCCTTTCGGCCACACATTCCTTGGGTTTGCTGGGTCAACCACTACCACAATATCTCCAACAGCTAAAGGTTTAGCTTTTTCGTACCACTTTGTTCTGCAAGTTAACGTTGGTAAATATTCTGCCACCCATCTCCTCCAAAACTTATCGGCAAATTGTTGACAACGTAACCAACATTCTTTTAACAAAACACCGTCGTCATTATATAATGCAAGAGGTTTAATGCCATTGGAACATCCTAAAAGAAAATGATTTGGCGTTAAAGCCTCTTCGTTTTCACTTTCTACTGGAACATAAGTTAGTGGTCTAGAGTTAATGATATTCTCCACCTCAGCCATAATATTCTTTAAAGTTTCGTCGTTTGGGTACCTTTCTAATGTAATCTTCTAAAATACTGTTTTAACAGAACGCACTAAACGTTCCCAGGCACCGCCCATATGGGGTGCAGATGGCGGATTAAAATTCCACTTTGTTGTTGAATTTGTAAAGTTTCGTACTAATTCGTTTTTATCAACCTCTTTAATTGCTTCACGCAGCTCACGTTCAGCCCCAACAAAGTTGGTTCCATTATCACTAAAATATTCTCTCGGTTGTCCTCGACGAGCCGTAAAGTTTCTAATTGCCATTATACAGGAACTTGTGTTGAGTGTATGAACAATTTCTATGTGGACGGCTCTAACGGTCAGGCAGGTAAAGAGAGCGCCATACCTTTTTTCCTTGTGCCGGTTTACGGTGACTAGCAAAGGCCCAAAAAAGTCCAGTCCAGTAAAAGTGAAGGGAGACTGAAACGAAGCCAGACGAGCTCGCGGCAATTTGGCCATTTGTGGGCAAACAGGTAACGAATTTTTTATTCTACACATTTGACATTCCTTTATACAGTATTTACTCACCACTCTTAACTTTGGGATATAAAATCTTTGGCGCATTTCATTTACTAAGGTTTCGTGGTTTATGTGACCATATAAATTGTGATGATGTAAAATCAATAGCTTTGTAATACGACAATATTTAGGTAAAATAATTGGATGTTTAAACTCGTCCGGAATGTTTGCGTTCTCAATACGTCCAGCTATACGGAGAACACCAGCGTTATCAATATATGGCGTTAATCTATACAAAAAACTTGTTTTTTTTAAACTTTTGTTTTGTAGAATACAATTAATTTCATTAGAAAACGTTTGTTGCGCCTGTTTCCACAATACCACTTCGGCTTTGGATAGCTCCTCTTGTGTTAATTCTGATTTCTTTCCGGAAAACTGTCTGTTTTTAATAAGGCTGCAAAAACGTATAACATATGCAGTTGCCCTTAATAATCTAGTCCAGCGAGAAAAACGTTCTATGCTTATTAAAGGTACAATTTCTCGAATAACTAAGCTGTGCTGCTTTAGCTCCGCTGGCGTTTGCGAAAAATTTACCGTTTTAATTTGCCAATCGTTTTCATTTAGCCTAAGAAACTCTGGTCCATTAATCCAGCGACTGGAGCTTGATAAATCAGGTTTCTTCGCCCATTTAGTTGCTTCATCAGCAACATTTTGTTTTCCAGCAATCCATAACCAATCACTTATTTCAGAAATATCCAATATTTCACTTATTCTTACAGCAACAAACTGATGATATTTACGTTGGTCTGAGCGAATCCAGCTTAAAACTGTTTGGGAGTCAGACCAAAATATCTTGCGATTGATATTAATTGAATGATTTTGTATAATAGTTTTGGCAAAACGTGCTCCTATTAAAGCTGCCATTAATTCCAACCTTGGGATGGAAACTACTTTCAGAGGCGCCACTCTGGTTTTAGAACCTATTAACGATACGACAATATTATTTCCATCAAAAATTCTAAAATACGACACGGCAGCATAGCCATTTTCACTAGCATCAACAAACGTGTGTAATTGTACATCAATATTTTTATAATTTTCGAATGTTTGTAAATAGCAACGGGGTATGTTAATATTTATTAATTGTGGTAAAAAGGATAGCCAGTGTTTCCATTTAGCTACTTGTTGTTCAGAAATAGGCTCATCCCAGTCTACGCCGCTCCTCCAAATCTCTTGTAAAACAATTTTTAAATACATAAGAAAATTGCCTATAAGGCCAAGAGGATCGTAAATACTCATTAAGATTTTTAAAACCTCACGTTTTGTTGGCTCTTTTTTTCCAAGAAATATTTCATTTTTTAAAAGTGAATGCGAAATCTTAAACATAATGAAGTCAACTGCGGGAACCCAGTATACTCCCAGCACCTTTTCTGATTCCAAACCGTTGCTCTTGTTAAGGCATATATCATTTGAAATGTCTGTACAATTTAAATCGTTTAGCACAGAACTCGAGTTAGAACACCAATTTCTAATATTGAAGCCAGCTTTACTGTGTACGTAGCGGACATCTTTTGCTAACTTATAGGCTTCTTCCTCAGTGTCTGTAGAAACTAGTAAATCATCAACGTAGTGATTGTGTTTTATAGCTGCGGCTGCTTCTGGATATGCGCTTTCATACTTAGATGCGTTAAAGTTCTTTACATATTGTGAAATGCAGGGCGCACATGATGCCCCGAAAATCAATACATTCATTACGTATACATCGACTTTTTTATTTTCGTTACAATTTCTCCACAAAAAACGCTGTGTGTTTCGATCTTCTTTACGTATAAAAATTTGATGAAACATCTGCTCTATGTCACCGCAGACGGCAACTTTTTTTTCGCGGAATTGAAATAGAATAGATGGCAGAGATGTCAACATATCTGGTCCCTTTAGAAGCACACTATTCAAAGAAACTCCTTGCGCTTTCGCGGCAGCGTCCCAGACAATCCTGGTTTTGTTTGGTTTATTTTTATTAAACACGGGGAAAATTGGTAAATACCACAATTTATCAGAAGTATTTTCAACCCCATCGTTTTCATTAATTTTGCTCACATATCCTTTCTTTAAATATTCCTCTATTGTTTTATTAAATATATCTAGTAATCCTTTATTTGATGCTAAACTCTTTTCAAGACACTTCAATCTTTTTATTGCCATATCAAAACTTGATGGTAATTTAACATCGTCATACCGCCATAGCAAGGCTGTTTCATAGTGCCCATTTTCTAATTGTTTAGTATATTTTTCTAAATAATTTATTGCTCTTTGATCATCTTTTCCTAATATTGGTTCTTTACTTATACCAGCCATCTCAAGAGAATAGAATTTTTTTATTAAATCGCTTAGATTTCTATTATTTAAACGCTCGCATTCACAAATATGAAAATTGTATTCACATTTTTTTGATTTCTTTACATTAGAATTACCACATATTAACCATCCAAGGCGTGTGCGAATAGCTATAGGCTCATCCATTTTCCCCTCTTTTATGCGGGTCGGTATACAAAACTTTAAGTTATTTATGCCTATTAACAAAGTTGGAACAGCCTTATTACAGTCACTTATCGGCAAACCTTTAAGATGTTCATACTGTTGACATAATTGTTTATAATTAATGCTTTGACTTGGCAAAGAAAGTTGTTTAACACTACGGACTTCTAAATAATGTCTTCTTTTATTTGGTCCCGAAATTTGCAAAATTAATTTTTTAGAACCCTCTTCATTACGTTCTTTATTGTCTGTCCATTTTAAACACAAGGGCTCTATATCGCCTTTTAAATTTAAATCATTTAATACACATTCATTTATTAGGCTAATTGATGAACCTTCATCAATAAATGCAAATGTTTCTGTGCACTTATTATTTTCACCATAAATAACTATTGGAATAATTTTAAACAATATTTTGTCGCTTTCGCCACAGTGTGCCGCATGTGTCTTGACGTTAACATTTTGGTTTTTATTTTCATCTTCTTTACACATCTCTGTTTCTGTTTGGTTATTTTTTGTTTTATGTAAAAGTGTGTTGTGTTTACTTTTGCAGTCTCTGTGTCCACAGACGATGTTACTTTTACAGAAACCATAGTGACGTCGTAAACAAAGTTTACAGAGATTATGCTTTCTCACTAAATTCCAACGATCATTTCTATCAGCTGCTAAGAACTTTTTGCATTTTCCAACACTGTCGCACTGTTCATAACATACAACACAATTTCTTTTATTTTGTTCTTCATGTGTATTTACATACGCATTTTTTGTTTTATTTGTCAAAGAATCTGCTGATGTATTTGCTTTATTATTGTTTTCAACATTTATACAACTTGCAGAAATACCTACGTCATAAATCCAGTTTGCAAATTCTGTTAAATTTACTTTTGTGTTGTTTTTTATTAATTCCGTTTTGTGTGAAGCCCAATTTAATTGAAAATATGATGGCATTTTGACGATCAAGTCCTGTAATAGTGAAGAATTATTAAGTTCATCTATTAGCCCACAAGCTATAATTGTTGTTTCAAACCCTTTTACTTCAATAGCGAACGCTGTAATTGTATGTAATTTATTTATATTAAGTGCGGGCAATAATTTTATTCTATTTTTTAGTGAGCTTAATATTTTTTCTGGTTGACCATATAGCAGTTTCAATGTTGACATGGCTGCTGATACGCAAGAGGGATGTATTAAAATATGCTGAACAGAGCGCAAGGCTTCACCACGTAATGCCTTCTGTAGGCGGACCAAGTTTTCGGCATCGGTTAAGCCACATATAGTAGTAGACCAGTTAAACGTTGAGCTAAAAAGTGGCCACTCTTCCGGCATGCCTGTAAACGTCGGCAAATCTTTAGGAACAGTTTGACGGGCGTTTACTTGTTGATTTGAAAGGTTGCTGTTACTGCAAATGTTTGGCGTTAACGTTGTTGATGGTGGAATAAAAGAAGTTGAATCATTATTACGAAAGTTAAACGGTGGTACAGAAAAGGAATGTTGATTTGATGAGTTAATATTTGGGCGAGAGGTAAACATTGACTGTTGAGAAGTCGTGGGACCTGTATGTGCTACATTTTGTGGCTGAGAGCCCCGGGTATGTTCGTGAATTTCGGTGTTATTGTTATTCAAATCGTTATTTATGTTTTGTAATATTAATTGTGGATTGCTTTCTGGCACAGTATTAATAAACGTTGAAACATTTGTGTTTGCAGAGTTTTTATTGATAATATTTCTTAAGTTTGATTGGGTAGATGTATTTGTATAATTGGTGTTTGTACTTACATGAGCTGATGGCAAATTATTTGATGAAGGTGATGTTGTTTGGGGATAAATATAGCATGATGTATCGGTTGAAAAAGTTAGGCCAGCATTTTTTGAAGTTGTAGGATTTATTTCTTCTATAGTATTCTGTTGATCCACAGCATTTGGTTGATTATTTAACCAGTCTTGTACGGTTGTAGTTTGCGAATTTGTGTCACATTCTTCTTCATTTGCTTGTTCAAGAATTCGATATTTTTTGCGAAGAAATTCTCTCTGAAGCTTAGTCTCTTCTTCTAGATGTTGAAGTTCTAGAATATATTTACGAGAACGGGTTGCATGTGATGTGTTTGAAAAGCCGCTGTGAACGGATCTAGGTGAAGCCTCTGGTGTTTGTTGTAACGAACAGTCATAGCAATTCCATGGTTTATTACGCTGATTGGTATCGACGTTAGCACAGAACAAGTGAAACACCAACTTACATGAGGCGCAATATATTTTGTTACTGTTGCCCAATGATTCATGGCATATTTCACAAGAAGATGGAGAATTAGTGGTTAAATTTTCAATTTGGTTTTTTGATGTTGTGGTGTTAAGTGGTTGACCCTGTAAGGAAAAGGAAGAATCCATTGTGTTAGGACTTACGATGTATTAGCCGGGGACGATTCTTCTAAGGGATCCACATGTACTGAGGGAGACAAATAACACGTAACAAAAAGAATTTTAAAGTTGTTGGCGGAGTATCCGACCCAGGCCCTTGGCATCCAATGTAGATTGTAAACACAGAGTTTTTTATTATTTTTTCTAGTGAAAGTACAACAATTTTATTTAAAACAATTTACAATTTTGTATCAGTGACTTTAACTATTTTACACTACTCTAGTGTTAAAATTCTTTTTGGCTTGGCCACCAAGAGCAAAATCAACTTAAAACTTATGAAAAAATGGCCGCTTCAGGCCTATTTATACGGGCAACAAATTTTAGGCAAAAAACCGCCTGGAACCATCCGACATTTACAATATAAAAAATTTACGAAAAAGTCACTCAACAAATACATACAAAAGCTTGACATTTAAAATGAAATGTGTTCAAATATAAAAGCGTAAAGTTTACAATAAATAAAATAAACCACATCAGCAGTGGCGGTAACACCCACATCCAACAACTTTTTCACGGAATATAAGCAAAATGTACGAAAGTTACTTCGAAAAAATTTAAACTGAAATAAAACTAATTAAAAGTGTAGGTTTTGGCCTAACGTCAGATCTCTGGACCGATAACTTTCTAAGAAACACATACATATCTTTAACAATCCACTATATAAAAGACGCAAATTTAAAAAGTCGACTCTTAGGAATGAAGTCTAAAAATGTACATGTAATTATTTTAATTTGCTAAATAAAACGTTCTGAAATCAAATCGCTTAAAATTACATTTAGAATCGATTATATTTTCTATAAAAATCATAAGTATATTGTTTAGTATATTATTTATTTTTCAATTCGACTTTATCCTGGTTTTTATTTTAATGAGTTTAGGCGGGTTGGCTTTCAGCGGCGATTACAAAAAATGCTCAAAACTAGATTGGTCTACAAAATAAATACGTCCATATTATTTTGTTATTTTTTAGATGGTTCAAATATGGTGGCAGCTTTTAGAAATAATAACCATATATATTGCGTAGACCACCTACTGCACAATACAGTACAAAAATCGATTGAATACGTAAGTGGGGCGGCAGAACTTTCACGGCTATGTTCAAAAATTGTGAAACAATTTAAAATTTCTGGTCTCAATGCAAAACTTTCCAGCACATTAAAAAGTTTTTCACCAACTCGTTGGAATTCCATCTAGAATTTATTTATTTCAATTGACAAAAATTGGTCTGACATTATTCAACTTCTACAACAAAAAAACGAATTAAACAGAATTAATAATATAAGCTTTAATTATATTACTACTCTTGTTTTCTATTAAAAACATTTGAAGACACTTTTAAAAAACTAGAAGGTGAAAATTGCCCAACCATGCATCTTGTCTATATTAATATTTACCGTTTAAAAATGTGCCGTCGACAATTCAGATAAATGTAGAAATTATAAAACGTTTTAAGGAAACATTTTTGTATTATTTGGAAAATGTCGTATTAAACAACTTGACAATATTTCATAAAATTGGGCTATTTCTCTTCCCACCTTTGAATAAAATGGTTCAATTCAGTGAAGACTAGCAGACAGAAATTAGAAATGAGTGTAAACGTACAATGAGAAAGTTTTTGGAAGAAGCCGTTGAACCTCAAACTCAAAGCGTTGGCACGTCAGATGTATCTAATGAAAACATAGAGCTAATTTTCGATTTTTTGTCACAAGCACAATTAAACAACAGTATGGATGTTGTGGAAACATAAATTTTTAAATACGAAACTTTAACCATACATTTTTATGACGATTTCAACATTATGCAATGGTGGGAAGTTAACAAACAACAATTTCAATTGCTACATGAACTAAAATGCAAAATATTAGGTACGCCTGCAAGCAGTGCAGCTTCTGAAAGGGTATTTTCGGCAGCACGTAATTTAATTACAGAAAAAAGAAGTAGTATTGCATCAAATGATGACACTGTAAATGAAATTATGTTTTTGCATTATAATATTCCAAAGCATGAACTAGAAACTGAAATAAGTGCACAAACGGATTAAGAATTTCTTTTTATGAGTGTATATTTTACAAAAATATTTTCGATGTTTTCCTCATGAAATACCTATTTTCTTCATTTAATATTTTATTTTTCTGTCTTATTAAAAAAAATGCATGATATAGTTCCTTATTTCTATTGTCAATATATTGAATTTATTTATATTTATTATTTTATTTATTGAAAATCCATTTAATTTGTTTAAATAAAAATTTTTTTAATTAAAAACTATAAATCTGTTTTTAAGTGTGTATTTTAGTAATGATTGATCTGCCAAAGTATACAAAAGTAGCCAGTTGCAAAATTTTTTAACTTGGTTACGATTAACTTCAGTAGATAGAGTGATTATAATCACTATACATATATATATATATATATATATATTTATATTCAAATATATTTTCAACTGTGAGACATAATTAAAACAAAAAAATTAACAAAAATTTCATTTGCTTAAAAATATATTTAAAACAACTTTTTGCTTCTAAAAAGTTGGTATCACTTTTAATGCAATATATTTTTACTAATATTTTGTTTTCGCTACGATAAAAAAATTTCGAAAACACAAATCACATGTTGCGTTGATAAAACACAATTAGTCAATTCACAAGGTATCCTAACATGTCATATTGTCAAAAAGTCCTAATATTTCACAATGGTTTAAAAATATTTAGTCAATTCACAAGGTATCCTAACATGTCATATTGTCAAAATGTTCTAATATTTCACAATGGCTTAAAAATATTGTTGTTGGTTTGTTAACAAAAAGTGTCTTAAATAAATAGAACGTTGCTTGCTGTGTTTATTGTGCTGTCGTAATTAATCAGAAAATTCCAGCGCTGAGCGGCTGAGCCGTACAACAATATTTTTAAACCATTGTGAAATATTAGGACATTTTGACAATATGACATGTTAGGATACCTTGTGAATTGACTAATTATGTACATCGCCACACAAGTGCATTTACTCGTATAAAAGAGCATATTTGTTATTTATACCTGTTGCTAGGAACACAACTGGGGCGAACGACGAATTCTTGGCCGCGAATATTCGTCGCCAAAAATAAAAGACGTTTGTGTATATGAAAATGGACACAATCAGGGCGCCGGCGAAAATTCGCCAGACGCGGCGAACTTTAAATAGATTTAATTCTATTTCATACGCCGGCGAACGACGAACAAAGCAGTACTAGGTGACCATGTTTGGTTTTAGTTAAGAAGTAGTTGACAGTTGCAAGTTAGAGAACTTGCAAAATGTTACTGGAGAAATTTCCTCTGGTAAGATTTTGCAACTAGTTTGAACAGCTGTTTTTATATACTGTTTGAATGAAAGAGTTTACGTGTGCCAAGATAGCGTCGACGAAATAGCGTCGAATTTGGGAATTTAAAAACCGGAAAACTAAAATACCCAAATAATGGGGATTTACAGTATATGAACAAAAAGTTTGCGTCGAATTTAGGAATTTAAAAAGGGGAAGTAAAAATATATTTATATTTTTAATAAAAATATTAAAAATATTTACCACAGGCTTTTGCACGGTATAAACTGTATATTTTCTGAAAGTAAATAGTTTTCTGGACAAAATGAGCGATGCGTGCAAAAAATATATAGTTTATACCGTGCAAAAGCCTGTGGTTCATTGCATAAATCAGTAAAGATTTTTACTGATCATTTTGGATGAACCCAGATTTCTCGGAAACTGTCCGAACGATTTTTTGCACGCATCGCTCATTTTGTCCAGAAAACTATTTACTTTCAGAAAATATATAGTTTATACCCTGCAAAAGCCTGTGGTAAAAAAAATATAAATATATTTGGGCTTAAATCTAGTTTAACGACGCAGCTCCAAATAAAAAAAAAGTACCTAGGGTGATAGAAAATGGAAAAATAAGAAGAAAAAATTATAATAAGAAAGTTGGCGCAAACGCTTAGTTTTCGAGTTATGGGCGTTTTAAGTTTTTATATAAATATGTGATTTTGCAGTACATTTCCAAATGTATAATATTGGTATCATTGCAAAGCGTTTCACTAGATCTTTCTGGACATACAGAATTTATTTTAATATTTTTAGTTTATTAAGAAGTGGGACGAGTTTGCAAAATACAAAAGTTTTTTAGTAAGCATAAAAACAAATTTATTAATTTTTTCTAATTCTTTAATGTATGTATATACTACATACTAATTTATTTAAGAATTTTAATTAAAATACAAGTAAAACCTTCTTTATGTTTATGTTATACTAATGAGGAGAGAATCCTTGCCCATGGGCAAAGGCCGTCTATGCAGAGAATCTTTAGTTAGCGAAGCCGGTATTAGTAATACCATAGGGGAGAAATTATTTGCGCCCGGCCGAAGGCCGGCTATGCAAGGAAGCTTTAGTAAGCGAAACCGGTGTTTATTATACCATAGAGAAGAACATCCTTGCGTCCGGCCAAAGGCTGGCTATGCAAAGAATTTTTTTTGCGATACTAGTGTTTGTTATTTTATAAAATTTGTATTACACTTTTATTTAAATAAACTACATTCCTTCTTAGTGCACTTCCGTAACATTTCGACGTAAAAAGAAAAAAACTGTAATGTGATCTAAAGAGTTTAATATTTTGAAATAAATTATGTATATCCAGAAAAATCTGTTCAAGAGCTTTAAAATGATACCAATATTGGCCATATACGTTTAGAATTGTAGTGGAAAATCACATATTTATGTGAAAACTTTAAACGTCCATAACTCGAAAACTAAGCGTTTGCGCCAACTTTTTTATTTAATTTTTTCTTCTTATTTTTTGCATGTTCCATCACCCTATGTTTTTTTTTTTTTTTTGGAGCTGCGTCGGTAAACTAGATTTGTTCCTATATTTGTACTTCCCTATTTCAAATTCCTAAATTCGACGCTAACTTTTTGTTTATACTGCAAATACCCATTATTTGGGTATTTTGGTTTCCCGGTTTTTAAATTCCCAAATTGGACGCTATTTCTTCAACGCTATCTTGGCTCACGTTTGTTATTTCAATTGTTTACACACCGATCAGCTGTTTTCTTGCAAGATTTCACTGGATACTGTCTGCGTACTTTTTGAGATATTCTCAGCCGAAAGAGTAAAATTTGTCTTACTCTCCCAAAAAAATTTACTGAGTATTTGCTACTGGAAAAGTACGCAGACAGACCTAATTATAAAAGCTGCCAGCTATTCGTCGTTATTGTGCTTCATACGACGAATTTACTCAGCGAATTTTTACGGAAAAATTCGTCGCGTTGGGCGAAATTCGTCTTTCGTCCCAGATGTGTTCTTAGCATGTATCAAATATTTCTCTCACAGGTTATTTCTTACACACAATAGATTGTGTATGATTCTTAAATCACACACAACACACTACTGGCTAGTCTGGTATGTGAATTCATGTGTCGTTTAATCGCACAAATGCAGACCTCTAATGACAGCATTAGCGCTAGTTATATAACCGCAATATAATTAATTATGTGATAATAAGTTTGCTTTACTGGTTTTGTGCAATTTAATTTTATTAAAAATCTGATGTTTTTAATGTAAAATAATATATAGTTTTTGTAAGGGATTAGCATAGGTAATATTAAAAAAAAAAAAAGTTGTGTTTGATTGCTGTGAAAAATATTTTGTATTAATGTTGTCCTTTTATTACTTTTTTTTTAAATAGACAACCCTTGAAAAAGTCGCCCAAAAAGTGACAAAACGTCGGATGAAATGTAATAAATTTGTTTTTATTTACATCAATATCATTAGGTCTTATTAGCTTAAAAAAAATAAACTGAAAAAAAGAAATTGCTCTTATTTTTGGAGCTACCAAGTATAGCATAGAAAATTATTCTTATTATTTTTAATGTTATTTTACGCCTTCAATACTACCCTCAAGAATGGAAGGTTTCCTTAGTAACCATGATACCAAAGCCAGGAAGGGATCACACAAATGTTGAGTCATGCAGGCCTATTAGCTTATTATTTAATATTTCAAAGCTATTTGAGAAACAACTAGTGTCAAAACTAACGCCGATTTTAAATGAAAATAGATGTTTTCCTTATCATCAATTCGGGTTTAGAAGAAAGCACAGCACAATTGAACAAACTCATCGAATAGTAAATGTAATAAGAAAAGCCTTTGAAAAAAAAAAATATTGCTCAGCACTCTTCATCGATGTGTCTCAAGCTTTTGATAAAGGTGGCATGAAGGTTTACTACTGAAATTGCAGCAAAACTTACCAGCAAATATACACAAGCTGTTAGAAAGCTACTTAGTCGGTCGTCAATTTATTATAAAAGAAGGCGATTTTTTAAGTTCTCCTCAGCCAGTTTACGCTGGAGTCCCACAAGGCAGCATACTGGGCCCTCTATTATACTTAATTTATACTTCGGACATGCCAACAAACAGCTACACACAAGCCTCAACGTTTGCTGATGACACAGCTTTCCTAAGCGTACATGAAAACTGTCAAGAAGCATCTCGTTACTTACAGGATCACATATTTGAACTGGAAAGGTGGTTAAAACAATAGAGGATAAAGATCAATGAGCAAAAATGCGCACATATAACATTCAACATGCGTCGGGAAACGGCTGTGGGAAAAATCGCCCAAAGAAAAATGGCCCAAAAAAAGAAATGAAAAATCGCCCAAATGAAGAATCGCCCAACAGAACATGAAAAATGACCCAAAAAGTTATATATGAAATTTTGCCCAAAAGAAACGAAAAAGGGCCCAAAAAAAAAATTAAAAATGACCCAAAAAGCAAAAACGAATTTTTTCCCGGTGGCATGTTATAACGTCCAGTGTCGTAGTGTCCATGGACGTTATGACACTCCAAAAAGTGTCATAGTGTCCATGGACACTGCGCTAACTTAAGCTTCTCTGCACAGCCGGCCTTCGGCCGGACGCAAGGATTTTCTCCTCTATGGTATAACAAACACCGGCTTCGCTAACTAAAGCTTCTCTGCACAGTCGGCTTTCGTTTGGAAACAAGGCAGATTTTAGAAGCTTTACTTAGCGAAGCCGGTGTTTGTTATACCATAGAGGAGAAAATCCTTGCGCCCGGCCGAGGGCCGGATGTGCGTACATAAGTACGACACTATTTACAAATCTATTACAAAAAGGGTTATCGGTTTGGCGTATTTGTAACAAAAATAAGTGGACCTAAGTTTTTTAATCACGACAGCGTACATGTACAAAATATTATTGACGTACAATCTTTCGTTTAAATATCTCCAGAAAGAAGTCGAACGATGTCAAATCACATTCAGCCCAATTATGAATAAAAATTCCTCGGGAGTTTTTTCCCTTATCCCACTCTTACAATATAATTTAAATAGCAAAAATGAGAGAAGGGAAAAACTCCCAAGGAATTTTTATTTATAATTGGGCTGATTATTGTGGCGGCTAATTAATATCGCCACGAAGTAAAATTGCACGGCTGTTGAATTTATCGCGCAAAAGATCCATAGTTTCATTGCCTGTGTGGCAAGTGGCACCATCCTATCGGAACCACATATCGCCAGTTCCGTATCCTCAATTTCTGGCCACAGCCCATAAGGCGCACCAAACAGTCACTCTGTGAAGCGCTGCTCAATTGTGTACATCTCCATGGTTGAATTTGTCAAACATTAAAACAAATAAATGTCATATTAATTCATCATCGTATTTGATTGCCGTTAGTCTCAGAATGTGTTGATTGCTGCTGCTTGCGCTGTTGCTATTTTTAGTGATTATGATCCTTATCCGCTGCTGATGAGCTTCATAGTGATTTAGAACCCGAAGTTTAGTGGAAGAAGAAGGTATTTATACTAAAAAAAACCCCAATATTACAAAAAGTAATGAATTTTGTGTTTGCTTTAACATTTAAAATGCTTTAGTTGTAAAATATTTACCGCCCTAAATATTTGTTAAACTAATTTAATAAACAGACTGCCATCTGAAACCATTATAGGAATTTTATTTGCTAAATAAAGTATAAAAAGGCAATGAACATTTTGAACCTTCCCTAGATATATGGAAGTAGAACTTATTATTTAATTTATTCGAGGTTTTTGATGTTATTGTTTATTAAATTTTTTTTAATTACTATATGAATCGTAATAATATGACTAATAATGATATTATTTAAATAAATAGGGTATTATGAGTTTGTACTGATACATGAAACACAGACAAATATTTGCTGTAGTATATCGATCGACTTAGAATCCGAATCTGAGTCGTCAGTACTGATGGCTGATTGTCTGTCCATGTAGGTCTTCTTCGCAAAGTAAATGTCGCAATTTTTAATGAATTTTGTTTCATACGTTTTTTTGAAAATTTTGAGAATCGGTCCGATGTATAATTTCACATAGCCCCCATACGAACTTTTTTCCTAAGAGAGTCTTTATGCCCATAAACCATCTGATATGTTGGTATTTGGACAAAATTAGACCCAAATATATTTTATTTCAACTTAAATTGTCTTACGAAATTAATTTTGGAATCAGTCCATATATTACCATGTCTCTCTTACAAATACCACTTACGAAAATAGCTTTTAATAGCATAAATGCCTTATAAAAATTGGTATGTATTGATAAAAAAATAGATACTATCTCATAACAAAATTTTGTGCTGGTAGGTTGGTCATATATAAACCACCTCCCTTAAATCACTTTAAGACGAAAAAGTTACCTAGATAATATTCGCTAAGATTTCTTTATTTAGAATTCTTATGTTATTAGCCTTGAACTCATAACATAATTTTATTTTAATATGTCTATAATTTCATATGGGACCTAACAAGGGAAAACTCTTAAAAATTTGTCTGTAAATACAGTGATGCAGGGTTTAAAATGTTAGGAATGGATCGACTATGTACTTTATAATTTGTTCTTGTTTGCAATTTTTTTTTATCAGGTGTAATTTCATTTAATTTGAGTAATTTTGCGTCATCTCAAGTGTAGTTTTTAATTTTTCTGGTGGTAACACTGTAATAATGTTAAAATTATTGTTAATCCTTAAATTATGCCTTAGTTTGTTGACGTATACTTGCTCAATTTAAATTCAGCCATAGTGTTAATGCATAATGAGAAAATAAAAGCTCAAATGGTCATAGCGGGCATAGTTAACCCTAATCTTACCAACATGTGTCTGTGAGACATATTTTGATGTTTGATTCAATAAAACAACGAAACTTTGTTACATATTGACACCAAATTTTATGACTTTTATTTTACATCTGTTTAGTATAATTTCACAAAACAAAGTTGATAAATATTAAATTCCTCTATTTTTTATAAGCCAAAATAAAAAAATGTAACATAAACTACCAACATGTGTCTCAGAGACACATACAAAGAATTTAGTAGAATGCGCAAATTTAGAACAAAAGCAACTATCTGTCATATATGTTACAGAATTTATATTTGTTTAGCAGCAACTATCTTTCATATATATTTATACAAATTGCATATTTTCATATCACTATATTAAATTTGGGGAATTCCCTTTTATTGAAATCAATAATCACCTGATACTGAATGTTGAAAAACAACAAATTAGTTGCGGTTAGATTTTGTAGAGTATTGATGTGCAAGTTCATTTTATAAAAAAATATGCCAAAGCGACTTACAGAAGAGGAAATCCGACTAGCCGCGGAAGAAATTGATGAAGATACGGTTGATGATATAGAAGACGAGGATATGTTTTTGCAATCTGATATCGAAGATAGTCAAAATAATGAAAATATTGAAGATGATGCTTCCGAGATGTCTGATACTATTTCGGATATTGAGGAAGATGCAGGTGAGGAATATGGTGAAATATTTGTTGGTAAGGACGGAACTCAGTGGTATTCTATTCCAAAACCTCAAAGGCGTATTCCTGCTCGAAATATAATTCGGTGCCCATTGAACAAAGTTAACTTGCCACCAGGAAAACAAATTGAAGACCCTTTAGAGGCAATCGAGCTATATTTGAATGACGAAATTTTTGATTCAATTGTAAAATTTACCAATTTGTATGCAGTGACTACAAATCAGAATGCCTGGCGTCCAACAAATGTAACAGAAATAAGAGCCTATGTTGGACTTTTGATTACAGCGGGGCCAAAAAAAGAAGCAAACACAGAGATTGCTGAGTTTTGGAGTTCGCGATATGGTTGCCCAATTTTTCGGGCTACTATGAGTCGAAATCGTTTTATGGAAATTTCCAAAAATTTGCGGTTTGACGACAAAAGCACTAGAAGCATTCGACAGCAAAAGGATAAACTGGCACCTGTAAGGGATTTATTTGAAATTGTCAATAAAAATCTAAAAAAATTTTACACTCCTGGTGACAACCTTACTGTCGATGAGCAGCTTGTTCCGTTTCGTGGAAGGTGTTCTTTCCGCCAATATATGCCTAGTAAACCAGATAAGTATGGACTAAAAATTTGGTGGGTATGTGACAGCAAAACAGCCTACCCACTCAACGCAATACCTTACTTAGGCAAAATAAACAACCAGAGGGGTTTTGGTTTGGGCCAAAGAGTTGTGGAGGAGTTAGTTCAACCCTATGAAAACACAGGCCGAAATATAACATGTGATAATTATTTTACGAGTTTGGAACTTGCGAATAACTTATTGGCTAAAGGTTTGACAATAACGGGCACTCTAAAGAAAAATAAGCGCTGTGTTCCTTCATCATTTTTGCCAAACAGAAAAAGGCAAGTTGAAACAAATTTGTTTGGTTTTACCAATAATAAAACTTTGGTATCTTATGTCCCTAAACCGAATAGAGCAGTTCTTTTACTCTCTACAATGCACTATGACACCCACTGCGACTCACAAAATAAGAACAAATCGGAGGTAAATTTACATTACAATCGAACTAAAGGAGCAGTTGACACTTTGGACCAACTTGCACATAGTTTTACTTGCCGGAGAAAATCAAACAGGTGGCCATTTACGTTCTTTTCCAATTTAATTGATGTTTGTGCAATTGCAGCATATATTATTTGGAAAAATTTACATCCATCATGAAAAGCAACACAAACAAAAAAAGCTCGAAAACTCTTTTTACGAGAAGTTGCCGCAGGACTTATTGCCCCCCAAATACATCAAAGGTCAAGAAATAAATTACAACGTCCTATAGTTCAATGCATGGAAAAAGTTCTTCAAGAAGGAAATACACCAAGTACAACCACTTCTACAACAAATAAACGTAAAAGATGCTATATGTGCGATCCAAAAATAAGTCGTATAATAAAGCAATGCTGCCAAATATGTAAAAATAATGTCTGCAATGAGCATGCTACAAAAGTTATAAATTGTAAAGAATGTATTCAATAAAAAATTACTTAACATAAACTAATTTGTAATTGTCTTATGCTTTTTTCTTTTAATTTGTATGTATGTGTCTTAAAGACACATGTTGGTAGGATTTGTAAGTTTTTATGTCGGTATGATGAGGGTTAATCAGTATTAGTACAAAAATTTAAATATTTAGATCGTAATTATAAGTTGTTAAAGTGACTAAGTTCTAAATAAAGTTGTGTGAATAGTTTATAGCAGGGATGTTAAATGGGGTCTTAAATTTTGTACCAACTTCCAACACAAAATGTCCTTTTTGGACCTTCGCGGTACCATGTTTTTTTTTAATTTATTATAACAACAAAAATAGTACATACAAATTTAATTGTACAAAAAAAAGGAAAAATTACGTACATTGAAAACAATGAAAAATAGAGAAATTTTATAAATAGATTTAAACATTTTATAGAATTATGGGGCGTTAAATATGAAAGTTATAAAAATAAAACAAAAAAACCATGATAAGAAAAATTTCTTTCGCTTTTGCTTTTAGTGTCATCGTCTGTAGTAAAAAGGAAACGAAAGTTTTAACACACGTTTTGACAAATGTTGCCTCGCCTGTGGGTACCATAAGTTCCCTTTTACAATGTGGCAAGTGAATGGCAGAAAGACATCCTTTGTAGGCAAGAAAAAAGTAAAGTTTGTCACGCATACAGCGTCGCCCCCTTACAAACAAACTTCATCTGTCTGCCTTTTACCTGCTACATTGCAAGAGGGGCCTAAGCGCTCTATACACCAAAATACTAATCGCATATTAAAGAGCCCATTACATTAACGATTTGTTGTACACCCTAAATCCAATGAAAAGGATTCAATAATTTGTTGTCTATGCAAAAAATTCAAAAAAGGGGGAACTATGACAAATATTTAAATTGTACCAAATGAGTCACAGTAGTACCGAGGTACTTTAGAAGGTCAAAATGTACCAAAAGAAAAGTACAATTGTAACAACTTTAACATCCCTGTTTTAAAGTATCAGCTATAAATAAGCGGCCGAAAGTGTTTTATTTATTTTATTAAAGTTGCAATAAAAGAACTCAAGAGGTTTATTATAAAGGAAATAATCAAAAAACGTTATTGAAAAGGCAGTAACGTAACAATATTTATTGTGATTATTTTAAGACATATGACTTTACAACTTTATAACTACCTTGTGAACCCCCCCAAATGTGTATTCAAAACAAATGGAAAAGGAAGTAAGAAATCTAGTTTGATTAAATAAATATGTAAATTATACCTTTTATCAAAAAAAAAACACTGTACTTACGGCTTTTTAGTTTCAGGAAAAGCGGTCTTAAAAGGCCGAAACTAACATAAGGAAAAACTGCTAATGTTTATACAGTTTTTTTTTATTGGGTTTCATATGTACACTACATATGAACATAGCGCACGAATATAATCAACAGCGATATGATTCATGTGTCCACAATAATTATGCATGTTGGTATTTTAATATGAGGACAGGTCAGTAACCATTTCATTATTTGGTTAATTAGATAATTTGCGTATGTTTATAAATTATACAGTTTAATAAGTCCCCTTTTACAATGTGGCAAGTGGAAGGCAGCCAGACGAAGTTTGCCGGCGAGGGGTTGTAGAGGTAGAGTGTGTAGTACATGGCTGTCTGTACTAGACATTTTTTGTCTTTCTCTTTCACTGTTCGCAGTTTGCATGTTGTTGCTTCATATCATTTTCTCACACCAATGTAATTTAAGTATCAATGCCTGTAAAATGTTCATCTCCGTGAACAGCGAAGAAGAACGAAAAAAAGAAACGAATAATTTCTTTCTGTCTATTAATTTCGCGATTGTGAAAGGTTTAGGTATGTTAAAAAGAGAATAATAAAAATGTCTGCCTTTCAGTTTCAACATTGTAAATTGAGACTAAAGCGTCTAGTACACGGAATGTAAAAAGCCACATGCGCATGTGGCATGTGCGCATAAGCATTGCGTGTTGTGTGATGACGTCAAAACTACGTCAGAACCACATGCGCATGTATCTTTTTACATGCCGTGTACTAGAGGCTTAAGCCAAGTGCGGTGAACTGCCAAAAACTGCAAAGCAAGAGTACTGGCTGGTCTGAAACACGCGCAATAGTAATGAACTCTTCTTTGGCTCAAAGTGTGTTGATTAAGCACAAACATGCATAAAATAATTTCATGTTATTGAGTGGTTCTAATGAATCACTCAACTCTAGATGATAAGATGGATATGTTTTAGTGATATAAATAGAGTATGCAAATTTTTTTATTTTTTTTTCTTTATTATTTATTTATTTAAATTAATTATTTTCAATATAACACTTTACTGCCTCAGCGCCGAATTGGTTTTATAGCGGCTAAGAGCAACTACTTACATTTGTTCACAAGGATATTATAAAATAAAAAGAAGATATGTTAACTACATGTCTAAATAAGTATAAACATATATTTATAAAAACACTTTATTATTGTATGTAATATAATTAAATCTAAGAAGTATTTCTTTATTTTCTAACAAGTGTTCTTTTAATTTATTTATAAAGGTTGATATTAACAGAATTGTCTTTAAGCTTTCTGGCAATTTATTATATTCAGTTGGTCCACTGTAACCAATGCGTTGTGTAGTGAGTTCAAGACGACACTTTACAGTATGCAAATTTCTTGACTGTCTGGTAACCACGTGTGTTATTGATGTATTCCGGGGAATTGAAATAGTATGTGAGCCAATTCCTTTTAAACACTTAAAAACACAAAGCAGTAACTGTTGCTTATAGAGTCCTCTTACAGGAAGTACATTTTTTGCATTTTCTTGATATAGGTTTATTGTCGAAAACCGTAATGGGAGATTGAAAACGATTTTCAGCGCTTTATTTTGAGCTGATTGCAACGTCTTTAATAATACTTTGTACTTTAATTTTTTACTTATCATATCTACAACGGTGCACAACGTCAAAACCAACAATCGAGTACAAGTTTATAAGTTTTTCATCTAGCCAGGTTTCTTGAACAGCTATTACTTCCGGTATTATCAATATTTGACACAAGTTTGTACGAAATTTATTAAATTTATCAATTGAAGAAATACTTCTTGCATTAATTGATAATATATTAAATGATCTTTAGCTAGATTCTTTTATATAAATATTAAATAAATTTAAATTTGAAAGTATCTTGTGTTCATAAAATAAGTATTTTTAATATACAAAATATTAAAACTCATATTAAAAAGAAAATAGAATTAGTTTGTTGAAGTAAACAGGCCATTATCATAATCACCATAATCATCATCATCACCATCGCAGAGTTCGAAAAAAACTGTACACTAACGCAGTGTACTTGTCTTACCACACAAACTGTAAATCTTATTTTTTTGTTTGTGGATTTGTACACAAACACTTAGATAACTTACCGAACTTATTTTAGAGTCCGTGTTAAGATCTTTAGAGGTACTTATTCTGTATTTGTTAGTGAACACGTAGTTAACTTTTAGCTAATATGATATGAGAGCACAACTGTAAACAGTAAAAAAAAAAAAAAAACTCTTATGAGTGCAAACAGTGCAAAAACAATTAAGCATAATGATAGAAATGCATATATCACAGTGAGTGTTAACGAAACAAATGCAGAAATAAAAAAAAGAGTCGATGATAGCAAATACCTAACGGCTAAACCTATTACTCGTACGCGATCCCTCTCACCTTCTGTTTTTAATAATACGGGTGATACACTAACAAATATAAAACCTTCAAGCATTGCCTCAACGGCAAAAACAATTTTAATAAGTGATAAAAATATTAACCCTCAATCAGGCACAATAGAAAACTCTGTATCACCTTCGGTGTCTAATAATACGGTTGATTCGAATACAATAAAAAATATAAAACCTGCAAGCGGTGCCTCAGTGGCAGAAACGATTTTAACAAGTGATGAAAAGATTACCCCCAAATCAGGCATGATGGAAAACTCAGTATCACAGGTGAAAAGCGGTCAAAAGCCTCAAGTACAAGTTGGAATGGATAGGTACATAACAGTGCTAAAACGGGGTCGCAGCCCAACTTCTTCTGCAGTTGCTTCTGTCCCAAAAGTTTTAAAAGAGGGTACAGCTGATAGAATAAGTTCTCAAAATCGGTTTGCAATTTTGGAAGAGGAATCCTCGGAAGCACAAAACGTTACAAAATCTTCTAAGCCACCCCCGATATATCTTAGAGAGCAAAACTCAAGTGATTTAATAAAGAATTTGATCTCGGTAATAGGTGAAAATTCTTTTTATGTAGCTGCAATAAAACGTGGTAGTATAAATGAAACTAAAATACAAGTTAATCGTGAAGATGATTTTCGTAAAGTAATAACTAAATTAGAAGCACTAAAAAAAAACTTTTATACATACCAACTGAAGAGCAGTAAAGGTCTTCAGGTAGTGATAAAGGGCATTGATTCATGCGTAGACCCAGGTGAAATAAAAACGTTTTTAGAAGAGAAGGGCTTTAAAATTAAAAATGTAGTTAATATTAAAAATAGAGAAAAAAATCCCCAGCCACTATTTCGAGTGGAGTTAGAACCCGGCGACGTTAAGCTTAAAAAAAACGAAACTCATCCCATTTACAGTCTGAGATATATCCTGTATAGGAAAATAACGATATAGGAGCCGCATAAAAGGAACGGTCCCGTGCAATGTTTAAACTGCCAAGAATTTGGTCACACTAAGGCATACTGCCATTTAACACCTGTTTGCGTTGTATGTGGAGAATTGCATGGTACAGCTCTCTGCGATAAATCTAAAAACGACCCCAATGTAAAAAAATGCAGCAACTGTGGTGGTAATCACACTGCCAACTATAGAGGATGCCCTGTATACTCTATCGTCAAGCGCTCGGTTGGACCGAAACCTAATCCACCTCAAATTCAGGAAACACATCAAAATAATACTAATGACATTCAGGTACCGCAGCCTAGTAATAACAGAACATCCTACGCTAACGTCCTAAAATCAAACCATATGCCAATGCAAGGTGATTTGCCAAATAATGATGAGACCCCAGTTTCTAATTTAAGTCGTCTAGAGAAAACCATGGAAACACTAGTACAAACAGTAACTAACTTTACGAATACAATGGGTAATATGATGCAGGAAATGTTAAGAATGCAATCGATGTTATTGCAAGCTGTACTTAACAAGTCATGAATTGCTTAAAAATTTGTTTTTGGAACGCAAACGGCATTCGCCAACATAAAAATGAACTAGAATATTTTCTTAAAAGTAAACAAATTGATGTAATGATGGTTTCTGAAACTCATTTGACCTCAAGAAATACGTTTAAAATTAATGGTTATATATTATATGATACCAAGGACCCTCGAGATAGAGCTTGTGGAGGTTCTGCTATTTTGATAAAAACCCGAATCAAACACTACTTAATGTGTGATCATCGTGAAGATTATCTGCAAGCAACGAACATTTGTGTTGAAGAGCTAAATCGAAACTTTGTACTTTCATCTTTATACTCTCCACCTAGATTTTCAATATCAGAAAGCCAATATTATAAATATTTTAAATCATTAGGACCCTGTTTCCTAGCCGCTGGCGATTACAACGCTTAACATACCTTCTGGGGTTCACGACTCATTGCACCAAAGGGTCGTGTTTTGTATAATACAATGTCTAAAATGGATTTAAATGTGGTCGCGAGTGGACAACCAACTTATTGGCCTACTGATCAGCAAAAAATTCCAGATGTCATCGATTTTGGCGTGGTTAAAAACATCCCCGCAGAAACGATTCACGTTGAAGCTTCTTTAGAATTATCTTCTGATCACACACCTACAATTCTTACCATATCAAACCCTTATAGAATTGTATCACCGTCTGGTTACTTAGTGACGTCAGCCACACAAATAAATTGGTTAAAATATAAAAAATATCTCAGTACCCACTGCACTGAAAATATTCCGCTTAGAACACCGGAGAATGTGAATCTTTCTATTGTAAATTTTGACAATTATCTCAAACTAGCTGTTCAACATTCTAGCATAGCCCGCAAAAATATCAAAAATAGTAAAATATATTCTACTGATGTCGAGCGTCTCTTGACTGAAAAAAGGAGAGTTCGAAGAGAGTGGCAATTGCACAGATCCCCTCAACTTAAAAATTTACTAAAAGAGTGCACAAAAAGGCTAAGAAACTTACTGCAGTCTCAAAAAACGGCTTCTCTGGAAAAATATCATAAGGAACTTGATGCAACTCCTCAATCTGATTACTCATTATGGCGTGCAGCTAGAAATCTTAAAAGACCAGTTATCACTAAACCACCATTAAGAAACTTAAATGGACGTTGGGCACGAAATGACATAGAAAAAGGAAATATTTTCGTTAATCATTTGAAAACCGTATTTACCCCTCATACATCTTTCGATACTGCGGTCGAGTTACCACCTGTTGCTGTTAGATCAGCTGTTCCACTAAGGTTTGAAGTAAGAGAAATCGAGAAGGCTATTCATGATTTAAACCCCAAGAAAGCCCCTGGTTTTGATAAGATCAGTAACAAAATGCTTTTGGAGCTACCCAGCATAGCAAAGAAAATTATTCTACTAATTTTTAATGCTATTTTACGCCTTGAATACTACCCACAAGAGTGGAAAGTATCCTTAGTTACCATGATACCTAAACCAGGAAAGGATCCCACAAAAGTTGAGTCATATAGACCTATAAGCTTATTGTCTAATATATCAAAGCTTTTTGAGAAACTTCTAGTGTCTAAATTAACGCCGATTTTAAATGGTAACAGATGTATTCCCAATCATCAATTCGGTTTTAGAAGAAAACACAGCACAATTGAACAAACTCATCGAATAGTAAATGTCATAAGAAAAGCCTTTGAAGAAAAAAAATATTGCTCAGCACTCTTCATCGATGTGTCTCAAGCTTTTGATAAAGTCTGGCATGAAGGTTTACTACTGAAATTGCAGCAAAACTTACCAGCAAATATACACAAGCTGTTACAAAGCTACTTAGTCGGTCGTCAATTTATTATAAAAGAAGGCGAATTTTTAAGTCCTCCACAGCCAATTAGCGCTGGAGTCCCACAAGGCAGCATCCTGGGCCCTCTATTATACTTAATTTATACTTCGGACTTGCCAACAAACAGCTACACCCATAGCTCAACATTTGCGGACGACACAGCTTTTCTAAGCGTACACGCAAACTGTCAAGAAGCATCTCGTTATCTACAGGATCATATATTTGAACTAGAAAGGTGGTTAAAAAAATGGAGGATAAAGATCAATGAGCAAAAATGCGCACATATAACATTCACATTGCGTCGGGAAACATGCCCCCCTATTATAATCAATAATCAAATAATACCCCAACACTCGCATGTAAAATATCTCGGCATACATCTAGATCGGCGTTTAACGTGGAAATGGCATATAGAAGCGAAATTAACTCAAATGAAACTAAAAGCAATTCAAATTAATTGGCTCATTGGAAGAAATTCTGTTCTTAGTCTCGATTGCAAACTTCTACTCTACAACTCTATCTTAAAGCCAATTTGGTGCTACGGTATTCAGTTATGGGGCACTGCCTCGGCTTCTAACATCGAAAAAATTCAAAGGCGCCAAAATAAACTTCTTCGAATAATCACAGCCGCCCCCTGGTACGTCAAAAACTCAAATATCCACAAGGATCTCAATGTGCCATTAGTAAAAACTATGATAACGAAATATGCAGTAAAATATTTAAAAAGGCTGGAACTGCACCCAAATCCATTAGCTAGAAATATTTTAAATTATGGCGGCCACACTAGCTTAAGAAGAAGAGACACTGCAGCACTCACCCAATCAGATGAGCGATAAACACCTACATATGTAAACAGAAACCGTGATGACTAAATCTTTTGTGTTTGGCACTGGCAGGACATAAAGCAAATATTAGGATAAGATTTGATTAATTATTGTTAGTTCATATTTAATATATGAAGATTCAATAAATAAATAATGAAAAAAAAAAAAAAAAAAATTATATTTTTTTCAGTGTCTGCGTAGTTAACATTTATTGTACTTACTTTTTTTAAAGCAAATATTTAAAATAATAAATCCTCTATATGTATGGGAAAGAAAATAAGAATTATAATTTTTTTTATGGTTTGTTTGTTTATTTATTGAAAAAAAAAATCGAAAATATAATTTTAAGTTGAGTTTTATAACAGGAGTGCAAAAATATTATAAACATGCAAAAGTATACTAATGTTTTAATCAAATATAGTATTTATATCAAAATATAAATCTAAATTGGTGTTTATAACAATCGCTCAAAAATATAGTAAAAAAACAAGTGCGTTTGTGTTTTGAGAAATTTATTTAAAACCATCAAAGTAAATGTTAAAAGGGTAGACATTGGGTGTGTTGATCAGAGTTTTCTAACGTATTTTGTTGTGATTTTGGTATATTTAATTGTTGATGCGAATGGATGCATTTAAAAAAGAAAAACCAATTGCGATATTGTAGTAGCAGGTCAACGCAGGTATGCAGCTGAGAAAAGAACATTGTAAGTAAAGATTAGTTGTAAAGTGTCAAGAGTATGCGAATGTGTAAATATATATAATTGTTTGTAAGTAGTTAATGAAGCATCGAAAATTGTTGTAGTGCTTTGCATTATTCAAATTAAAAAAAAAATTATAATCTTGTTTTATATGATTTGAGTTTTTTAGTTAAATATCTGTTGTTGTTTTCTATATTCATACAAAAATTTTAGGTACATCTTTTTTATTTACCATTTTTTGTCTGCACTTGCATGGACATTATTAAGGAATAATTATGGCGCCAACCTCTTTCAGATGTAAAAATCCAAATGCAACAAATTCGCGGAAAGTAACGGAATTTCCGCGAAATAAAAACAATATTTTGCACAATAATTCTTATGTATAATTGGCTGTGCACATTTGTAAGTGGAAAATGAAGCTACGAAAATTGTTGTTGTGCTTTGCCTAACTCGAGTTTTTTTTAAGAAACAAAAAAAAAACATTTTTTATGACTGCTCTTGTTTTTTTAGAATTTAATTTTTTTTTCAGTTAAAGAATTGATGTTTTTTATATTCATATGTACATACATACATACATTTTAGGTAAACCTTTTTTATTTACTATTTTTTTGTGTACACTTGCGTCGCACAGTGGTTGAAAATTTTATTTCATTGGCCAAAAGTCAAATTTTTGTTTGTTTACCGATTCCCAAAATTTTAATTTTATTTAATAGTAAACATATTAAAACTAAGGTAGCCAAAAAAATAGGTCAAAATATTGGTAGTTGTGGTCGTGTCATGTTGTTAAACACAACTTTTTTTTAAATTCAGAAAAAAATGATTTTTTTTATATATAATCCGAAAGAAATTATCATTGCTCAAAAACTATTATCGATAGTGACCTGTTTATTTGCTAGGTTGGTAGTCTTGTTATCTTTAAAAAAGTAATATGTGCGACTGTTTTGTTATTTATATTTGTGATGTTAAGACATAATTTCTAAACTACTATATTTTTATCAAATTTCTATTTTAGTAGAATAGAACTTTTGCGGATCAAAAGGGATTAAGAAGGTAAAACCTCTGAGGGGAAGGTGAAAGTGTTTTCTTTAACCCTGTATATACTCTTGTACCCGTTTGGACCCGTCTGTTTAACACTTTTTTAATTTTAGTGAAATTACTCCAAAAAAAATATTTTTTTGTTTGAAATTTTTTTTTTAAAACTTTTTTTAATTCCGCAAAAATGTTTGCAGAAGTAACAGAAATCATGTGCTAATGCCATAAAAAAATTTTATTATATACAGAATACAGGTAGTACATATAAAATTTTTTATTATTGTTACACAATCAGAAAAACGTATAGCTGCCCTGATTCCTCCTTATCCGTTACACTACTTCGTTTACACTAGCGTATTTTATAGTAGAATAAAGAGCTTAAACAAGCGTTTACGCTTAACAGGTATATTAGAAAGGATTTTAAAATTTTTTTTAGTCTTTTTATTTTATCTGTTTTTATGACTCTAATAATATTCAATGACCCTGTAACTATGCAATGCGTTGTTAAATTTGGGTCAGGTATTTTATAGCATATAAATAAAAGGATTTGGTATGAAAAGGTTTAAAAGCAAGTGACATTCGGATGCAAACTCAGTGGATATAATAGCTTTGTTTCTTTACTTTTTGGGTAAAGTTCGTGAAAATGAGAGCAAGCATAAATTTCTCTCACAATGATACAAAATTACCCAAAAGTACGGGAACAGAAAAAACCATTTTAAGCACAAAATAAAAAGTCAAAAGTGTTTTGACAGTCTTAACAAACCAATAAAAAGTTCGCCACTTTTGAAAAATTGTATATTATCTGTCGAAATAAACTACTATTAACAAAAATAGAACAATACAAACACTTTTACAACAATATACATTATTTTTCTTGATATTTTAATATGAAACCTTTTTATTTAATAACACTATTTTATTCCACAATACTTTCCAAAATTTGTTCATTAGCATTTTTTCTATACCTTTTTTTGGTTTGTTTATGTTTTACAGCTGTTTAACAATTTACACGAAGAAAAAGTTTGGGCTGTTTCGTGCAATAAGAAGAAGAATTTTATTCTCTCAAACTCGCTCTCTTTTACACAAATTTAAAGTACGGGAACGCTTTTCGTGCAAATTGGGATCCCGAGGGATCCCAAAGTAGAGTAAAGAAACAGAGCTAATATATCTGAGCAATAACAACGTTTATCATAAAAACATGGAGAGCTTCAGTTATAAAGTATTGGCCGGAGAGTATTTTAGAAACAAAAACGATGAAGATTTAAAAATTACATTCGAAAAAAGAAAACTTAAATTCCTATAGCACTGAACTACAATTGGACTTAGAAAATAAATTATCTGTTTTCATCAAAAATTTAAAACAGCGATACAGGAAATTTGATTATCACAACGCAAATAAAGGATATTTGGAAAAATGAGACACCATTTTCTACGAAATACTGCAGGCCTATCAAATTTGAATTCAAAAAAGAAAATCATGATGCCATTAACAAAGAAGTTAGTAATATCAAGGCCCAAATTGCAATACTACAGCCATTATAATTAGATTAAGATGGGCAGCAAATTGAAATTAGCTACCAGTTCAAAAAGGAAACATGTTCAAGATGAATATTGCAAATTTGGGTTAATTATAGATCAGCCAAAACAAGGGCCAGACAATACAAATGATGGCAATACCGCAAGAAGATTCTTTTCAGATCCAGAAACAGCATCTGAAATAAGAGGTGTTGATTTTAACCTCATTTTTAGAAGTACTTGCGTGCAATGAAGAAATTGACTCTAGAAAATTTGGAGTTTTTGCTAAGAAAACTGCAAAATTATATACAACCAAGTACCCATGGAAAAATATGTCTGCTACAGTTCACAAAATCTTTTATCACGGATTAAATATCAGTTGGTGCCACTTGGAGATTTATCAGAGGAAGCTCAAGAAAAAAGGAATAAGGATTACAGATTTTATAGAGATCACAATTCTAGAAAAATTTCACGAAATTCCACAAATGAAGATCTATTTAATATATTATTGGCAACGTCAGATCCGTTCATCTCCGGTATTCGAAATCAATGAAAAGTGCAACATCGGGATTAAGATGAAGAAGTCAAAAAACTACTAAAGAGCGTAAATAACACAGAACAGAATATGAAATATTTGCAATCAATATTTCAATTAAATGAACAATAATTATACTTCATTTGATGTAAGACAGACATTGTGTTAGTAAAAAATAATAATAAACAGAACCTCACATTGTTACAAAAGCTATTAAAATCTATTGCTGCTTTTATTTTTAGTTTTTTTATCCACATATGTATGAAATGTTTTAATAAATAAGAAATATTCAAAATTAAAAAAAATCAGAATTCAGCGGATTTATGTTGCTAATATTAACAAATAACAAAAATAATAAATTCTTCTGTAGTAATAGTAAGATTTTAGATAATATTTCTAAAGTTTTTTTAAGTGTAAACAAATTTGACAGCAAAAAATTGTTAATTTTTTCAGTAATAATAGCAAAATTTCCAGTTGATTTATTTTTTTTAATGTTAAAATTTTTTCTTAGCGTAAACATAAATTTTTTTTTTGTGTACCATTATTACAAAAAATGTTAATGGTTACACTATGCTAGTTGAAAAAAAGACAAGCCGGGCACATGGCGTTTTAACATAATTCGGTTACGCTGAATCCAGTGGTGCCCGCGGTTTTTTTCAGAATGGCTCTGGTTTTCAAGATATACCGTTATTTCGAAAATAGAGGAGGTTGCACAACATATATTCGCGTAACTCAAAAACGGTTTAGTTTATTGATATTACTAAAAAAAACCGAAATTACGCAATAAAATTTCATTTAAGAAATATAAAACCTTTTTTCTAATATGAGTAGTCGTTATTGAAACATAATTTTTCTTTTTGAAAGAAAAATAAATTTTTTTATCAAAATTAATAATGTGGAGTTAATCACCATATCGCTTCTACATATTGTGTAAAAATGTCATACAAATATCTTCTATATCCAACTCTAGAGAGAAGAATTAAATATTTAGATGCTAGAAATTCAAATTCAGCAAAGGGCTGATATGGAGAATGTGCCAATGCAGAAAATTTATTTTCAATGACATTTTGAAGTAAAACTTTTTAAATGCGGGTTTTGTGCCATTTACAATACAAAACAAAAGAACAAATATTCAAATTTATCCTATTCCAAAGAAATATGCATGCATTATTACCACACTTTTACTTTGCGATAGGAATTTTGGAAAATCCACAGTTACCGATTAAAAAATTCTTAGAATTAAGAAATAAAGTCAAAAATGCTCCACATCAAACTGGGTATTATAAAAAATTTTATAAAAGCATTGAGCCCAGATGGTGTTGCTTTTACCGAATTGCGCCGAATTTTTCCACGATTAAGCGGCATGAAAGTAAAAGAAGGTATGAAATCTAACTACTTTATTAAATTAGACTTATATTTCATATCATAATGTTTTTATTTTACAGGAACTCTTAATGGACAATTTGAGGTTGCATTGAATGATATCGAGCTATTGGCCTGGAATTGTGTGAAATCAGTAATAGAAAATGTGTTAGGAAATCATCGGTCCGAAAACTGGAGAATTTTAATCAAAAATATGCTAACCGCAATTGGAAACTTAAACGTTAGAATGTCATTGAAAATACATTTTTTGCATTACCAGGCCGAAAAATTTAATGAAGAATCACCAGCCGAGTCTGAAGAACATGGCGAGAGATTTCACCACGTAACAGCCAGGCTCGAACACTGGTATAGCGGCAAACAACTTAATTCGCTATTAGGGGATATTTGTTGGAATCTGCAGGAGGAAGAAGAATACATTTCTAAATAAAAACTTTAACTTTAACTAATTAACAACAAAAATATATGTTTTGAAATTTTTAAGTTTGGTTATTATAAAAAATAAAAAAATTTCATCTTCTCTGAAAAAATCGAAAGTTGTAGACAGGTTTTAATCACTTATAGCTTATTTTGTTTGGAACTTTGTTTTGTATACGCTTAGAACCCTAGCCTTGAATTTTGCACCTGCAGCACCTGAGATACCCCTAGACGGGCCAAATTTATGACCAGCGCAACTTTATTTTTCATTCCCATCATTTGTTTCTAAGGCCTAGGATTCACTCCTAGGGGGATAAAATGTATGACTGACCTCCATTAGTTTTTTGTTCTTAACATTTTCTCAAATTATACTTTCCCTTTATCGCCATCCCTTACCCTGCGGCCACACGATCAACTTTTTGTTGATAGCCTTTTACATATACTGTTTGTCAAAATTTACATAAATTGAAAGCTGTGACGTAGGCTGCACGCAATTTTTAAGCAATTTACTTTCAGACTTTACTTTGTCAGACTTATACTGACAAACGAAAAATTTGCTCAATAAACTTCTAATCAGCTGTTAAATTGAACGTAAAATTTCCAAACAAATGGATAGTTAAAATTGAGAGCAATCTCTTCATCAATTTAAAAAGTGTGAGTGTGTTAGTAAAAAAAATTAGAGTGAGAGTAAATTGAAAGGAATTGAAAGACGAAAACTGATCGTGTGGCATCCATGTTAGGGGGGCTCCCATACAAATATTGCGTTTTATGAAATTCTTAAATTAATTAAAATTTGTCGACTTTTGTGAATAAAATCAAAAGTTGCAAACAGATTTTAATCATTTATGGCTTGTTTTGCTTGGAATTTTGTTTTATATACGTCTGCAGAAGCATAGCTGCATTTTCAAATTTTTTATGAATTTTTAAAAAACAAAAATTTCGAAATTTTGTTAAAAAAAATTATGCGGATACTAGAAAGAAATTTTATCTTTCTTAAAGAAAATTTTATTGCGGAATTTCGTTTTTTTAAGTTTTTTCAATTAGCTAAAGGAATTTCGTTTTTTTAAGTTTTTTCAATTAGCTAAAGGGTTATTGAGTTACGCGAGCATATGTTGTGCAACCTCCTCCATTTTCGAAATAACGGTATATCTCGAAAACCAGAGCCAATCTTAAAAAACCGCGGGCACCACTGGATTCAGCCTACCCGAATTATGTTAAAACGCTAGGTGCCCAGCTTGTCACGCAAAAAAGTGTAAATTTCTTGCACAGTGTTATTATTTAAATCCAAATATGACATTTTTAAAGAATTAAAAAATATAAAAATAAAACATATTTAACGCTAAAGTAAAAAAAATCTAAAGTTCCACTTTGTCCTTAAATTCCGCAATAACTACTCCACCGATTTTAATTAAGTTAAAAGTGGAGAAAAGTTTAAGAATCTATCCGTCGATTAAAAAAAATTTCACTAAAATATCTCCTTCGGTTCAAAAGTTACAGAATTTTGCCCAATGAAAAACGATTTTCAGCCACTGTGCGTCGACATTGTAAGTATGTAAGTATGTGCTTTATAAAATTTAAATTAACATATTATAGTATAGAACAGCACACATGAGCATACCTATTATCAAATTATTAAATAAAACTGAACTTAAACATGTCCTGCCTCGCGTTATTGGTGATAAAAAAAAGTTGAACTACCTTCCTTTTTGTATTATGCATATGTATTTGAAGTCATTATTTTGGTTTAAATATATACTTACAGCCTTATTTATAAAAAATAAAACAGGTTAAAAAAGGGTTTATGAAACGGATTTTATATGAAAATTAGTTGGTAAATTAATTTCAGCAAAGTAATCCAATTCACAATGTGATCTAGAGTACTGCCTGCTGTCATGAAAATGTTATTTTTTTTTTTGTTTCTTAAAAAACCTCGAGTAAGGCAAAGCACAACAACAATTTTCGACGCTTCATTTCCCACTTACAAATGTGCAAAATATTGTTTTTATTTCGCGGCATCATACGTACTTTCTTTTCAGTCAAATGATCACTTAAAAAGCATAATAAGTGAACCGAAAATTCCGTTACTTTCCGCGAATTTGTTGCATTTGAGTTTTTGAGTCTGAAAGAGGTTGGCGCCATAATTATTCCTTAATAATGTCCATGCAAGTGCAGACAAAAAATGGTAAATAAAAAAGATGTACCTAAAATTTTTGTATGAATATAGAAAACAACAACAGATATTAAACTAAAAAACTCAAATCATATAAAACAAGATTATAATTTTTTTTTTAATTTGAATAATGCAAAGCACTACAACAATTTTCGATGCTTCATTAACTACTTACAAACAATTATATATATTTACACATTCGCATACTCTTGACACTTTACAACTAATCTTTACTTACAATGTTCTTTTCTCAGCTGCATACCTGCGTTGACCTGCTACTACAATATCGCAATTGGTTTTTCTTTTTTAAATGCATCCATTCGCATCAACAATTAAATATACCAAAATCACAACAAAATACGTTAGAAAACTCTGATCAACACACCCAATGTCTACCCTTTTAACATTTACTTTGATGGTTTTAAATAAATTTCTCAAAACACAAACGCACTTGTTTTTTTACTATATTTTTGAGCGATTGTTATAAACACCAATTTAGATTTATATTTTGATATAAATACTATATTTGATTAAAACATTAGTATACTTTTGCATGTTTATAATATTTTTGCACTCCTGTTATAAAACTCAACTTAAAATTATATTTTCGATTTTTTTTTTCAATAAATAAACAAACAAACCATAAAAAAAATTATAATTCTTATTTTCTTTCCCATACATATAGAGGATTTATTATTTTAAATATTTGCTTTAAAAAAAGTAAGTACAATAAATGTTAACTACGCAGACACTGAAAAAAATATCATTTTTTTTTTTTTTTTTTTCATTATTTATTTATTGAATCTTCATATATTAAATATGAACTAACAATAATTAATCAAATCTTATCCTAATATTTGCTTTATGTCCTGCCAGTGCCAAACACAAAAGATTTAGTCATCACGGTTTCTGTTTACATATGTAGGTGTTTATCGCTCATCTGATTGGGTGAGTGCTGCAGTGTCTCTTCTTCTTAAGCTAGTGTGGCCGCCATAATTTAAAATATTTCTAGCTAATGGATTTGGGTGCAGTTCCAGCCTTTTTAAATATTTTACTGCATATTTCGTTATCATAGTTTTTACTAATGGCACATTGAGATCCTTGTGGATATTTGAGTTTTTGACGTACCAGGGGGCGGCTGTGATTATTCGAAGAAGTTTATTTTGGCGCCTTTGAATTTTTTCGATGTTAGAAGCCGAGGCAGTGCCCCATAACTGAATACCGTAGCACCAAATTGGCTTTAAGATAGAGTTGTAGAGTAGAAGTTTGCAATCGAGACTAAGAACAGAATTTCTTCCAATGAGCCAATTAATTTGAATTGCTTTTAGTTTCATTTGAGTTAATTTCGCTTCTATATGCCATTTCCACGTTAAACGCCGATCTAGATGTATGCCGAGATATTTTACATGCGAGTGTTGGGGTATTATTTGATTATTGATTATAATAGGGGGGCATGTTTCCCGACGCAATGTGAATGTTATATGTGCGCATTTTTGCTCATTGATCTTTATCCTCCATTTTTTTAACCACCTTTCTAGTTCAAATATATGATCCTGTAGATAACGAGATGCTTCTTGACAGTTTGCGTGTACGCTTAGAAAAGCTGTGTCGTCCGCAAATGTTGAGCTATGGGTGTAGCTGTTTGTTGGCAAGTCCGAAGTATAAATTAAGTATAATAGAGGGCCCACGTTGCTGCCTTGTGGGACTCCAGCGCTAATTGGCTGTGGAGGACTTAAAAATTCGCCTTCTTTTATAATAAATTGACGACCGACTAAGTAGCTTTGTAACAGCTTGTGTATATTTGCTGGTAAGTTTTGCTGCAATTTCAGTAGTAAACCTTCATGCCAGACTTTATCAAAAGCTTGAGACACATCGATGAAGAGTGCTGAGCAATATTTTTTTTCTTCAAAGGCTTTTCTTATGACATTTACTATTCGATGAGTTTGTTCAATTGTGCTGTGTTTTCTTCTAAAACCGAATTGATGATTGGGAATACATCTGTTACCATTTAAAATCGGCGTTAATTTAGACACTAGAAGTTTCTCAAAAAGCTTTGATATATTAGACAATAAGCTTATAGGTCTATATGACTCAACTTTTGTGGGATCCTTTCCTGGTTTAGGTATCATGGTAACTAAGGATACTT
This sequence comes from Pollenia amentaria, assembly GCA_943735925.1. Classification (NCBI taxonomy): domain Eukaryota; kingdom Metazoa; phylum Arthropoda; class Insecta; order Diptera; family Polleniidae; genus Pollenia; species Pollenia amentaria. The sequence goes on along the minus strand of OX031006.1, from coordinate 111,709,380 downwards.
TCCACTCTTGTGGGTAGTATTCAAGGCGTAAAATAGCATTAAAAATTAGTAGAATAATTTTCTTTGCTATGCTGGGTAGCTCCAAAAGCATTTTGTTACTGATCTTATCAAAACCAGGGGCTTTCTTGGGGTTTAAATCATGAATAGCCTTCTCGATTTCTCTTACTTCAAACCTTAGTGGAACAGCTGATCTAACAGCAACAGGTGGTAACTCGACCGCAGTATCGAAAGATGTATGAGGGGTAAATACGGTTTTCAAATGATTAACGAAAATATTTCCTTTTTCTATGTCATTTCGTGCCCAACGTCCATTTAAGTTTCTTAATGGTGGTTTAGTGATAACTGGTCTTTTAAGATTTCTAGCTGCACGCCATAATGAGTAATCAGATTGAGGAGTTGCATCAAGTTCCTTATGATATTTTTCCAGAGAAGCCGTTTTTTGAGACTGCAGTAAGTTTCTTAGCCTTTTTGTGCACTCTTTTAGTAAATTTTTAAGTTGAGGGGATCTGTGCAATTGCCACTCTCTTCGAACTCTCCTTTTTTCAGTCAAGAGACGCTCGACATCAGTAGAATATATTTTACTATTTTTGATATTTTTGCGGGCTATGCTAGAATGTTGAACAGCTAGTTTGAGATAATTGTCAAAATTTACAATAGAAAGATTCACATTCTCCGGTGTTCTAAGCGGAATATTTTCAGTGCAGTGGGTACTGAGATATTTTTTATATTTTAACCAATTTATTTGTGTGGCTGACGTCACTAAGTAACCAGACGGAGATACAATTCTATAAGGGTTTGATATGGTAAGAATTGTAGGTGTGTGATCAGAAGATAATTCTAAAGAAGCTTCAACGTGAATCGTTTCTGCGGGGATGTTTTTAACCACGCCAAAATCGATGACATCTGGAATTTTTTGCTGATCAGTAGGCCAATAAGTTGGTTGTCCACTCGCGACCACATTTAAATCCATTTTAGACATTGTATTATACAAAACACGACCCTTTGGTGTAATGAGCCGTGAACCCCAGAAGGTATGTTTAGCGTTGTAATCGCCAGCGGCTAGGAAACAGGGTCCTAATGATTTAAAATATTTATAATATTGGCTTTCTGATATTGAAAATCTAGGTGGAGAGTATAAAGATGAAAGTACAACGTTTCGATTTAGCTCTTCAACACAAATATTCGTTGCTTGCAGATAATCTTCACGATGATCACACATTAAGTAGTGTTTGATTCGGGGTTTTATCAAAATAGCAGAACCTCCACAAGCTCTATCTCGAGGGTCCTTGGTATCATATAATATATAACCATTAATTTTAAACGTATTTCTTGAGGTCAAATTTGACCTCAAGAAATACATTAAAGAATTAAATATAAATTAAGTATAATGTAGTGTGCAAACTAGTTGCAGATCGCATAACCACTAACCACTCTGAAATCTATACATACCATCTCAATCAGAGTAGGGTGAATGCCACACTTATTGGCAAATGAGAAGATCACATTACAATAACTTGTCCATTGACTTACGTGCATATATTTGAATGTAAGTCAGTGCAAATAGCACGATACAAATGCATGATAATAAATATAAAAAAAATATATATAATTGCTAATCAATCAGAATATATGTATGTGAGTGACAAACATAATTGAGTACATTCCAGACCCATATAATCTGATTGGTCAAAATAATTATGCAAAGAGAAATTCTTGATACCTCCGTGGTATCGAAAGAGATGGATACATTTTCATAATAATTAGAATAGGTAGAAAAACTTAAGTTAAGTTCTCATAGGAAGTATATTAGAAGATCAAAAAATTAATAGTGGCAGACTTTGATTTATGTATAACGTTAAAAAAAATAAATAACGTGAAGCATAATATTACATGGCGATTCTGCCAGCTCGAGCACAGAAAGTTTACAAAACATAGCCAATTTTTACATCGTACCAACTCGGGCCAAGATCGTGTGGACATCAAGTTAATTATACAAAAACGCATGGAAGACGAAGTAAATAAAATTTTCCAACATTGGGAAAAATACCTGGAGGACAAAGTCAAGAAAGTTGGCAAACCCACGCAAGAAGAAGAATACGTACCAAAACCCTCTAGCACCAGGGGAACTGTATATCCAGCCAACAAACCATTGCCATTGACAGCAGGCCCAAAGGCAATAACAATAGAAGAATAACCGAAAAGAAGACAGGTTACCGTAACGCCGAAATGAAGCAAACAACAACGAAATGCGCCGGGAAGAAATTTCAGAAAATAAAGGAATTAGCCACATTATACAACAAATTGACACTGGCAACAAGGAAAGAAGAAATAAAAGAGATAAAACAAAAAACAAACACAAATATAATAGTAACTTAAATGCAGTAGGTCCTAGAGTAAATTCACAACAAATAATATTTTATAATGGTCATGCAAATTAGAAAATTGTACTTATATTGAAAATGTAATCTTAAACAATACTTTTACTTATATTTCATTACATTTTATTATCATTTATTATTAGAAATTCAAAACACATACATAATTACGTTGTAATTAGGTATATTAAAGTTTTTTTAACAGTAAATAATAATGGACAAAAAAGAAAAAATATAAACCATAAAATCCCTATAGATTTCACAATTAAAGAAAGAAAAAAGTTAAGCTTAGAAGAAAAATTAGCGTGGTACACAGAATTTTGGGAACAGATAGGTATGAACCGTAGTCCAACGATGGAAGACTTATTAGAAAGACGGAGTATAGAAGAGGAGACAGTTCGGATGATTGTGACGCAGGAGAGAGTAAACTTTAATATGCTAAAGATTGTACTTATTTTTCATGAAAAATTTAAATATATAGAGAAATTACTTTTAACTAATTCTTTTATTATATAAACATTATTAAGTAATATTTCCATTTTTGTCTTAAATGGAAAAAATATATAAGAAGGTAATCAATTTATTATCCAACGCAAAAAATCCTTAAGTAAGGGATACACAGCAGAAACTATACAGTTAAAGAAACAGTTAGAAAGACATTCTTAGCAAATTTAGAAATACTTCGCGATACATTTCCTGACAGTATACATAATTCATTTTTCAATATTATATATAAAACAAAAATAACAACTAACGTAGAGAACAGAATTCGACAAATACAAGTCCGAACGGATATAGGCATACTAATTTCAACATAAAAGGAACCCTACAAACCAAATCAATTTACACGGGTGACACAGACGGACACAGAAGGACACAATAAGGAAGCTCGCAGACAGAATAGAACAATTAACAATGGAACTGAATGAAATTCAGATAAGCACTTGAGAATAAGAAAACAGGAACATAGTAACTGAGACGAATGCAGTTATAGCATTTAATACCTTAAAAAACGGACTGAAAAACAATGACATTACCAGAACAATAGAAGCAAGTAGAGTAAAGGAGCTTAGCGAAGCTATTGAAATATCATTAGAAGCTTCCACTGATATTAGAAAGAACCAAGTATGTTCCAGATAGTGCAACCAAGGAACAATTTCAGGAATTTCAATAACAACTACAAAAATAATTTTAATTCAAACTATTCCCGTAATAGAAACAGTAACCATAGTGAGCACGATAACAATAACACTATACATACATAGAAACACAAATAATAATGCCAACAGATTCAACCATAATAGAAACGGATGCAATAGCAGTGTAAGCCGTGGTGGAATGAATAACAACAATAGAGGTACTCATAGAAGAAATGATGACAGAAACAAAGGCAACAACAATAACACTAATAACAACTATCGTAACAACAACCAATATAGAGGACGGAGTACAAGAACAGGGAAACTCGCGAAACCCGGACACCGTACGACAACAGGGATCTCCGGAGCAAACTGAATAAATTTAAACAAAGTATTTACCATTTCATCTGATCTTAAAACTATGTCAAACTAAGTGTACTAAACACACATCGTATACTTACTTTTTTAATAGACACCGGAGCCGATGTCTCCTTGTGCAAAGAGGATTTGTTACCAAAATATGATGAAGATCCAGATGACTACTGCTGTTTAACAGGAATAACAAGGGAAGAAATAAAACCACTGGGTTCCTCAGAAATACAAATATAAATTGATAAAACAACATTCAAACATAAAATACACATGGTGAAAGAAGGCTTTCCCATTAACACTGATGGCATACTCGGACGAGATTTTCTGTTAAAATACAAATGTAACATAGACTATGAAACATTTATACTAACCGTCAATGTCGGAAAAGAAATTTTGACGTTACCAATACATTCAATTTAACAACAATAAAGATTCCCCCAAGGAGTGTTACGAACCAGTTTTTTCATCTTGGGCCATGGTTACCCTACCAGCTCTACTCGGTGTCATCTCCCTAGGGGGTGTTCTCAACCCTTTGGTTGACTCTGGTTCGCAGCTAGAACAAAAACAAACTGAAACCAAAAACTCAAAAACATCAACAAACTTATGCTAGGAACACAACTGGGGCGAACGACGAATTTTTGGCCGCGAATATTCGTCGCCAAAAATAAAAGTCGTTTGTGTATATGAAAATGCACACAATCCGTGCGCCGGCGAAAATTCGTCAGACGCGGCGAACTTTAAATAGATTTAATTCTATTTCACACGCCGGCGAACGACGAATAAATCAGTACTAGGTGACCATGTTTGGTTTTAGTTAAGAAGTAGTTTAGTAAATAAAGTTACTTTTTACTTTAATAATTGTTTTTTTTTTTTATTGTACATATAACACATAAAATAAGTATACAAAGTATTTTGCTATAAAAATTGGTTTTAGTTGTGTTTTTGATTATGTTTTTATTTTTATGCATTATTTTTTTGAATATGGTCACACTATTTCTCTCTATTTGCACAAACAGTAATCAACTTTCTCAATTATAAAAGCTGCTTGTTTTTCGTCGTTATTGTGCTTCATACGACGAATTTACTCAACGAATTTTTACGGAAAAATTCGTCGTGTTGGGCGAAATTCGTCGTTCGTCCCAGTTGTGTTCCTAGCATTACTCTTAACTTCACCTGGAATAACAATTCAATGGGATGTTGATCTCAAATCGACCATTTCGCAACCATGACTGCGATATCCACACATTGTTTCCTACGGTCCCATAAATCCGCCTTTCGTCGCCCTTTCTAAATCAACAATTCCTAAAAAGTTATTAGTTACTCGGATTTTATCATTTTTACAACCATACAAATACATTAACTTTATTAATAATTTTCTTCTAACCTGTTTATCTTATATATAAATTTGTTTTACTTAATTCTACTATTACATAATAAATATACCTTCACATAATTAATAAAAATACTAACTAACTTTATTTTTTTTTCAGATTCCTTCCTCGACTTTGTAATCGGCCGTTACTTTTTGTTTAAAAATATTCTGTTTCCGGTGTCAATAATTATATCTTAAAAAAAATCTGTATTTTACTTCAATATATTCTTCTTAAATTTCTTATATTTTTTTCTGTTTAGCTATCTTAAGTACTCAAAATGGTCATATCCTCAATGCCGGATGTAAGAATAAATGGCTACCTACGCCTGAAGGAGCTCCCTAATGACGTTTTAACCAAAAACAATTGTTTATGAAATTACTTTCGCGCCCAATTTGAGCACCTACGGCAACTAAATTTAAATTCTATTATTATTTTCTTTCTCTAAGTTCTTCCATTTTGAATATTATTTCTATATCCTCTTTCTTTTTTTTTTAAGATACGAGTATCAAATTCTCTAATTGATGTTTCCTTTTATTTTTTTTAGATATTTTGTAGGCCTCACTGGAATCAATTAAAATACGGTACACTCAACACTATGCAACAATACTACACTCTCGATTATTTCGCATAACAGCACAATTCTAAATAGCTTCAATTAATTTATTTACTAACTCTACTTAATCTATTCTTTTTTTATATATATTTATATGTTAAATTTTTTTCTTTATTAATTTTTCTCAATATGCATAGTTTTTCTGCTTTTTCTTTTGTATATTTGTTGTTAAATTTTATTCTATATGTATACTAATTTTTTTTATGGTTATTCAAATTTGTTGTTTTTGTATATAACTTTTTATTGTATGTGCCTATTTATTTAATAAAAATTTACTAAATATTCAGATACTTTACTTTTTGCCTTTTTTTCTGTCTTTTGATTTTCACAGATTTTTGGAACACTTGGGAATAACAAGTTCCTCAGGACCTAACGCGCAATACTTATTTTCCCCTCCAAATATATGGCCTTTAAGAATATAATATAAATAAAAAGACTTACCTGGCTATTTTTACTGTGATTAACTCATCCATCAGCAGTTCCAAGAAAATAGCCAGCTATATGGGAAACACTTTTCTATTTTTTTTCATCTATACACTCCACATTCACAAACAGTATTTCTCAACGCACAAGACGAATTCAAACAAGCACTTTTATCTCAAATTTGTTAGACTTTTACCCAAACGAATTTTTCACACCATTTTAATAAATAAATTGTTACAAATTTAAGAACACTTATATGAACCTTGTTTGTGAATATAAAGTTTCTTTTGTGTTTCTTTTTTTCTTTTATTCTAACTATGCAACAAACTAACTTTTTACTCTTCTTTTTGCTAAAACACTAAAATTATTAACTCTAGACTTCCGATTCACTGCAGTCTTAGCACCACACTGTAGATTTATACTGGTTGTATTAGTCTTTCCTTTTAAATTATTATTTAATCTTGATTAAACTTAGATTTAACTTGGGCACTTCTCAACCCTTTCTAAACCTACTGTTTTACTCTTTTATACTACCTACAGCCTATGTACTTCAATTATTTCTGCCGGGCTTATTTCGCGCCAATCCTTATTTACTCAGTTCATGCCCATATTAGGAAATTTTCTTGTTAGCTTTTCATAAATATATTTATGTACATTTTCCCGCTAAACATTTTTTTCCCAACTAACATTCTTATATCATGTTCGTCAGGTTGTAGTATCCTAAATAATTTATTCCGTTATTGGTTGTCGCTTCCTTCATCGCTTTTAAAAACATGAATTTTGGGAAGTGATCAACGACAATAAAAATATAACAATTTCCCATTTTTGATCAAGGAATTTACCCATGAAATCTATATACAATTTTTTGAATGGTCTTTCGGTTACAACTGGTTTTCCCATTTCCGGTTTCAGGTTTAGGTTACATGGCTTTGATTCCTTACACACTCTACAATTAGCTACAAAATTTTTTACTTGTATATTGGCCAATAGAAATTTCGTTTTAACCTTTCAAGTATTTTTGCTACAGCGCTGCTGTTAGTGTTGAATGAGCATTTTCGATTATTTGATGTGTAATCATTGCCGGAATGCATAATTTCCACGGCGATTCTTCCCTTATTTGTTCAAAACCTATCTTTTTGAATTGCAAACCGTTTTCTACTTTTAAATCAGGCAATTTGTTTTTGTTTTCCTGTACATGATTTGCCAAATCTACATACTCATCGCTTTCAAATTCCGACGTTTTCCGATCGAAACAGAAATGTTTTATTTCAAAATCGAATACTTGTAATTTAAGTGACCACCTTGCTAACCTTCCACTTAAATTCTTCAATGTCATCAGTCATTTAAGACTAGCGTGATCAGTGACGATGGTAAAGGCATCATCTCTAGATATTGTCTGAATTTTTGTACAGCCATAACCGCAGCATTTTCTCAGTTACGCTCTAATTTTTTGACGTGAGTTTAACTTTTGCGAAAATAAGTCTATGGGGTGTTCTTCGTTTTCATTTGGTACAACACTGCTCCTATACCATATTCACATGCATCGAATTGCACATAAAATATCTTGGTAAATTCCGGATGACGAAGCACTGGTGCTGAGGTTAGAGCCTTTTTTAACTTTTCGAACGCATCAATGGCCTCTGGTGTCATTTCAAATTTTTTGAATTTTTTTAGGGTGTCTGTAAGTGCAGATATGACCGAAAAATTTTTAATGAATCTGCGATACCACCCTGCAATATCCAAAAAACTTACTTCTCTTACCAATTTTAGAACCTTTATATCCCTGATAGCCTTAACCTTATTAGGATCAGTTTTAAGCATTCCACCACCCACAAGAAAACCTAAATATTTCAACTGTTTGAAGCAAAATTGTGATTTCTTTAAGCCTATTGTCAAATTTGCTTTCTGTAGACAATTCGCTGCTTCCTCCAGTAACTTTAAATGCTTATCGAAGTCATTTGATATTATCAACAAATCGTCTAGATAAATAAAAACATTGTCCTTTAACGTCTGCGGTATCACCTTGTCCATTAATCTGCACAAACGCTGGGCCGCATTACAGAGGCCAAAGGGCATAACCCGAAATTGGTACAATGGTCTCCCTGCAACGGTAAAAGCGGTGTACGGTCTGCTTTCTGGTTCCAGCTCTATTTTTCAGAATGCGTATTTCAGATTTACGCTACTAATAAAATAGGTTTCGTCAATCCTACTTAATATGCCATCTATATTTTGCAAGGGACACACATCCTTTACAGTTACCTTATTAAGCTTTCTTGCGTCCAAACAACATCTATTTTTACCTGGGTTTCTTACGATGGTGGTCCTATTACTCCAAGGGCTATCACTAATTTCTATTACATTTAATTCTAACATATTGTCTATTTCCCTATAAGTTATTTCCTGAACTGCCGGCGAAATAGGATAATGCCTGTCCTTTACTGGCTCACGTCTATTAATTTAATAGAATGCCTCTCCAAATTTGTTTTACCCAAACCTTTTTTCTCAAATGTGTCAAATTTACCCACTACTTCGTCTAATCATGGCTTTTGCTCCTCATCGAATTCATGAGGACACATCCTATAATCGTCCTTGTCCTGCACAACATCGTTTAAGACTTTTTTCTTTCCTATATCACTTACGCCTATAATATCTGGAGCTAAACTAAAAGTTCGCCAAAAATCTACTCCTAGGCATAAAGTCTGTTCCAAATCAGGACAAAGATATAGAGCTGGATGATCACTCTTATCTTTGTACTTCATAGATAAATTTACTTTACCTAATATTCTATGGTGTTGACCACTTGCAGTCTTCACGTTGAAGAATATTGGTATTATTTTTAACCCTAGTTCATCTACTACTTCTCTACATCCATTTTCTAATATGCTAACGGAGCTACACTGTCTTTTACCCTGACATTACTTTTCCCTTTACCTCTACACTTTTATCACCTAACTTATCTATTCTAGTCACAGAACCTACAATCATTCTTTTTATTTCCTGTTTCTTTCTGTACTTTTCCATAAATTTAAAAGTTCTATTCGACACAGGTTTTCGATGCCCCTCAGTGTTAAATATTCGTCCTCTAACGTAGTCATAAAAATCCTGTCACGTTTCTAAAGGTAAGTTGTGTCTTATTCTAGGCATATATTTTGCAATTTGTTTCCAATCTAGATACTCATTGTTTTCCTTCGTTTGTACTACATATATTTTGCCGTGTTGGGATTCTGGGATGGACGTAGGTCCCCATTCATTCCCACGCCCCGTCTCAATTTTCCCTGGCAATTTGGTGTTATGACGTTAGGTCTTCCACACCGGTAACAAAACAATGTTCTTTCGGTTGAAGGACATTCCATAAAAACGTGCCCTGGTACTTTGCAGTTCCAACATATTAACTAAGGTTTTTGTTGATTCATATGTATGGCAGACAATTCTAAATTTTTAGATATATTTTCTTTCAGACTTGTATAATTATTTTGATCTACATATTGTTTCTCAGGTGTTATAGTTCTGGCTGGTGGCTGTAAATTCTTACTATCTCTCCTAGGAAAATTTCTTTCGGCCTCATTCAATTCTAAGTTGTTCCACAGATGAAACTGAAATTCCGTTTTAAAATCTTGATCATGTCGTATTCCGGCATTGCTTGAATCAAATTAGCGCGGATCTGATTTATCGCATGGAAGAACTGATCAATGGACTCGTTGTTATTCTGCCTTCTCTCCACTAGATCGCACATGATCTTAAAACTTGACCTCGAAGTTTGGTATTGACTAAACAGAGCTAGTAGGGTAACCAGGCCCAAGATGAAAAAACCGGCTCGTAACAGGAGTGAAATAATAGTACCATTTCAGTTAGATATTGAAGAAGATGGGGTTGTTTGCAATCGATAAATTGCAGAAGGTATATTTATATATAAAATGCCATTATTCCTAAAAACGGTAATAAACATATTAAACTATTTAATATATCGGATAGAATACAATAATAGAAAATTTTCAAGTAGAAACCATACCACTAAAGAACTATGAAATATATAGAACTAGCGATGGGGTGACCCAGTAGGCTAGCTTGTAGTGAGCTAGTCTATTATTAGCGGGGTTGCGGGTTCGATTCCCGCCAGATACTCTGGTTTCCTGCAGACACGCAAAAAGCTCCGCGGGATTTAGTGTAGGAATAATAAAAAAAAAATTGAGAGGGGAATTGCTAAAAATATGTACTTGAGAAATATCAGTCAATATTTCATTTGGAAGGTGAGAGTCTAACAAAAAATAATTTTTATAACCAAACTATCCATTTGAATGACACGAATCCAGTTTACATAAATAACTATCGCTTACCGCAGACAGATACTGAGGAGATAAATAATCAAGTTAAAAATTTATTAAAGCAAAGGATAATAGAACCATCAATAAGTCCATACAACGCTCCGTTAGTTCCTAAAAAGAGACAGGATGATTTAAAGAAATGGAGACTAGTCGTTGATTTCAGAAAATTAAATGGCAGGATAGTTAATGACAAATTTTCGTTGACAAGACTGCACGACGTTTTAAATAGACTGGGGAGAGCGAAATATTTTTCCACTTTGGATATGACAAGGTCATTCCGTCAAATTGAACATGATGAAAAATCATAACTTTTGACAGCTTTTTCAACTCAAAAGGGCCATTTTAAATACACCAGATTACCTTTTGGACTAAAGATATCATCTAATAGTTTTCAGAGAATGCTAACCAAAGCATTGTTTGGATAAGAATCTGAAGCATTTTTATATGAGGATGACATAATTGTTTTTGGATGTAGTCTAAAACTTCACAACAGCAACTTGATTAATGTTTCTGACAGATTGTCCAGATACAATCTGAAACTTTATGAAAGCAAGTGCTGTTTCCACAGATTACACACATATATGTCACGATACGGAAGATTTTTTGTCCCTTTCTTAGGAAGCTGCCCTTTTTGCATTTTTCTTTGAACCATCTTTTATGCCGCAATACAATGAACACAAATTTATTTAGTTGAAATTCATTTGCAAAACTATTGTAAAAATTAACTTTTAACTTTACGGCAACACTAGTAAATAATATTTAAGTAAGCAAATAACATTATAAAACAAAACAATACTAATAAATAAATTTTGTTGATATAATGCTTTTGTTAAACGTGGTTTGTGTTTTCTAATTTTTTTTGCGATCACGCAATTTCTGTTGATTGTAGCGGCCTGTTTTTACACATTGCCAATTTACTACCAAAAAAACGCTTTTTGTCTCTTTCTTCGAAAGCTGCCCTCGCAACTGATTTGGGCCTTTTTCATACGTCACTTTTTACATATGTATCTGTGTGTAATCTGTGGTTGTTTCTTAAAACCAGAAGTTGTATACTTGGGTCATATCAAGTGGTTTCAAACCAGACCCAAGTAAACATAAAACAATTTATAAATATCCAATCCCTAAAAACGTTGATGACGTTAGAAGATTGTCAGCATTCTGCATTTATTATAGAAGATTCATCAAAAATTTCGCGGAAATTCCAAACTGTCTGAATAATGTACTAAAGAAAGGAACTAAATTTAAATCGTCAAAAGAATGTCAGTTATCATTTGAAAATTTAAAAAATAAACTAATTAGCTCACCTATTTTACAATACCCAGATTTTATCAAAACATTCATTTTAACAACGGATGCATCAGATTTTGCACTGGGTGCAATTTTATCTTAAGGTCCGATAGGCGTGGATTTACCAATATCATATGCAAGTATTTCCCTAAATAAACATGAAAGAAACGAACCAGTAATTGAAAAAGAACTACTAGGAATTTATTGGGGCATACAATTTTTCAGACCATATTTATATGGAAGGAAGTTTAATTTGTCACTGATCACAGACCAGTAGTTTCTTTATTCTCACATAAAACTCCTACTTCAAAGCTGACAAGAATAAGGTTAGAACTATCAGAGTATGATTTTAAAATAATATATAAAAAAAGAGTAAATAACACATATGCAGATGCCTTATCCAGAATACAAATTGATTCTGAGATATTAAAAATATGATACCATCAGAAAATGATGATAAAGTAAAGAAAACACTAGTAGTAACAAGAGGTATGAGTAAAAATTCATTAGAGAATAATATCATAAGCGGATCTTATAAGGACCCTGATCAACTCTATATATAGGACACCACATCTATTAATGATGTTGCTCCGTTTTTGACAATCAAAATTTAGTAGGAAGGACAATATTAATTGGTGCTAAATTTAAACTATAATCTTTAAAACCATCCTAAAACAGTATATTGAAGAACGTATTAATATTACTATTGGAAAGTAAGAAAAAAGTGAAATAAATTTTAACAAAAATAGATTGCATTAAAGAAACTTTTAAAGAAAATTGAGAAACAAAAAGTAGAAAAGATAAAAATAGGTGATAGTCAGCTGTGTGGTGGAGACTTGCTACATTTACTTCACATTTGTGAGACTAACTGGACCGTGGTTAAAGAGCAAAAAATATTACTAAGGTCAAAGCTTTTACAAACAGCTTTTTTGACCACAAAATATTTTTACTGTAACGCCTAACTGTATGCAACACTTATCCCATATTATAAAAGTCATTATAAAAATATAAGGCAGAGCTGTACAATACATCCACTCGTGCTGTTTAAGTTATATACAGCTATGGGCACCACTACATTGAAAGCTTTGCATGTGTGGCATTGTATTGGTTTGTTTATGTTTGCATTTGTTGGTTTTTGTACATTTGTACGCTTTGTTTTTTTCTCATTTCATGACATGCGACGCACGTCTGCTTCGTTCGAAATGTTCTGCTAGACTAAGCACAATTTCTTTTCTCTGCTTCGCTCATCAATTTTGTATATGTACACATCGTTCGCTCTTTTTGAACTTTGATTTTGAATTTGCCCATAGCTTGATTTTGAATTTGCCCATAGCTGGTTATATATGAAAAAAAAATCCAAAAATTTAGCTACACCGTCAGCAAAGCGCAGAATTTATGAACTTTCACCTAATAACCATGATGGACATTCTGTGGGTTTGTTGGCAGTAAAGGATTTAATGAATATGATGTCAACTCTTATGGATGAAAAGCTACGTAATATGAAACAAGATGTTGAGGAGATAAAAACCAATGTTAATGGACTTACGACTAAGATGGACGGGTTAAACCCGAAAATGAACAACTTAAAATAGAAGTCAGACAGCTAAGAGATGACAAAGAAAAAGATAATCAACAAATAGTGTATCTTCAGGAACTTATTAAGCGAAATAACATAATTTTTAAAGGTACATATTTCAGTCAAAAGCACACTAGAGGATGCTGTTAAAGATTGCTGCAAAGAAAACCTGAGACTTTCACAACAGATAAGTATATTATCAACAAGAAAATTACATGAGAAGGATGGAAAAGTTGGAGTTGTTGCTGAATTTAGTTCTGGAGAAATTGTAAGAGGAGTTCTTAAAAGCACCAAAAATTTAGCTGGATCTAAAATTATTTTGGAACGAGATCTAAACAGCGATAAACAACAAGATAAACGGGTAATGCTAGAACTAAAAAAAGAATTTTATGAAATAAATGGTAAACATAATGGTATAGTACGTAATGAAAGAATGAAAATTGGCGACAAATAGTTCTGGTGGAACAAAAACAAAAAATTAGTTTGTGGAAACCAAGAAATGTTGCCTTTGAAAGTCTATTTGGGCCCAATATAAAATCGGTTAAGTTAGATTATTATGAAATTTTATCCAACTCAATCTGTAAAGCCTAATCGCATATATAATAGCAAAAAGCAAAATACGATTGATCTAAATATTTTATCTTATAACATACATGGCTTAGAAAATAAAGTCTTATACAACGTTTTTTTTTTAAATTTATAAAAACTTATGATATATTTATATTATTAGAAACTCATATATCTCAGGAGTAAGTAGAGAGATTTAAGAAGTTTTTCGACGGCTATGAAACGTTTTGGAAGCAGGTTTGGAAGAGGAATCGCAGGTTATGTTTATGGTGTAAAAAAAGATCTAATAAAACACTAGTAGTAACAAGAGTATGAGTTCTGCATAATGGAAGAAATTGAGTTAATTAAAATTAAAACTAGCAATAAATCAATCAACATAATACCATTGTATCTTAGATCAGCTACATGGGACGATGATTTTGGCGATGTGAGGAGATTTTTAATAAATGGGAATGTAGAAAATTTAATTTTGATGGGAGATCTAAATATCCGTATAGGTAATCTACAACAACCTTTGGATGAATTTATAAAATACACTTTTAGATCCGGATTTTATACAAGAAAATCTAGTGATCTGACTACAAACACTAAAGGCAAATTATTTCTCGAATTCTGTCAAGATTTCGGTTTGCATATTTTAAATAGATGTACAAAAGGAGATGAACTTGGTAATTTGACTTTTATAAGTGGTGCTGGTGAATCTGTCAATGATTTCTGTGCTTCAGTTTATTATAACCTGGACAATATTGAAAGTTGTAAAGTAGAAAGTAAATTATGGTATCATCATATGCCAATAACTCTTACAATAAATATAAAGGGAAGACATTTAGAACAACCAATGAATTTGATACCAAAACTAAAATGGAATGAGAGGAAAAACGAAATTTACAAAGAAAAGCTTAATAATTAGTTAACTTTATGTAAGCAAAAGAAAGATATACTTGAACTACAAGACCTTGTAGAATTTATAAAGGTGTCAAACCCAATTACGTATAATAACAAAAACCTTTTCATAAAAGAAAATAAATGGGAAAAATCATTCAGCGCACTAAAATTATTTCGTCAAATTCCATCAAAAAATAATAAAGAAAAATATTTAGTTGAAAACAAAAAATATTAGGATATTTGGGAAAAAAGTAAAATGGAATATTATAAAAGATTAGAAATTCAAATCAATATGTTGAGAAATAATAAGGATATATGGAATCTTATAAAATAAATTTAAAACCAGGAAAAACAGTCTAAGCTGGGAATTTCAGCATGTGATTTTAAGCAATACTTTTGTGAGTTATTAAATCCGCCACAAACGTCAAGCGATGTTTTGTATGCAGCAATGTTTATTAGTGATAACGATTTAGATAAACCTATAACCACAACTGAAATCCAAGATGTACTATCAAAAACAAAGTATAACAAGGCTCCAGGAGAAGCTGGTGTTAGTTACGAATTTTTTAAGAATGCAACGGAAATGTTTCTGGAGGAATTGGTTAAATCGTACAACATTATATTTGAATCCGCTAAATTAGACGAGAAATTCATGACAAGCATAATTTTCCCAATTTATGAAAAAGGCGACAAGGAAATTGTAAATAACTATCGAGGAATATTTTTCATGAATGCAATTGCAAAAATTTTCATTGGCATACTAAATAAAAGACTTACTTTATGGCTGAACAAACATAACATCCTAACAGAGTTCCAAGCCGGATTCAGAGAAGGTTATTCAACTGTCGATAATTTGTATTCATTGACAGCAATTGCTCACCTACAGTTTAAAGAAATGAAAAAATTATATGCTTTTTTTGAAGACTTCAGAGCGGCTTTTGATAAAGTGTCGAAAAAATCACTTATTTACAAGCTTTACAGCACTGCAGTCTCAACAAAAATGAGTAAAATTATTGAAACTATATATAGTAAAACCAAATTTAAAGTCTGGAACGGAGAAGAAGTGTCTGATGAATTTGATACAGGATCCGGAGTGAAACAAGGATGTTTGCTTTCTCCAACTCTATTTTCGATATATCTCAATGATTTGCACTCATTTATAGGGGGAGGACTAAATGTATACTCAACGCACATTCGTTTATTAATGTATGCAGATGATATTGCAATCCTAGCAGACGATATTGTTACAAGGCAAAATATGATAAATAAACTTGAAAGCTACTGCGAAATGTGGAATCTAGAGGTTAATCTCAGTAAATCAGAAATGATGATGATGATGAAGTGGAGGTAGAATTTCTAAATGTGAAAAATGGATATCCAAAGGAGAGCCTATAAGAGTCCCAAAAGAGTACACGCATCTCGGGGTTATATTGACAACAAAAATTACATTTAGAAAAGAATAACTTGTCGGCAAAAACTGCATAAACGCAACATGGAAAGACTTTCTGGCCAAAAAAAGATATAGGTCTGAATGTAAAATGGAATTTTTTAAATCAATATGCCGTGCTATACAAACATATGGCGCACAAATATGGGGTTTTTCGTTATTTGAACACGTAGATAAGCTCAAACGGTATTTTGTAAAAAAATTTTGAAATTGCCACCATTTACACCTACATATGCATTGATGTTAGAAACAGGTATGGAAAATAATTACATTTACACACTCGACCTACACCTCAGATATATTATAAAAACGTTATATGAATACGATAATAAACGACTACCAAACAGTGATGGAAAATTAAAAAATTTAGATGGTACTGACCACCAAGCAAAAGAGTACTTTTTCAAACATTTTTTTTTTTTTTTTGGAAAATAAACTTAAAAATAAAAAACTAAATAGGTACATAATTTTTTTTAAATTTTTTTTTATTAGCATATTATTAAGAAAAAAAAAACAAAATATGCAATTCCTCAACTCAATTCTGCTAAATCTAGCAGAAAATATGCAAAAATGAGAACACTGCAACCAAGTCCCCGTAATTTCTGGGGTCTTCGGATACCCCATTTCACCAGACATATGGGCAAACGGTCAACTGGATTTGAACTTCTGTTCTCATAAGGCTCCATTATATATATATATATACTTTATAGGGTAAACGATCAATATTATAGAAATTACAAACGGAAAGACAACTTTATATATACCATTTTACCTTCGGTGAAGGGTATAAAAACATGAACGAAAAAAGAACAATACATTTTGTGTAGGCAATGTTGTCAACAGGGCTGTGGAATCGGAGTTCTAGAGTCGGAGTTGAGGTGTTTGCACCGGAGTCGAAGTACCCACAAACATCGCGACTCCGACTCCAAAACTTTTCGGCATAAAATATTTAGAAAAATGTTCTAATGTATTTCCAAATAAAAATACTTCGATATTGGCGATGCAATATACAAAATATTGATTCTAAATTTTAACAGAATCATTTTCTTGCTATATTTAACCATTTAAAAGGTACTGCATAAAAAAAGAGTTTAAAGTCAAATAAGGTCCAATCTCATATACATTTAGCAGAGTTCTTAATTGCAGATATTGTGTCTGCTCATAAAGAATAGAAGCTAAGTGGAAAATTAGCAGTGAGAAATTTAACAGTGAGATTAGGAGTCGGAGTTGGAATTTCAGCCCTAGTTGTCAATGTTAAAAAAAATATCAAAGCTAAATTTCTAAACAAAGAAGCATAACAAGAAAAAGAGTATTTAAACGGACGTGGGGGTACCGTGGTATTTTTAAAAGGAAAAAGTACTGAAAATAGTACCATAGTACTGAATTTTCCATCACTGCTACCAAACCTGCTTACAAAACATATAAATAATACACAAAGGAACGTACTGGTATGATCACATTAACTCGATGTCTAGAAAAGTTAACGCAACTGGAATGTCACAATGCATAAAAAGAGAGAGTTGGGAACTTCTACGAAGCAATATTATTACTAGCTTAAAAATACAAGAGATGGAGGTATACTTAGATAAGGCAGCTAGTACAAGTCGTTTTTATTCAAAACTGAAATACATAGAGCCGCAATAGTATTTGCAAATCACAAATATGACAGAATTAAGTAATATATTCAAAGCTAGATGTGATTTAATTGAGTTAAATGGTACAAGGTTTCAACAAAACATACCCCGTATATGCTCGTTATGCAATCTAAACGAAATTGAAAATATAATGCATTTCATAGCCAAACGTCCTATATTAGAACAAATAAGATTTTAAAACTTAAAAAAAATTATCCTAACAGAAAATGAGTTGATTAGTATTCTAAATGGTAAAGACAATTTTAAATACTTATCACGCTATATTATAAATGCGATAGGCTACAGAAAGATATTAATAGCTGAATTTAATTATTAATTTTTATGTAACATAAAACACTATTTGTAATCTAAATAAGAACCTTTTCCGACAGACGACATCATGTCACAGTCGTATGTTCTAATTTTGATTAAATAAAGCACAATTAACTAACTAACTATTAGAAAAGAGGCCACTTGAAGATATGAAAAAATTATATGTATATATAATAGAAAATTATGCAAAGAAAAATTAAACACGTGTTAGGTGTAGCGATAATCCAAGTCACTTAGGTACTCTTATGGAGAAGCTATCATCTTATTTGAAGAATTTAAAAAATATGAGTAATAAGAAATTTGCAATCGATAATGATGCAATATTTAATATAATTCCTGCAGAAGTATTTAAAAAAAAAATTTTAAAATAAATAATGATGACGTGATAATATTGTTATACAGAAAACCTCAACATATAATAGAAGATGATAGAAAATCAGAATTAATAAAATTATACCACGATACACCCCAAGGAGGACATTTTGGTGTAAGAAAAACTCTACCAAAACTGAAACAAAAGTACATGTGGAAAGGCATGAACAAAAACGTAAAAAATTACGTATCAAGATATGAGCTATGTCCGAAGAACAAACAGATAAGACATACTAAAGAACCACTGAAATACTATAGTGATTGACACAGTTGGTTCATTACGTCCAACAAATGACTTTATGTACATTTTAACTATGCAATGCGAACTGACAAAATATGTAATTGCCTGCCCAGTGAAGACAAAAGAGGCAAAGTCAATAACAAAGGCACTGGTAGAAAATGTAATTTTGAAATATGGACTATTTAGCATACTCAAATCGGACAGAGATGCGGAATTTACAAATGAATTAATGGGAGAGATATGCAAGTTATTGAAAGTAGAACAAAGATTATCAACTCCATGCCACTAGACATTAGGAACTGTTGAAAGAAATCACAGGGTACTTAATGAATATTTTCTATCTTGTGTAGAAAATGATAATTGGGAATAATGGATTCCTTACTTAAGATACCGAGTACTCCCCATTTGAATTAATTTCCGGAAAATTACCAAGTTTACCTGGAGATGGAGTCATGGATCATCCCAAGGCTTACAATTTTGAAAGCTATGCTAATGAATTAAAAATAAGACTAAAGTATTATTTGGAGAATGCAAGAACTATGATAGAGAAAATAAAACAATTAGACACATAGATTCATATAAGAAAACAAATAGGATAAGACTAGACGTAGGAGATTTAGTATTAGTAAAAGTAGAGAATAGGAAAAAGAATGAACAACCCTATAAAGGTCCAAATGAAATAGTTGAAATAAATAATTTAAATATAACTTTAAAAGTAAAAGACACTACTAAAACGTATCATAAGAATTTATTAAAGAAATACAACAAAGAATAAACAACACAAATTGTTTTTGTTAAATGTAAGGTAAAACCAAAAATAAAATTTACTGATCTACACCAAATAATAACACACATATGAAATTTCTAAATAAAAAGAAAACATAAATGTAAGAACAAGCATTATTAAATTAGATATAAGTATTACTTAAATTTCTAAATAACAAGTAAACAATTTAACTTTAAAGCAAAAAAAAACTTCTAAGAATTTTTTTTCAGTATTTATTTATTACGTTTTATATATTAAACATGAACTAATATTTGCTTTATGTCCTGCCAGTGCCAGACAAAAAAGATTTCGTCATTACGGTATCTGTTCACATATGTAGGTGTTTATCGCTCATCTGATTGGGTGAGTGCTGCAGTGTCTCTTCTTCTTAAGCCAGTGTGTCCGCCATAATTTAAAATATTTCGAGCTAATGGATTTGGGTGAAGTTCCAGCCTTTTAAAAATTTTTACTGCATATTTTGTTATCATAGTTTTTACTAATGGTACATTGAGATGCTTGTGGATATTTATGTTTTTGACATACCAGGGAGCGGAAGTAATTATTCGAAGAAGTTTATTTCGGCGCCTTTGAATTTTTTCGATATTAGAAGCCGAGGCAGTGCCCCATAGCTAGGGTTGCCATTCGTACTGCTTTTATCAGTACATGTACTGTTTTTTGGATAAAGTACTGATTTATGCATTACAAGCAAATCAGTACGCAAATGTACTGATTTTTTCATTAATGTACTGTTTTTGTACTGTTATTATATATTAATTTTGTTCAGTATATAGTTTGTCATATTGTTTGCGATACAAATATTAATATAGATGTTCTTATTGATGAGTTATTAACATTAAAGGTTTTTGCCAAGTCAGTACGAAAAAGAAGATAGTAGAAGAAAAATGGAAAGTGTTTCGAAATGGCGGTGTGTTTACAAATTTGAGGAAATGTGTAACTTTATTTCTTCTATTCCACATTCAAACGCTTTTACAGAACGAGTCTCAAAGTGGAGAAAAGAGAGAAACAGGCTCCTATTACAAAACCTAGAGAGTGAGTTGCAGATAAAGACAAAGTTTGGTGATAGTTGTAATGAGTGTTACAATTCGCTTGAAGACTGAAGAGGAAATAAATTGTGGACAATGTACAAAAAGGCCATAAATATTTTTGACTTGTAACATTATAAATATTGTTACGTTACTGCCTTTTCAATAACGTTTTTGTTTATTTCCTTTATAATAAACCTCTTGAGTTCTTTTATTGCAACTTTAATAAAATAAATAAACCACTTTAAACACTTTACTTTATAGCTGTACTATAAACTATTCACGCCACTTTATTTAGAACTAAGTCAATTATACCACTTATAATTGCGATGTACACACTTAAATAATCGCACTAATACTGATTATCAATGCCAACCTTCGCGAGTATTTATACCAGGGATTTCCAAAAATTTTTTGGTTGTGTATTAGTGAGTACCAGAGAGTAAAGAAATTGAGAGAATGCATTCATTTACAGCCGAAATAAAATGTTAGTAATATATTTTATAAGTTGTATAACACAAAGGTACAAAATTAAAAATTTTTTGTGTTGATAACAAATTTGTAGCAATTCTTTACCAATTAAATGTCGCTGATTTTAAAACTGCACTTTTTTTTTATTCGGAAGCTTTTTGACTCTAAATCAGTTTCAAATATCTTATCAAACAATTGTAAAAAAATTAAAGATTTTTATGTTTTAAAAATTCATAAAAAATAAATATTGCACGCAAATCACAGCTGATAGAAAAAAAAGTGCAGTTTTAAAATCAGCGACATTGAATTGGTAAAGAACTGCTACAAATTTTCTATCAACACAAAAAATGTTTAATTTTGTTCCCTTGTGTTATACAACTTATAAAATAAAATCTTCTAAATTTATACTTTTATGGCAGTTTCGTAATAGTAGAATGCTTTTCAAATGGGATGAACTTAATTTATTACGTTGCTTGGAACAAATAAATTTTAAATCCGAAAAAATTTGTTCGCATAGGTAAGTAGTGCCGAATAAAGAGAGGCACTTAAATGAATTTTTTTTTTAGTTCAGGCTAGAACTCGCCATCCAAATCTTTCCAGAACTCTACAATATTATTTTCGTCTGGAGAATTTACTTCGCTTCGTAGTATGATTAGTTCTGATTGAATATCAAATTCGTAGTTGCTTACATCGCAACGAAAAGGGTTTTCGAAAAGATCTAATAGCGGTTCTAAAATTACAAAATCTTGAAACCTGTCTTGAAAATAATTGAAAAGTGTTTCAAATATTTCGGCATATTCATACCTTTTGTCGATTTCGAGATTTCTATAAACAAGTGAAGTTTTTGGAAAATTGGAAAAATCACCAGTTTTAATTTGGGAAAAAATTAGAAAAAGTTTTGTTTTAAGATTGTGAATGATTTTTGACAAGTCGCATATATTGCGTTCCTTTCCTTGCAATTCCAAATTAAGTTCATTTAACATACTTGTCGTATCTGCCAAAAAAGCTAAGTCTAATATAAAATTATTGTCTTTTAAACACTGTATTAAAACATTTTCTATTTTCTCAGTTTCTAGGAACTGAAGAACTTCTTCTCTTAAATCATAAAGTCTATTCAGGCAATCACCGCGACTTAGCCACCGAACTTCTGTAAACATTTTCAGGTCACAATTCACAGCCTTTTTGTTTTTTAAAAAGGTTACAAATTTTCGGTGGGTAAGCGCTTGATGTTTGCCTCGAAAATTATGCAGTGAAAATTATGAACTGCAAATTTGTGTTTTTTTATTTGCCCAACATTACATTGGCTCAATCTGTGCAGACTCCAGCAAATTTGTTTATGTCTACAATGGAAAGAAGCTTTTCTGTGACAACATCATTGAACAACGTACCAGTTACATTTCCATAAAATGTTTCTAAAGTAAACATGGACTCAAAAATAGTGTATTCGTTGTCTGCGCATCGAATACAAATTACTAGTTCACACAGATCATTTATGTCAGTGCTTTCGTCTAAACAAATTGAAAAAAATTCGCAATTAATTACTTTTTCCCTAATTGCAGATTCTACACATGTTCCTAATTGAACAGTACGACGGCCTACAGTTTGACTGGACAGGGGAAGAGACTCTATAAATTTAGTATTATAATTAAGCCTTTCCCAAATTTTTTTTAGCAATTGCTTGATAAAAACACCATCCCACAATGGTCTTCCTTTCTTAACAATTTCCAATATTACTAAACTTGACATCTCCTTTTTTAATTTGGGAACTGATTTTGGTTCAAAAATTTCCTCTTCTAATAACCATTTTTTCAATTTTTCTAAAAAAATTGTTTTATTTTTATAAAACAGGTCTTCTCTTTCCTTATCATTTAAATTATTTATATTATTATGAAAACGATCGCAATGCCGTTTAATAACATATTCCGTCCCTTCCTTAAATGTTGCATAGCATATAAGGCATTGGATGTTACCAAAAGCGTTTTTGACCGCACAATATTTTTTAAGTGCCATCATAAAGTTTTTTCTGTTAACCTCAAACAAAAATATTTATTAGTAGTGGTATACACAATTATGCATAGAAATGTATTTCCCTGGTCTATTTATTCAAAAATAAAATAAACTACATGAGAATTATAACGTGAAAAAGTTATTTTAGTAAAAAGATAGGGTATTCATAGTGGTAAGTAAAATAGAAAAGGTATTCACGTTGTTGGGTTACTCATACTTCAAACATCTGTGCATTCATTTTAATTCTTGCTAATGGTATATCATAACTTTTTGCAAAATACCAAATGCGCACCTGAGTGCCTGCAAAAATGTAGAAATTCATTATAACAGGTCAAAGTTATGTACGTTTAATAAATACCATAAATTAGTAAGGTTAACTCTTTGGACTCGGTCATATAATTGTAGCATAAAAAAGTAAGCAATAAAAATAGTGCCAAACAATAACGCTTCATTAATACATCAATAAAACACATCTTCTTACCCAAAAATTTTACCTGCTGTCACATTTGCTTTTATAGGTGGCTATTTTTTTTTTTTTTTTTTCTTAATAATTTCTACATTTAGGTACGTCTTTTTAACGAAAGAAAAAGGGACCCTTTTACAGGCATCAATGAATTTTTTTCACAAACAAAACACATATCGTTAGCTTAAATGCAAAACAATGTAGATATTATTTGAAAATTTAAAATTTTTGTTGATTAGGATTCACGTTACATATGTATTTTTATATAATTTTAAGTTATTTACGAAATTGAAAATTACGTATCATCAAATAAATATATAATTTTTTTAACAGCATAATGTATAATCACAATCAATAAAAAAATTAGCAGAGTTTTTAATTCTTTTTATAAGAACACATTAATATTTTTAAACAAAAAAACTGGGTAATCTGTTTTATAACTATTACCACGGTGTTAGTGGAATTAGTGATCAGATAATAATTTATAATAATAATTTTTAGTATTGCATAAGAAAAAATAAAAAAGTGCTGTAAAATTATAAGAACCGAATCCATATACGTATGTAAAATAAAACATATAATAAATGTGACTTTCAGCTTCTTTCACATAGGACTGTTAGACATTTTGAAATTTTTTATTTCAAATATTAAAAATTGCTTTTAAATCTCAAATAATTACCATTTTACAAAGTTCTTTGCTTTGCATGTAAACTTATGATATGCAGGGCTGCCAGAAAAAATTGTGAAAAAATCGTCAATTTCCTGAGAAAAAATAAAAAAATCGTCTTTTTCTGTTTAAATAATCGTCAAAAAAATCGGATAATTTAAATTTAGATTTTAAACAAAGTTTGTTCGATTTTTTTTTAAAAACAAGCAAACAAAAACATATTATATACACACATATATCCCAGTATGTTAATGAAATTGTTTGTTAAATTATCAAAGTTGTTTTTGGGAATACAATTACTAATTAAAAGATTTTGTTTGTTGTGCTTAATTCCCTTTTTTAAATAATTGATAAAAAATACTGCAATTTATTGTTGGAGGATAAGCTGTTCCTACACAGAAAAAATTATTAAATTTCTCCAATCACCAAATTTATTCCAAATTCATAATATTAAGCAATCAAGTTGTTGATTTTGCACCTATTACCAAAATTATTATATTGATTACAAATTTTAAAATTTTGAAAATCTTTTTTCGATAAATGATATTTTTAATTTTAATTAAAAAAGTGATCAAAAAAACTTTGCCATTTCAAACAATGTGTTAATTTATTTAAATAAATATTGACAATTCCCAACAACAATTCTACATGTTTTAATTATTTTATTTTAAACAAAAAAAGTCAATTAAGACTTTTTGTTATTTAATTAAAATTTTAATTGAAAATTTATTTCAAAACAACTAATATGTTAATTAAATAAAAATTTACTGCCTGGCCCACAATGTCGACAAGAACATTTCTTTCGTATATTTATATTAAAAACAGAAACAAGTATTAGTTTTTTATTATTGTTTTCAATATAAAAATGCGAAAGAACTGTTCTTGTCGACATTGTGGGCCTGGCAGTAAATTTTTAATTTTCATTCAACAAAAAAAATAAATGATTCAATTATCACATTAATTAAATTTAAATACTTTTTAAACAATTTTTTTAATTGATAAAACACTTTTCTGTGTATGCACATTTCACTGGTTGCTTAGACCAGATCATCAGGAAACGTTCTTTGTTAAATTTAACAAAAATTTTCATAAAAAATTTGTTTTGTAAACCTTTAATTACTATATTATATTATTCTAAGTTTTTTTCCAAAGTCTTAAGAATAAAAGATACTTTCAACCGGACCATTTTCTAAAAAATTTCAAATTTGTATACCTTTCACAACAGAGGGTATATATTCTTATATAAGTTTGTCATTCCTTTCGTAATGGCTACAATATTAATATTAGGCCCCATAAAGTATATATGTATATTCTGAATCCTTATGAATAGCAAAGTTGGTTTAACGATGTCAATCTAACCATGTGTTTGTTGAAATGGGATTTTCGAAGACTCGTATATAAACATTGCTATACATTTATATTAGATATAGTACGGAATAGTTTGCTATTATATTTCAGTCAGATTGGTCTACAAATGCAAAGTTATGAACAAAAAATCACGACTGCCTGTAATTTATACCCATAAATCTCATTTTGACCTGTAAACCTTAACTTCTTTATATCTACTTAAAATTTATTATTATTTTTTCTTTTTTACCTGAAATATTCTTTCTTCACGAAAGTATAGTTTTGGCATGAAGCTAGGATGATAAAATTTGGCTTAAAAATGTTTCATATATATATATAGAGTATTAAATGTTAAACATGAGTTAAATCAGTCCATAGCTCTAAAAATCTCAATCAAGGTTTTGGTACGAGTTTTTACTTAAATTGACTTGACTCAAAATTTTGCTTTTGCTCATAAATTTTTTTATGGAAAAGAACAAAAATGTTTTTTTTTCTGTGCTGCCTAATAACAAACATCAAAAGATTTAAAATTGTCTTACTTTGAAGATTGACTAAAATCGTCACTTTTTAGAAAAAAATCAGCAAATCGGCACTTTGCTAATTTTGGAACCAAAAATCGTCAAAATGACGATAAATCGTTCATTCTGGCAGCCCTGATGATATGTAACATAATTCTACATTTCAGTCTTAAAATTTAAACTCTAAATAAAAATTGCACGCAAGGCATTGGATGTTACCAAAAGCATTTTTGACCGCACAATATTTTTTGAGTGTAAGCTGAAACAAAATAATATAGCATCCGCTAGACATGCACACTTGTCGAAGTCACACCGACGACTGAATTGAAGAGTATAAAAATATGTGTTAGTAGTGGTGCGCACAATTGTGCAAAGAAATGGAAACCCCTGATTTATACTCTGTTCGCTGATATCAAGATGTCTCTAGAGCAGGGGTTTCCATTTCTTTGCACAATTGTGCGCACCACTACTAACACATATTTTTATACTCTTCAATTCAGTCGTCGATGTGACTTCGACAAGTGTGCATGTCTAGCGGATGCTATATTATTTTGTTTCAGCTTACACTCAAAAAATATTGTGCGGTCAAAAATGTTTTTGGTAACATCCAATGCCTTGCGTTCAATTTTTATTTAGAGTTTAAATTTTAAGACTTAAATGTAGAATAATGTAACATTTCATAAGTTTACATGCAAAGCAAAGAACTTTGGAAAATGGTAATTATTTGAGATTTTAAAGCAATTTTTAATATTTCAGATAAAAAATTTCAAAATGTCTAACAGTCCTATGTGGAAGAAGCTGATAGTCACATTTATTATAGGTTTTATTTTACATACGTTTATGGATTCGGTTCTTATAATTTTACAACACTTTTTTATTTTTTCTTATGCAATACTAAAAATTATTATTATAAATTATTATTATACATTATGCTGTTAAAAAACTTATATATTTATTTGATGATACGTCATTTATAATTTTGTAAATAACTTAAAATTATATAAAAATACATATGTAACGTGAATCCAAATCAACAAAACTTTAAAATTTTCAAATTATATCTACATTGTTTTGCATTTAAGCTAACGATATGTGTTTTGTTTGTGAAACAAAATCTTTGATGCCTGTAAAAGGGTCCATTTTTCTTTCGTAAAAAAGACGTACCTAAATGCAGAAATTATTAAGAAAAAAAAATAGCCACAAGAATTTGTTGGTATTTTGTGCTTGTAAAAATATTTTTGTTTCTGTTCCAATCGCGTCGGTAGGTTTTTTTCTTTGAAAACACTTTTCTTAAGTAAAAATATTTAAAAAACAAGTTAAAAAAGCCTTGTTTTCCTACAATTTATGTGTAAACCTATACATATAAAAGCAAATGTGACAACAGGTAAAATTTTTGGGTAAGAAGATGTGTTTTATTGATGTATTAATGAAACTTTATTGTTTAGCACTATTTTTATTGCTTACTTTTTTATGCTACAATTATATGACCGAGTCCAAAGAGTTAACCTTACTAATTTATGGTATTTATTTAACGTAACTTTGACCTGTTACAATGACTATACATTTTTGCAGGCAAACTCAGGTGCGCATTTGGTATTTTGTAAAAAGTTATGATATACTATTAGCTAGAATTAAAATGTATGCACAGATGTTTGAAGTATGAGTAACCCAACAACGTGAATACCCTTTCTATTTTACTTACCTCTATGAACCCCCTAACTTTTTACTAAAATAACTTTTTCACGTTATAATTCTCATGTAATTTATTTTATTTTTGAAAAAATAGACCAGGGAAATCCATTTCTATGCACAATTGTGTATACCACTACTAAAGGTACGTTCAGACTGGTGAAATATTTAAAAGCAAACATCAAATATTTTATTAACGTAGTCTGAACACAAAATATTTTTGAGTATCAAATAAAATAACAGCTGATTTAGAACAAATAAAAGTATTTGCCGGCAAACAAATATTTGTCCAATGTGAACATAGTGTGAACACAAAAAATCAAATATTTTAGTAATTTTTGAGCATATTTGATATTACAAAAAAATTGTAAGAGCAAACAACGACAAATAATTTTAGCCATGTTCCGGATAGAAGCAATTTTCCTGTAAGTTTTCGGATTCTTTACAATTTTAAAGATTTTTTATAATTATTAGACTTTGTAACGTACCGCTATTAGCAAATTTCTGCGAATTACCGCTAATTTAGCAATTTTTATAGAATTTTTGCCATTCCTTATAGTTTTAGGCACTTTTACTAAATTTTATGGCTTGTTTGAAATATTAAAATGGTTCGCGATTTTCTCTATTTCTGCAACATTTTTTTTTTGTTTTTCCCCTACATTTTGTTTTTTAACCGATTTAGCAATTTCAAATATATTTTAGGGTTTGTTTCCAAGTTTGCAATTTTTCGCGAATTTTAGCCATGCTCGCGAAGAAGCGATTTTTCACTGTAAATCTTTAGAGCTTTAACGATTTTTAATAATTATTAGGCTTTGCTATCATACCGCTATTATCAAATTTTTGCGAATTTCCGCTAATTTGTCAATTTTTATCGAATTTTTGCCATTCCTTTTAGTTTTAGGCACTTTTAATAAATTTTATGGCTTGTTTGAAATATCTAAATTTTTCGCGAATTTTCGCTATTTTTGCAAAAAATTTTTTTCCCGGCATTTTGTTTTTTAACTGATTTAGAGACTTCAAATATATTTAAGGGTTTATATCCAAGTTTGCAATTTTTCGCAAATTTTAGCCATGTTCCCGTTACCCATTGTCTTCCAGTTTTTTTTATATTTTACATTCTCCTGTTCTAACACTATAAAAGATGCTGCTCCACAGAATAAAAAAAAATAAATTAGCTTTTGCGCTCATTTTTACTATTTGTGAAATATATTATTATTTTTGAACACTTTCATTAAATAATTATTTGATGCAAATATTTATTTTAGTCTGAACGCATGGCAAACATGAATTAATTTATTTTATTTAACACATTTTTCCAACTGTTTCATCAAACAAAAATTGCCAAATGTTTGAGCTTAGTTTGAACATTAAACAAAATATATTTTTGTTTTACACAGTTTGAAGCAAATATCAGAACAAATATTTTCGTCAAATATTTCATTAGTCTGAACGTACCTCAATACATATTTTTGTTTCAGGTTAACAGAAAAAACTTTATGATGGCACTTAAAAAATATTGTGCGGTCAAAAACGCTTTTGGTAACATCTAATGCCTTATATGGTATGCAACATTTAAGGAAGGAACGGAATATGTTATTAAACGTGTGATTTGCGTGCAATATTTATTTTTTATGAATTTTTAAAACATAAAAATCTTTAATTTTTTTACAATTGTTTGAAAAAACTGATTTAGAGTCAAAAAGCTTCCGAATGAAAAAAGTGCAGTTTTAAAATCAGCGACATTGAATTGGTAAAGAATTGCTAAAAATTTTTTATCAACACAAAAAATTTTTAATATTGTACCTTTGTGTTATACAACTTATAAAATATATTACTAACATTTTATTTCGGCTGTAAATGAATGCATTCTCTCAATTTTTTTACTATCTGGTACTCACTAATACACAACCAAAAAATTTTTGGAAATCCCTGCTCTAGAGCTGCTCTAGTGAGTACCAGAGAGTAAAAAAATTGAGAGAATGCATTCATTTACAGCCGAAATAAAATGTTAGTAATATATTTTATAAGTTGTATAACACAAAGGTACAAAATTAAAAATTTTTTGTGTTGATAAAAAATTTGTAGCAATTCTTTACCAATTCAATGTCGCTGATTTTAAAACTGCACTTTTTTTTCATTCGGAAGCTTTTTGACTCTAAATCAGTTTTAAATATCTTATCAAACAAATGTAAAAAAATTAAAGATTTTTATGTTTTAAAAATTCATAAAAAATAAATATTGCACGCAAATCACACGTTTAATAACATATTCCGTTCCTTCCTTAAATGTTGCATACCATATAAGGCATTGGATGTTACCAAAAGCGTTTTTGACCGCACAATATTTTTTAAGTGCCATCATAAAGTTTTTTCTGTTAACCTGAAACAAAAATATGTATTGAGGTACGTTCAGACTAATGAAATATTTGACGAAAATATTTGTTCTGATATTTGCTTCAAACTGTGTGAAACAAAAAAATATTTTGTCAAACATTTGACAATTTTTGTTTGATGAAACAGTTGGCAAAAAGTGTTAAATAAAATAAATTAATTCATGTTTGCCATGCGTTCAGACTAAAATAAATATTTGCATCAAATAATTATTTAATGAAAGTGTTCAAAAATAATAATATATTTCACAAATAGTAAAAATGAGCGCAAAAACTAATTTATTTTTTTTATTCTGTGGAGCAGCATCTTTCATAGTGTTAGAACAGGAGAATGTAAAATATAAAAAAAACTGGAAGACAATGGGTAACGGGAACATGGCTAAAATTTGCGAAAAATTGCAAACTTGGATATAAACCCTTAAATATATTTGAAGTCTCTAAATCAGTTAAAAAACAAAATGTCGGGAAAAAAAATTTTTGCAAAAATAGCGAAAATTCGCGAAAAATTTAGATATTTCAAACAAGCCATAAAATTTATTAAAAGTGCCTAAAACTAAAAGGAATGGCAAAAATTCGATAAAAATTGCTTAATTAGCGGAAATTCGCAAAAATTTGATAATAGCGGTATGATAGCAAAGCCTAATAATTATTAAAAATCGTTAAAGCTCTAAATGGCTAAAATTCGCGAAAAATTGCAAACTTGGAAACAAACCCTAAAATATATTTGAAATTGCTAAATCGGTTAAAAAACAAAATGTAGGGGAAAAACAAAAAAAAAATGTTGCAGAAATAGCGAAAATCGCGAACCATTTTAATATTTCAAACAAGCCATAAAATTTAGTAAAAGTGCCTAAAACTATAAGGAATGGCAAACATTTGCTAATAGCGGCACGATACAAAGTCTAATAATTATAAAAAATCTTTAAAATTGTAAAGAATCCAAAAACTTACAGGAAAAATTGCTTCTATCCGGAACATGGCTAAAATTATTTGTCGTTGTTTGCTCTTACAATTTTTTTGTAATATCAAATATGCTCAAAAATTACTAAAATATTTGATTTTTTGTGTTCACACTATGTTCACATTGGACAAATATTTGTTTGCCGGCAAATACTTTTATTTGCTCAAAATCAGCTGTTATTTTATTTGATACTCAAAAATATTTTGTGTTCAGACTACGTTAATGAAATATTTGATGTTTGCTTTCAAATATTTCAACAGTCTGAACGTACCTTTAGTAGTGGTATACACAATTGTGCATAGAAATGGATTTCCCTGGTCTATTTTTTCAAAAATAAAATAAATTACATGAGAATTATAACGTGAAAAAGTTATTTTAGTAAAAAGTTAGGGGGTTCATAGTGGTAAGTAAAATAGAAAGGGTATTCACGTTGTTGGGTTACTCATACTTCAAACATCTGTGCATACATTTTAATTCTAGCTAATAGTATATCATAACTTTTTACAAAATACCAAATGCGCACCTGAGTTTGCCTGCAAAAATGTATTGTCATTGTAACAGGTCAAAGTTACGTTAAATAAATACCATAAATTAGTAAGGTTAACTCTTTGGACTCGGTCATATAATTGTAGCATCAAAAAGTAAGCAATAAAAATAGTGCTAAACAATAAAGTTTCATTAATACATCAATAAAACACATCTTCTTACCCAAAAATTTTACCTGCTGTCATATTTGCTTTTATATGTATAGGTTTACACATAAATTGTAGGAAAACAAGACTTTTTTAACTTGTTTTTTAAATATTTTTACTTACTTAAAAAAGTGTTTTCAAAAAAAAAAAACCTACCGACGCGATTGGTACAGAAACAAAAATATTTTTACAAGCACAAAATACCAACAAATTCTTGTGGCTATTTTTTTTCTTAATAATTTCTGCATTTAGGTACGTCGTTTTTACGAAAGAAAAATTGACCCTTTTACAGGCATCAAAGATTTTTTTTCACAAACAAAACACATATCGTTAGCTTAAATGCAAAACAATGTAGATATTATTTGAAAATTTGAAAGTTTTGTTGATTTGGATTCACGTTACATATGTATTTTTATATAATTTTAAGTTATTTACAAAATTATAAATGACGTATCATCAAATAAATATATAATTTTTTTAACAGCATAATGTATAATCACACTCAATAAAAAAATTAGCAGAGGTTTTATTTCTTTTTATAAGAACACATTAATATTATTAAACACCAAAACTGGGTAATCTGTTTTATAACGATTACCACGGTGTTAGTGGAATTAGTGATCAGATAATAATTTATAATAATAATTTTTAGTATTGCATAAGAAAAAATAAAAAAGTGTTGTAAAATTATAAGAACCGAATCCATATACGTATGTAAAATAAAACCTATAATAAATGTGACTATCAGCTTCTTCCACATAGGACTGTTAGACATTTTGAAATTTTTTATCTGAAATATTAAAAATTGCTTTTAAATCTCAAATAATTACCATTTTACAAAGTTCTTTGCTTTGCATGTAAACTTATGAAATGTTACATTATTCTACATTTTAGTCTTAAAATTTAAACTCTAAATAAAAATTGCACGCAAGGCATTGGATGTTACCAAAAGCATTTTTGACCGCACAATACTTTTTGAGTGTAAGTTGAAACAAAATAATATAGCATTCGCTAGACATGCACACTTGTCGAAGTCACATCGACGACTGAATTGAAGAGTATAAAAATATGTGTTAGTAGTGGTGCGCACAATTGTGCAAAGAAATGGAAACCCCTGCTCTAGAGCAGTGATGCTCATTCAGGCAAACAATTGTTTAGAAGCCCCACCCCTTTGTTTTTTACGCTCATTATTTTTGTCGTACGTGTGAGAGCAACAAGCAGCGTTGCCATAATTTTTTTGAAAATAACTGCATCTTAAGGAATAAAAAACTGAATTTTACTTAAAAAAACTGCACATAAAAATAGCAAAAAATATATTTACTTAATTTTTTTTTAACATACGTGTAATACAGAAACAAATACAATATTACATAAGTTATTAACAAATAGAATCTGGGAATTTTAGTTCTCATGTTGAGTTTCATTTTTATTACAAAAAAAAAAAAAAAAAATGCTTTACATTCTGCCGGTATCTAATAGTTTACAATTAACTTCATTGCTAGCCACAGGATAGCTAAAGTAAGCCTTGTAATAAAAATATACATACAAAAAAATTCTGATAGTGCATAGAAAATATTCCTGAAAAATATTGAAGTTACTATTAAAGAATGATAGCTTTATAAGTTGTAATTTGACTTACGGCCTAAGTTATAAAAAATAAAACAGGTTAATAAAGGGTTTATGAAACAGATTTTCATACAAAAGTCGTTTCATAAACCCTTTATTAACCTGTTTTATTTTTTATAACTTAGGCCTTTAGAATATACATTCGAATTAGTATAAAAATTTATAATAAATTATTAACGAATATCGGTACTTTGTTGTCTAGATGAAAGAGAGTGGAATTAAGAGGAGTAACAATAAAATATAGTCTTGCGATTTGTTTTGCTTCCTCATTAAATAAAAAATTAATTTTATTTCGGTAGCAGATTTGCAATTTGTCAAGTAAACATACATATAAAGATGCTGCAATAAAATGAAACATCAAAAATCACGAAATGTAAACAGGAACGTAATTAAACTTCCAAAATAAAAGCCAAAAAAAACTACTCAAACGGCCTGGCAAACATGACAAAATTGTACGATTGTACAATCCTCATGCGTTCTTAATTGGTGTATTTGACAAACGATTCAATCATGTTTGTAGAAAAATCGGAATGTTGTACATTTTCCAAACTGCTTGCGCTACCTAGTGCTAAATTTAGTAATTTAAGTGAAAATTTTGCAGTCAAGAAGGAAACGAACGACGAAACATAAAAATTTTAAAGAATAAAAGTATTTTATTGGAATTTATTAAAAAATGATTAATTAGGTTTAGGTGGTTTATTTGTTAACGAAAAGTGCGTGCTTCCCAAGCCGATTGTGTTTTTTGTTTCACTCTTAAAGCTTGCCTCTGTTACAGGAGTATGTGCTAAGCAAATTAAGTAAGATTAGGGCTTAAGAAATAAAAAATGTATAATAAAAAATTGTAATGCAAAAACTGCAAAATCTGCACAATTTACAAAAAAACTTATTTTTTTAACAAAAAAATTCAAAACTGCAAAATGCGTAGAAAAACTGTAAAATGCAGATAAATCTGCACATTTGGCAACGCTGGCAACAACATGTACGATAGATGCATTGATATTTGTTCAAATACAGTGTGTAAAATAAATAATAATGAAATTAATTTAGTTGTTCGTCAGACAGCGACGAATGCACATGCGCGGAAGCTACGCTAGTTTGTTGCTAAAAAATATTAAAATGCAAAACTATTTTATGATTAAAAATGCCTTTGGTAATGCCCAATGTCTTTTATGTTATCAAACATTTAAAGGACATTGGGAAAATGTTATTAAGATGCATTATGATTCTTTTCATAGCAATATGACTGGATATACCGATGAAGAAAAAAAACCTTTTTATTAGAAATAAAAAGATTTTTTTGGAAAAATTGAAGGAATGGCTATCAGGGGAAGAAAATATTGAAAATAAATCAGATTTTATTTTAAAAAAGCCATTTCAGACGTAGTCGCCTTAAATATTGTCAGGCAGGGCAGACCGTTTATCGATGGAGTTTTTATAAAACAGTTGTTTAGTAAACTTCTTCATATGCTTAATTATAATGTTAATTTAATAGAATCTGTGCCCTTGTCCCGCAGTACTATTGCGCGACGCACTGCGCAGTTAGGAACATCGGTAGAGTTGGCAATTAAGGAAAAATTAAGAAATTGTGTATTTTTTTCCTTTTGCTTAGATGAAAGTACTGACATGAAATGGCTTTTTTTAAAATAAAATCTGATTTATTTTCAATATTTTCTTCCCCTGATAGCCATTCCTTAAATTAAAAAAAAAAAAATTTTATTTCTAATAAAAAGTTTTTTTTTCCTCATCGGTAACCTAGTCATATAGCTATGAAAAGAATCATAATTTTCTTAATTAATCCCTAATCACCAACTCTACAGAAACCCCTAAACAACAGAAGTTAATCACATACACTTAATTCAGTGTGAACTGCATTATTATAAATTTTATATAACCGAAAAAAAAACTTGTGATATAATATTAATAAAAATTGTGCGTTTAGTTTTGCGTGTCACTGTACTTAAAAAATTCTCTCAGAATACATATGCAAAACATTTTTGAACACCAGTGCTCTAGAGCAGGGGTTTCCATTTCTTTGCACAATTGTGCACACCAATACTAACACATATTTTTATGCTCTTCAATTCAGTCGTCGATGTGACTTCGACAAGTGTACATGTCTAGCGGATGCTATATTATTTTGTTTCAGCTTACACTCAAAAAATATTGTGCGGTCAAAAATGCTTTTGGTAACATCCAATGCCTTGCGTGCAAATTTTATTTAGAGTTTAAATTTTAAGACTTAAATATAGAATAATGTAACATTTCATTAGTTTACATGCAAAGCAAAGAACTTTGTAAAATGGTAATTATTTGAGATTTAAAAGCAATTTTTAATATTTCAGATAAAAAATTTCAAAATGTCTAACAGTCCTATGTGGAAGAAGCTGATAGTCACATTTATTGTAGATTTTATTTTACATACGTATATGGATTCGGTTCTTATAATTTTACAGCACTTTTTTATTTTTTCTTATGCAATACTAAAAATTATTATTATAAATTATTATCTGATCACTAATTCCACTAACACCGTGGTAATAGTTATAAAAGAGATTACCCAATTTTTTTGTTTAAAAATATTAATGTGTTCTTATAAAAAGAATTAAAAACTCTGCTAATTTTTTTATTGAGTGTGATTATACATTATGCTGTTAAAAAATTATATATTTATTTGATGATACGTCATTTTTAAAATAAGTTAATATTATATAAAAATACATATGGAACGTGAATCCTAATCAACAAAAATTTCAAATTTTCAAATAATATCTACATTGTTTTGCATTTAAGCTAACGATATGTGTTTTGTTTGTGAAAAAAATTCTTTGATGCCTGTAAAAGGGCCCCTTTTTCTTTCGTAAAAAAGACGTACCTAAATGCAGAAATTATTAAGAAAAAAATAGCCACAAGAATTTGTTGGTATTTTGTGCTTGTAAAAATAGTTTTGTTTCTGTACCAATCGCGTCGGTGGGTTTTTTTTCTATGAAAACACTTTTCTTAAGTAAAAATATTTAAAAAATATGTTAAAAAAGTATTGTTTTCCTACAATTTATGTGGAAACCTATACACATAAAAGAAAATGTGACAGCATTTAAAATTTTTGGGTAAGAAGATGTGTTTTATTGATGTATCAATGAAACTTTATTGTTTCGCACTATTTTTATTGCTTACTTTTTTATGCTACAATGATATGACCGAGTCCAAAGAGTTAACCTTACTAATTTATGGTATTTATTTAACGTAACTTTGACCTGTTATAATGACTTTATACATTTTTGCAGGCAAACTCAGGTGCGCATTTGGTATTTTGTAAAAGGTTATGATATACCATTAGCAAGAATTAAAATGAATGCACAGATGTTTGAAGTATGATTAACCCAACAACGTGAATACCCTTTCTATTTTACTTACCACTATGAATGCCCTAACTTTTTACTAAAATAACTTTTTCACGTTATAATTCTCATGTAATTTATTTAATTTTTGAATAAATAGACCAGGGAAAAACATTTCTATGCACAATTGTGTATACCACTACTAATACATATTTTTGTTTCAGGTTAACAGAAAAAACTTTATGATGGCACTTAAAATATATTGTGCGGTCAAAAACGCTTTTGGTAACATCCAATGCCTTATATGCTATGCAACATTTAAGGAAGGAACGGAATATGTTATTAAACGGCATTGCGATCGTTTTCATAATAATATAAATAATTTAAATGATAAGGGAAGAGAAGACCTGTTTTATAAAAATAAAAAAATTGAAAAAATGGTTATTAGAAGAGGAAATTTATGAACCAAAATCAGTTCCCAAATTGAAAAAAGGAGATTTCAATTTTAGTAATATTGGATATCGTTAAGAAAGGAAGACCATTGTGGGATGGTGTTTTTATCAAGCAATTGCTAAAAAAAAATTTGGGAAAGGCTTAATTATAATACTAAATTTATATAGTCTCTTCCCCTGTCCAGTCAAACTGTAAATTAGGAACATGTGTAGAATCTGCAATTAGGGAAAAAGTAATTAATTGCGAATTTTTTTCAATTTGTTTAGACGAAAGCACTGAAATAAATGATCTGTGTGAACCTGTAATTTGTATTCGATGCGTAGACAGCGAATACACTATTTTTGAGTCAATGTTTACTTTAGAAACATTTTATGGAAATGTAACTGGTACGTTGTTGTATGATGTTGTCACAGAAAAGCTTCTTTCCACTGTAGACATAAACAAATTTGCTGGAGTCTGCACAGATGGAGCCAATGTAATGTTGGGCAAATATAATGGGCTTATACACGCAGAGAAAAAACATGTTTAAATATGGTCACCTCCAACAAAACTATTTTTAAAGAAAATTTTAAACATAAAATGTTTAAATTTAACTATATTATTATCACCGACAACCATATTATGGTTATATGTGTCCTCCATCAAGAAGTCACAACCATATTATGGTTGCCTCTAAACATGTTATGGTTAAATATGACAATAATTTGTTTTTAAATTAACAATAGTATTTTCCTCTTCTCCAAGAGCAACAAGCTATGGTTGAAAACCAACCATGCTATTATAAGTGTTAAACATATTTTAGTTATTATTGACCAAACCATGTTCGGTGGCAACCATAATATGATTGTGTCTTCTTGATGGAGGACACATTTAACCATAATATGGTTGTCGGTGATAATAATATGGTTAAATTTAACCATAATATGTTTACAATTTTCCTTAAAAATAGTTTTGTTGGAGGTGACCATATTTAAACATAGTTTTTCTCTGGGTGTAGGCAAATTACAAAAAACACGAATTTTCAGTTCATAATAAATAAAATTCGAGGCGGGCATCAAGCGCTTACCCACCGAAAATGGGTAACCTTTTTAAAAAACAAAAAGGCTGTGAATTGTGACCTGAAAATGTTTACAGAAGTTCGGTGGCTAAGTCGCGGTGATTGCCTGAATAGACTTTATGATTTAAGAGAAGAAGTTCTTCGGTTCCTAGAAACTGATAAAATAGAAAAAGTTTTATTACAGTGTTTAAAAGACAATAATTTTATATTAGACTTAGCTTTTTTGGCAGATACGACAAGTATGTTAAATGAACTTAATTTGGAATTGCAAGGAAAGGAACGCAATATATGCGACTTGTCAAAAATCATTCTCAATTTTAAAACAAAACTTTATCTAATTTTTTCCCAAATTAAAACTGGTGATTTTTCCAATTTTCCAAAAACTTCACTTGTTTATAGAAATCTTGAAATCGATAAAAGATATGAATATGCCGAAATATTTGAAACACATTTCAATAATTTTCAAGACAGGTTTCAAGATTTTGTAATTTTACAACCGCTATTAGATCTTTTCGAAACCCCTTTTCGTTGCGATGTAAGCAACTACGAATTTGATATTCAATCAGAACTAATCATACTACGAAGCGAAGTAAATGCTCCAGACGAAAATAATATTGTAGAGTTCTGGAAAGATTTGGATGGCGAGTTCTATCCTGAACTAAAAAAAATTCATTTAAGTGCCTCTCTTTATTCGGCACTACTTACCTATGCGAACAAATTTTTTCGGATTTAAAATTTATTTGTTCCAAGCAACGTAATAAATTAAGTTCATCCCATTTGAAAAGATTTCTACTATTACGAAACTGCTAACTAAAAGTATAAATTTAGAAGATTTTATTTTATAAGTTGTATAACACAAGTAAACAAAATTAAACATTTTTTGTGTTGATAGAAAATTTTAGCAGTTCTTTACCAATTCAATGTCGCTGATTTTAAAACTGCACTTTTTTCTATCAGCTGTGATTTGCGTGCAATATTTATTTTTTATGAATTTTTAAAACATAAAAATCTTTAATTTTTTTACAATTGTTTGATAAGATATTTGAAATTGATTTAGAGTCAAAAAGCATCCAAATAAAAAAAGTGCAGTTTTAAAATCAGCGACAATGAATTGGTAAAGAATTGCTACAAATTTTTTATTAACACAAAACATTTTTAATATTGTACCTTTGTGTTATACAACTTATAAAATATATTACTAACATTTTATTTCGGCCGTAAATGACTGCATTCTCTCAATTTTTTTTCTCTCTGGTACTCACTACTACACAACCAAAAAATTTTTGGAAATCCCTGCTCTAGAGCAGGGGTGTCAGCGTCATGCACAATTGTGTCAGCAAAACTCACATGTACGCTTACGCTCTTTTATTTTGCGAGCGTAAAATTTAATTTTTTACTGCAAAACACTCTCATTCAACGGGAAATATCGCACGGCCTGTTTTGAGGCCTCTAAACAGAAATAATATATTTATTATTTATTATCTTTGTTTATGTTTTGTTTTATTTCTGTTTTTGACATTGTACAATGATTGACAAATAATATCTACATTGTTTTGCATTTAAGCTAACGATATGTGTTTTGTTTGTGAAAAAAATTCTTTGATGCCTGTAAAAGGGTCCCTTTTGCTTTCGTTAAAAAGACGTACCTAAATGCAGAAATTATTAAGAAAAAAATAGCCACAAGAATTTGTTGGTATTTTGTGCTTGTAAAAATATTATTGTTTCTGTACCAATCGCGTCAGTGGGTTTTTTTTTTCTTTGAAAACACTTTTCTTAAGTAAGTAAAAATATTTAAAAAACAAGTTAAAAAAGTCTTGTTTTCCTACAATTTATGTGTAAACCTATACACATAAAAGCAAATGGGACAGCAGGTAAAATTTTTGGGTAAGAAGATGTGTTTTATTGATGTATTAATGAAACTTTATTGTTTGGCACTATTTTGATTGCTTACTTTTTTATGTTACAATTATACGACTGAGTCCAAAGAGTTAACCTTACAAATTTATGGTATTTATTTAACGTAACTTTGACCTGTTATAATGACTTTATACATTTTTGCAGGCAAACTCAGGTGCGCATTTGGTATTTTGTAAAAAGTTATGATACACCATTAGCTAGAATTAAAATGTATGTACAGATGTTTGAAGTATGAGTAACCCAACAACGTGAATACCCTTTCTATTTTACTTACCACTATGAATACCCTAACTTTTTACTAAAATAACTTTTTCACGTTATAATTCTCATGTAATTTATTTTATTTTTGAATAAATAGACCAGTGAAATCCATTTCTATGCACAATTGTGTATACCACTACTAATCAGAGTTCGAAAATAAACTGTAAAGTACAGCAAGTTAAGGTACCACACAGTTTTTTTAATTTGGTAAATAGCTATTGTGAGCTGAAGAACCGAAACACTTAGATAACTTACCGAACTTATTTTAGAGTCCGTGTTAAGTTCTTTTAAGGTACTTATCTGTACTTTTTAGTGAACACGTAGTTAACTTTTAGCTAACACGATATGTTTTTTTTAGTGTCTGCGTAGTTTATTTATTGAGAAAAGAACCAAAATATAATTTGAAGTTAAGTTTTATAACCGGAGTGCAGAAATATAAGAAACAAATAGTGCAAAAATATATGAAAAATTTGAAAAAATTCACGTTAAAATTCAAGAAAATTATGTAGTAAAGAGGCCTAATAGAAGGCCTTTTTGCAGACTAAAGATCTCCCAGCCGCATGCTAACTTTATTACCAATTAACAAGGTGTGTCATTGGAGACCAACACCTTGCACTTTTGCATCAATTTTAAGCACTTCTGGAAGGGTTTCTAAAAAGATTTAAGAATAAAGCTTTATCCAAATTTTATTGTTGTGGCAAATAATACGAAGTAAGTCAATTAATAACTAAACTTGCAACACGTTCTAACATAACTACTAATAAAACGATTGCGACAGGCCTTATCTTAGAAAAGAAAAAATTTTAATTTGTAAAATATTTAATAAAAACTTTTCTAAAAGACCTTTTCAAAGAAGGCAGAGTGGAGTTAGTAAAAGTTTACTTACAATTTAATTGTGAACCTTCTTAAAGGCCTAAAAATTGAATCGCTTGCAATTTTCACTGCTGGGCAGCACGATTAGCCTGTGTGTATTTTTTGTTTTTTTTTTTTGTAAAATTATTTCTTGACTGGTGAACCAAAATGTATGTGTTGTTTTTTTTTTGTAGGCAAATATTATTGAAATAAAAAAAAACTAAGAGAACTGCACATAT
This sequence comes from Pollenia amentaria, assembly GCA_943735925.1. Taxonomy (NCBI): domain Eukaryota; kingdom Metazoa; phylum Arthropoda; class Insecta; order Diptera; family Polleniidae; genus Pollenia; species Pollenia amentaria. The sequence goes on along the minus strand of OX031006.1, from coordinate 111,667,668 downwards.
CGTCATCTTAAATGCAGAATATTGTAACATCAAATTTCATAAGTTTACATGAGAAGCAAAAAACCTTGTAAAATGGAAATTATATGAGATATTAGAGTATTAAATATTTAGAATAAAAATGCGAGAACCGATATATTTTTTATAAAAAAATATTATTTTTATTATATTCAACATTTTTGATTTTTCGAATTTATTCTATGATAGTGTATAAAGTAATTCCTGAAAAATTTAAGGAATACAACTATTACAAAAAAGCTCATAGAATAAATTCGAAAAATAAAAAATTTTGAATATAATAAAGTTGCTTATGAAAAGAAATAATTCCCAATATCTATTTATTATTTTTATTGTTATTTATTTAGTTATGTGTGTTGCGTTATTTTAAATTGAATGTGTGTTGCGTTATTTTAAATTGAATGTGTGTTGCGTTATTTTAAATTTTCTGAAACAAATCGACAAAAATTTAAATTTATTGTTAAAAATTACAGGAATAATTGAATATTAAGATACTATAATAGAATATTAAGACAATAATCGTATAATTAATATGTAGCAAGAAGTAAATTTTAATTAGTTAATTTCTGAAAAATTTAAATAAGAAGAATGAAAGTTCTTCAATTAAGAGTAGTATTGATAGCAGCCCCCGTATTCAGTGAACGAAAATGTTGTACAAAGAAGCACTTATCCTAAAAAAAATACTATTAGTATTTAATAAAGCCGTAAAAGGATTAACAGAAAATATAGCTAAACAATTTATATTCCAGCACTTTATAAGAAATGCTATTATTCTAAAGATGTAGAAGACAAGTAATTTATTATTTAACACAAAAGGCCTTATAACAGTCTTTTTGAGGATATTGATGAAGGACGACTTGGAAGAATGCAATCCTAACAAAAATACCAGATTATTTTAAATAAACGTGGAAAAAATATTTCTATTGTATTATAAACATTCTATATTAATAATGAAGAAATATTCTGGTCCAATAGTAACAGATTTATTATAGGGAAATTCGACTGTATAAAAATTTATTAAAAAGTATATACATATGTATGTACATATATTAACTCATTTTGGAAACGAAACAAGTGATGGAAAAATCATATCATAAAAATAATGACAGTCTGCTGGAAGCAAAAAACTAAGGACCTGCAGATGGTACTATTTATTCTTGGAAATTCTTAGCATATGGAAGTGCAATGGGTTAAGCTGTGAAATTTCGAACAGTCCAATGTAGAAGAAGCTGATAGTCATACTTAATATAGGTTTTGCAATAAGCCATTTTTGCCATTTTTGTTAATAGCTTGGATATTTTTTAAGGTGGCAGCTTAAAATTTTTTTTAAATATTTAACGTCAATCGTAATCAATAAAAAAAGTCTATTTCAAAATGTTCAATGATACATTGCTTTGCATCTTAGCAAACGATATGTATACTGTTGTAAAAAATTCTTTGATGCTTTTAAAAGGGACCGTTTTTTTCTTAAGCAGACATAAAGGCAAAGCTCATTCAAAAAAAACTCCAAGTAATCAATACGTGTTGTTGTTGTAATACAGTTTTGGTTTTACCAACCAAAACGGTTGTTCGTTGATAACATTTTTCTTAATTAGGTAACAAATATTTGAAATTAAAGTAAAAAAGGCTTGTTTTGCTAAAAATTATGTGTAAAAGCAAAATTGACAGCAGGTACAATCGAACTTCCCTATAATAAAACTGCATGGGACCATAAAATCACTTCATTTACGTTAAAAAGCAACAATTTTACAACTTTGGTTTTTGTTCAAATGTATTTTACTTGTAGATTTGTAATTTGTAGTTTTGAGAAACAGCGCCCAGTAGCCCGTTTCTGTATTTCTCGCATCGTAAAATTTCCCGCATGTGAATTATAACAAAAACAGTGCAATATGAAACAAAAAATGGTTTTTCTCACTTAAGTGTTTCTGTATCTTTACTTTGGGAGAATTATCTGTCATTTAAATAATTTTCCAGCAATTATTGGGGGGATGTGAGAAAAAGTGTTTCTGTATTAATATTTTGCTAAAAATTTCTCACAAGAACTGTCAAAATAAGTAACATTTGAAATTGATGCGAGAAAAACAAAATTACAAAAAATGGATCACAAATTATGTATGCATGTACACAAGAATGTGTATTATTTTTTTTTTATTTGAAGAGAAAGAATTTTAACGATGAAAATAATTAAAACACAAATGTTATATTTTGTTATTTTAATTGTTTTAAGCCATTCATTGTTTTCGTTTTGTGCAGGGCTGCCAGATAAATTTGTAAAAAAATCGTTAATTTCCTAAGAAAAAATAAAAAAAAAATCGGCTAATTTGTTTTTAAACATTAAAGGGAATTAAGCACAACAAACAAAATCTTTTAATAAATAATAGTATTCCCACAAACAACTTTGATAATAAATTTTAGCAAGTGCACGTGAATAAAAAACTGAACTGGCAAATTGTTTTTATTTTGATTTCTTGCGAAAACAATAAAAGCACTTTGTTTTTGTTTTTAAAATGTTTTTTCTTTACCCACTTACAACTACAATTAATGTTGGGAGAATTCCAAATAATTGTAGCGGGAAATGTAAGAAATTTATTTTATTTCGAAGACTGAATAATATCGTCACTAGAAAAAATCAGCACTTTGCCAATTTTTGAACAAAAAATCGTCAAAATGACGATAAATCGTCAAATCTGGCAGCCCTATTTATATTATATCTATTTCTTTCGTTGACGTTTCGCTTGTATTTGACACTTAATTACTGGAAGTATTCCAGTTAAAACAGAATCTGTGTTGTCTGTTCGTGCATTCAAATACAGAAACACTTTTTTCTCACAAATCGAGAAACGATGGAATTTTTTGTTTCATACTTAATGTGAGAAATTTTGCAATGCGAGAAATACAGAAACGAGCTACAGGTTTCTATACTTGCTCATGGAGTTTTTTTTCAATAAGTTTTGCCTTTATGTCTGCTTAAGAAAAGGACCGAACCTTTTTAAAGCATCAAAGAATTTTTTACAACAGTATAAATATCGTTTGCTAAAATGCAAAGCAATGTACCATTGAACATTTTGAAATAGACTTTATTATTGATTACGATTTACGTTAAATATTTAAAAAAAATTTTAAACTTCCACCTTAAAAAATATCCAAGCTATTAACAAAATCAAAAATGGCTTATCATTAAGTATATAATTTACTTAAACTACATAATGAATAATCTTAATTAAAAAAAAATTAGCAGAGTATTTGATATATTTTTACGAACACATAATTTTTTAAGTCAAAAATGGGTATTCTGTTTCATATTCTGAACGTGTTAGTGGAATAAGTGATCAAATTGCAAATTGTTGCATAAGCAAACAGGAAAACCGTGCGGTAAAATAAATATAAACCGAATCCATATATATGTATGAAACCCTATATTAAGTATGACTATAAGCTTCTTCTTCATTGGACTGTTAGAAATTACACAGCTTAACCCATTGCACTCCCATACGCTAAGAATTTCCAAGAATAAATAGTAACATCTGCAGATCCTTAGATTTTTGCTTCCAGCAGGATGCCATTATTTTTATGATAGGATTTTTCCATTATTTGTTTCGTTTCTAATGTTATGAGTTAATATACTCGTATGTACATACATATATACTTTTTAATAAATTTTAATACAGACGAGTTTCCTATAATGTATCTGTTACTATTGGACCAGAATATTTTTTCATTATTGATATAGAATGTTTATAAAACAATAGAAATATTTTTTCCACGTTTATTTAAAATAATCTGTTATTTATGTTAGTATTGCATTCTTCCAAATCGTCCTTCATCAATATCCTCTAAAAGACTGTTATAAGGCCTTTTGTGTTAAATAATAAATTACTTGTCTTCTACATCTTTAGAATAATAGCATTTCTTATAAAGTGCTGGAATATAAATTGTTTAGCTATATTTTCTGTTAATCCTTTTACGGCTTTATTAAATACTAATAGTATTTTTTTTAGGATAAGTGCTTCTTTGTACAACATTTTCGTTCACTGAATACGGGGGCTGCTATCAATACTACTCTTAATTGAAGAACTTTCATTCTTCTTATTTAAATTTTTCAGAAATTAACTAATTAAAATTTACTTCTTGCTACATATTAATTATACGATTATTGTCTTAATATTCTATTATAGTATCTTAATATTCAATTATTCCTGTAATTTTTAACAATATATTTAAATTTTTGTCGATTTGTTTCAGAAAATTTAAAATAACGCAACACACATTCAATTTAAAATAACGCAACACACATAACTAAATAAATAACAATAAAAATAATAAATAGATATTGGGAATTATTTCTTTTCATAAGCAACTTTATTATATTCAAAATTTTTTATTTTTCGAATTTATTCTATGAGCTTTTTTGTAATAGTTGTATTCCTTAAATTTTTCAGGAATTACTTTATACACTATCATAGAATAAATTCGAAAAATCAAAAATGTTGAATATAATAAAAATAATATTTTTTTATAAAAAATATATCGGTTCTCGCATTTTTATTCTAAATATTTAATACTCTAATATCTCATATAATTTCCATTTTACAAGGTTTTTTGCTTCTCATGTAAACTTATGAAATTTGATGTTACAATATTCTGCATTTAAGATGACGATATGTGCAGTTCTCTTAGTTTTTTTTTATTTCAATAATATTTGCCTACAAAAAAAAAACAACACATACATTTTGGTTCACCAGTCAAGAAATAATTTTACAAAAAAAAAAAAACAAAAAATACACACAGGCTAATCGTGCTGCCCAGCAGTGAAAATTGCAAGCGATTCAATTTTTAGGCCTTTAAGAAGGTTCACAATTAAATTGTAAGTAAACTTTTACTAACTCCACTCTGCCTTCTTTGAAAAGGTCTTTTAGAAAAGTTTTTATTAAATATTTTACAAATTAAAATTTTTTCTTTTCTAAGATAAGGCCTGTCGCAATCGTTTTATTAGTAGTTATGTTAGAACGTGTTGCAAGTTTAGTTATTAATTGACTTACTTCGTATTATTTGCCACAACAATAAAATTTGGATAAAGCTTTATTCTTAAATCTTTTTAGAAACCCTTCCAGAAGTGCTTAAAATTGATGCAAAAGTGCAAGGTGTTGGTCTCCAATGACACACCTTGTTAATTGGTAATAAAGTTAGCATGCGGCTGGGAGATCTTTAGTCTGCAAAAAGGCCTTCTATTAGGCCTCTTTACTACATAATTTTCTTGAATTTTAACGTGAATTTTTTCAAATTTTTCATATATTTTTGCACTATTCGTTTCTTATATTTCTGCACTCCGGTTATAAAACTTAACTTCAAATTATATTTTGGTTCTTTTCTCAATAAATAAACTACGCAGACACTAAAAAAAACATATCGTGTTAGCTAAAAGTTAACTACGTGTTCACTAAAAAGTACAGATAAGTACCTTAAAAGAACTTAACACGGACTCTAAAATAAGTTTGGTAAGTTATCTAAGTGTTTCTGTTCGTCAGCTCACAATAGTTATGTACCATATTTTGTTTGTGTACAAATGCACAAACAAAAAAATAAGATTTAGAGTTTGTGTGGAAAGACAAGTACACTGCGTTAGTGTACAGTTTTTTTTCGAACTCTGCTACTAATACATACTTTTGTTTCAGGGTAACAGAAAAAACTTTATGATGGCACTTAATAAATATTGTGCGGTCAAAAACGCTTTTGGTAACATCCAATGCCTTATATGCTATGCAAAATTTAAGGAAGGAACGGAGTATGTAGTTAAACGGCATTGCGGTCGTTTTCATAATAATATAAATAATTTAAATGATAAGGAAAGAGAACCCTGTTTTCTAAAAATAAAACAATTTTTTTTAGAAAAATTGAAAACATGGTTATTAGAAGAGGAAATTTTTGAACCAAAATCAGTTCCCAAATTGAAAAAGGAGATTTCAAGTTAAGTAATATTGGAAATTGTTAAGAAAGGAAGACCATTGTGGGATGGTGTTTTTATCAAGCAATTGCTGAAAAAAATTTTGGGAAAGGCTTAATTATAATACTAAATTTATAGAGTCTCTGTCCCTGTCCAGTCAAACTGTAGGCAGTCGTACTGTTCAATTAGGAACATGTGTAGAATCTGCAATTAGGGAAAAAGTAATTAATTGCGAATTTTTTTCAATTTGCTTAGACGAAAGCGCTGACATAAATGATCTGTGTGAACTTGTAATTTGTATTCGATGCGTAGACAGCGAATACACTATTTTTGAGTCAATGTTTACTTTAGAAACATTTTATGGAAATGTAACTGGTACGTTGTTGAATGATGTTGTCACAGAAAAGCTTCTTTCCATTGTAGACATAAACAAATTTGCTGGAGTCTGCACAGATGGAGCCAATGTAATGTTGGGCAAATATAATGGGCTTATAGGCCAATTAAAAAAACACGAATTTGCAGTTCATAATTTTCACTGCATAATTCATCAGACCGCTCTTGCATCGAAATTCATAAATGATACCCCATGAAGACAGCAGAGGATATAATAAATAAAATTCGAGGCGGACATCAAGCGCTTACCCACCGAAAATTTGTAACCTTTTTAAAAAACAAAAAGGCTGTGAATTGTGACCTGAAAATGTTTACAGAAGTTCGGTGGCTAAGTCGCGGTGATTGCCTGAATATACTTTATGATTTAAGAAAAGAAGTTCATCAGTTCCTAGAAACTGAGAAAATAGAAAAAGTTTTAGTACAGTGCTTAAATGAAAATAATTTTATATTAGACTTAGCTTTTTTGGCAGATACGACAAGTATGTTAAATGAACTTAATTTGGAATTGCAAGGAAAGGAACGCAATATATGCGACTTGTCAAAAATCATTCACAATCTTAAAACAAAACTTTTTCTAATTTTTTCACAAATTAAAACTGGTGATTTTTCCAATTTTCCAAAAACTTCACTTGTTTATAGAAATCTCGAAATCGACAAATGATATGAATATGCCGAAATATTTGAAACACTTTTCAATTATTTTCAAGACAGGTTTCAAGATTTTGTAATTTTACAACCGCTATTAGATCTTCTCGAAAACCCTTTTCGTAAATAATATTGTAGAGTTCTGGAAAGATTTGGATGGCGAGTTCTATCCTGAACTAAAAGAATTCATTTAAGTGCCTCTCTTTATTCGGCACTACTAACTAGGGAGATCGAACGGTTATTATTCGACCGGTTTTAACCGGTTTTTTTTGCTTTGCCTAAGTCGGTTATTTTAAAATGCCTATTTTTCTAATATCGAATAAACCGGTTATTTTGGTATAATAAACCGGTTATTTTAATAATGTGTAATTAATATACATTTAAGTATTTTTTAATTGAATATTAGTCAAACTTAAACTTGTAATGAAGAATGTCAAAACAAAATGTAACAAAGGTCAAAAAACATTATGAACACTGTAAATACAAATCTTATAAAAGCGTGTGTTCTTGTAAAAAAAAACCATGTCACGACTTATTAATCACCTTAAATTAGTCTACATGCCTGACATTAATGTGCTCCACATAAAACTTAATTCCGTTGGAAGTAGTTCTAAAGAGACGACAAAGAATACTTTACTAAAATACACTGCAAAAAATGAATCATTGGGTGAAATATTAGCCCATTGTGTTGCCGAGGACGAAATGCACTTTAAGGCACTAAAAACTCTTAAGTATTTGTAGCATCTCTTCATGCTGAAACTACAACATTCCGGCGGAATCAACGATATGGGAAAAATTTGACAATTATTTCACACAAAAAGCATGTTCATTTTACTATTCGTTTCTATAATACTGAAACAAAATAACTTGAAATACATACATATATGTATATTCCTGGCTAATCTAATCCGTGTTTTTGTGCAACTTCTTAAAAATATGGTTGATTTATATAGACATGCTTAACTACCAACAAATTAAAACTCATTCAAAATAAATTTGGGAATATTTCAAATAATATCTTTATTAAATTCCTATAATTTATTTGCTTTTGTAAAACGTTTGTCTAGATCAAATATCATTCAACAGTTTCAAAATTACATTAAACAAATATCTTCTTACAAATAAAGTTTAGTAAATCAATGTCAAAATCAAAAACTGGTCCCACTTTTCTTGGATTTTACCATCAACTAATTGTTAGCTCTGATCTAAATTTTGAGTTGACTCTGTTTCGAGGAACAAGTTCGATATGTATTTGGTTGGCTCCTTACCTTTGCAAATTGTTTTGTTTTTATTAAAATTAACGTTGTATTACAAAAGCTTATCTGATTTTTGTGTTTTTATGTATTCGAATTAAAACCGGTTAACCGGTTATTTAAAAAATGCTTAACCGCAAACCGGGGTTTTTAAAATAGCAACTATTCGTAATATTCGAAAACCGGCTATTGAAAAAAGTCGAATAATCGATCTCCCTACTACTTACCTATGCGAACAAATTTTTTCGGATTTAAAATTTATTTGTTTCAAGCAACGTAATAAATTAAGTTCATCCCATTTGAAAAGCATTCTACTATTACGAAACTGCCATACAAGTATAAATTTAGAAGATTTTATTTTATAAGTTGTATAACACAAGGGAACAAAATTAAACAATTTTTGTGTTGATAGAAAATTTGTAGCAGGTTTTTACCAATTCAATGTCGCTGATTTTAAAACTGCACTTTTTTCTATCAGCTGTGATTTGCGTGCAATATTTATTTTTTATAAATTTTTAAAACATAAAAATCTTTAATTTTTTTACAATTGTTTGATAAGATATTTGAAACTGATTTAGAGTCAAACAGCTTCCGAATAAAAAAAAGTGCAGTTTTAAAATCAGCGACATTGAATTGGTAAAGAACTGCTACAAATTTTCTATCAACACAAAAAATGTTTAATTTTGTTCCCTTGTGTTATACAACTTATAAAATAAAATCTTCTAAATTTATACTTTTAGTTAGCAGTTTCGTAATAGTAGAAATCTTTTCAAATGGGATGAACTTAATTTATTACGTTGCTTGGAACAAATAAATTTTAAATCCGAAAAAATTTGTTCGCATAGGTAAGTTGTGCCGAATAAAGAGCCACTTAAATGAATTTTTTTTAGTTCAGGATAGAACTCGCCATCCAAATCTTTCCAGAAGTCTACAATATTATTTTCGTCTGGAGCATTTACTTCGCTTCGTAGTATGATTAGTTCTGATTGAATATCAAATTCGTAGTTGCTTACATCGCAACGAAAAGGGGTTTCGAAAAGATCTAATAGCGGTTGTAAAATTACAAAATCTTGAAACCTGTCTTGAAAATTATTGAAAAGAGTTTCAAATATTTCAGCATATTCATACCTTTTGTCGATTTCGAGATTTCTATAAACAAGTGAAGTTTTTGGAAAATTGGAAAAATCACCAGTTTTAATTTGGGAAAAAATTAGAAAAAGTTTTGTTTTAAGATTGTGAATGATTTTTGACAAGTCGCATATATTGCGTTCCTTTCCTTGCAATTCCAAATTAAGTTCATTTAACATACTTGTCGTATCTGCCAAAAAAGCTAAGTCTAATATAAAATTATTGTCTTTTAAACACTGTATTAAAACTTTTTCTATTTTCTCAGTTTCTAGGAACTGAAGAACTTCTTCTCTTAAATCATAAAGTCTATTCAGGCAATCACCGCGACTTAGCCACCGAACTTCTGTAAACATTTTCAGGTCACAATTCACAGCCTTTTTGTTTTTTAAAAAGGTTACAAATTTTCGGTGGGTAAGCGCTTGATGTCCGCCTCGAATTTTATTTATTATATCCTCTGCTGTCTTCATGGGGTATCATTTATGAATTTCGATGCAAGAGCGGTCTGATGAATTATGCAGTGAAAATTATGAACTGCAAATTCGTGTTTTTTTAATTGGCCTATAAGCCCATTATATTTGCCCAACATTACATTGGCTCCATCTGTGCAGACTCCAGCAAATTTGTTTATGTCTACAATGGAAAGAAGCTTTTCTGTGACAACATCATTCAACAACGTACCAGTTACATTTCCATAAAATGTTTCTAAAGTAAACATTGACTCAAAAATAGTGTATTCGCTGTCTACGCATCGAATACAAATTACAAGTTCACACAGATCATTTATGTCAGCGCTTTCGTCTAAGCAAATTGAAAAAAATTCGCAATTAATTACTTTTTCCCTAATTGCAGATTCTACACATGTTCCTAATTGAACAGTACGACTGCCTACAGTTTGACTGGACAGGGACAGATACTCTATAAATTTAGTATTATAATTAAGCCTTTCCCAAATTTTTTTTAGCAATTGCTTGATAAAAACACCATCGCACAATGGTCTTCCTTTCTTAACAATTTTCAATATTACTAAACTTGACATCTCCTTTTTTAATTTGGGAACTGATTTTGGTTCATAAATTTCCTCTTCTAATAACCATTTTTTCAATTTTTCTAAAAAAATTGTTTTATTTTTATAAAACAGGTCTTCTCCTTCCTTATCATTTAAATTATTTATATTATTATGAAAACGATCGCAATGCCATATAATAACATATTCCGTCCCTTCCTTAAATGTTGCATAGCATAAAAGGCATTGGATGTTACCAAAAGCGTTTTTGACCGCACAATATTTATTAAGTGCCATCATAAAGTTTTTTCTGTTAACCTGAAACAAAAGTATGTATTAGTAGTGGTATACACAATTGTGCATAGAAATGGATTTCACTGGTCTATTTATTCAAAAATAAAATAAATTACATGAGAATTATAACGTGAAAAATTTATTTTAGTAAAAAGTTAGGGTATTCATAGTGGTAAGTAAAATAGAAAGGGTATTCACGTTGTTGGGTTACTCATACTTCAAACATCTGTACATACATTTTAATTCTAGCTAATGGTATATCATAACTTTTTACAAAATACCAAATGCGCACCTGCGTTTGCCTGCAAAAATGTATAAAGTCATTATAACAGGTCAAAGTTACGTTAAATAAATACCATAAATTAGTAAGGTTAACTCTTTGGACTCGGTCATATAATTCTAGCAAAAAAAGTAAGCAATAAAAATAGTGCGAAACAATAAAGTTTCATTAATACATCAATAAAACACATCTTCTTACCCAAAAATTTTACCTGCTGTCACATTTGCTTTTATGTGTATAGGTTTACACATAAATTGTAGGAAAACAAGACTTTTTTAACTTGTTTTTTAAATATTTTTACTTACTTAAGAAAAGTGTTTTCAAAGAAAAAAAAAACACACCGACGCGATTGGTACAGAAACAAAAATATTTTTACAAGCACAAAATACCAACAAATTCTTGTGGCTATTTTTTTCTTAATAATTTCTGCATTTAGGTACGTCTTTTTAACGAAAGCAAAAGGGACCCTTTTACATGCATCAAAGAATTTTTTTCACAAACAAAACACATATCGTTAGCTTAAATGCAAAACAATGTAGATATTATTTGAAAAATTGAAATTTTTGTTGATTAGGATTCACGTTACATATGTATTTTTATATAATTTTAAGTTATTTACAAAATTAAAAATGACGTATCATCAAATACATATATATTTTTTTTAACAGCATAATGTATAATCACACTCAAGAAAAAAATTACCAGAGTTTTTAATTGTATTTATAAGAACACATTAATGTTTTTATACACCAAAACTGGGTAATCTGTTTTATAACTATTACCACGGTGTTAGTAGAATTAGAGATCAGATAATAATTTATAATAATAATTTTTAGTATTGCATAAGAAAAAATAAAAAAGTGCTGTTAAATTATAAGAACCGAATCCATATACGGTTGTAAAATAAAACCTATAATAAATGTGACTATCAGCTTCTTCCACATAGGACTGTAAGACATTTTGAAATTTGTTATCTGAAATATTAAAAATTGCTTTTAAATCTCAAATAATTACCATTTAACAAAGTTCTTTGCTTTGCATGTTAAATTATAAAATGTTACATTATTCTACATTAAAGTCTTAAAATTTAAACTCTAAATAAAAATTGCACGCAAGGCATTGGATGTTACCAAAAGCATTTTTGACCGCACAATATTTTTGAGTGTAAGCTGAAACAAAATAATATAGCATCCGCTAGACATGCACACTTGTCGAAGTCACACCGACGACTGAATTGAAGAGTATAAAAATATGTGTTAGTAGTAGCGTACACAATTGTGCAAAGAAATGGAAATCCCTGCTCTAGAGCATTATACTCGTCGAAATGTCTGTAACATTTTTGACATTTCTGGGCGAATCGAGATTTTATTATCTTACAGCGAATATCATTATGCATTAACACTGTGGCTGAATTTAAATTGATTTATGCATCAATAAACTTAAGCATACTTTATGGGTTAAAAATAATCTTAACACTATTAGTTATCTATAACAATCATCACATTACATTTGTACTAGAAAACTCTGTACAGTGAGTTTACATTAGAAATATGCGAAACTAATACAATAACATTTTAAACTAATAAAATTACCTACTAATAAATTAAACTTATTCTTTACTAAAGCTACTTTTGCAACACTGCCCCCCACTTAAGCCTGTTCGTCCCGAATAGACTCAGAATCACCTCTTACATAAGGGGCTAATCGTTGCAAATGAACAACTTTCATTTTTGCCTTTTGTGTTTCTGTATTCGATATAAAACGTAATTAAATTTATTTATCACCTTATATGGCCCATCCCAATGTATCTGTAGTTTGGGGGATAATCCTTTCTTTTGTTGTGGATTTCTCAGCAAAACCAACTTGCCCTTCTTGAATCCTTCAGAATTCACCGCCCGATAATATCTGGACAAATTAGTGCTCACACGTTCGTACTTACGAGGTTCGTAAGGGCTTCTCCGCTCCAAAGAAGATACCTCATTATCTTCCTGTACATTAAGTGTACCAGAGTTGCACTGCTGGAGCGGCGCACAACTTCCACTTGTTGTACCCCTGGCTGCAACACACTTTTTGCCAGTCCTTCACGGCTTGTTTACATCCAACCCAGTAGAAACGTTCCTTCAAACTTTCTACGGTTTTCCTTGCACTTAGGTGATCTCCACTAGTGCCGTGATGAATTTTCCACACCACTTCACATTCCTTAGTAGACGGCACAACCATTAGGCTTCTAACTTCCATGCCATCGGCGCTCTCCCATGTTCGGTATAGGCAACCATTTGCCATTCGAAAACTATTCCACTGTACCCAATATGGTTTCATCAGTGGACCATCTTAGCCAATACAGGATCACTTCTTTGCGCCGTTATCCAGTCTTTACTGGGCTCTACCTGCAATGAGCAAGCTTCACTGATGCTTTTCCTTCTATCGGACTCCGTATAATGCCTATCCTCAAATTTACTTAGCTGTCTTACATAAGCAACCGCTTTTCCACGCTTATCAATTTTTCTGCGAGCTGACGATTTCGGACGAGTACAAGCGAGAGGCTGTCCCACACGAGCCTCGCTTCCATATCCAACATCAAGGGGTATTTCAACATCACCCAAATACATGATGTGTTTTCCCATATCCAGACTTATGTTTTGACGAATCATAAAATCTGCGCCAATCAGTACTTCGTCTACAATGTCAGCCACAAGAAGCTCATGAAAAGTGACTATATCAGCAATTCTTAACACCACACGTGTTTTTCCATAGACAGTAGCAGGCTCACCTGTTGCTGTTCGCAGGCTTACTCCGCTTAGTGGTTCGACAGCTCCGCTCACCAAGTCAGGCCTGATAATTGAAAATCCTGCACCAGTGTCGATAGTCAAAATGCGCTCTTTGCCATCGATGTAACCACATGTTGTAACACTTCTATTGCTCTTTTGCAATACCAAATTTATTATTGAGTCCTCAGATGCGAATGGTAGCACTCCCTCCATACTTAACGGCGAATCCTGTGATGACTGATAATTAGCACGCTGGCTGTTTATTAGCGGTGAAGCTGATCTTCTTAGCTTTTTTGGTGCTCTACAGTTTCTCTGCATGTGACCAATCTTTTCGAAGTTATAGCATTTTACTTTAGTGTTAGTTTGCTTCTCGCTTAAATCTTCCATAACTGGCTCTTTTATATCCTGCACAATATCCCTTTCACCATTGGCGGTCACATCGTGCCTTCGCACTTTGTCTTGTGGTCTTGAAATAATTCTTGTGGTTTGCTGGGCCAGGGCAAATGAAACAGTCTCTGCAAAGGTAGACTTTTGTGATGTACATACCACAATTTTTATATCTGCATCCCGAATACCGTTTACAAATGCCTCCGTTTTAAAATTATCCAAAAATAGATGATTTTCCCCAGGGTACGTAAGCTGCACCAAACGCTCTATCTCGAGTGCAAAATCCTGTAAAGTTTCGTTTGCCTTTTTCACTCTGCCTCGCAACTCCATTTTGTATATCTCTTTTCTGTGTTCACCACCATACTTACGTTGCAGTGCTACCATAATGTCATCATAATTGTTTCTGCAACTCACTGGTACACTTTCTAGAATTGCAGCTGCAGTCCCCTTTAGTGCAAGAATTAGCTCTATGGCCTTTTCATCACTATTCCATGCATTTCTGTTAGCAACTGTATCAAACTGGAACTTAAAAACATTAAATGGAACACTACCATCAAAACAAGGGGCCTTTACTCTACAAGAGACTTCTGGAAAAACTCGCACCGCTGCCTCCTGGCATTGAATGTTATTAACTTTTGCTTCCAGATGGCTTAGTTTTTCATCAAAAACCGTGACTTGTGTTTTTACATCCGAGACTTGTGTTTTTACATCAGACAGCTTATGGTTAAATTCTATTTCTATTTCATTTACTCTTTCATTTATTTCACTGGAAATCTCTTGAAGTTTCTCATTTGTAATTCTAGAATTTTCTTGTATTTCAGCCAGAATATCGGTCGAATTTTCTTTAATCATCATCACCAAGCTTCTGGAATTATCGTCCATTTTTGCCATCATAGCAGCAAACATTGTGTTTAAATCCATACTGCTAGCAACTGCACGTGTGAATACCTCTATTTCTTCTTTATCCTCAAATTCGTGGTTACCA
Organism: Pollenia amentaria; assembly: GCA_943735925.1. Lineage (NCBI taxonomy): Eukaryota > Metazoa > Arthropoda > Insecta > Diptera > Polleniidae > Pollenia > Pollenia amentaria. The sequence goes on along the minus strand of OX031006.1, from coordinate 111,652,576 downwards.
ATGTCGATATTGCGTCGCTCGAATTCATCTATTAACCTCTTCTGCAGCTCTGCTTTATTTCCTGCAGTTGGAAGATCTAACTTGATCAACTCTTTTTTGAGCTGTTCCACTTTAAGTTCTTCAAATTTCATTGCTGTCTATTTTTTTTTACTTATTTATTTTTTTATTTTATTTTATTTCTGTAATTTCACTTCTGACACCAATTGTTACGTTACTGCCTTTTCAATAACGTTTTTGGTTTATTTCCTTTATAATAAACCTCTTGAGTTCTCTTATTGCAACTTTAATAAAATAAATAAAACACTTTACTTTATAGCTGTACTATAAACTATTCACGCCACTTTATTTAGAACTTAGTCAATTATACCACTTATAATTGCGATGTACACACTTAAATAATCGCACTAATACTGATTATCAATGCCAACCTTCGCGAGTATTTATACTCTGTTCGCTGACATCTAGATGTCTCTAGAGCATTCTACTCGTCGAAATGTCTGTAAAATTTTCGACATTTCTGGACGAATCGAGATTTTATTATCTTGCAGCGAATATCATTATGCATTAACACTGTGGCTGAATTTAAATTGATTTATACATCAATAAACTAAAGCATACTTTATGGGTTAAAAATAATCTTAACACTATTAGTTATCTATAACAATCATCACATTACATTTGTACTAGAAAACTCTGTACAGTGGGTTTACATTAGAAATATGTGAAACTAATACAATAACATTTTAAACTAATAAAATTACCTACTTATAAATTAAACTTATTCTTAACTAAAGTTACTTTCGTAGCAATATTTATGTCCATACATATGTATGCAAAAATATTATTTATAAAAATCTATGGTATAAGATCGTCTGAAAAACGGTTGTGTTTTTTGCAATTATTACAATTATTAAAAATAATTAGTTGTAAATCACTTTTAAATAACTTTTTTTTAATTATTTTGAGGATAAATACATAACAAGCTTCGTTATTTTTAGTGTTTAATTTATTTTTTAACTTTGTTGTCCTTATATCTGTAGCTTGGTGCTAAAAAGGCCAAAATCAAATAATTCATTTTTGAGAAAATTTAAATTTTAGTTTTTTATAGAAGAGTTCTAAGTGAAATTGGCTAGCAAAACCCTTTTGAAGCTGTTCTCGGTTAAATTAGACATTGGCTGTTTCCGTAAAATAAAAGAGATTCAACATGACCTTTTAATTGCAAAATGAAACTAATTATGCTGGGAGATATAGCAAAAAACTACTTTTTTTAATTTTTTGTTCACCTATATTCTAAAAAATATAATTGAATAAAGGAAATAAAATTAGTCCACATGTTGGTCACGTTTTTTTTTGTCAAATATTTGCTATACTAAGAAAAGACCTAAAACAATTAAATCAAAACAGCAAAATATTGACATTGGCCATTTTAGTACGAAGCTTCAGACATAATGAACCCAATTTTTGCACTTAATAGAATTAATGTTTCTTTAAAAAATATTAAACCAAGTAGCTAACAAGAAATTAAGAATCGAATTTTTAAGAACTTGTTGTGTTTTAGATTTTTTTGTTATTCCCTTTGTATTTCCGCTTTAAAAATATACGGAATTGAATTATTGTTTTAAAAAAGTTCAGTTTTATTAATTAAAAATTGTCAGGGTTCAAATTAAAGAATGAATTCAAGTTTCGTTTTTAAAAAGATTAATGTTTTAATGTTAAGAATATACAATTTTATATTAAAAAAGTATATATACTGTTTTTTATGCAATTGTACTGATTTTTTTCTCTTATGTACTGATTTCTCTGATTTCAAGACTGGCAATCCTACCCATAACTGAATACCGTAGCACCAAATTGGCTTTAAGATAGAGATGTAAAGCAGAAGTTTGTAATCGAGATTAAGAACAGAACTTCTTCCAATAAGCCAATTAATTTGAATTGCTTTTAGTTTCATTTGAGTTAATTTAGCTTCTATATGCCATTTCCAAGTTAAACTCCGATCTAGATGTATACCGGTGTATTTTACATGCGAGTGTTGGGGTATTATTTGATTATTGATTTTAATAGGGGGGCATATTTCCCGACGCAATGTGAATGTTATATATGCGCATTTATGCTCATTGATCTTTATCCTCCATTGTTTTAACCACCTTTCCAGTTCAAAGTAACGAGATGCTTCTTGACAGTTTTCATGTACGCTTAGAAAATCTGTATCGTCCGCAAATGTTGAGGTTTGTGTGTAGCTGTTTGTTGGCATGTCCGAAGTATAAATTAAGTATAATAAAGGGCCCAGAATGCTGCCTTGTGGGACTCCAGCGTAAATCGGCGGAGGAGAAGTTAAAAAATCGCCTTCTTTAATAATAAATTGACGACCAACTAAGAAGCTTTCTAACAGCTTGTGTATGTTTGCCGGTAAGTTTTGCTGCAATTTCAGTAATAATCCTTCGTGACCGACTTTATCAAGAGCTTGAGACACATCGATGAAGAGTGCTCAGCAATATTTTTTGTCTTCAAATGCTTTTCTTATGATATTTACTATTCGATGAGTTTGTTCAATTGTACTGTGCTTTATTCTAAAAACGAATTGATGATTTGGAATACATCTTTTTTCATTTATATTCGGCGTTAATTTTGACACTAGTTGTTCCTCAAAAAGTTTTGAAATATAAGGTAATATGCCAATATGACTCAACTTTTGTATGATCCTTTCCTGGCTTTGGTATCATGGTTACTAAGGAAGCTTTCCATTCTTGAGGGTAGTATTGAAGGCGTAAAATTACATTAAAAATAATAAGAATAATTTTCTTTGCTATACTTGGTAGCTCCAAAAGCATTTTATTTCTGATCTTATTAATACCGGGTGCCTTCTTGGTGTTTAAATCACAAATAGCCTTTTCGATTTATCTTAACTCGAATATAAGGGGAATATCTGGTCTAACATTCACAGGCGGTAGCTCGACTGCTATATCGTGAGATATATTAAGGGTAAATACATTTTTCAAATGATTAACAAACAGATTTCCTTTTTCAATATAATTTCTTGCCCAACTTCCATTCAAGTTTCTCAATGGTGGCTTAGAGATAACTGGTCTATTGAGACTTCTAGCTGCACGCCATAATGAGTAGTCTGATTGTGGAGTTGCATCAAGTTCCTTAAGATATTTTTCCATGGAAGACGTTTTCTGAGACTGCAGTAACTTTCTTAGCCTTTTTGTGCACTCTTTTAATAAAGTTTTAAGTTGGGGGGATCTGTGCAATTGCCACTTTCTTCGAACTATCCTTTTTTCAGTCAAGAGACGCTCGACATCTGTAGAATATATGTTATTATTTTTGGTTTTTTTTTTAGGGTTATGTTCGAATGTTGAACAGCTAGTTTGATGTAACTGTCAAAATTAACAATAGCGAGATCCACGTTCTCCGGTGTACTAAGCGGAATATTTTCTGTGCAATGGGCACTAAGATATTTTTTATATTTTAACCAATTTATTTATGTGGCTGATGTCGCTATGTAACCAGACGTAGATACAATTCTATTTTGGTTCATTAAATTTACAATTGTAGGTGTGTGATCGGAAGATAGTTCTTAGGAAGCTTCAACATGAATCGTTTTTGCGGGGATATTTTTAACCACGCCAAAATCGATGTCATCTGGAATTTTTTGATGATCAGTAGGCCAATAAATTGACTGTCCGTTCGCTACCACATTTAAAATCATTTTAGAGATTGTATTAAACAAAACACGACCCTTTGGTGTTATAAGTCGTGACCCCCAGAAAGTGTGTTTAGCATTACAATCGCCAGCGGCCAGGTAACAGGGTCCTAATGATTTGTAGTATTTATAATATTGGCTTTCTGATATTAGAATTCTAGGGGGAGAGTATAGAGATGAAAGTACTAAGTTTCGATTTAGCTCTTCAACACAAATTACGTTGCTTGCAGATAATCTTCACGGTCATCACACATTAAGAAGTGTGTGATACGGGCTTATATCATAATAGCAGAACCTCCACAAGCTCTCTTTTGAGGGTCCTTGGTATCATATAATATATAACCATTGATTTTTAACGTATTTCTTGAGGTCAAATAAGTTTCAGAAACCATCATTACATCAATTTGTTTGCTTTTAAGAAAGTATTCTAGTTAATTTTAATGTTGGCGAATGCCGTTTGCGTTCCAAAAACAAATTTTTAAACAATGCATGGCCTTTTAAGTACAGCTTGCAATAACATCGATTGCATTCCTAACATTTCCTGCATCATATTACCCATTGTGTTCGTAAAGTTATTTACTGTTTGCACTAATGTTTCCATGGTTTTTTCTAGACGACTTAAATTAGAAACAGGAGTTTCATCATTATTTGGCAATTCACCTTGCATCGGCATATGGTTTGATTTTAGTACGTTAGCGTAGGATGTTCTGTTATTACTAGGCTAAGGTACCTGAATGTCAAGGTTTCGTTGTAACTGAGCGTTAGACGATAGAGTATACAGGGCATTATCTATAGTTGGCAGTTTGATTACTACCACAGTTGCTACATTTTTTTTAAATTGGGGTACCATGTAATTCTCCACAAACGATGTAAACAGGGCAGTACAATGGCAGTATGCCTTAGTGTGTCCAAATTCATGGCAGTTTAAACATTGCGCGGGACCATTCCTTTTATGCCATTCCTTTTCCTATACAGGATGTATTTCAGACTGTAAATGGGATGCTTTTCGTTTTTTTAAGATTAACGTCGCTGGGTTCTAACTCTACTCGAAATAGTGGCTGGGAAATTTTTTCTCTATTTTTAAATTTATTACATTTTTAATTTGTAATCCCTTCTCTTCTAAAAATTTTTTTATCTCACCTGGGTCAGCGCATGAGTCAATGCCATTAATCACTACCTGATAGAGTTGTGTCGGTCATGAACGAACTGGTTCAATTAAACGGATCAGTCAGATGAACGATGAACGGCCGGTCAGTTTCATCGTTCAATCGTTCACTTGGGTCTTTTGTAGTATTGGGCAAAATCTTTCATTTATGTGAATCTTTCATTCTCTTTCAGAAAGGTTAAGTGAATTAATTCATTCTTTTCTTTCAGCTTTCTCAAAGACACAGAGCTTTCAGAATGAAGTGCCTATCTTTTTTAATGAATGTTTAAATTGTTATTTTAAAAACAAAAAACGATTTTTTATTATAAATTGATTATATGTACCTAGATTTTCTTTTTAAATTAAAGAGTTGTTTTAGAAATATAAATTATGCATGCATTAAGTATGTACATATCGTTACCTTAAACGCAGAAGACCCTAACTTACAAGAAAATCTGCTTTTTAATTGATTCTGATATACATATTTCATCAACATAAATTTCTGCTACAACAAATAATGAAATCTTTCGACCAAAATTAGCAATTTTATTAACAAAAAACAAACAGCCCATCTACAAAAAAAATATGATAAATGGTAAAAGACCTAACTAACAGCATAATATGCAACATTAGTAGACGATACGTTCATTCGTCTACTACTGGCAGGTAGACGAATGAACGTATTTGACATAAAATAGAGAATAAAAGAAATATAATAGAAAAAAGATGAAACCGAATGATGAAAGAAAATTCAGAAATATTTCATTCTTTCACTTAAGTGAATCATTCACTTGAAGTAACTCATTCATGAACGACACAAGCCTAGTGTTTTGAATCAGTCGGTCACTTGTTTACCGGACAACTGGTTGAAAAGAAACAACAATACTTTTGTGTTGTATAAGTTATGCCATTATAATATACTTATTTCTTTTACTCATTGCAACATTGCTTTACACATTTTCATAATACAATCAGGGTTGTCAAGTTTCTTGGCGACCTAATTTTCGATTTGGCAATTTTTTGGCGGCTTATAAAATATATGGCGATTTTGTTGGCCATTTGATAAGCTATAAACTTGTTTTGAAACTGTTGGACAAATTTACCGTTTGTTATTTAGAAAGATTATATCAATGATGGTATTCCATCTAAAATAAATCAGGTTTTGCAAAAAGTTTATAGCTATAAGGATACGTCCGGTACGTACCATTTTAAAGAACTTGCTTTGACTGCTAATGTCTGTGTTGAAATAGTTCTTTTTAATAATTTACTCTACTAAAACTCGCCTTCAAAATAGAGTGCAATACGAACTTCTTGACGCGTTGTTACGAGTTATAAATTATATGAATGTAAATAGCACTTTTTGTACCTTCACACGATATTTTGAATATACATTGTTAAAAAAAAACAGTAAGAATTTCCTTGCCGGTGAAGTGTATAGCGTTTTAGATATATGTATATCCAATATTTGTTTAATACTAAACACAAAAAAACGTTTTGCTGCTTTAATTAGATTATTGTTAACAATTGTATCTTTTGTGTGTTTATCAATCATTTCACTTATATATATATATATATATATCAAGGCGACTTTGTCCCATTTTTGGAGAATTTTAGCTACTCGGAAGAAATATGTATATTTTTTTAGGATTTATAGAAAACATTTTAAAAATTTTTCAAAGAAATTTTATGTTGTCAAAAACGCAAAAAAGGCTTTGGCGATTTTTGACATTGAATTTGACAAAAAACATCAAAATAAATCTGACAACCCTGGCTGCTTTTCACAATTTTTCTACAATTTACATGAGCGTTGCCAGTTGTACTTAATACAAAACCCGCCAAATGCTAATTTTTTCATTTCAGCAGAAAATTGTATAAATATTTATTTCATTTATTAATTTATTAATGATGAGCTAATAATCCCAATTTATGAATGAAAACACTGAAATTTATTGTTGTGGGAAAGCTAGTTTATATGTAGGGGAATGTAAGAAAGAAACATTTTTTTCTTCTCATTATTTATTTATTGAATCTTCATATATTAAATATGAACTAACAATAATTAATCAAATCTTATACTAATACTTTATTTTTGTCCTGCCAATGCTAGACGAAAATTTTTCTCTTCACGGTTTCTGTTCACATATGTAGATGTTTAGCGCTCTTCTTGTCTGATGAATCCTGCTGTATCTCTTCTCCTTAATCTAGAGTGGCCGCTGTAATTTAAAATATTTCGAGCTAGTGGATTTGGGTGCGACTCAAGTCTTTTTAAATATTTTACTGCATACTTCGTAATAATAGTTTTAACTAACGGCACATTGAGATCCTTGTAAATATTTGAGTTTTAAACATACCAGGGAGCGGCTGTGATTATTCGAAGAAGTTTATTTTGTCGCCTTTGAATTTTTTCGATATTAGAAGCCGAGGCAGTGCCCCATAATTGAAAACCGTAGCACCACATTGGTTTTAAGATAGAGTTGTAAAGTAGAAGTTTACAATCGAGACTAAGAACAGAGTTTCTTCCAATAAGCCAATTAAGTTGAATTGCTTTTAGTTTCATTTGTGTTAGTTTTGCTTCTATGTGCCATTTCCATGTTAAACGCCGGTCTAGATGAATTCCGAGATATTTTACATGCGATTGTTGGGGCACTAATTGATTATTGATTTTAATACGGGGACATGACTCCCGACGCAAGGTGAATGTTATATGTAGTAATTTTTGCTCATTAACCTTTATCCTCCATTGTTTTAACCACTTTTCCAGTTCAAATATATGATCCTGCAAGTAGCGAGAAGCTTCATGACAGTTTTTGTGTACGCTTAAAAAAGCTGTATCATCAGCAAATGTTGAAGTTAGGGTGTGGTTGTTTGTTGGCATGTCTGAGGTATATATTAGGTATAACAGTGGGCCCATGATGCTTCCCTGAGGGACTCCAGTCTTCAATTTATGTAATAAGCCTTCATGCCAGACTTTATCAAAAGCTTGTGAAACATCGATGAAGAGGGCGGAACAATATTTTTTTCTTCAAAGGTTTTTCTTATGGCGTTTACTATACGATGGGTTTGTTCAATTGTGCTATGTTCTCTTCTAAAGCCGAATTGATGGCTTGGAATACATCTATTTACATTTAAAATTGGGGTTAATTTTGCCACTAACAGCTTCTCAAACAGCTTTGATATATTAGACAATAAGCTTATAGGTCTATATGACTCAACTTTTGTAGGATCCTTTCCTGATTTAGGTATCATGGTAACTAGGGATACTTTCCATTCCTGAGGGTAGTATTCAAGGCGTAAAATAGCATTAAAAATAAAGTGAATAATTTACTTTGCTATGCTGGGTAGCTCCAAAAGCATTTTGTTACTGATCTTATCAAAACCAGGGGCTTTCTTCGGGTTTAAATCATGAATAGCCTTTTCGATTTCGCTTATCTCAAATCTTAGTGGAACAGCTGCTCTAACAGCAACAGGTGGTAACTCGACCGCCATATCGAGAGATGTGTGAGCGGTAAATACGGTTTTCAAATGATTAACAAAAAGATTTTCTTTTTCTATATCATTTCTTGCCCAACTTCCGTTTAAGTTTCTTAATGGTGGTTTAGTGATAACTGGTCTTTTAGGATTTCTAGCTGCACGCCATAATGAGTAGTCTGATTGTGGAGTTGCATCAAGTTCCTTAAGATATTTTTCCATGGAAGACGTTTTCTGAGACTGCAGTAACTTTCTTAGCCTTTTTGTGCACTCTTTTAATAAAGTTTTAAGTTGGGGGGATCTGTGCAATTGCCACTTTCTTCGAACTATCCTTTTTTCAGTCAAGAGACGCTCGACATCTGTAGAATATATGTTATTATTTTTGGTTTTTTTTTAGGGTTATGTTCGAATGTTGAACAGCTAGTTTGATGTAACTGTCAAAATTAACAATAGCGAGATCCACGTTCTCCGGTGTACTAAGCGGAATATTTTCTGTGCAATGGGCACTAAGATATTTTTTATATTTTAACCAATTTATTTATGTGGCTGATGTCGCTATGTAACCAGACGTAGATACAATTCTATTTTGGTTCATTAAAGTTACAATTGTAGGTGTGTGATCGGAAGATAGTTCTTAGGAAGCTTCAACATGAATCGTTTTTGCGGGGATATTTTTAACCACGCCAAAATCGATGACATCTGGAATTTTTTTGATGATCAGTAGGCCAATAAATTGACTGTCCGTTCGCTACCACATTTAAAATCATTTTAGAGATTGTATTAAACAAAACACGACCCTTTGGTGTTATAAGTCGTGACCCCCAGAAAGTTTGTTTAGCATTACAATCGCCAGCGGCCAGGTAACAGGGTCCTAATGATTTGTAGTATTTATAATATTGGCTTTCTGATATTAGAATTCTAGGGGGAGTGTATAGAGATGAAAGTACTAAGTTTCGATTTAGCTCTTCAACACAAATTACGTTGCTTGCAGATAATCTTCACGGTCATCACACATTAAGAAGTGTGTGATACGGGCTTATATCATAATAGCAGAACCTCCACAAGCTCTCTTTTGAGGGTCCTTGGTATCATATAATATATAACCATTGATTTTTAACGTATTTCTTGAGGTCAAATAAGTTTCAGAAACCATCATTACATCAATTTGTTTGCTTTTAAGAAAGTATTCTAGTTAATTTTAATGTTGGCGAATGCCGTTTGCGTTCCAAAAACAAATTTTTAAACAATGCATGGCCTTTTAAGTACAGCTTGCAATAACATCGATTGCATTCCTAACATTTCCTGCATCATATTACCCATTGTGTTCGTAAAGTTATTTACTGTTTGCACTAATGTTTCCATGGTTTTTTCTAGACGACTTAAATTAGAAACAGGAGTTTCATCATTATTTGGCAATTCACCTTGCATCGGCATATGGTTTGATTTTAGGACGTTAGCGTAGGATGTTCTGTTATTACTAGGCTAAGGTACCTGAATGTCAAGGTTTCGTTGTAACCGAGCGTTAGACGATAGACTATACAGGGCATTATCTATAGTTGGCAGTTTGATTACTACCACAGTTGCTACATTTTTTTTAAATTGGGGTACCATGTAATTCTCCACAAACGATGCAAACAGGGCAGTACAATGGCAGTATGCCTTAGTGTGTCCAAATTCATGGCAGTTTAAACATTGCGCTGGACCATTCCTTTTATGCCATTCCTTTTCCTATACAGGATGTATTTCAGACTGTAAATGGGATGCTTTTCGTTTTTTTAAGCTTAACGTCGCTGGGTTCTAACTCTACTCGAAATAGTGGCTGGGAATTTTTTTCTCTATTTTTAAATTTATTACATTTTTAATTTGTAATCCCTTCTCTTCTAAAAATTTTTTTATCTCACCTGGGTCAGCGCATGAGTCAATGCCATTAATCACTACCTGATAGAGTTGTGTCGGTCATGAACGAACTGGTTCAATTAAACGGATCAGTCAGATGAACGATGAACGGCCGGTCAGTTTCATCGTTCAATCGTTCACTTGGGTCTTTTGTAGTATTGGGCAAAATCTTTCATTTATGTGAATCTTTCATTCTCTTTCAGAAAGGTTAAGTGAATTAATTCATTCTTTTCTTTCAGCTTTCTCAAAGACACAGAGCTTTCAGAATGAAGTGCCTATCTTTTTTAATGAATGTTTAAATTGTTATTTTAAAAAAAAAAAACGATTTTTTATTATAAATTGATTATATGTACCTAGATTTTCTTTTTAAATTAAAGAGTTGTTTTAGAAATATAAATTATGCATGCATTAAGTATGTACATATCGTTACCTTAAACGCAGAAGACCCTAACTTACAAGAAAATCTGCTTTTTAATTGATTCTGATATACATATTTCATCAACATAAATTTCTGCTACAACAAATAATGAAATCTTTCGACCAAAATTAGCAATTTTATTAACAAAAAACAAACAGCCCATCTACAAAAAAAATATGATAAATGGTAAAAGACCTAACTAACAGCATAATATGCAACATTAGTAGACGATACGTTCATTCGTCTACTACTGGCAGGTAGACGAATGAACGTATTTGACATAAAATAGAGAATAAAAGAAATATAATAGAAAAAAGATGAAACCGAATGATGAAAGAAAATTCAGAAATATTTCATTCTTTCACTTAAGTGAATCATTCACTTGAAGTAACTCATTCATGAACGACACAAGCCTAGTGTTTTGAATCAGTCGGTCACTTGTTTACCGGACAACTGGTTGAAAAGAAACAACAATACTTTTGTGTTGTATAAGTTATGCCATTATAATATACTTATTTCTTTTACTCATTGCAACATTGCTTTACACATTTTCATAATACAATCAGGGTTGTCAAGTTTCTTGGCGACCTAATTTTCGATTTGGCAATTTTTTGGCGGCTTATAAAATATATGGCGATTTTGTTGGCCATTTGATAAGCTATAAACTTGTTTTGAAACTGTTGGACAAATTTACCGTTTGTTATTTAGAAAGATTATATCAATGATGGTATTCCATCTAAAATAAATCAGGTTTTGCAAAAAGTTTATAGCTATAAGGATACGTCCGGTACGTACCATTTTAAAGAACTTGCTTTGACTGCTAATGTCTGTGTTGAAATAGTTCTTTTTAATAATTTACTCTACTAAAACTCGCCTTCAAAATAGAGTGCAATACGAACTTCTTGACGCGTTGTTACGAGTTATAAATTATATGAATGTAAATAGCACTTTTTGTACCTTCACACGATATTTTGAATATACATTGTTAAAAAAAAACAGTAAGAATTTCCTTGCCGGTGAAGTGTATAGCGTTTTAGATATATGTATATCCAATATTTGTTTAATAATAAACACAAAAAAACGTTTTGCTGCTTTAATTAGATTATTGTTAACAATTGTATCTTTTGTGTGTTTATCAATCATTTCACTTATATATATATATATATCAAGGCGACTTTGTCCCATTTTTGGAGAATTTTAGCTACTCGGAAGAAATATGTATATTTTTTTAGGATTTATAGAAAACATTTAAAAAATTTTTCAAATAAATTTTATGTTGTCAAAAACGCAAAAAAGGCTTTGGCGATTTTTGACATTGAATTTGACAAAAAACATCAAAATAAATCTGACAACCCTGGCTGCTTTTCACAATTTTTCTACAATTTACATGAGCGTTGCCAGTTGTACTTAATACAAAACCCGCCAAATGCTAATTTTTTCATTTCAGCAGAAAATTGTATAAATATTTATTTCATTTATTAATTTATTAATGATGTGCTAATAATCCCAATTTATGAATGAAAACACTGAAATTTATTGTTGTGGGAAAGCTAGTTTATATGTAGGGGAATGTAAGAAAGAAACATTTTTTTCTTCTCATTATTTATTTATTGAATCTTCATATATTAAATATGAACTAACAATAATTAATCAAATCTTATACTAATACTTTATTTTTGTCCTGCCAATGCTAGACGAAAATTTTTCTCTTCACGGTTTCTGTTCACATATGTAGATGTTTAGCGCTCTTCTTGTCTGATGAATCCTGCTGTATCTCTTCTCCTTAATCTAGAGTGGCCGCTGTAATTTAAAATATTTCGAGCTAGTGGATTTGGGTGCGACTCAAGTCTTTTTAAATATTTTACTGCATACTTCGTAATAATAGTTTTAACTAACGGCACATTGAGATCCTTGTGAATATTTGAGTTTTAAACATACCAGGGAGCGGCTGTGATTATTCGAAGAAGTTTATTTTGTCGCCTTTGAATTTTTTCGATATTAGAAGCCGAGGCAGTGCCCCATAACTGAAAACCGTAGCACCACATTGGTTTTAAGATAGAGTTGTAAAGTAGAAGTTTACAATCGAGACTAAGAACAGAGTTTCTTCCAATAAGCCAATTAAGTTGAATTGCTTTTAGTTTCATTTGTGTTAGTTTTGCTTCTATGTGCCATTTCCATGTTAAACGCCGGTCTAGATGAATTCCGAGATATTTTACATGCGATTGTTGGGGCACTAATTGATTATTGATTTTAATACGGGGACATGACTCCCGACGCAAGGTGAATGTTATATGTAGTAATTTTTGCTCATTAACCTTTATCCTCCATTGTTTTAACCACTTTTCCAGTTCAAATATATGATCCTGCAAGTAGCGAGAAGCTTCATGACAGTTTTCGTGTACGCTTAAAAAAGCTGTATCATCAGCAAATGTTGAAGTTAGGGTGTGGTTGTTTGTTGGCATGTCTGAGGTATATATTAGGTATAACAGTGGGCCCATGATGCTTCCCTGAGGGACTCCAGTCTTCAATTTATGTAATAAGCCTTCATGCCAGACTTTATCAAAAGCTTGTGAAACATCGATGAAGAGGGCGGAACAATATTTTTTTCTTCAAAGGTTTTTCTTATGGCGTTTACTATACGATGGGTTTGTTCAATTGTGCTATGTTCTCTTCTAAAGCCGAATTGATGGCTTGGAATACATCTATTTACATTTAAAATTGGGGTTAATTTTGCCACTAACAGCTTCTCAAACAGCTTTGATATATTAGACAATAAGCTTATAGGTCTATATGACTCAACTTTTGTAGGATCCTTTCCTGATTTAGGTATCATGGTAACTAGGGATACTTTCCATTCCTGAGGGTAGTATTCAAGGCGTAAAATAGCATTAAAAATAAAGTGAATAATTTACTTTGCTATGCTGGGTAGCTCCAAAAGCATTTTGTTACTGATCTTATCAAAACCAGGGGCTTTCTTCGGGTTTAAATCATGAATAGCCTTTTCGATTTCGCTTATCTCAAATCTTAGTGGAACAGCTGCTCTAACAGCAACAGGTGGTAACTCGACCGCCATATCGAGAGATGTGTGAGCGGTAAATACGGTTTTTAAATGATTAACAAAAAGATTTTCTTTTTCTATATCATTTCTTGCCCAACTTCCGTTTAAGTTTCGTAATGGTGGTTTAGTGATAACTGGTCTTTTAGGATTTCTAGCTGCACGCCATAATGAGTAGTCTGATTGTGGAGTTGCATCAAGTTCCTTAAGATATTTTTCCATGGAAGACGTTTTCTGAGACTGCAGTAACTTTCTTAGCCTTTTTGTGCACTCTTTTAATAAAGTTTTAAGTTGGGGGGATCTGTGCAATTGCCACTTTCTTCGAACTATCCTTTTTTCAGTCAAGAGACGCTCGACATCTGTAGAATATATGTTATTATTTTTGGTTTTTTTTTAGGGTTATGTTCGAATGTTGAACAGCTAGTTTGATGTAACTGTCAAAATTAACAATAGCGAGATCCACGTTCTCCGGTGTACTAAGCGGAATATTTTCTGTGCAATGGGCACTAAGATATTTTTTATATTTTAACCAATTTATTTATGTGGCTGATGTCGCTATGTAACCAGACGTAGATACAATTCTATTTTGGTTCATTAAAGTTACAATTGTAGGTGTGTGATCGGAAGATAGTTCTTAGGAAGCTTCAACATGAATCGTTTTTGCGGGGATATTTTTAACCACGCCAAAATCGATGACATCTGGAATTTTTTGATGATCAGTAGGCCAATAAATTGACTGTCCGTTCGCAACCACATTTAAGATCATTTTAGAGATTGTATTAAACAAAACACGACCCTTTGGTGTTATAAGTCGTGAACCCCAGAAAGTGTGTTTAGCATTACAATCGCCAGCGGCCAGGTAACAGGGTCCTAATGATTTGTAGTATTTATAATATTGGCTTTCTGATATTAGAATTCTAGGGGGAGTGTATAGAGATGAAAGTACTAAGTTTCGATTTAGCTCTTCAACACAAATTACGTTGCTTGCAGATAATCTTCACGGTCATCACACATTAAGAAGTGTGTGATACGGGCTTATATCATAATAGCAGAACCTCCACAAGCTCTCTTTTGAGGGTCCTTGGTATCATATAATATATAACCATTGATTTTTAACGTATTTCTTGAGGTCAAATAAGTTTCAGAAACCATCATTACATCAATTTGTTTGCTTTTAAGAAAGTATTCTAGTTAATTTTAATGTTGGCGAATGCCGTTTGCGTTCCAAAAACAAATTTTTAAACAATGCATGGCCTTTTAAGTACAGCTTGCAATAACATCGATTGCATTCCTAACATTTCCTGCATCATATTACCCATTGTGTTCGTAAAGTTATTTACTGTTTGCACTAATGTTTCATGGTTTTTTCTAGACGACTTAAATTAGAAACAGGAGTTTCATCATTATTTGGCAATTCACCTTGCATCGGCATATGGTTTGATTTTAGGACGTTAGCGTAGGATGTTCTGTTATTACTAGGCTAAGGTACCTGAATGTCAAGGTTTCGTTGTAACTGAGCGTTAGACGATAGAGTATACAGGGCATTATCTATAGTTGGCAGTTTGATTACTACCACAGTTGCTACATTTTTTTTAAATTGGGGTACCATGTAATTCTCCACAAACGATGCAAACAGGGCAGTACAATGGCAGTATGCCTTAGTGTGTCCAAATTCATGGCAGTTTAAACATTGCGCGGGACCATTCCTTTTATGCCATTCCTTTTCCTATAGAGGATGTATTTCAGACTGTAAATGGGATGCTTTTCGTTTTTTTAAGCTTAACGTCGCACATAGGGGCTTTTTGCCAATCTAGCCGGACATTACTTTTTTTTCTAGCTTATATTGCTTCTTAAAAGTTATTGAGTGACCCTAGATTGATGAAACTTGGCAGATATATGTGTTATTGTCATAGGCAGGTAAATATCAAAAATACTTAAAATCGGACCAAGGGGGAAAAAGTTCCCCATAGAAAAACTAGTCCTACCTCTGAAAAATTCAATTTTTTTAAAGTTTTCCTATACTTTTGTTTGGCAAATACAACTTTTAACATCGGCAAAAATTAAAAACCCTAAAATTGGACCCATGAGATCGTAAAATTTCACTTTTCGCCCCGCCCTTTTTGTGGGCGGTTACATAAAATAATATTTAAAAAAAAAATGTAAATATTAAAAGAAAAAGGTTACTAACGCCTTAATTCTATAAAAATTAAATTTTTGAACTTTTATGGGCAGGGGGAGGTATCCATCCTAACCCACCCCCCGGAACGACCCTGTCAAAAAAAAATTTTTTTTGCTAATTTCCAAAAAATATTCATTTTTAAGATTTTATGTGACTTTTATGTATTTCATAGTATTTAATTTATATGAAAAGAATTTATTTATTCGTAATTATAACTAATTTATAATAGTGACAACTAATTTTATTTATTTACAATAACTTCTCTTTTGCACTAAGATGATGATGAGTGCCATGGTTCTTCTTCGTCTGTTTCTTCAAAATCCTCTTCCGAATCGGAATTCTCTTCAGAGCCAAGTACAGGTGGAAGCATAAAAGAAATTGCTTCTTTCGTAAAGGGTAATGACTTTTTTTTGGAGTTGGTCTTATGCTAGTAATCAGTGGGTCAGAACTGAGCAAAAGTCTATTTATAATATCTTTGTTACACTGAACCCTCGAAAACTTTCTAGCAAAATTCTGCCTGTAAAGCCGAAAATGCTTATTTCGTGCCTCAGACGCTTCATCTGATAAGAGCCCGATAGGCAACAATGCCTCGCTCATTACAGTTGTACCATGTATTAAAATCTTGTGCATTGTAGGTGTCATAGGATGCCAGGGATATAGAGTAAAGTAAAGTTTTGCAGTGTCTAAGCAATAATCGGCAAACTCGTGCAAATAGATTTTGTGACCACTTGTAATTACTTCAATAATAACTTTGATTCGGTAGATGAAATCCAATGCAATTCCAGTTATTTCTGCAGCTAATTCAGGATTGGAAAAAAATCTTCTGCTGGTGTTGCCATCGTTGCTGTTTCCAAAGCCAGTCTTCGGTACATCCACTATTAGCCCTAATTTACTTCTAAATTTTTCTTGGATAGTTTTTTTCCTCTCTTTTACAATAGTTTTGTCCTCATCCGATCTTAATTGCCACTTTTTCACTGTGAGTTTATACGACAGGTGTAATATGCTCTCAAAAAGTCGAATTCTGGCATGCAAAGTAGATAATCCGAAAGAAAGTGCATCTACGTCTTCATCTCTTTTGATGTTCAAATTGTTAAATTCTTTTGAAGTAGCCCCACAAATATACCGTTACGTACTGTTCGCACATTCCTTTTTTTACACAGGTTATATTACTCTTAGATGTAATAATTTAAATAAAAAATATCTACGTACAACCAAAACATTTTATGACTGACGAAAGGGTTTATATCATATGTACCTATGCAAGATGAGCAAAAACAGAAAAAAGGTGAAATTTTCAAAAAATCATTAAAAAAAATGGCGCAACAACGCGCAAGGTTTTTTCTTGAATTTAAAAGTAGAGATCTCAAATTTTAACGTGATGTTTAACATATTTATGGACTCTAAGGGTTGCACCTTCAAAAACCTTTAAATTTTTTTTTTTTTTACAAAAAAGTGAACAAAAAAATCGTTTTTTTAATTTCGAACGAATTTTTTTACCATAAAAATTGCTAATAAAATTTTTCTAAAAATTTTTATAAGTAGCTGTTAATATAGTCTTTCAGAGAAAAAAAATCAATGTAAAATCTTTATTCGTTTACCCTCAAAAAAATATATTGTAAACCTCCCAAAACCGTAAAAAGTCAATAAACACGCATGCAATTTACTCAACTTTCTTGACTTTAACAGTGTCCCAAAACCACAAGTCTCAAGCAAATGACTTGAAAATTCACTATACGATGCAGAATTTTGTTGTCTGTCGAGCTGCGTACTTACATTTTTACATTTCTTAAATTTAATTTTTCGCCTAATGTCCGGCTAGATTGGCAAAAAGCCCCTATGTGCGTCGCTGGGTTCTAACTCTACTCGAAATAGTGGCTGGGAAATTTTTTCTCTATTTTTAAATTTATTACATTTTTAATTTGTAATCCCTTCTCTTCTAAAAATTTTTTTATCTCACCTGGGTCAGCGCATGAGTCAATGCCCTTAATCACTACCTGATAGAGTTGTGTCGGTCATGAACGAACTGGTTCAATTAAACGGATCAGTCAGATGAACGATGAACGGCCGGTCAGTTTCATCGTTCAATCGTTCACTTGGGTCTTTTGTAGTATTGGGCAAAATCTTTCATTTATGTGAATCTTTCATTCTCTTTCAGAAAGGTTAAGTGAATTAATTCATTCTTTTCTTTCAGCTTTCTCAAAGACACAGAGCTTTCAGAATGAAGTGCCTATCTTTTTTAATGAATGTTTAAATTGTTATTTTAAAAACAAAAAACGATTTTTTATTATAAATTGATTATATGTACCTAGATTTTCTTTTTAAATTAAAGAGTTGTTTTAGAAATATAAATTATGCATGCATTAAGTATGTACATATCGTTACCTTAAACGCAGAAGACCCTAACTTACAAGAAAATCTGCTTTTTAATTGATTCTGATATACATATTTCATCAACATAAATTTCTGCTACAACAAATAATGAAATCTTTCGACCAAAATTAGCAATTTTATTAACAAAAAACAAACAGCCCATCTACAAAAAAAATATGATAAATGGTAAAAGACCTAACTAACAGCATAATATGCAACATTAGTAGACGATACGTTCATTCGTCTACTACTGGCAGGTAGACGAATGAACGTATTTGACATAAAATAGAGAATAAAAGAAATATAATAGAAAAAAGATGAAACCGAATGATGAAAGAAAATTCAGAAATATTTCATTCTTTCACTTAAGTGAATCATTCACTTGAAGTAACTCATTCATGAACGACACAAGCCTAGTGTTTTGAATCAGTCGGTCACTTGTTTACCGGACAACTGGTTGAAAAGAAACAACAATACTTTTGTGTTGTATAAGTTATGCCATTATAATATACTTATTTCTTTTACTCATTGCAACATTGCTTTACACATTTTCATAATACAATCAGGGTTGTCAGGTTTCTTGGCGACCTAATTTTCGATTTGGCAATTTTTTGGCGGCTTATAAAATATATGGCGATTTTGTTGGCCATTTGATAAGCTATAAACTTGTTTTGAAACTATTGGACAAATTTACAGTTTGTTATTTAGAAAGATTATATCAATGATGGTATTCCATCTAAAATAAATCAGGTTTTGCAAAAAGTTTATAGCTATAAGGATACGTCCGGTACGTACCATTTTAAAGAACTTGCTTTGACTGCTAATGTCTGTGTTGAAATAGTTCTTTTTAATAATTTACTCTACTAAAACTCGCCTTCAAAATAGAGTGCAATACGAACTTCTTGACGCGTTGTTACGAGTTATAAATTATATGAATGTAAATAGCACTTTTTGTACCTTCACACGATATTTTGAATATACATTGTTAAAAAAAAACAGTAAGAATTTCCTTGCCGGTGAAGTGTATAGCGTTTTAGATATATATCCAATATTTGTTTAATACTAAACACAAAAAAACGTTTTGCTGCTTTAATTAGATTATTGTTAACAATTGTATCTTTTGTGTGTTTATCAATCATTTCACTTATATATATATATATATATCAAGGCGACTTTGTCCCATTTTTGGAGAATTTTAGCTACTCGGAAGAAATATGTATATTTTTTTAGGATTTATAGAAAACATTTTAAAAATTTTTCAAATAAATTTTATGTTGTCAAAAACGCAAAAAAAGGCTTTGGCGATTTTTGACATTGAATTTGACAAAAAACATCAAAATAAATCTGACAACCCTGGCTGCTTTTCACAATTTTTCTACAATTTACATGAGCGTTGCCAGTTGTACTTAATACAAAACCCGCCAAATGCTAATTTTTTCATTTCAGCAGAAAATTGTATAAATATTTATTTCATTTATTAATTTATTAATGATGTGCTAATAATCCCAATTTATGAATGAAAACACTGAAATTTATTGTTGTGGGAAAGCTAGTTTATATGTAGGGGAATGTAAGAAAGAAACATTTTTTTCTTCTCATTATTTATTTATTGAATCTTCATATATTAAATATGAACTAACAATAATTAATCAAATCTTATACTAATACTTTATTTTTGTCCTGCCAATGCTAGACGAAAATTTTTCTCTTCACGGTTTCTGTTCACATATGTAGATGTTTAGCGCTCTTCTTGTCTGATGAATCCTGCTGTATCTCTTCTCCTTAATCTAGAGTGGCCGCTGTAATTTAAAATATTTCGAGCTAGTGGATTTGGGTGCGACTCAAGTCTTTTTAAATATTTTACTGCATACTTCGTAATAATAGTTTTAACTAACGGCACATTGAGATCCTTGTGAATATTTGAGTTTTAAACATACCAGGGAGCGGCTGTGATTATTCGAAGAAGTTTATTTTGTCGCCTTTGAATTTTTTCGATATTAGAAGCCGAGGCAGTGCCCCATAACTGAAAACCGTAGCACCACATTGGTTTTAAGATAGAGTTGTAAAGTAGAAGTTTACAATCGAGACTAAGAACAGAGTTTCTTCCAATAAGCCAATTAAGTTGAATTGCTTTTAGTTTCATTTGTGTTAGTTTTGCTTCTATGTGCCATTTCCATGTTAAACGCCGGTCTAGATGAATTCCGAGATATTTTACATGCGATTGTTGGGGCACTAATTGATTATTGATTTTAATACGGGGACATGACTCCCGACGCAAGGTGAATGTTATATGTAGTAATTTTTGCTCATTAACCTTTATCCTCCATTGTTTTAACCACTTTTCCAGTTCAAATATATGATCCTGCAAGTAGCGAGAAGCTTCATGACAGTTTTCGTGTACGCTTAAAAAAGCTGTATCATCAGCAAATGTTGAAGTTAGGGTGTGGTTGTTTGTTGGCATGTCTGAGGTATATATTAGGTATAACAGTGGGCCCATGATGCTTCCCTGAGGGACTCCAGTCTTCAATTTATGTAATAAGCCTTCATGCCAGACTTTATCAAAAGCTTGTGAAACATCGATGAAGAGGGCGGAACAATATTTTTTTCTTCAAAGGTTTTTCTTATGGCGTTTACTATACGATGGGTTTGTTCAATTGTGCTATGTTCTCTTCTAAAGCCGAATTGATGGCTTGGAATACATCTATTTACATTTAAAATTGGGGTTAATTTTGCCACTAACAGCTTCTCAAACAGCTTTGATATATTAGACAATAAGCTTATAGGTCTATATGACTCAACTTTTGTAGGATCCTTTCCTGATTTAGGTATCATGGTAACTAGGGATACTTTCCATTCCTGAGGGTAGTATTCAAGGCGTAAAATAGCATTAAAAATAAAGTGAATAATTTACTTTGCTATGCTGGGTAGCTCCAAAAGCATTTTGTTACTGATCTTATCAAAACCAGGGGCTTTCTTCGGGTTTAAATCATGAATAGCCTTTTCGATTTCGCTTATCTCAAATCTTAGTGGAACAGCTGCTCTAACAGCAACAGGTGGTAACTCGACCGCCATATCGAGAGATGTGTGAGCGGTAAATACGGTTTTCAAATGATTAACAAAAAGATTTTCTTTTTCTATATCATTTCTTGCCCAACTTCCGTTTAAGTTTCGTAATGGTGGTTTAGTGATAACTGGTCTTTTAGGATTTCTAGCTGCACGCCATAATGAGTAGTCTGATTGTGGAGTTGCATCAAGTTCCTTAAGATATTTTTCCATGGAAGACGTTTTCTGAGACTGCAGTAACTTTCTTAGCCTTTTTGTGCACTCTTTTAATAAAGTTTTAAGTTGGGGGGATCTGTGCAATTGCCACTTTCTTCGAACTATCCTTTTTTCAGTCAAGAGACGCTCGACATCTGTAGAATATATGTTATTATTTTTGGTTTTTTTTTAGGGTTATGTTCGAATGTTGAACATCTAGTTTGATGTAACTGTCAAAATTAACAATAGCGAGATCCACGTTCTCCGGTGTACTAAGCGGAATATTTTCTGTGCAATGGGCACTAAGATATTTTTTATATTTTAACCAATTTATTTATGTGGCTGATGTCGCTATGTAACCAGACGTAGATTCAATTCTATTTTGGTTCATTAAAGTTACAATTGTAGGTGTGTGATCGGAAGATAGTTCTTAGGAAGCTTCAACATGAATCGTTTTTGCGGGGATATTTTTAACCACGCCAAAATCGATGACATCTGGAATTTTTTGATGATCAGTAGGCCAATAAATTGACTGTCCGTTCGCTACCACATTTAAAATCATTTTAGAGATTGTATTAAACAAAACACGACCCTTTGGTGTTATAAGTCGTGACCCCCAGAAAGTGTGTTTAGCATTACAATCGCCAGCGGCCAGGTAACAGGGTCCTAATGATTTGTAGCATTTATAATATTGGCTTTCTGATATTAGAATTCTAGGGGGAGAGTATAGAGATGAAAGTACTAAGTTTCGATTTAGCTCTTCAACACAAATTACGTTGCTTGCAGATAATCTTCACGGTCATCACACATTAAGAAGTGTGTGATACGGGCTTATATCATAATAGCAGAACCTCCACAAGCTCTCTTTTGAGGGTCCTTGGTATCATATAATATATAACCATTGATTTTTAACGTATTTCTTGAGGTCAAATAAGTTTCAGAAACCATCATTACATCAATTTGTTTGCTTTTAAGAAAGTATTCTAGTTAATTTTAATGTTGGCGAATGCCGTTTGCGTTCCAAAAACAAATTTTTAAACAATGCATGGCCTTTTAAGTACAGCTTGCAATAACATCGATTGCATTCCTAACATTTCCTGCATCATATTACCCATTGTGTTCGTAAAGTTATTTACTGTTTGCACTAATGTTTCCATGGTTTTTTCTAGACGACTTAAATTAGAAACAGGAGTTTCATCATTATTTGGCAATTCACCTTGCATCGGCATATGGTTTGATTTTAGGACGTTAGCGTAGGATGTTCTGTTATTACTAGGCTAAGGTACCTGAATGTCAAGGTTTCGTTGTAACTGAGCGTTAGACGATAGAGTATACAGGGCATTATCTATAGTTGGCAGTTTGATTACTACCACAGTTGCTACATTTTTTTTAAATTGGGGTACCATGTAATTCTCCACAAACGATGCAAACAGGGCAGTACAATGGCAGTATGCCTTAGTGTGTCCAAATTCATGGCAGTTTAAACATTGCGCGGGACCATTCCTTTTATGCCATTCCTTTTCCTATACAGGATGTATTTCAGACTGTAAATGGGATGCTTTTCGTTTTTTTAAGCTTAACGTCGCTGGGTTCTAACTCTACTCGAAATAGTGGCTGGGAAATTTTTTCTCTATTTTTAAATTTATTACATTTTTAATTTGTAATCCCTTCTCTTCTAAAAATTTTTTTATCTCACCTGGGTCAGCGCATGAGTCAATGCCCTTAATCACTACCTGATAGAGTTGTGTCGGTCATGAACGAACTGGTTCAATTAAACGGATCAGTCAGATGAACGATGAACGGCCGGTCAGTTTCATCGTTCAATCGTTCACTTGGGTCTTTTGTAGTATTGGGCAAAATCTTTCATTTATGTGAATCTTTCATTCTCTTTCAGAAAGGTTAAGTGAATTAATTCATTCTTTTCTTTCAGCTTTCTCAAAGACACAGAGCTTTCAGAATGAAGTGCCTATCTTTTTTAATGAATGTTTAAATTGTTATTTTAAAAACAAAAAACGATTTTTTATTATAAATTGATTATATGTACCTAGATTTTCTTTTTAAATTAAAGAGTTGTTTTAGAAATATAAATTATGCATGCATTAAGTATGTACATATCGTTACCTTAAACGCAGAAGACCCTAACTTACAAGAAAATCTGCTTTTTAATTGATTCTGATATACATATTTCATCAACATAAATTTCTGCTACAACAAATAATGAAATCTTTCGACCAAAATTAGCAATTTTATTAACAAAAAACAAACAGCCCATCTACAAAAAAAATATGATAAATGGTAAAAGACCTAACTAACAGCATAATATGCAACATTAGTAGACGATACGTTCATTCGTCTACTACTGGCAGGTAGACGAATGAACGTATTTGACATAAAATAGAGAATAAAAGAAATATAATAGAAAAAAGATGAAACCGAATGATGAAAGAAAATTCAGAAATATTTCATTCTTTAACTTAAGTGAATCATTCACTTGAAGTAACTCATTCATGAACGACACAAGCCTAGTGTTTTGAATCAGTCGGTCACTTGTTTACCGGACAACTGGTTGAAAAGAAACAACAATACTTTTGTGTTGTATAAGTTATGCCATTATAATATACTTATTTCTTTTACTCATTGCAACATTGCTTTACACATTTTCATAATACAATCAGGGTTGTCAAGTTTCTTGGCGACCTAATTTTCGATTTGGCAATTTTTTGGCGGCTTATAAAATATATGGCGATTTTGTTGGCCATTTGATAAGCTATAAACTTGTTTTGAAACTATTGGACAAATTTACAGTTTGTTATTTAGAAAGATTATATCAATGATGGTATTCCATCTAAAATAAATCAGGTTTTGCAAAAAGTTTATAGCTATAAGGATACGTCCGGTACGTACCATTTTAAAGAACTTGCTTTGACTGCTAATGTCTGTGTTGAAATAGTTCTTTTTAATAATTTACTCTACTAAAACTCGCCTTCAAAATAGAGTGCAATACGAACTTCTTGACGCGTTGTTACGAGTTATAAATTATATGAATGTAAATAGCACTTTTTGTACCTTCACACGATATTTTGAATATACATTGTTAAAAAAAAACAGTAAGAATTTCCTTGCCGGTGAAGTGTATAGCGTTTTAGATATATATCCAATATTTGTTTAATACTAAACACAAAAAAACGTTTTGCTGCTTTAATTAGATTATTGTTAACAATTGTATCTTTTGTGTGTTTATCAATCATTTCACTTATATATATATATATATCAAGGCGACTTTGTCCCATTTTTGGAAAATTTTAGCTACTCGGAAGAAATATGTATATTTTTTTAGGATTTATAGAAAACATTTTAAAAATTTTTCAAATAAATTTTATGTTGTCAAAAACGCAAAAAAGGCTTTGGCGATTTTTGACATTGAATTTGACAAAAAACATCAAAATAAATCTGACAACCCTGGCTGCTTTTCACAATTTTTCTACAATTTACATGAGCGTTGCCAGTTGTACTTAATACAAAACCCGCCAAATGCTAATTTTTTCATTTCAGCAGAAAATTGTATAAATATTTATTTCATTTATTAATTTATTAATGATGTGCTAATAATCCCAATTTATGAATGAAAACACTGAAATTTATTGTTGTGGGAAAGCTAGTTTATATGTAGGGGAATGTAAGAAAGAAACATTTTTTTCTTCTCATTATTTATTTATTGAATCTTCATATATTAAATATGAACTAACAATAATTAATCAAATCTTATACTAATACTTTATTTTTGTCCTGCCAATGCTAGACGAAAATTTTTCTCTTCACGGTTTCTGTTCACATATGTAGATGTTTAGCGCTCTTCTTGTCTGATGAATCCTGCTGTATCTCTTCTCCTTAATCTAGAGTGGCCGCTGTAATTTAAAATATTTCGAGCTAGTGGATTTGGGTGCGACTCAAGTCTTTTTAAATATTTTACTGCATACTTCGTAATAATAGTTTTAACTAACGGCACATTGAGATCCTTGTGAATATTTGAGTTTTAAACATACCAGGGAGCGGCTGTGATTATTCGAAGAAGTTTATTTTGTCGCCTTTGAATTTTTTCGATATTAGAAGCCGAGGCAGTGCCCCATAACTGAAAACCGTAGCACCACATTGGTTTTAAGATAGAGTTGTAAAGTAGAAGTTTACAATCGAGACTAAGAACAGAGTTTCTTCCAATAAGCCAATTAAGTTGAATTGCTTTTAGTTTCATTTGTGTTAGTTTTGCTTCTATGTGCCATTTCCATGTTAAACGCCGGTCTAGATGAATTCCGAGATATTTTACATGCGATTGTTGGGGCACTAATTGATTATTGATTTTAATACGGGGACATGACTCCCGACGCAAGGTGAATGTTATATGTAGTAATTTTTGCTCATTAACCTTTATCCTCCATTGTTTTAACCACTTTTCCAGTTCAAATATATGATCCTGCAAGTAGCGAGAAGCTTCATGACAGTTTTCGTGTACGCTTAAAAAAGCTGTATCATCAGCAAATGTTGAAGTTAGGGTGTGGTTGTT
Source organism: Pollenia amentaria (assembly GCA_943735925.1). Taxonomy (NCBI): domain Eukaryota; kingdom Metazoa; phylum Arthropoda; class Insecta; order Diptera; family Polleniidae; genus Pollenia; species Pollenia amentaria. The sequence goes on along the minus strand of OX031006.1, from coordinate 111,626,524 downwards.
TGTTGGCATGTCTGAGGTATATATTAGGTATAACAGTGGGCCCATGATGCTTCCCTGAGGGACTCCAGTCTTCAATTTATGTAATAAGCCTTCATGCCAGACTTTATCAAAAGCTTGTGAAACATCGATGAAGAGGGCGGAACAATATTTTTTTCTTCAAAGGTTTTTCTTATGGCGTTTACTATACGATGGGTTTGTTCAATTGTGCTATGTTCTCTTCTAAAGCCGAATTGATGGTTTGGAATACATCTATTTACATTTAAAATTGGGGTTAATTTTGCCACTAACAGCTTCTCAAACAGCTTTGATATATTAGACAATAAGCTTATAGGTCTATATGACTCAACTTTTGTAGGATCCTTTCCTGATTTAGGTATCATGGTAACTAGGGATACTTTCCATTCCTGAGGGTAGTATTCAAGGCGTAAAATAGCATTAAAAATAAAGAGAATAATTTTCTTTGCTATGCTGGGTAGCTCCAAAAGCATTTTGTTACTGATCTTATCAAAACCAGGGGCTTTCTTCGGGTTTAAATCATGAATAGCCTTTTCGATTTCGCTTATCTCAAATCTTAGTGGAACAGCTGCTCTAACAGCAACAGGTGGTAACTCGACCGCCATATCGAGAGATGTGTGAGCGGTAAATACGGTTTTCAAATGATTAACAAAAAGATTTTCTTTTTCTATATCATTTCTTGCCCAACTTCCGTTTAAGTTTCTTAATGGTGGTTTAGTGATAACTGGTCTTTTAAGATTTCTAGCTGCACGCCATAATGAGTAGTCTGATTGTGGAGTTGCATCAAGTTCCTTAAGATATTTTTCCATGGAAGACGTTTTCTGAGACTGCAGTAACTTTCTTAGCCTTTTTGTGCACTCTTTTAATAAAGTTTTAAGTTGGGGTGATCTGTGCAATTGCCACTTTCTTCGAACTATCCTTTTTTCAGTCAAGAGACGCTCGACATCTGTAGAATATATGTTATTATTTTTGGTTTTTTTTTAGGGTTATGTTCGAATGTTGAACAGCTAGTTTGATGTAACTGTCAAAATTAACAATAGCGAGATCCACGTTCTCCGGTGTACTAAGCGGAATATTTTCTGTGCAATGGGCACTAAGATATTTTTTATATTTTAACCAATTTATTTATGTGGCTGATGTCGCTATGTAACCAGACGTAGATACAATTCTATTTTGGTTCATTAAAGTTACAATTGTAGGTGTGTGATCGGAAGATAGTTCTTAGGAAGCTTCAACATGAATCGTTTTTGCGGGGATATTTTTAACCACGCCAAAATCGATGACATCTGGAATTTTTTGATGATCAGTAGGCCAATAAATTGACTGTCCGTTCGCTACCACATTTAAAATCATTTTAGAGATTGTATTAAACAAAACACGACCCTTTGGTGTTATAAGTCGTGACCCCCAGAAAGTGTGTTTAGCATTACAATCGCCAGCGGCCAGGTAACAGGGTCCTAATGATTTGTAGTATTTATAATATTGGCTTTCTGATATTAGAATTCTAGGGGGAGAGTATAGAGATGAAAGTACTAAGTTTCGATTTAGCTCTTCAACACAAATTACGTTGCTTGCAGATAATCTTCACGGTCATCACACATTAAGAAGTGTGTGATTCGGGCTTATATCATAATAGCAGAACCTCCACAAGCTCTCTTTTGAGGGTCCTTGGTATCATATAATATATAACCATTGATTTTTAACGTATTTCTTGAGGTCAAATAAGTTTCAGAAACCATCATTACATCAATTTGTTTACTTTTAAGAAAGTATTCTAGTTAATTTTAATGTTGGCGAATGCCGTTTGCGTTCCAAAAACAAATTTTTAAACAATGCATGGCCTTTTAAGTACAGCTTGCAATAACATCGATTGCATTCCTAACATTTCCTGCATCATATTACCCATTGTGTTCGTAAAGTTATTTACTGTTTGCACTAATGTTTCCATGGTTTTTTCTAGACGACTTAAATTAGAAACAGGAGTTTCATCATTATTTGGCAATTCACCTTGCATCGGCATATGGTTTGATTTTAGGACGTTAGCGTAGGATGTTCTGTTATTACTAGGCTAAGGTACCTGAATGTCAAGGTTTCGTTGTAACTGAGCGTTAGACGATAGAGTATACAGGGCATTATCTATAGTTGGCAGTTTGATTACTACCACAGTTGCTACATTTTTTTTAAATTGGGGTACCATGTAATTCTCCACAAACGATGCAAACAGGGCAGTACAATGGCAGTATGCCTTAGTGTGTCCAAATTCATGGCAGTTTAAACATTGCGCTGGACCATTCCTTTTATGCCATTCCTTTTCCTATACAGGATGTATTTCAGACTGTAAATGGGATGCTTTTCGTTTTTTTAAGCTTAACGTCGCTGGGTTCTAACTCTACTCGAAATAGTGGCTGGGAAATTTTTTCTCTATTTTTAAATTTATTACATTTTTAATTTGTAATCCCTTCTCTTCTAAAAATTTTTTTATCTCACCTGGGTCAGCGCATGAGTCAATGCCATTAATCACTACCTGATAGAGTTGTGTCGGTCATGAACGAACTGGTTCAATTAAACGGATCAGTCAGATGAACGATGAACGGCCGGTCAGTTTCATCGTTCAATCGTTCACTTGGGTCTTTTGTAGTATTGGGCAAAATCTTTCATTTATGTGAATCTTTCATTCTCTTTCAGAAAGGTTAAGTGAATTAATTCATTCTTTTCTTTCAGCTTTCTCAAAGACACAGAGCTTTCAGAATGAAGTGCCTATCTTTTTTAATGAATGTTTAAATTGTTATTTTAAAAACAAAAAACGATTTTTTATTATAAATTGATTATATGTACCTAGATTTTCTTTTTAAATTAAAGAGTTGTTTTAGAAATATAAATTATGCATGCATTAAGTATGTACATATCGTTACCTTAAACGCAGAAGACCCTAACTTACAAGAAAATCTGCTTTTTAATTGATTCTGATATACATATTTCATCAACATAAATTTCTGCTACAACAAATAATGAAATCTTTCGACCAAAATTAGCAATTTTATTAACAAAAAACAAACAGCCCATCTACAAAAAAAATATGATAAATGGTAAAAGACCTAACTAACAGCATAATATGCAACATTAGTAGACGATACGTTCATTCGTCTACTACTGGCAGGTAGACGAATGAACGTATTTGACATAAAATAGAGAATAAAAGAAATATAATAGAAAAAAGATGAAACCGAATGATGAAAGAAAATTCAGAAATATTTCATTCTTTCACTTAAGTGAATCATTCACTTGAAGTAACTCATTCATGAACGACACAAGCCTAGTGTTTTGAATCAGTCGGTCACTTGTTTACCGGACAACTGGTTGAAAAGAAACAACAATACTTTTGTGTTGTATAAGTTATGCCATTATAATATACTTATTTCTTTTACTCATTGCAACATTGCTTTACACATTTTCATAATACAATCAGGGTTGTCAAGTTTCTTGGCGACCTAATTTTCGATTTGGCAATTTTTTGGCGGCTTATAAAATATATGGCGATTTTGTTGGCCATTTGATAAGCTATAAACTTGTTTTGAAACTGTTGGACAAATTTACCGTTTGTTATTTAGAAAGATTATATCAATGATGGTATTCCATCTAAAATAAATCAGGTTTTGCAAAAAGTTTATAGCTATAAGGATACGTCCGGTACGTACCATTTTAAAGAACTTGCTTTGACTGCTAATGTCTGTGTTGAAATAGTTCTTTTTAATAATTTACTCTACTAAAACTCGCCTTCAAAATAGAGTGCAATACGAACTTCTTGACGCGTTGTTACGAGTTATAAATTATATGAATGTAAATAGCACTTTTTGTACCTTCACACGATATTTTGAATATACATTGTTAAAAAAAAACAGTAAGAATTTCCTTGCCGGTGAAGTGTATAGCGTTTTAGATATATATCCAATATTTGTTTAATACTAAACACAAAAAAACGTTTTGCTGCTTTAATTAGATTATTGTTAACAATTGTATCTTTTGTGTGTTTATCAATCATTTCACTTATATATATATATATATCAAGGCGACTTTGTCCCATTTTTGGAGAATTTTAGCTACTCGGAAGAAATATGTATATTTTTTTAGGATTTATAGAAAACATTTTAAAAATTTTTCAAATAAATTTTATGTTGTCAAAAACGCAAAAAAGGCTTTGGCGATTTTTGACATTGAATTTGACAAAAAACATCAAAATAAATCTGACAACCCTGGCTGCTTTTCACAATTTTTCTACAATTTACATGAGCGTTGCCAGTTGTACTTAATACAAAACCCGCCAAATGCTAATTTTTTCATTTCAGCAGAAAATTGTATAAATATTTATTTCATTTATTAATTTATTAATGATGTGCTAATAATCCCAATTTATGAATGAAAACACTGAAATTTATTGTTGTGGGAAAGCTAGTTTATATGTAGGGGAATGTAAGAAAGAAACATTTTTTTCTTCTCATTATTTATTTATTGAATCTTCATATATTAAATATGAACTAACAATAATTAATCAAATCTTATACTAATACTTTATTTTTGTCCTGCCAATGCTAGACGAAAATTTTTCTCTTCACGGTTTCTGTTCACATATGTAGATGTTTAGCGCTCTTCTTGTCTGATGAATCCTGCTGTATCTCTTCTCCTTAATCTAGAGTGGCCGCTGTAATTTAAAATATTTCGAGCTAGTGGATTTGGGTGCGACTCAAGTCTTTTTAAATATTTTACTGCATACTTCGTAATAATAGTTTTAACTAACGGCACATTGAGATCCTTGTGAATATTTGAGTTTTAAACATACCAGGGAGCGGCTGTGATTATTCGAAGAAGTTTATTTTGTCGCCTTTGAATTTTTTCGATATTAGAAGCCGAGGCAGTGCCCCATAACTGAAAACCGTAGCACCACATTGGTTTTAAGATAGAGTTGTAAAGTAGAAGTTTACAATCGAGACTAAGAACAGAGTTTCTCCCAATAAGCCAATTAAGTTGAATTGCTTTTAGTTTCATTTGTGTTAGTTTTGCTTCTATGTGCCATTTCCATGTTAAACGCCGGTCTAGATGAATTCCGAGATATTTTACATGCGATTGTTGGGGCACTAATTGATTTTAATACGGGGACATGACTCCCGACGCAAGGTGAATGTTATATGTAGTAATTTTTGCTGATTAACCTTTATCCACCATTGTTTTAACCACTTTTCCAGTTCAAATATATGATCCTGCAAGTAGCGAGAAGCTTCATGACAGTTTTCGTGTACGCTTAAAAAAGCTGTATCATCAGCAAATGTTGAAGTTAGGGTGTGGTTGTTTGTTGGCATGTCTGAGGTATATATTAGGTATAACAGTGGGCCCATGATGCTTCCCTGAGGGACTCCAGTCTTCAATTTATGTGATAAGCCTTCATGCCAGACTTTATCAAAAGCTTGTGAAACATCGATGAAGAGGGCGGAACAATATTTTTTTCTTCAAAGGTTTTTCTTATGGCGTTTACTATACGATGGGTTTGTTCAATTGTGCTATGTTCTCTTCTAAAGCCGAATTGATGGTTTGGAATACATCTATTTACATTTAAAATTGGGGTTAATTTTGCCACTAACAGCTTCTCAAACAGCTTTGATATATTAGACAATAAGCTTATAGGTCTATATGACTCAACTTTTGTAGGATCCTTTCCTGATTTAGGTATCATGGTAACTAGGGATACTTTCCATTCCTGAGGGTAGTATTCAAGGCGTAAAATAGCATTAAAAATAAAGAGAATAATTTTCTTTGCTATGCTGGGTAGCTCCAAAAGCATTTTGTTACTGATCTTATCAAAACCAGGGGCTTTCTTCGGGTTTAAATCATGAATAGCCTTTTCGATTTCGCTTATCTCAAATCTTAGTGGAACAGCTGCTCTAACAGCAACAGGTGGTAACTCGACCGCCATATCGAGAGATGTGTGAGCGGTAAATACGGTTTTCAAATGATTAACAAAAAGATTTTCTTTTTCTATATCATTTCTTGCCCAACTTCCGTTTAAGGTTCTTAATGGTGGTTTAGTGATAACTGGTCTTTTAAGATTTCTAGCTGAATGCCATAATAAGTAGTCTGATTGTGGAGTTGCATCAAGTTCCTGAAGATATTTTTCAAAGGATGCAGTTTTTTGGGACTGCAGTAACTTTCTTAGCCTTTTTGTGCACTCTTTTAATAAAGTCTTAAGTTGGGGGGATCTGTGCAATTGCTACTCTCTTCGAACTCTCCTTTTTTCAATCAATAGACGCTCGACATCTATAGGATATATGATATTGTTTTTGGTTTTTTTGAGGGTTGTGCTGGAATGTTGAATAGCTAGTTTGAGATAACTGTCAAAATTAACAATAGCGAGATCCACGCTCTCCGGTGTGCTTAGCGGAATATTTTCTGTGCAATGGGCACTAAGATATTTTTTATATTTTAACCAATTTATTTGTGAGGCTGATTTCGATAAGTACCCAGTCGGAGATGCGATTCTATTTAGAATCATTATAGTAACAATTGTAGGTGTGTGATCGGAAGATAATTCTAAGGAAGCTTCAACATAAATCGTTTCTGCGGGGATGTTTTTAACCACTCCAAAATCTATGACATCTGGAACTTTTTGCTGATCAGTAGGCCAATATGTTGGTTTACCGCTCGCGACCACATTTAGATCCATTTTACGAATTGTGTTAAACAAAACACGACCCTTAGGCGTAATAAGTTGTGACCCCCAAAAAGTATGTTTAGCGTTATAATCGCCAGCAGCCAGGAAGCAGGGTCCTAATGATTTGAAATATTTATTATATTGGCTTTCTGATATTGAAAATCTAGGTGGTGAATATATTGATGAAATAACTAGGTTTCGATTTAATTCCTCAACGCAAATGCTCGTTGCTTGGAGATAATCTTCACGATGATCGCACATTAAGTAGTGTTTTACTCGGTTTTTTATCAAAATGGTAGAACCTCCACAGGCTCTACCTCGAGGGTCCTTGGTATCATATAATATATAACCATTGATTTTAAACGTATTTCTCGAGGTCAGATGAGTTTCAGAAACCATCATAACATCGATTTGTTTATTTTTAAATAAGTATTCTAGTTCATTTTTAAGTTGGCGGATGCCATTTGCGTTCCAAAAGCAAATTTTTAAACAGTTCATGGCTTATTTAGTACAGCTTGCAATAACATCGATTGCATTCTTAACATTTCTTGCATCATGTTACCCATTGTGTTGGTAAAATTGTTAACGGTTTGCACTAATGTTTCCATGGTTTTTTCTAGCCGAGTTAAATTAGAAATGGGAATTTCGTCATTATTTGGTAAATCACCTTGCAATGGCATATGATTAGATTTTAAGACATTAGCGTACGAGGTTCTGTTATTATTTGGCTGCGGTATCTGAACGCCGTTAGTGTTTTCTTGATAAGTTGCCTGCGTTTGAGGGGGATTAAGTTTCTGTCCAACAGAACGCTTGACAATCGAATATACCGGACATCCTCTATAGTTGGCAGTGTGATTACCACCACAGTTGCTACATTTTTTTACATTAGGGTAATTTTTTGACTTATCACACTGGACGGTACCATGTAGTTCTCCACATACGACACAAACAGGGGGTAAATAGCAGTATGCCCTAGTATGACCAAATTCTTGGCAGTTTAAACACTGAACGGGCCCATTTCTTTTGTGCGGCTCTTCTATCGTTATTTTTCTGTATAGGATGTATTTTAAACTGTAAATGGGATGCGTTTCATTTTTTTTTAGCTTAACGTCGCCGGGCTCTAACTCCACTCGAAATAGTGGTTGGGGATTTTTTCCCTATTTTTAATATTTGTAACATTTTTAATTTTGAAACCCTTTTCTTCTAAAAATGTTTTTATTTCGTCTGGGTCCACGCATGAGTCAATGCCCTTTATCACAACCTGCAGACCTTTGCTGCTTTTCAGCTGGTAAGTATAGAAGATTTTTTTAAGTGCTTCAGACTTATTAATTAATTTACGAAAATCATTCTCATTATTAATCTGTATTTTTGTTTCGTTAATATTACCACGCTTGATTGCAGCTACGTAAAACGAATTTTCACCTATCACCGATATTAAACTTTTTATTAGCTCACTTGAGTTTTGCTCTCTAAGATATATCGGGGGGGCTTCGACGATTTTATGACGTTGGGTGCTTCAAAAGATTCATCCTCCAGAATTGCAAAACGATTTTGCGAATTTATTCTATCAAAAGATGGAACTTTCGAGGCAGATGCTACAGCTGAAGAGGCAGGGCTGCGACCACGTTTAAGCACTGTTATATACCTATCCATACCAACTTGCACTTGTGGTTTTTGACAACTTTTTTCTTGTTTGTTTACCATTGCGTCTATGTTTGGGATTATGGTATCAGTGGTAACGCTTGCAGGTATGCTATCAGTGGTAACGCTTGTTTTGTTTATTTCCACATTGCTTTCGCTAGTATAAATATCATTTATTTTTGTTGTTTTATCATTGATACTACTCATATAGAGTTGTTTTTGTTTTTTTTTTCACCGTTTTTTTTATTATTTTTTTTTTTATTTTATTATTATTTTTTTTTTTTTTTTGTTGACTGTGCTCTTTTTATTATGTATGTATAAAGTTAATGTAACACCGAGATAATAAAAAAGAATAAATAATAGTTTGCACAGATTATTTGTAAGTATGTATGTGCGTACATACATAAAATTTTTTTTCTTGTATTTTTTCTTAATTGTTTTTTTCACTTTTATATTGAGCGTCCAAATCACAGATTACACACAGATATGTCACGAGACGGAAGATTTTTTGTCACTTTCTTAGAAAGCTGCCCTTTTTTCATTTCTCTTTGAATCATCTTTTATGCCGCAATAAAATGAACACAAATTTATTTAGTTGAGATTTATTTGCAAAACTGTTGTAAAAATTAACTTTTAAGTTTACCGCAACACTATTAAATAATATTTAAGTAAGTAAATAACATTATAAAACAAAACAATATTACTAAATACATTTTTTGCACAAAATAAAACGTTTGTGGAACTAATGCTTAAACGTGGTTTGTGTTTTGTTATTTTTGTTTTGATCACGGAATTTGTGTTGGTGGTATCGGCCTGTTTTTACACATTGCCACTTCACTATCAAAAAAACGCTTTTTGCCTCTTTCTTCGAAAGCTGCCCTCGCAACTGAGTTAGGTCTTTTTCACACGTCACTTTTTACATATCTGTGTGTAATCTGTGGTCCAAATTCGCCTGTTAAATGATCTTATTAACAAATTTATGTTATATAAAAATAAAAAAGAATCGTATACGGATTAAAAAAAAAAAAAAAAACACGTCTGTTCACAACGAGCACGACCGAACGATTGAAAGAAAAATTGACGGTTTATTGTTGTGTCTTTGTTGAAGCTTTGATATTGTTACATGTAATACCTGAGTGTTTAAAATTCTTATTCACTTTATGGTCTTACTTGTATAATATTTTTAGCTTTTCTAGAGTATTTGGAAAAAGTTTCCTGACTAGCTGGCCTAAGCAACCAGCGAGATGCGCATAGAAACTAGCTTTCCCATAACAATAAATTTCAGTGTTTTCATTCATAAATTGGGATTATTAGCACATCATTAATAAATGAATTAATTAATAATAAATATTTCATTCCCGAAAATAATTTTTATTTCATTTAATTTTTTAAATAAGTCCAATAAATAAATAACCAAATTCATTATTCGCTTAATTATAAAAGCTTAGTCAAGTTTTACAGCACGAAATTAGTATGGAAAAAACACTTTTAATGTATACATTACATTCGTTTATGAATAAGACTCTTAAAATATAAAAAAAAAATAAGTTGATAAGAAACTACTTATGTATTTTAAAAGCTTTTATTTAACTTGCAATGTATGTTTGTTCGGTGAAATCTTGCAACTCAATTTTGAAGCAGATACCTCGAACCGATTGAGCTGACATTTTTAAACACGTTCAGTTAAGATGACGATGCATGGTTAACTGTGTAACGTTATTCTAAATCAGGGATTTCCAAAAAAAATTTTGGTTGTGTAGTAGTGAGTATCAGAGAGTAAACAAATTGAGAGAATGCATTCATTTACAGCCGAAATAAAATGTTAGTAATATATTTTATAAGTTGTATAACACAAAGGTACAAAATTAAAAATTTTTTGTGTTGATAAAAAATTTGTAGCAATTCGTTACCAATTCAATGTCGCTGATTTTATAACTGCACTTTTTTTTTATTCGGAAGCTTTTTGACTCTAAATCAGTTTCAAATATCTTATCAAACAATTGTAAAAAAATTAAAGATTTTTATGTTTTAAAAACTCGTAAAAAATAAATATTGCACGCAAATCGCAGCTGATAGAAAAAAAGTGCAGTTTTTAAATCACCGACTATTGAATTGGAAAAGAACTGCTACAAATTTTCTATCAACACAAAAAATGTTTAATTTTGTTCCCTTGTGTTATACAACTTATAAAATAAAGTCTTCTAAATTTATACTTATATGGCAGTTTCGTAATAGTAGAATGCTTTTCAAATGGGATGAACTTAATTTATTACGTTGCTTGGAACAAATAAATTTTAAATCCGAAAAAATTTGTTCGGATAGATAAGTAGTGCCGAATAAAGAGAGGCACTTAAATGAATTTTTTTTGTTCAGGATAGAACTCGCCATCCAAATCTTACGTTAAATAAATACCATAAATTAGTAAGGTTAACTCTTTGGACTCGGTCATATAATTCTAGCAAAAAAAAGTAAGCAATAAAAATAGTGCGAAACAATAAAGTTTCATTAATACATCAATAAAACACATCTTCTTACCCAAAAATTTTACCTGCTATCACATTTGCTTTTATGTGTATAGGTTTACACATAAATTGTAGGAAAACAAGACTTTTTTTAACCTGTTTTTTAAATAATTTTACTTACTTAAGAAAAGTCTTTTCAAAGAAAAAAAAACCCACCGACGCGATTGGTACAGAAACAAAAATATTTTTACAAGCACAAAATACCAACAAATTCTTGTGGCTATTTTTTTCTTAATAATTTCTGCATTTAGGTACGTCTTTTTAATGAAAGAAAAAGGGACCCTTTTACAGGCATCAAAGAATTTTTTTCACAAACAAAACACATATCGTTAGCTTAAATGCAAAACAATGTAGATATTATTTTAAAATTTTTGTTGATTAGGATTCACGTTACATATGTATATTTATATAATTTTAAGTTATTTACAAAATTAAAAATGACGTATCATCAAATACATATATAATTTTTTTAACAGCATAATGTATTATCACACTCAATAAAAAAATTAGCAGAGTTTTTAATTCTTTTTATAAGAACACATTAATATTTTTAAACACCAAAACTGGGTTATCTGTTTTATAACTATTACCACGGTGTTAGTGGAATTAGTGATCAGATAATAATTTATAATAATAATTTTTAGTATTGTTTAAGAAAAAATAAAAAAGTGCTGTAAAATTATAAGAACCGAATCCATATACAAATGTAAAATAAAACCTATAATAAATGTGACTATCAGCTTCTTCCACATAGGACTGTTAAACATTTTGAAATTTTTTATCTGAAATATTAAAAATTGCTTTTAAATCTCAAATAATTACCATTTTACAAAGTTCTTTGCTTTGCATGTAAACTTATGAAATGTTACATTATTCTACATTTAAGTCTTAAAATTTAACTTTAAATATAAATTGCACGCAAGGCATTGGATGTTACCAAAAGCATTTTTGACCGCATAATATTTTTTGAGTGTAAGCTGAAACAAAATTATATAGCATCCGCTAGACATGTACACTTGTCGAAGTCACATCGACGACTGAATTGAAGAGTATAAAAATATGTGTAAGTAGTGGTGTACACAATTGTGCAAAGAAATGGAAATCCCTGTTCTAAATCTAACATGATAAGACACCCAAGATGGCAGACTAATTAATTTTAATGCATTCCTACAATATGAGTATCAAATGGGAGGGCTTGCTGAGAATAAGTCGAAAAATAAAGTGACGTTACTCTAAATCATATATGGCGGACTAAGTTTTTAATGCTTGCCTTCAATATGGGTATCAAATGAAAGGATCTCATGAGTCCTTTACGAATACGAATGCTTGTTTTAAAATAAATTAAAAGTAAATAACCTTTTTAAAAAACAAGCTTTTATTGAAATGCGCTTAAAAGAAAAATATAAATGAATATGTAGTACGAAATCTTTTTTTAAAAAAGACGCTTTTATTTAAATGCTCTAAAAAGAAAATTTTACTTTTAAACTTTAACCATCAACTTATAACGGATTACACAATTTATATGATATAAAAGCTTGTCGCGAGATTTACTTGTGTAGGTAATTAAAATAAAAGCTAAAATTTGTGAATAAAAAGTGAAATTTGTTTTTTAAACATGCATAAATAAAGCAAAACGAATAATTTGCTTAGATTATTGCAAGAATTTATTGTTTGTGATATTATTAACACTTGAATTATTCATTGAAAACGGAGGTAAATTTTAAACAAATTTATTTGTGTAAATGCACAACTAAACAGCGCAAGTTTATGAGTCAAAATTGTTGAGCAGTTTACGAAGTTTGTGTAAACGAATTCTCATACAATTTTTTGCAGTTCATTAAAAATGCACAGTTTGCAAAGATTGCGAGACTTTTAGCGATATCATGAAAACCCTTAATGATTTTTATTTCTGGTAATATGTTCAGTTATTTTTTATGCATTCAATTCAACTGAAATACATACATGTGTACACAAATAAAAATAAATAAATAGAAAAATATTTGGCTCATTTGGTAGGTCATAATGACAGGTAAAAACACTGATTTAGCTGTCTTAGTACGTAATTTAAATTAAGTTAAAATTAACTGACAAGCCTTTTAATATATTTTTTGTAGTTTGTATTGTTTTTTTTTAATTTTTAATTAATATCTTCGTTAAAAAATTAACATTAAAAAATAACCTTACAATTCCTTTACTTAAAATTATCCGTTTTCTAATTAGGTTAATTTTCAGTTGTCTAAACTTAATACCTATTCTTTGAATTAACCTACATAATGTTTCGAGTGTAATCTCACATGTTGTTACTTTTACGCAGGGTCTCCACCTGAGATAATATCTGATACAGGAATGTTAAAGTTGGTACAATTGTACTTTTTTGGTACATTTTGACCTTCTAAAGTACCGTGGTACTACCGTGACTCATTTGGTACAATTTAAAAATTAGTCATAGTTCCCCCTTTTTGAATTTTTAGTATAGCAAACAAATTATTCAGCCATGTCAATGAGTACAATTCGGAATGATTCCGTTCGGAACCGAAGAAAACATATTTATTGATAGAAAGCATATTTTGATAGTTTTTGGGCCTTTAAGATACAGAAAACTCCCATTCGGTTCATGAAAATAAAAATGGTTTAATATCGCAAATTTTTTTTTTCGTAATTTTCTGAAGCATGGAAGAATTCCGTTTCCGAACGGAAGAGTACTGTGATTGAGTCCTTTTCATTGCATTTATGTTGTACAACAAATCGTTAATGTAATGGGCGCTTAAATATTTGACGAGTATTGTGGTTTATAGAGCGCTTAGTCCCCTTTTACAATATGGCAAGGGAAAGACAGACCGACGTAGTTTGTTGGTAAGGGGGCGACGCTGTATGTGTGACACACTTCAGTTTTTTCCTCTCTCGCCAACAAATTTCGTCTATCTGCCTTTCACTTGCCACATTGTAAAAGGGGACTTATGGTAGCCATAGACGTGGCAACATTAGTGAAAACTTGTAATTTATTGCGCAACAGAAGTGGATTTATATATTTCTACTAATTATATCAATATTGATATTGGTTAAGAAATGAGAGAAAATGCAAAACAATTTTATATAAAATTTTGCGAAGTTTTGAGAACCAAAGTCATCTTTAATAATGAAGTTTTAATGTGGTTCCATAAATTTACTCCTGAAATTGTTATTCCAGGTTAAACAAGTTGTATTGTACCTCTTCTAATAAAAATGTTTCCAAATGAAATTGCAAATTTTGATTCAATCAATAATCAATTTAGAGCTTTACCTGATGTCGAGCAACTGCAGTCCTTAAAAACTGAAAACATTTGTAGTTTTTGGTCGGTAGTAGCCAATTTACAACAAAAAAACTGAATGTCCATATGTTTCCTGACATTTCTAGAGTCGTTGCTGGAATTTATCTATTATTTATCTATTCCACATTCATCTGCAAATGTGGAAAGAGTTTTGTCTCTTCAAAATATAATAAAAAGTAGGGAAAGAAACAGACTACAAGTGCCAGCATTATCAAGTCTCATACAAACAAAGGATTGGTTGAGATCGAGAAATTCATGCTGCTATGATGTAAAAATTCCAAATAGTTCTTAACTAAACAAATAAGTGCGTGATTTTGATCTCATATATTTATAAGACTTTTATGTATGTACCTTATTTTATTCATTCATAAAATGTATGTTAATGTTAAATCTTGTTTTTTTTGTGTACAATTGAGTTTTTATGTACTTTTTGTTGTTTTAACAAATTAAAAAAAAATGGTACCGTGAAGTTCCAAAAAGTACTTTTTTTTTGGAATTTGGTACAAAATTTAAAACCCCATTTAACATCACTGATCTGATATAATATCTGAGAGAACGTCGCACAGTGGCGCCCGTAGAGCAAGCGAGGTTGCAAAAATCAAAATTTTCATGAATGCCGACGAAGTTTTGAATAAACCCATGTTATAGGAAACTTTTCAACGATTTCAAATATGCCACTCTTAATAATATCACATTTTTAGTTTAGAAGATATAACCGTTCAAAGTTGACCGACTTTCGGTTTTCAAAAAAACACACAATTTTTAGTCAATTTGTTGCGATTTCAGGTGTAATATCACGAAAAATAGGTAACGAATCGCCTTATTTTTTGTTTGTATTGATTGATGTATTTATTAAATGTATAATGATAAAAAAAAATTAACTGTTTGCTTTGTGTTTCTCCTGGTAAATCACTATTTAAAAACTATCCGTTTTTTCACTATTTTTCAACTTTGACGGAAAATAAAAAAAAACTATATTTTTCTATATTTGCCATATTTGAAAAACCTGTTCTTTGATTAGTTCTTTACATAATTCAAAATTTTTATCTGCCCGTACGTGCCCGTTTGGCTTCTAGAGGTAAAAAAGTTTAAAAAGACATGGTTGCAGAAATTGTATGGCGTCCATCCCTTATATGTTTTGACTGACAGTAGTTTGATCTAATAGTTATTATATTAGCAGGTACGTACCTCACATAAACAATACTTTGGCGTACAAATGGTCAGGAACAATATTGACTTATGGTCCCTACAGGTAGGCACAAATCTTATTTGGACACGTGCATAATATCAAAATTGCATTATTCAGCATAAATCCATATGTATGCAGGGAACAGGTAAATTTTTAGGCATGGTAGCATAAGCCTATATATTGCAAAATAAGCATAATGCCTGGATTAGTCTACGCCTGAAAGTTGGCGCAACAATTACTGAAACCATTTAACAATTTAGTACTGAAAACATGGCGTTGTACAATTTAAAATTATTTGAACTGTTTAGAAAGTCAACCACACCAAAGTTTTTCACGGAAGTGAAAATTCTTCCTGAGAAGTTGACATTGATCAGCAAATGAGGCTGCGATGGATCATCCGGACAAAGCGTTTATAAGCAAAGGATATCTCCCGATGACGCTACAATATCGGACGGAAATATGTTTATGGCATCTGTTGTTCCTTTGCGGCTAAAATCGGATGATTCCCTACACTGGAAAAATCCACGTCCGTCATCAGTGCATTATTGCCGACCAATAATGTTTCAGTTTGCAAGGGAATCGGCAGAACTCATAAGGACTACGGTGAAGGACATTAAAGAACAAATAAGCAAGATTAAGCCTACAAAGCTGCAAATTGGAGAAGGAAAATATATTGAATGCAATTACGAGTTCCACCTGACCATGGTTGACGGAAAAGTCGTAAACGAACTGACAGGAACAACCTCAACAATGTCATGCCCGATTTGCAAAAAGAGTCAGAAGAACTTTTTTCAATTCAATTCAATTTATTTCATATATAATATGTTACATCTCAATTTTATATAATTAGTTGTAAAGAGTTTAAGATTAGTATCTTTTTCTGCTTAATTATAACATATTTCAATTAGTTATCATATACATATATATAGACAGAATTATATTGGAGGTAAAAATTTAGCAAAAACCTATTTAAACCCCTTTTTTCGTTTTATTTTTATATTTTTTTTTATCGATTTTATATTATTATTTGTCAGAAGAACTTTGGTAATTTAAACGATTCTACAAATGAGGAGAATTACGAATATGGAATGTCACCATTGCACGCAAGGATAAGGTGTATGGAATTCTTGTTAAAACTGGCATATACCCTACCACAAGAGGAAGAAAACTTCGATGAAAATACATCAATAAAGGATAAGGAAAAGATCAGAAAGAAGCAAATACAGGATGCTTTTTTTAAACAAGTTGGACTAAAAGTAGACTGTCCCAAGCACGGATACGGTAACTCAAACGATGGAAACACTTCTAGGAGATTTTTTGAAAATGATGAGGCAGTAACTAGAATCATTGGAATTGACAATCAAATCGTGAAAAGATTGGGAACGATCTTGGATGTTTTAAACTGCAAAGAAAATGTCAATTCTACAAAATATGGAGAATATGCGTCGAAAACTGCATCTCTTTTAGCAGAAATGTATCCACAGAAGAAGTTGACCCCGACCGTCCATAAAATATTGGCGCATGGCAAAGATATAATTGAGTACCAGTCTTTGCCAATTGGAGAGCTTTCTGAAGAAGCACAGGAGTCTCTTAACAAATTTTATAAAAAATATAGATTGCAGAACACATTCAAAGCATCAAGGGTGAGGCAAAATGAGGACCTCTTCAACATGTTGGCAGCATCTTCCGATCCACTTATTTCTTCCCTGCGGCATGTGAAGTCACGAATAGAGTTACAAAATAATTATAGTTTAGAAATGGTTAGTCTTTTAGATATACCTTCTCTTACGAATTGTGATGAATATTTTACAGAAAATTGAAAAAATAAATTTAAAAAAAAAAATAATTTTTTTTTTAATTTGTTGGGTAATAATTTAAAACATAAAACCCTTAAGAAAAAAAATAAAAACAATCTAAAAATGTAAAAAAAATTTTTTTTAGTTACCATAAAATTGATTTTTCTACTAATTTTAACTTTGATAACCCATAAGTAGGCCCCTACAAAGCGTAGCACCCTTTCCAAACGCTCATTTCATAGGCTGAACAGTTATCTATCATATGCTGTTTAAACTGTTCAATTATCTTATTCGGTTCAAAAGATATGATTTTTGCAACGAAAAAACTCAAATGGCGCCACTGTGCGTCGGCAGAATGAGAGAATACATTTCTTCATGTTAATCTTAATCTTAAACAAGGGGAACATGTTTCTTATAAGATTTGATAATTTACTGATTTTCGTACAGTAAACTTGTGTCGTTTTTGATTCTTTTTTTTAGTTTTTTCTCTGTTTATAGTGTTTAATATTGTTTTTTAAGCACTTTTCACAAGATATGATAGCGTCTTATTATTAATTTATATGTATGTGTATTTTTGACAGCTCATCTTATAAGAAAGTTGTTATAAGATTTCTCATAACATTTATTATAATATTAATACTAACACTATTTGAGAGTCCACACGTAAGATAATACTCTCTGTGATTGAATTTGACATTTGCTATATCTTATCTCAGGTGGAGACCCGGTGTTAACACATTCAATCGATTGTTTAGTAAAGAGGAGAAGTGAACGACTGAATGAAAGCGACAAATGATTCAAAAGACAAACTGACACAAAAGACAAAGTGAAGTGATTGAACGACCTCGTTCACTGTTTCAAATTAAACAATAATGACCGGTCACCTAAACGAACGATTAAGCCCAAGACTAGTACCTGACGACCTTTACTGCTATTCAGTTGATATGTATAAAAGTTCTTATTAAGTGCTTCAAATTTAGTTATTTCTTTACGAAAATCATCTTCACGATTAACTTGTATTTTAGTCTCATTTATACTACCCCGCTTTACTGCAGCTACATAAAAAGAATCTTCACCTATTACCGAGATAAAATTCTTTATTAATTAATTTGAGTTTTGCTCTGGCTTAGAAGATTTGATAACGTTTTGTGCTTCCGAGGATTCCTCATCCAGAATTGCAAAATGATTTTGTGTAGTTATTCTATCAGTTGCATCATATTTTAAGACTTTTGGGACTGAAGAGGTTGGGCTGCGATCCCGTTTAAGCACTGTTATTTACCTATCAATACCTACTTGTACTGGAGGCTTGTGACCACTTTTTACTTGTGACGCTGAGTTTTCCATTATGCCTGATTTGTGGTTGAGGACACGCTTGCAGGTTTTATATATGTTAGTGTTTCAACCGTATTATTAAATACAGAGGGTGAGAGAGATCGCGTACGAGTAATAAACAAAATACAAAAAAAAATATTTTTGCTCAAAATGTGTTTGTTTATGTCACACGATTGCCGCAATGCACCAATTTTCACACTTTTTAATACCACAATCGTGTGACTGAACAATCAAATGACTCATGTACCAATCGAGGAAAATATTGTGCTTACTTTTGCTAATAAAATGCAACCCTGCTGCGGCAATCGTGTGACTACTTGATATACAACCGCGGGTGAATAAAAATAACAAAAATGTACCAATATTTATTGGGTTCTTGTGCGGCAATTAAACAACACAATACGCGCCAATATTTGCCTTTTTTTAAATAAATTAACTTTTATGTGTTTCTTTTAGTAAAAATAAATATGGACATATTTGTTTATTTTTCATTATAATTATATATTTTTTTTTAATTAGTGCAATAGCTGTTCAGGATGAATATTTTTATTCAAGATATTTAATAAAATAAAAATAAAACGGAGTACCATTTGTTTTTAAAGAATATTTAGGTATGTGATGAAAATCGCTCGATTTCAAAACGATAAAAATTTATCACTTTCTAGCGATTTTAAAATCAATTGCTGATTTATATTATAAAGTCTTAATTTTTTGTTCAACACAAAGTTTAAATATGTTAACCACAATACTAATTAATGTAACATACTCGTATATATAAAACAATTTCGAAGAATATATGTATTTTATTCTGTATTTTTTAACAAATATAATGTGATAATTAATTCCCTATCATTTTTTATTATACTAACCATTTTTAAAACTATTTAAACTTTGACGATTTTACATTTTTACCGATGTTTCTCGTTAATATTTCTTAACTTTAAAACGAGAATAACAAATTCGTTAATGTAACCAAGATATTTCGCTACTTAACTATATCGGTAGTAAAATTCAAAAAGTTGCAGATTTGAGGTACTGGTATTTAAATACCAGTACAAGTATTTTTAATTTGCATTCTAAAAATTTGATTAGAAATATTTTCTATTTCTTTATATATTTTAAAATAGAATTTTGCTCTGTTTAATTTTTGGAATTTCATATATTTTCCTTAACAAATTTAAAAAAAAAAACTATTCAATAAAAATACATGATACAATTTTCTTGCTACCAAAACAGCTGTTTTCGCGGTTGACACAAGTAAGAACAATCGTGTGACTGAGCTGCGGCAATTATCGTACCCAATTCGATATGTACCAAATAGCGGCAATTAAATTTGTATAAAACAGGGCAATCGTGTGATTTCAGAATATTTGATTGGGGAAATTTCATTATTGTGCGTATTGGCTTTAAAGAATTTCAATACATTTTGCTAGGTTTTCCTGTATATATTTTTTTATATAAGTTGGCAAAATATTCCCTTCATACACGCATTGCTTTCTTAATTTTAAACGAAGTGTTTCTAAAGCACCTATTACACAAAATTTTTTAAACCCATCCTGCCTGAAGGACTTTTCCTATTTTAATGTTTTTATAAATTTGAGCCTTATTTGTTTTGCAACTTTAAAATAAAATTACCGAACTTTTTTCTTGATATACATATACATTTCCTCTGGGACCTTTTTTTAATTGAAAAGCGACGTTTGAGCTAAGCCTCCTAGATACATTTTTTCTATGGGTAAAAAGGATTTAGGTTTTAAAATTCCAAATTGGTTTGCTATCTTTATGAATGAATTAAGTACTTTTCAAAAATATTATTTCGTTCCGTGCCATATACTAAAAGTAACGAAAATTTGAAAATATATAAAAAAATATACATTGTCAAAAGTTACGAAAAATGTAACAAATAAACTAAATGGCATTACTGCCATCAAAAGATGATCTTTAAAAGGTGGATAAAAAAGTTGAGTTATTTACAACAAAAATTGATGAAATAGTAAGAGAAAATGAAGTATTGAAGGAAAGAGTTAAAGCTTTAGAGGAAGATAAGAATAAAGATCACTCTACTATTGCTCGTTTAGAAGAACATATGAAAAGGAGAAACAATCATTATCAGAGGATTAAGTAAGGGGCCTATTTATGAAACGGTTAATAGTTTTATTAAAGAAAAACTTAAAATTAATCCGCCATGTGAATTTGAAAGTATCCGCAATCTATACGAGAATGATGATACTATGAGAGTTATTGTGGAATTCAAATCGGAAAGAACGGTGCAAGACATTCTAAGGAACACATTCCATCTAAAAGGGACTAAAATATCTATTGAACTGGATCTGAGATGCGACCGATTGCTAGATAAAAAAGTGATGCTGCAGCTGAAAAAAGATATACTTTGCATCAACAAATCTCAGCGTGTGAGCCTTCGAAAGACAAGCTTAAGATTGGAAATAAGTGGTTCAAATGGAACAAGAATAAGGAACTTGTTTGTGGTGTAGAGAAGGCAGAAAACATTTTGAAGACTTTATATGGTGATGTTATACCAGTTTTAGATTTAAAATATGATAACATTGTTAAAAAAAATAACTCAAAAAACAAATGAAAACTAAATACTGTAAAAGCGTTGATAATATTATGCAGGGAGGAAACGATATTGTATCAAAAAAATTAAAAGTACTTTCTTATAATGTACATGGACTAGAAAATGTAAACTCTTTTGATATTGTTATATTAATAGAAACACATATTTGTGAAGAAAATTTTGAAAATTTTAAAAAATATTTTAAATATCTTAACATTTTTTGGAAATCAGCATACATACATAATAAGCAGATATGGTAGAGCTATTGGTGTTTGCTTGTATGGAATAAGCAAAAATATTAATCGAAAAGAAATCAAATTAACATTTAGAAATGTTTCAGGCATAGATGTTATAAATATCACAACGATAGATATGGAGGTTAAAATATATCCATTATATTTACGTGGTGTAAACTGGGATGAGGACTTTAGGATGGTGGAAAACTTTTTCATTGAAAATGGTGCTCAAAATGGATTGTTAGTTGGTGATCTAAATGTAAGAATTGGTGAAATGCAACAGGTGGTGGAGGAGGAAGTTCAGAGCTGGTGCCGTGCTTTTTTGGGAAGAAGAAGATCACAAGATAAGGTTATTAATGGCAAGGGAAAGAAAGTTATGGAAATATGTGAGGATTACGGTTTAGTAGTACTAAACGGTGCCATTAAGGGTGATGAAAATGGAAATTTTACATACATTAGTAGGATGGGAGATTCAGTTAATGATATATGTGCCACATCACTGGATATTTTACCACACATTACTGAATTTTCTATAGATAATAAAACCTGTTCCGACCATTTCCCAATAAACTTAGTATTAAATGTTAATATCAAAAAATCACCAACTACGTCGCAAATACTTTTACCTAAGCTTAGATGGAATGAAAATTAAAAAGACAAATATATTGAAAACATACAATCTCATCTAGATCAAATCAAAGAAAATAACGCCGATATAAATTTATCTGTTTTAATAGACATACTTAAAAAATCTGCACAACAAAATACTATAGAAAAAGAAATATTAGCACCTAAAAGCCCATCGTATAATTGGAAATGCTAAAATGCGAGACATAGATCATTGAAATAGCTTAAAAAGTATAGAAAGTGTAATAATGATGTAAATAAGAAAAATTATTTATCAGCCAATTCAAAATATAAAGAAATATGCAAAGAAAGCCAGTTAAAATATTATAATGTACTGGAGTTTAAATTGGACGCGGTCAAAGATAGCAATACTTGGTGGAAATTAGCGAGAGCTATACGTAACCAAACACGCATTTCCAGCATAAATGTTTTAACATCGGAATTTAGAGCATACTTTAAAGACTTATTAAATCCAGCACAATTGGCTCATGAAATTAGCTACGCTCCTTTTTTTACAGAAGACTCTTTCCTAGCAGAGAATGACAACAAGTACCCATAACAATAATATACAGAGGTATTTACCCACGCTTTACGTTATTGTGTATGTTCATACTTGATTCCATGAGCACGTGTTTGGAAAAAGACGATTTGTGATTAGCTGGATATTTTATATATTTTAATTATTTACTTTGGAAAATATTTTATTTTGTATTATTATTACTGAAGAGAGGGACACGCAGTTCCTGCATACGTGAGTTTATAATTCTCCTACCCATATAGCTATATATATGGATTGCGAAAATGGCGACGTTTCAGCAAATACACAAGAAGCCGGCGAAATGGAGCAGCAGAAAACAAAAAGACGACGCGGCAGTATACACACCACATCAAATTTGGATATTAATGGAATTTCTACAATTCGTTCGGCCAATTTTGATCCTGACGGCAGAAATAGGTATAGTTTGTTGGCAGATCTTGAGATAGAAAGTGATGGGACTCTTACAAACATTCCTAAACAATTTGTCACTGGTACTCAACCTATGAATACAGATAAAAATGCAACAACTACCTCAAAAAAATTTTGTCCACCAATTTTTTTGTATAACGTAAATATACAACATTTGGTAAAACAATTGGATGCAAAATCACCGAAAATTAATTTTAAAATAAAAAACGTAAACAAAAATAAAAGCAAACTTTATCTTTCAGATGCCACTGTCCACTCTGAAATGATGACTCTTCTGAAGGAGAAGAAAGTAAATTCCTATTCTTTCACACCTAGAAAACTTAAGCAAATATCTTTGGTATTGCGTGGCCTTTATCACGGTACTGACATTGAAGAAGTAAAATTGTATTTAGATGAGATGATTCCTAACGTTATCTCAAAAGTCAACAAATTCACTACGCCAAACTCATTAAAAAATAATCTTGATACTGGTCTCTTTTTGATCACATTGATGCCTGGTAAAAATCTGAGTGACATAGCCCACATAAATTTTGTTCTCAGCCAATCTGTTGTTTGGGAAAAACCAAAAAGAAAAGACAAAGACATTCAATGTAAAAGATGTCAGCATTGGGGCCACATTGCCAAAAATTGCAACTCATTGTACAAATGTGTTAAATGCGACCAGGATCATTTGCCTGGTGAATGCAACCGAAATAAAAATGATAACTCAAACCCAATTTGTGTCAATTGTGGCGAGGAAGGTCACCCAGCTAACTGGCGTGGATGTTCTTTTTATAAAAACTATGTGCACAAAAAACAACAACGTATACGCGAGGCACAAGAAATAAAGTTGTACGCCAACAATAACACTAGTAAATACATCCCTCCGGTTTTAGACTCAGGCAAATTATTTGCAAGTCTATTTAGTAATGTAAAGAATGAAAAAATTCCAAAACGTTCTGTTATTGTTGAAACCTTCTTAAAACTTACGCATTTTTTTCTGGATCCAGAAGAACTCACACTAGAAGAGGAGCTCAACAATTTCTTGAAGGTCTACAAAAATAAGCCAAAAGCAGACGCTAAAACAGAATTTCTACGTCTTCTTAAAAAAGTACAATCTGTTCATGGGCCTTAGAATGATAAATATGTTAACATTCAACATAAGGTCTCTTTTTGAGAGAAGCCGTCAAATTGATCTTCTCAATACCCTAAATTTTAACAAAATAGAAATCTGCTTTCTTCAAGAATGTCACCTTCGAAGGTACAATAAAGTTCTTTTAAAAGACTGTATTTCTGACAACTCTTCTGTCGGTGTTGCCATTGCTCTGAAAAACCACATTTCATATAATAGAATTATTATTGATAACTTAAGCATTCTGGGATCATTTGTAGAGATTCAAATAAAGACAGACGTTGCAAGCAAAAGAATCTTGGTTGGCTCGTTATATGTAAAATGTAATTCTGCATCCAATTCTCTTCGGAACAGCCTAGATAAAATACTTCAAGTAGCGAGTGGGTTCGATCATTTCCTTCTGGGTGGTGACTTGAACTCTAGAAACCCAGCCTGGGGCGACACTACTACTAACCAAAATGGTAATGTTCTACAAAGTTGGCTGCAAGACAATTCATTGGATGTCACAAGGATTTGTAGCAGTAGCCCAACCTTCCCACATTCGAATTCTTTTCTGGATCATTTCCTTATAAGCACACCTTTATTGAATTACAAAACGACAAATTATAGAATCTCATCCCTTCCAACGTTCTCGGACCACTTCCCACTTAAACTAGAAATCAATATGGATTCCACTGACTTTGTGGTAAAAAGCCCTCAGTACTACTCCTCGTACAAAAACACCAATTGGAACCAATTTCAGCAGGATTTAAATTTGATTTCTAGTGCTTTAATGCCCCCCGCAGATAGAAATCTGGAGAATAATGAGATTGACAAAATTATTGGGAATTTTAATGCAAACTTCAAATCTGTTCATGATCTTCACTCCGATAGAATCGAACAGAACGGCGGGAGAATAGTTTACTCTGAAAAAATTAAAAACTTTTACAGAATTAAATACATATGGCAAAAAAAATTAAAACAAATATACCATCGATATGGAAACAGAAACAGTTATGAATATAATTTACTATCTAAGCAAATACAGCTGTTAAAAATCATTATAAAAGACCTCGTTAATTTGGAACACGCTTACATTTTTAACAAAAAGCTTAAACATATTAAACCAGGACCCACAGCATTTAAACAAGTGTATAATTTAATCGGTAAAAACACCTCAGCTTTTTGCCATAAACTTTGTATCAATGACACAACCATAACGAATAGTGATATATGTGCTGAACATTTCAAAGAATATTACTCTGATGTATACAAGGATAAAACATCCAACTACTCAACCCCAGACTTACTTCAACGTATAAAAGCGCACACCTGTAATATACCTCACCATATTTATTCATTCAATAGTATTTTTGATGCTGTGGCAAACAATGATTTGTATCATTTCACCAATGTTCCCGAGTTAAAATCAATAATCAAGAACATAAAAAATAAAAAGTCTAGTGGCCTCGATGGAATCTCAAACTTTCTGTTAAAAAAATTTCCAGATAACTCCCTGAAGTTTTTAACTATTATCTTTAACAACTGCATCAATAATTGCTATTTTCCACGAGCATGGAAACTAGCCAAAATATTACCAATCAGAAAGAATAAATGTAACGACAGAGCTGAAGATTTTCGTCCAATTTCTCTACTGTCGAACGTTGGTAAAATATTGGAGCATATAATCAAAATTAAATTAGATGATGAATTCGTGTTTGATCCAATCCCTCCATCTCAATTTGGATTCAAAAGAAGCCACTCCACCCAGCATGCTCTATTAAAATTTCACGACGATGTGACTGTAAACCTAAGGAAAAGGTGCTGCACAATAGCTATTTCTCTGGATATTGAGAAAGCATTTGACTATGCCTGTCATAAAAGTATCTTATACAAATTAGTGGAACTTGATGTAGATCCTTTCCTAGTGAAAATCCTCTCAAGCTTTTTCACAGACCGCGAATTTTGTGTTCAAATAAGAAATAGTTATTCCTCAAGTGGACCAGTAAACAGTGGCGTGCCACAGGGCAGTATTCTCGCCCCATATTTGTTTAATATTTTTATGTACGACTTCCCACATTATACAGCTAATTCCAACGCAATACTGTATGCTGATGATTGTATGGTATATAGACACAATGAATCTCCATTACAAGCATTAAAAAATGCGGCCTCACATCTCGGTGCTATTTATAATTTTTATAATAAATGGGGAATGAAAATTAATGCCGCAAAATCTAAAGCTATATGTATCAGAAACGCATCTGGAAAATGTGCCAAATACGTGGTCCCACAGAGTAAATGTCTACGTCTCACTTTACATGGAGTCGAAATACCAATAGTTAACAACTTAACGTACCTCGGAGTAACATTCAACAAACTCTTCAAATTCAACCCCCATGGACGAGCTCTCCTGATAAAAACCAAACGTATTGCAGCAATGTTCTCTAGGTTGTTAAATAGTAATCATCTTTCTGAGAAAACAAAAATACTTCTATACAAAGTAGCAATAAGATCAGTGGTAACATACGCTTTTCCAATATGGTTTACCATTTCTCCGACAGTGGCAAAAGAATTTGAAATTTTTGAAAGAACAATTTTACGAAAATGCATAAACAAGAGATATAGGTATCCAACTAAAAGATTCTCTAACACATTTGTTTATGAAAAAGCATTTATCGCACCATTATGCAAATACTCCCTACATCTGCAAATGAAATTTGTTGAAAAACTCGCTGAACACGAGAACCACCTGATGAACGAGATTTACGAGGCGCAGAAGGATTTAGATTGGCATAGCCGAACATATTTATCTCCTATTGGTGTACTGAACGAAGAGATTGCTTATGACGACGTCCCTTATGTTCTGCCGGACTTCTACAGGAAGACTGATCCAGACACACATAGGGGCTGATTTGAACTTTTTCATGTCATACATGTAAAATAACCTGTGATACTCTAATTAATATAATAAGTCACTTAACCCCTTAATTTATTCAATCAATGAAGTTAACCTTCCCCACGATTTACGATCACACCTATCTTAAATGGCTACCTATACAGCTACCCTAACATCTAGTATGTTGGATAATTTAATTCAAAAACCATTCGGTTTTGTTTTTTTTAAATTATAATATCTTAATATATGTATGTATATAGTATATTATGTAAAGGTTCACTGCCTTGATAGTGTTAATAGGCAGTTCGATTTTGTATATAAATTGTTTGTTGTTTAATTTTAAGTGTTGAATATTTTTTTAAACAGTCCATGCTCTGTTAGTCACTTTAAATGCCTCGAGCAAACATTACCATTCTTTAAAGACTTTTTGTATTATGATACATTCACTACCTCATTTGCAGGCAAGTAGCCTTTTCATTTCACCGTGTATTAAAGCAAGACAAATATAGCTTTAAGATTAACATGTTATACTTTCGATTGTATGCATTTAACGTATTGTCAATAAGAAAAAAAAGAAGACTCAATAAAATACTACTACTACTATGTTCATACTTATAGAACGAATAATAACAACAGCTCTGGTTGTGCGTTGCAAAAAATATGTGTATTACTTATACTTATGCACGGCAATATTTCACGCAACCATATTCAGTAAACTTAAATACATGAATGTTATGCAGATATTATTCAATATCCATGAATGGGTTTTGGTTATCTGCCATACATATAAAATATCTATATGTAAGAAAATATACATGGGTACCTTCAGTATTTTTGGCACTACTGCGTATATATGAAAAAAAAAATTTTGTATGAAATGTTTTAGCAAAAAATGTGCTTTGATCACTAGCCAGGTATGAGTAGTTATGGGGATTCTATATATGATTTTTGCTCCCAACGTGTTTTCCCATAAGGAGGAATTTTTTTCTCCCATAGGGAGGAATTTTTAAATTGAAATGTTACTTTAAAGTTGGTTTTAATTAATTTTCAATTTTTTTGCTCCCAATGTATTTTTCCATAAGGAGGAATTTTGAATATAAACAAAATTAAAAAAATGTTGCGTATTTTTTAATTATAAAAGAGAGTAATATAAAGTTGATCACATTATATTTTCTTAAATGAAGATAAATTTGAGACGTTCTATAATATGTATAAAGAAATTGTTTGAGTATTTTAAAATAAGAAAGAGTAATATGTAATATATTTTGAATATGCAGCATAGTGTGGACAAAATTCGCAACTTAGTTCACGATGTTCCATTTTTAATTAAATAAAACAATTAAAAAATCTTTCGGAAATACCTCGTAAAACATATATTTATTTACTTATGCACTTATTTTTTTATTTTGATATAAATATATATATTTACTGTTAATCAAAGCATATTTTGAAAAATGATCTGTGCTTATTGAACTTTTTAGAACCTTCCGTTCAATAGGGTAAAAAATGCAATCGTATTCATTTTTTAAGTTTAAAGATTAACCTTGAATATTTGCTCCGCATTAAATTATGAGTCAATAAAACTTTTCGTTAGAGTAAAAAATGCAATCATATGCAATTTTAAAGTTTAAAAATTAACCTTGAATATTTGCTACACATTTTTATTGATACAGCTTTTTTAAGTCTAATAATGTAGTTACAAATAGATTTGGCTACATATATATATATATATATATATATATATATATAGTGATGTTTAAGTTCTTCTGATATATCACACCTGTATCTAAAAAATTTTAAATGAGGAACATTAAACAAAAGGAATCCAAACAAACAAGACCAAAAATGTCTTATTTTGAACAATATCTACAAACATTCTTAAAAGAGTTCGAAAATGTTCTCATGTTTGAGCACAGGGAGTGCATATATCATTATTTAACAATGATAGAGGAAAATGAGGTCTACGGTGTAGATGACGATGAAGGACTAAACGTGCCTCATTTTGATTGCTGCCCATGGCATAATACAAATTGTAAGGAGGGTCCTATTCCGTGCAGGTGCACGGTATATTACTTAAGAAAAAAGAATGTAATAAATTTGATTAATAATTATAAGTTAATATTTAATATGGAACAAATATAAAAACAAAAATGTGTATTTATTTTTTTTATCTTTTATTATATTCTTAAAAATTCTTAAAAATATGCTTATATAAACTTACAACTAAAATATCATTATAATTAGTCAATTCACAAGGTATCCTAACATGTCATATTGTCAAAATGTCCTAATATTTCACAATGGTTTAAAAATATTGTTGTACGGCTCAGCCGCTCAGCGCTGGACTTTTCTGATTAATTACGACAGCACACAGCAAGCAACGTTCTAATTATTTAAGACACTTTTTGTTAACAAACCAACAACAATATTTTTAAACCATTGTGAAATATTAGGACATTTTGACAATATGACATGTTAGGATACCTTGTGAATTGACTAAATATAAATTAAAATAATCAAACAATTTTAAAATGTTATTGAAACTTATGTTTTTACATCTTAAATAAATAAATACACAATAATAAACGCCACATAAAATTGAAGTTTCACTCTGAATTCGAAGACTACTATAAGTAAAAGTTTTACAATTTTTATTTAAAAATAACCTAAAAGATTTATTTGGAGATTGGCCAGCAGAACAAAAGTACTCGGCAGGTTTGTTTTTAGGAAAATAAAAAGCAACCCAATGCTTTCCAGGCATATTTGATGGATCAGTGTTAGCAACGTAAGATGATGGTTTTAAAACTGGTTGTGTTGGTAATTTATTACATGCAAATACACCTTTAAATTTATATTTTGTTATAGTATTGGACTTCAAAGTATTTTTAATATTTATTGAATTCATAGTGTTTGAATAATATTACGCGTTTTATCAATTTCTATAACACCACAAATTCACGGTATACTAAGCACGTCATTGCTTCAATAATTGGTTTGCCAAAACGCCCTTCATTACGAATAGTTCCCTGGTTTATTAAATTACCGCAACTAGAATTATTATTATGATCTGGTGTCAAGTCGAAACAAGTAAAAAATATCCGTTATCAAAAAGTACTTTAGTTATTTGATGACCTTTATCGAAATGATGAATTCCAGTTCCTTTAAATAGTGTTTGATAACCACGAGTACTTATTATACCTCCGTTATTGTAGTTAAGTTCAATTGGTTGTGCAAGAAATTGAACTCCATTTACAACCAAATTAAATCTTTGTAAATTAAAATGTTGAAAGTTAAATGGATTTTCTTTTTTCTTTCCAGTATATGCTTTATTAGACACCATTCCAAAAATTAAAAAATTTGGTAATTGTCCTAGTATAACGTTATCTAAACTTAATGAGTGATTTCCAGGGTGTATTGTAAACGTTTTTATAGGGATAAATTGCATTTCTTGATTGTAATAGATTATGATGAGCCATTAGAATATTATGATTAATAGTAAGATGGTTTATATATAAATTAGCTTCGTGTATTTTAATATAAGATTCATTTTTATCGCCAGCTTCTAAAATGTAAAATTCTGGTTTTTCCATATTTAATGTTACCTTCAGATCAACATTATTAAGCAAATATTTTTGTTGGTTAAATACATCAACATGAAGTTTTACAAAAAGCTCTACTCTTTTTCCATCCTTAAATAGTTTTTTTCTCTTGTCTAAACCAGGATTTTCTTTATCAACTAATGAATTTATTTTATTTATATCAATAGCCCAGCCACATGATTCAAGATGCGTTGATCTAGCACCATTTCCATAATTTAAAAATTTTTCTATATAAGCCCTTATTATTAAGGTGTACAATACAATTTCTAAACAAGGAGTGCAGTAAGTTATTAACAACTCCTCCGTTTCCTTTTATTTTAATAACCATTCGAAGATAAATACTATTAAGATCACGATATGTTTCACCATTGCCTAGTGATACAAATTCAATTGTGCTAGAATTATCTAGCGATACAATTGGATTGCAGCATATTTCTTCGGTTTTAACAACGCTAGTCTGAATTGGAGGAGATTCAAATAAATCCAACTCACTCTTCATACATTCTATAAATCCTGACATTGCCAATTCCCAAAAATATCCTTAAAGTTCTTTCCTCTACAACGTTTTGATTCAATCTGTTGCTTTTGCTTTAAACGTTTGAGTTTTATACGTCGACCTTTACCGTTCTGCATTGTTTTCATTTTATCAATAGTAGCTTCTTTTATATTTTGTATGACCTTTTTTCCTTTGTTTAGTATGATTTCCCCGTATTGTAAAATTCTTGGCGCGTGATATATTTCATCAATATTTTGTATATTTTCTCCAGACTGATTATTATAATAACTTGTGTAAATCGCATCCATGGTTGTAATAAAAATGATTAATTTTGTTTTGTTACACAACTATTTTATATACATTTTTTTTAAAGTGTAGAGTACAATAAACGGGAACTAATTTATTAAAGTTTATCTCTTCTCCTTTATCACTTCGAATCATTATGGAAATATCATTTATATTATATACTTCAAGAGGAAAATATTCAATTCTAATGATATGAATATAGTTTTTTAATGTTGTTACTGATAATATTTTTGAACATTTAATTTTTTTACTACCAACATGTCGAGGTTTTATTATATTAGCATAAACAAATATGTTTTCATTTATATCAGACGATTCAATTTTATTGATAAACTGATTTATGTTGTCAGAGAATTTGTTCAAAGATTTTTCGAATATATAATTTGTTGACGATAATATGGGATCTTTTTCATAAGTTGTTGTAGATTCTGGACTAGTAATTTGAACATTTTGTTCTTTTTCTTTTGTAGATATATTAGATTGGGGTTTAACAATGTTTAATGTATTTAAAAGTTTTGAAGTTTTATTAATATTTTTTAGTTTCAGCTCGTCAGATGTTTCCATTAGATCTTTAAATTTTGTTTTAATTTCATCATATTCATTATAAGAGTCAATTTTCAATGTTTTTACAGATTGATTATTAAAATTTGAAATGTTGCGTTTTTTACGTTTAAGTATATTTTGATTCATATTTAGTTGTTTATTCGTTATCGAAAAGGATATATCTGATAATCCGACTTCCCACTGGTCACTCATGCTAAGAGATTGCTTTAATAAATTTGTGAAAGTACTTGAAGTGTTTTTATAAAAATTTACTGAATCGTTACCTAATAAAGTAACATAAATACTATTATCCTCTGTGCTTGATGCCATATTTATAAAAAATGTAAAATATTATAAATTGTGTGTTATACATATTTAAAAAATTTAGTTAATCAACTAAAATCTGTTTGATTAATCCATGAATTATATTCTTTTCCGAAACCCAACCATTTTACAAATAGTTTTTCACCTCTACGTTTTAATACTTTTTCAACTAAAAAGATGTTAGGAACTTTAGTTTTTAATAACTCCTCTTGATAAAATCCACCTTTAATTAAATTTCCATTAAAATCTTTTAGCTGGTAGGTGACAGGGTTTGTGGCATTAATTTTATTTACTTTAAAAACTTCTGTAGACCGATTTGGTGTATATCCCTTTTCAAAAACTTTTTTATATTTGCTTATGCGAACAAAATCGTTTATATAAAATTTTCCATTTTTAAAAACTTTTAAATTATTATACATATACTGTTCTTAAAATTTTTTTTTTTCATTTCGCTTGTTTACTGAAATAGGTTTCATCTTTATACTTCGATGATAAGATGAATTATATTCTTTCAACAGTTTATCTAATACATCTATCCAATTATAATTTCCTTGCATACTAAATTGTTTCCACATTTTATTTTTTAAAGTTCTATTAAATCGTTCAACTATTGATGCTTTTAAATTTGAATAGGTATGATTATGATTAATATTTAGCTCTTTCATAAGAGTTTTGAAATATGTGTTATGAAACAATCCACTTTACCTTATCAATATTTCCCTCGTGTAACAAGAAATAGAAAGAAATTAAATTACGATACTGAAAATTTATTATGGCAAAATGTTTAAAAAATAAAACTCTTTTTTGTTTTGTTTTAAAAAATATATATAAAATTGTTTTATTATTAATTTAAAATAATATTTACATGCAAAAATGTTTGTTAAGTATTCAATTTCCATTAAATATTCATCATCATCAACATCTTTTTGAAACTGATCTTTATAATTAATTCAATCTTTGTTAACTTCCATTAAGTAGTCACCATCTTCATTAAATTTTAAACATTGTTGTTTGTAGTGACCCCAAGCAAGAGTATTAACATTATTATCACAAATATATCTCTTATTATCTAAAAAACTTAATGATATTTTATTAATTAAGAAAGTATATAGAACATGTAGTTTTGACTTAAAAATAAAGATATTTCCATAATAAATTTGTTTGTTAAATAAACAATTTTTATAATCAGATAGACTTAAACTGTTACACATACTACTCTTGACACTTTTAGCCTTTTTAATTTCCTGCATATCAGCTGTTCTAAAAGCATACATTTTTGCTCTCAAACCTACAAATTCTTTCATAATAATTCCATTATTTTCGTCTTTCAGCACCCCTAAGCCTTTTTTTTTTTTTTTTTTTTGTATTCCAAATTTATTATTTGTTTCATACTCTGATGTATCAAACTTTAAATCAATGTGGTTAATTATATCTTTATAGAAGTCATCCGTTTCAAATGTATAAATAAATGAATCTGTGTCCATATAATTCAATTTGACTTTAGTTTTATATTTTGGTAATATGTAATCGTAATGAAAATCATACATTTTCCATTTTGAAAGTTCTAAGATTGTAAAGCCTAATTAAATAGGCTTATCTTAAAATGAATAAGATTTATTTAGTTCAACTGCTACCATGTTTTCTTCAAATATACTTAAAGAATGAAATTCTGGTTTGGCAATAAGATAACGAGCTCCAAGTCTCCTACCAACATTTTCCCAATTACTAACTATTTTAATATTTTTAAATTTATCAACGTTTTGCATTGTTTTTCCATATACTGCATTGTTTAATAATTTGATGAAATTTTTTTCAAAAGTGTTTTTTGCATTAGTTCTATGAAAATTATTTAATGAAATATATTTTTTTAACCAATAAGACTGTTTAAATTTCAATAGTCTATGAATTTTAATTAGCTTTAAACCATGCTTTAAACATTGCTGTAAATTTTTATAATAAATGTCATACTCCGATTTGTTATTTAAATCAACAAGTAACTTTTTTTCTTTGGAATATGGTGGAGTTTTGTTTTCACTACAAAAAGGTAAATTATTGTGAGTATCATGGATTTCTATAGGATATACTAAGTCAACTTCTAAAATATATCCAATATCTGAATTTTTTGGTATTGCGTCTAAAGAAAAATTATCAATGTTTCTTACCCACTCAAAATTACCTTCTGGTAGAGCTTCAGACATTGCCCAACCATATAAATTATTTGCGTCTAAATACATTAAGTATTTAGAAGGTAGGCTTTGATCATAATCTGGTAAATATTTATTGTTAGCAATAGAAGGTGGAGTGCAATAATGCCTTACGAAATAAGGCCTTTAAGGCTTTATTTCACTTTCAATTGAGAAATAAGGCCTTTATTTGCAAAAAGGCTTTATTGCACTTTGAAAGTGAAATAAGGCCTTTATTTAAATTTAGCCAATTGTGCAATAAAAATAAAGCCTTTATTTTATATTTTTTGATTCTCTTGTCACCTAAATCTTCACTTATTAAAGTTTTTCTGCGTGGCGGCCTGCGGCCGATCTTAGGGGTTTTCTCCTCCATAGGACGCGGCAGGTGGCTTCGCTGAACACAGTCTCATCTTCTAATACCCTTTTGAAGAAACGAAATCATTTCTAAATCAGTAAGTAAATCCAATTTAATATTTGTTAATTTCCCATGACAATCCTGGAGCTGCGAAATAATGACATGGGTCTAAATTATAAATGGATTTAGAAAGATTTCTAAAATTGTCAAATACATCTGCTGTCTTCCAAATTTTCACATTGAAATGCATTCCAAACCTTTTTAGCATGAAAGTAGTCTTCTTCAGAACAATGTGTACTATTTAACTTATTAGAGAAATCTTCTATGCTTGGCAAATGTTTTTCTCTAAGTTTCGCAACAGAATTCAAATAATTATACGGAAAAACTCCTTTTCTAAAAAATAAATTGAATTTAGTTTCATCATCTACACAAAATGATTTCACTATTTTCAATTCATGTTTAGTTAAATTCTTAACGAGATTGTCTAAGCTTGAGGGCATAAATCTATAAAAGTCTAAAAATCTTATTTCAATATTATCTGTGCTATCTCCGTTTATAGACTTAGAGAGTGAAATATATAATTCCTTATTAAGTGGAATTATATTTATAGGACCATCATCAATATTGTTTAGCTCTTTAATAAATAAATGACAGTCATAGGCCGAAAAATTATGAAAAATAATCGGAAAAAATTTTGGTATTTTATAATTGATATTGCAATGGTTATGAGCTGGTCCTCTATACTTGCCACTTACATGACTTTTAAAATTGTTTGATTATTTTAATTTATATTATAATGATATTTTAGTTGTAAGTTTATATAAGCATATTTTTAAGTATTTTTAAGAATATAATAAAAGATAAAAAAAATAAATACACATTTTTGTTTTTATATTTGTTCCATATTAAATATTAACTTATAATTATTAATCAAATTTATTACATTCTTTTTTCTTAAGTAGTATACCGTGCACCTGCACGGAATAGGACCCTCCTTACAATTTGTATTATGCCATGGGCAGCAATCAAAATGAGGCACGTTTAGTCCTTCATCGTCATCTACACCGTAGTCCTCATTTTCCTCTATCATTGTTAAATAATGATATATGCACTCCCTGTGCTCAAACATGAGAACATTTTCGAACTCTTTTAAGAATGTTTGTAGATATTGTTCAAAATAAGACATTTTTGGTCTTGTTTGTTTGGATTCCTTTTGTTTAATGTTCCTCATTTAAAATTTTTTAGATACAGGTGTGATATATCAGAAGAACTTAAACATCACTATATATATATATATATATATATATATATGTAGCCAAATCTATTTGTAACTACATTATTAGACTTAAAAAAGCTGTATCAATAAAAATGTGTAGCAAATATTCAAGGTTAATTTTTAAACTTTAAAATTGCATATGATTGCATTTTTTACTCTAACGAAAAGTTTTATTGACTCATAATTTAATGCGGAGCAAATATTCAAGGTTAATCTTTAAACTTAAAAAATGAATACGATTGCATTTTTTACCCTATTGAACGGAAGGTTCTAAAAAGTTCAATAAGCACAGATCATTTTTCAAAATATGCTTTGATTAACAGTAAATATATATATTTATATCAAAATAAAAAAATAAGTGCATAAGTAAATAAATATATGTTTTACGAGGTATTTCCGAAAGATTTTTTAATTGTTTTATTTAATTAAAAATGGAACATCGTGAACTAAGTTGCGAATTTTGTCCACACTATGCAGCATATTCAAAATATATTACATATTACTCTTTCTTATTTTAAAATACTCAAACAATTTCTTTATACATATTAATGAACGTCTCAAATTTATCTTCATTTAAGAAAATATAATGTGATCAACTTTATATTACTCTCTTTTATAATTAAAAAATACGCAACATTTTTTTAATTTTGTTTATATTCAAAATTCCTCCTTATGGAAAAATACATTGGGAGCAAAAAAATTGAAAATTAATTAAAACCAACTTTAAAGTAACATTTCAATTTAAAAATTCCTCCCTATGGGAGAAAAAAAAATGGAACATCGTAAACTAAGTTGCGAATTTTGTCCACACATAACTTTTAAAACAAAATTTAATAAGAAAAGGCATTTTATGCGAGTGCATAATTTCATCCCTTCTAAATCGAAATTCTTTAAAACTCCAAAAGCCGTTAATGATGAAATGCGGAGGAGAAGGAGCAATATCCTGCAAATGTTAGTGAGATGCCTGACAACGTTAAGGAATTTATGGAGGAAGTTGATTCCTTTTTATTAGAATTCAAATTTTAAAATGTAAATTATTTTTTAAATAAAAATTAATAAAACATTTTAAAAAATATCTTGTTATTGTTTTATTGTAATTATCTTTATTGTAAGGATTTCTTTTTCAGAGTTTAGATATAATTTAAATCAAATATTGCAGGTCCATTTGGTAATTGACGCCCCTTGTAAATAATTGTCCAAACTTTATCATTCATCTGAATTAAGTATGGATCCACCTTGTTTAAAAATTTCATCATTCTATGGGGGAGATAAAACCATTTATTTTCATCTAAATTGGCAATGACTTTAAGACCATATTGTGTTTCCTTCCATTAAAAATTGACAATTTTCAAAGATTGGTTTAAAGGTATATCATCGATTCTCATATACTCGGGCTTAATACCTTGGGCAATATTTACAATTTTTTTATACATCTAAAACAAACAAGATAAAAAAATAAAAATAATAATTAATAATTAAATATACATTATTATATAGGAATTACTTACCATTTTTATTAAGTTTCCCTGTAAGTGGCAATTAAGATAATGATGTGGAATATACTCCCTAAGCATTCTTATATTAATGGTAAACTTTCAAATTGAGTTAGTCTCTACACTTATACTATATGCTGCATATTCCAAATATATTACATATTACTCTTTCTTATTTTAAAATACTCAAACAATTTCTTTATACATATTATAGAATGGCTCAAATTTATCTTCATTTAAGAAAATATAATGTGATCAACTTTATATTACTCTCTTTTATAATTAAAAACTACTCAACATTTTTTTTTTTAATTTTGTTTATATTCAAAATTCCTCCTTATGGAAAAATAGATTGGGAGCAAAAAAATTGAAAATTAATTATAACCAACTTTAAAGTAACATTTATGGGAAAACACGTTGGGAGGAAATTGAAATTTCAAAATTCCTCCTTATGGGAATCACGTAGGGAGCAAAAATCATATACAGAATCCCCATAAATATACTACTGGTATGGGACTATGTACATATTTTTTTGATACATAAAATAAAATTTTTTGAAACATCAGCAGTGCCAATGTATGTCTACATACATAAAAATAAAATTATAAGCATGCAGTGGCCGGAGCGGATTAGAATCTATAAGAGAAGACTTATTGATCCTTTTTTTTCAATTGATATTTTTTATATTGAACTTACAAAATAGATTAGCTCACGTGGAAGATAAAATATCGCCAAATCGGTCAACTAAGACGGAACAAATAAATGCTCAAAACATGTAAATTCATATATACTTAGATGTACTATGTTTTCTTCATATTTACATACATATAAATTTATGGTCGAATTCTGACCATTAGGCAAACGCTAGTATATATAAAACGTTTAATTCTTATATCCTAAATTGGTATCTTCGAAATTAAAGAAAAAAAAAATTAAAGATGGGTTAACTCTTACGGCACAAATAAAAATTTTTGAGGCGGCAGTATGCTATTTTTAAACCGAGGACTACTTCGGTTTCTGCAAAAACTATGCGAAAATAAACATAAAATGAAACGTTTGAATTATAAATCGTTACAGAACGGCGTCTAAATGTATTGAGTGGCGGTTACACTCTTTCTTATTAGCACAAGATACACATCAATACTTACATACATAAAAAACAATATCTTCCGTCTCGTGTCACCTCTCTATGCTATGTGCGTGTGACAGCGAAGGTAAAAGGGTATGTATAACTTTGCCATTCCTTTTGTAATTTCTACAATATTGATCTAAGAGCATATAAAGTATATATATTCTGGCTTCTTATGAGAAGGGAAGTTCAAATCCGGTTGTCCGTCTGTCCGTCCGTTGAAATGGGTGTTCCGAAGACCCCAGATATAATGGAGGCTACGTTTTTATACATTTATGTCACATATAGTCCGGAATTGTTTGCTATTGAAATTCAGGAAGATGGGTCCATAATGGCTGAGATATGAGCAAAAAACCAAGACTACTTCTAATTTTTTCCATAAATCCCATGTTGTTGTTGTTTTTTAAATTCTTTTTTTCTGCATATCTCGAGAGCGGCAAGAGCTACAGCTTTCAAAATTAGTACAAAGATGCTGCTTGCCAATACACAAACTCTCTAAAAAAATGGGCGGGATTAGAGAAGTGGGTGTGGCACTTCCCATACGAAGGCGTAATACATATCTGTATATCTGAAGAACGAAACGAGCTAAAGTTCCCAAATTAGGTACAAACATATCGGTTATCAATACACAGCACTCCACAAAATATGGGCGGGATTGGAGAAGTGGGTGTGGCACTTCCCATACAAAGACGTTATACATTTCTTCCTTAAGACGTAGGTGTATAAATCTATCAAATCGATTGGAAAATGCCCGAGTTATGACCAAATTACTGAAATACCAATATTTACTTTTTATACCCTTCACCGAAGGTAAAAGGTATATATAACTTTGCCATTCCATTTGTAATTTATACAATATTGATCTAAGACCATATAAAGTATATATATTCTGGCTTCCTATGAGAAGGGAAGTTTAAATCCGGTTGTCCGTCTGTCCGTCCGTTGAAATGGGTTTTCCGAAGACCCCAGATTTGATGGAGGCTACGTTTTTATACATTTATGTCACATATAGTCCGGAATTGTTTGCTATTGAAATTCAGGAAGATGGGTCCATAAATAGCTGAGATATGAGCAAAAAACCAAGACTACCTCTAATTTTTTCCATAAATCCCAAGTTGTTGTTTTTAAAATTCTTTTTTTCTGCATATCTCATGAGCGGCAAGAGCTGCAGCTTTCAAATTTAATACAAACATGTTGCTTGCCAATACACAAACTCTCTAAAAAAAATGGGCGAGAAAAAATGGAGAAGTGGGTGTGGCACTTCCCATACAAATACGCTATACATTTCTGTATATCTGAAGAACGAAACGAGCTAAAGTTCCCAAATTAGGTACAAACATATCGATTTTCAATACACAGCATCCCACAAAATATGGGCGCGAATGGAAAAGTGGGCGTGGTACCTCCCGTACAAAGACATTATTGAAAATACTCAAAATTTTAAATTTTAGGGCTCTAGTATTACATATCAACACGTTTTATATACCAAAATATCAGTTTTATAATCTAAGTAAATGGTTTTTTCTTCCTAAAGACGTGGTTAATAAATCTGCCAAATCGGTTAAGAAATGGTTATGTTATTAGCAAAATACTCC
Source organism: Pollenia amentaria (assembly GCA_943735925.1). Taxonomy (NCBI): domain Eukaryota; kingdom Metazoa; phylum Arthropoda; class Insecta; order Diptera; family Polleniidae; genus Pollenia; species Pollenia amentaria. The sequence continues at coordinate 111,586,331 of OX031006.1, read as the reverse complement.
AAAAATAGGCTAAAAAAATATCAAAATTTTTATAAAAACTAAATTGTTAGAGCTGTTACATGACCTATGGATACGTCTTATATATCAAAAGATCGGAAATTTTTAGTAGAACATATTTGCTATATGCCTATTTACTTATATTAAAGTTAAGTTCGCATACGTTCCAGTGGTCGAGTGGTCTAGCAGTTATCTCACAAGTAATCGTCTGAGTGTTGACGGGTTCAAATCCCATTCGATAAATTTTTTTCTCTTGGTATTTATAAATTATTTTTAATTAAATGAAAAATATATCAGTTTTTGCTATTTTTACTTTTATATCCTTTAAAAAACACTTTTTTTATAAAATTTAGAGTTTTGTTCTAAATAAATGCGCATTTTTTTCTGCGGCTAATAATTTTATATAAAAACCAAACAATTTATTTTTGGTAAAACCCTTAATATCTCAAAACAAAAAAAACCGACTTAAGCCATTATTATTTAATGCCACAGATATATTATATATGTAGATTATTCTTATCGCACCATGGTGAAGGGTATATAAGATTCGGCATAGCCGAATTTAGCACTCTTACTTGTGTTCTTGACATTTTGTTTTTTAACCGATTTAGCGACTTCAAATATATTTTAGGGTTTGTTTCTAACTTTGCAATTATTCGCAAATTTTAGCCATGCTCCCGTTACCCAGTGGCTTCCATTTTTTTTCTTTTACATTCTCCTGTTCTAATACTATAAGAGATGCTGATCCACAGAATAAAATATATAAATTAGCTTTTGCGCTCATTTTTACTATTTGAGAAATAAATTTTTATTTTTCAACACTTTCATTAAATAATTATTTGATGCAAATATTTCTTTTAGTCTGAACGCATGGCAAACATGAATGAATTTATTTTATTTAACACTGTTTGCCAACTGTTTCATCAAACAAACATTGTCAAATATTTGAGCTTAGTTTGAACATTAAACAAAATATTTTTTTGTTTCACACAGTTTGAAGCAAATATCAGAACAAATATTTTCGTCAAATATTTCATTAGTCTGAACGTACCTTAAGTCATATCTTTATATTTTGTTAGTTCCTAACCTTTGCAAATTGTTTTGTTTTTATTCAAATTAACGTTTTATTTTAAAAACTTATTTGATTTTTGTGTTTTTAAGTATTCGAATTAAAACCGGTTAATCGGTTGTTTAAAAATTGCTTAACCGAAAACCGGGTTTTTTAAAATAGCAACTATTCGTAATATTCAAAAACCGGTTATTAAAAAAGTCGAATAATCGATCTCCCTAGTGTCTACTCTAGAACATACTGAACTGTTTGGAATGGAACCGAACTTTCTGAACCATTTGAAACATATTCAGGCGTCAAGCAAGGGTGCTTGTTATCTCCCCTATTATTTTTTTCTTTACATAAACGACCTTAACGAACATTTAGGCGGAGGCATCGTAATAGATGAATTGAATATTAGGTTGCTTTTGTATGCAGATAACCCCAAGTAATGTGAAAATATTGTTGTTAAGAAAAAATTTTTTTTCTTTTGTTTTATTTTTTTTTTTTTTTTATTTAATTTCCCTGAACAATAAACGTATGCAGAGAACTCTAGAAAGGTTATGGTCGGCGGTACCCATTAACTATGCTAGCTCTCCTCGGCCGGTGTTGGTTCTTGACCACACTAATCTAACCCACACTACAAAATTTCTTTTAGAGTCCCTATATAATTTCCTTTACAAATGAATAATCAAAACCCCGAATAGAAAACCGTTAACTAGACTATGGAACTAACAAAAATTTATGAAAGTATGCTGAAATAGAGATATATACGTTTTCAACGGGCTGATGTTCACCCGAGAGCTCTTTCCCCACCCAACCATGTTCCACATAGCACAAAAAGATTTCCATGTAACCCTGAGTACAAAGTTATCCTGACATTACCCTAAGAAAAACCGTACACTTTTTTCGTTTCAATTATTCATATCAAATTTTAAACAAAAGTGTTTTTTGTTTAACAAAATTACATGCAAGTTACTTCTAAATGTTTTTTTTCCAATTAATTCACTGTATTTTAAAATTCAATAAAAATATTATAACTAAACAAGATTAATTTTCTTTCTTTTTGTTTTTTTTTTGTTGGTTTTTTTTTTTTAATATATAAATTAAATAAAACTAAACTGAACTTTATTACCCAAACTTCTTTGGTTTTTATATTTTTTCAAATAAACATAAAGTTAATAAATTAAAATTAATCGGAATTTTAGATATTGATGATAAATAACTTTGTATTAAAATAAGTTGGAAAAATATTACACAGGAAATAAGTTAATAGCAAAAATAAAATAATTAAAATTGGTCAGCATTTAAATATTGTTGAGAAAATAAGTTGGCATTAAAATTAGTTGGAAAAATATTATTTGGGAAATACTTTGACAGCATTTAATATTGCGCGTGCATTGGTTTCCTGAGTTCATGGGAAATCAGTCTGCACTTGCACAGTTTAAATTGGGTCATTGCTGGTGTGGGAAATTCAAATCAATTTGGTTTGAGATTCCACGAATTACGTGGTAAGCATTAGGGGGATTGTATTTAAACATTAAGGGCTAATAAATCAGAGCAAGTTAAGCTGTCCTTTTGGTTTAAAATGTATTTAAGCCAACAAATCTATAAATCAGAAAACATATAAACCATCTTCAACCGCACAAAATTGGGCGTTGAAACTACCAATACAAACCATATGAATTTGTCAACATTTATCGTAGTGCTGCCACATGTTACTTTTTAAACTACATATAATACATGGGACACTGATTTACAACTGTTGAGTTTCAACTACATATAAATTTAAGTTTAGTTCAACTAAACCAGCGTTTAAACACTCACTGATTTATTAGGCATAGTGTGTTAACTCCTCCCCTCTTAAATTCCAACGTCCGCGTTGGGTAGGTCGTGATTTTGGTAATCAGCAGGATGGACGTCTTACAAGAATTTTCCTTATCATTAAGCAAATTAGTCCCAAAATAATAATACCCGGGGAGGTCAGGCTCGTAAAGAGCGCGGCCCTGCTTTCGTGAGTGAGATCGTGGATCTCCTTTAGATTATTGAAGTGTAGGGTCTTCATCAGTTCTAACGATAGCACTTCATCATAGGAAGACACTTTGTTAGAAGATTGGACTATAGCTGGCAGTGGCCGAGCCATTGTAATCTCCTTACTAAAGTAACTTTTGTCTCCGATCATTAAGAAGGTGTTATGGAATTTTACTACAAACGTCCCGTTAAGGGAAATTTCTTCCTTATCTATTGTAATTACGCCCTTATACCCGTTTAGAAGTACCAAGCCGGACACGACTTCTTCTACTATTGGCAAATGGTGATGATTAGTTGTCGGACAGCCGGATGGTATTCCTGATAAAAGATTAGGTATGCATTAAGTGCCGGTCATGTTGTCAACATTTTCCCTTTTACATAAAGATATTTCATTAATAATTTTACATTTATTTATTATCATTAATACATATATAATTTTGACATAGAATTAAATTTTCAGTTTGTAAGTTAATAGTGAGGTTTCCTTTTCTTACAGGTCTTATAAATAGGTTCTTACACATAGTATTTTCTATTTTTGGCAAGTTAATAAAAAAATTTGCATGTTTTTATTTGAGCTTACTCTAACCTCTCCGAATTCGAGGGCTTCAATTAGATTACTATAAGGCAAGCTCTGGTTCATAAAAAGGTCCTGTACTATAGTTAATTCAGAGTTAGAAAAAATAAAGGGGTTTTCGATGCCGGTTTTGGCCCATTGAATAGCATAATTAATGTTCACGAGTTCTTCGTTTATAACTTTTAAGTTTCTCTCGGCGTCCTTGACTATTAGGGTCCTTAGTGTGTCCGAGGTTTTAACAGTATTAAGTAATGCATTTGTCATATTCGTAATGCTTTCTAGTCGTTCTTCAATAGCTTTATTGATAATTATTTGGTTTTGATTGTTTCATAACAAGTTTTTTGTTTGGTCGGATATAATTTGAAAATCTTCGTGGTCGGATGTTCCCGCAATCCATTTCCAGGCGGTGCCTAGAGCGTCTATGGATCTTGCTGATCGTCTTGGTCTTAACTCGTTAAGAATTTTTTCTAACGAACGTACTTCGTGCATTAGGAAAGAATAGCTGGAGTCTCTTCTTGCAATGTCCTTTTTAATTGATGCCTCAATTTTTGCTAGTGTGTTGTTATACTGTTCTAAGTCAATGACGTGCAATATTTTAAAGGTTCCAGTGACCCGTTTTGATTGTCCCGTCTCGGTGGCTATAACTTGAGAGTTTGAATAATCTAGGATTTGGGTTTCTGATCTGGTTGAAGCGATCGCTATCCTGCAAAAATAGTATAAGTTAGTTCCTTATCAAATTTTTATGAATGATGCTCTTTGATTCCGTTAAAACAGTTTCACCCTTGTCTTCTTTGACTGTTTCTTGCTTGTATCTGGGAGTTAGCTTGTTGCCTATTCTTTTGTTAGCCTTTACAAAAATAACCTCACCTGGTATGTAAGACCTAGCTTCCGTTCGAGCTTTATTATGTGTCTTAAGGTCCTTATTTTGTTTTTATAATATCTTTTCAGTGATTAACAGTCTGTCCTTTTTTTGTTGCGAAGGGTCGGTACAAGTTCTTCCAAAAAATGCTTCTATAGGTTTTTTGTTTATAGTAGAGTGTATGGAATGGTTATATTTATTAATGGAATTGTGTAAGAGGTCTTCAAAGGAACTGTAAATTTGTTCGGCATTAAGGCATCTTATTATTTCTGTCAATGTGGAATGAAAACGCTCTACATGGCCATTTACTGTGCTAGTATACGGAGGGGTGCGGTAAATTTTTATTCCTAGCGGATCTTCTAGCATAAAGGTAATGACAGATGAATTTAGAGATTTCTCATTATCTATTACTATATTTTCGGGTGTTCCGAAAGAAATAAGTAATTCCTGTAGAGGTGCTTTGATGTCCTCGGTTGCCCTTGAGTTAATAATTTTAGCTGCGCGTATTTTGAGAATTTATCTATTGCGGTCAGAATGATTCTGTTATTAGTATGGTATAGGTCGAGATAAATAAATTGTCCTGGAAATTCTAGTAATGGGGTATGTTTTAGGACTGCCTTGCTTGGATGTCTTTCGTATTTATTTGCTCGACAAATTTTGCACTGTTTAATTATTTTTGCTTGCATTTGCGGGAAATAGAATTTTTGTAAGAGTTGGATTTTTTTTTCTTTCGCGTGTCGGTGCGCTCTTCTATGTTCGTTTAATATTTCTGTCTGCTGTTCTGTGTCAGATATCAGGTCCTTTACCATTATCCTGGTATACCTGATTTTATATTGTCCGAAATGTTTGGCATAGATGTCTTGAATTATCCCTAAAATATGATCTTCCGTACTGATAGCGTTTGTCACTGACGGGTTCAAATATTTCTCTAGTAATAATTTTAATTTATCTTTTGAGAAGTCTGTGTCGGTTATAGTGTGCCTGTGGTAAGTTGGGAATACTACTTCAAATTTGTATGAAGGGTCGCCAATAGAAATTATTAGTTGGTTTTTGAACACGTTAATGGGGGTGTCCGACAAAGGTATTAGGTTATGGTATGAACTTTCGTCGCTATGCTGGGTAGGTGTCAGAGAGTTGATTTGTGTTGGTCTAGAGAGTGCATCGGCTACGGTATTATTGCTTCCAGGTTTGTATTTTAGTTCGCAATTATACTCTTCTAGGATGGCCTTCCAACGTTTGAGTTTGCTATTCGTATTCCTGCTGCTGAGGGCGTAGGTTAAGGGTTGATGGTCTGTAAAAATGTTCATCGTAGACGCTCCATACAGGTAGCTCCTTAAGGATTTTAGGGCCCAAATTATGGCAAGCAGTTCCTTTTCGTTAGTGGCGTAATGCTCTTCGCACTTATTAATCTTGAAATAAATGAGATAGGTTTCCCATCTTGATCTAAAACAGCGCCGATCGCGTAATTAGAGGCATCGTTTGTTCGATGGAATTCCCGGTCAAAGTTAGGAAAGGAAAGCATAACGTCCTCTGATGACAGAGTGCGTTTTATTTTATTAAAAGCCTCTAAGGCATCGTTATTCAAAACTATAGGAATTTTTGATGAAATTTTTTTGGACATGCGTCCCTCCTCCCCTCTTAAAAGTGAGGTAAGGGGTTTTGCGATTTTCGCATAATCCTTGATAAAACGCCTATAAAAGCCTGACATTCCTAAAAATGATCGTAATTCCTTTATGTTAGTTGGGGGTTTTAATGTTTGAATAGCTTTAATTTTGGCGGGATTTGTTTTTATACCCTCCGTGGAGATAATGAAGCCTAGATATTCGACTTCTTTTTTTTTAAACTCGCATTTGTTGAGTCGTACTTTCACATTGGCTTTTTGTAGGGTATCGAAAATTATTTCTAAGTTATCAAGGTGAGTTTGTTCGTTTTCACCGAAAATTATAATATCGTCTATGTAAACATAGCAGATTTTCCCTATGTGTTCCCTCAGGATGTCATCCAAAGCTCTTTGGAAAACTGCGGGTGAGTTCCTAAGACCAAATGGTAATCGAGTAAATTCGTATTTTGCGTTATTAACGGAAAATGCTGTTTTCTCCATATCGTCCTCTTTAAGGGCAATTTGGTGAAAACCGCTCTTTAGGTCAATAACCGAAAACCATTTGTTACTACCGAGTTGGGCAAGGACCTCATTAATTTCTGGTATTGGATATCTGTCAGGAATGGTGACTTCGTTGAGCTTCCTAAAGTCGATAACCATTCTACTTTCCCTAATTCCTGAAGCATTCATTTTTTTTGGGACAACCCAAACTGGGGCGTTATATGGGGATTTAGAAGGTCGGATTATATTATGGTCGAGGTGTTTTTGGATATGTTTCTCTATGGCGTCTTTCATTGCCATAGGGTAGGGGTAATGTCTTGAATAAATTGGTGTATCAGTAGTTGTCCTTATTTCGGCCTTTACCGTAGTTATAAAGGTTAATTTTTCGTCCGGATCTGAGAAAAGATTTGGATATTTCTGGCAGATTAATTCTAGCTTATGTCTCTGATTGTCTATTAAATGATCTGTTCTGATGTCTATGGTATTTACTGCTTGGGATAGCTGTTGTTTTATGCGAATCCTTATTGAATTTTAATTAACATTAAATTTTTTGAAGTAAAATAATAGCGTTAAGTTTTTTTAGGCTGTCGTTGCCAAGTATGCCATGGAACGATTTTAAGTTAGGTAATGTAAAGAATTTTAGTTTTTCTGATCGAATACCAAATAAGTTAATGAACGTGTAATTTTTCCTCTAGCGGAGTTGGCTAGGAAAGAAGTTTCATTTTCAGTTTTTATGAGAGAACCCTGAATATAGTTTTTGTTGGATCCTGTGTCTATTAAGAATTTGAGAATTTGTCCGTCAGCTGTCTTGCACTCAAAATATGGTAAAGTAGAGTAGGTTAGCCTAAAAAATGTATGTCAGAAAATTCGTTTACCTGTTCATTATCTTCCTGTTTAAAATATTGTTCGATGTACTCAGTCGGTTCATTTATTTGTTGCATCTCTAAACTGTCGTCCGTTAGTTCAGCGTTTGGATTTGTTTCCGTATTACTTGCCTCAATGTTATTGATTCTTTGTAACTTTGCTGGATGATGTACTTGTGCCAAGGGGGGCAAGTGGTCTTACGCCTGAAAACCTCTCATTATTTGGGGCTGGTCTTTTCATGTAATTGACCATTCATGATCTTAGGGATGAGTCTACCTCCATTGGAACTGGCGGTTTTTGTTGAGTATGTCTAGGTGGCATTTGGTAAATATTTCTGAATAGTAACGGTTGATTTTGAGTCGTCTGAGAGTTAAAATATCTATTAGTGTTCATGGGTGTTGCTTGTATGGATTGTGGTGCCTGCGAACGCACATTGTCTTGATGAGCGTAGTTTATTTGATAACGTAAGTACTGTAATCACTATCTGTCATTAATGGCCGTTTCCGAGAGTTTGCCTTTTACAGAATATTTTCCACTTAAAGAAATTTTTATTTGAATTTTTCACTTTTTTTTCAAAAATTACGTTACTTAAAGAAATTTTTTTTTAATTTTTCACTTTTTTTCCTTCTTTTTCGAAAATTATGTTACTTAAAGAAATTTTTAGGAGAAATTAAAACTTAATTCTTAATATTAACTTACAGTATTAGAATATATTGCTGCATGATGTAGATTTTTCCTTTGATGTGAATTAGTTGTCTTCTTTGGGTAGGCAGCGTTTTTTTCCTTTTTTGTTTATTTCAATCAATAATTTATCTTTTATGTCTCTTTTTAATGTTTTGTTGTTTTCAAAAAATTTTAGTGGGGTTTCTTATTTTAACAAAAACGTTTTTTTTTCAAACAGTTAAATTTATTTATTAGTTCTGATTTTTTTTTTCTTTTTTTAAATGTGGTTTTCACTGGCGAGTTTACTTTCTCCCGTGTAGTTTTCTTTATTTTTAATTAAACCTATAACGCTGACACCGGGGAATTAGTCCTTTTCATTATTTACTAAGGTTCCCGCTTGGTGTACTTATTATGCGTTTTGTGGATACCTCCTATAGGAGCTTAGCACTTTAAAAATTATATGTGTTTTTTTTTAACTGCTTAAGTATGGCACTACTTGAGGGCTTCTTTACTTAACAGTTATTAGGCACTACTTTAGGGCCTTTTTTCATTTTGCGGTTCTTGAGCACTACTTTAGTGCTTCTTTTGGTACTGCGGTGCTACTTAAGGACCTGACCAAACACGATGGGCGCCAATTAAATAAAACTAAAGTAAATTAAATAAAACTAATGTATTTTTTGAGTTGAATTCCAAAAATTAACTGAACTTTATTACCCAAACATCTTTGGTTTTTATATTTTTTCAAATAAACATAAAGTTAATAAATTAAAATTAATCGGAATATTAGATATTGATGATAAATAACTTTGTATTAAAATAAGTTGGAAAAATATTACACAGGAAATAAGTTAATAGCAAAAATAAAATAATTAAAATTGGTCAGCATTTAAATATTGTTGAGAAAATAAGTTGGCATTAAAATTAGTTGGAAAAATATTATTTGGGAAATACTTTGACAGCATTTAATATTGCGCGTGCATTGGTTTCCTGAGTTCATGGGAAATCAGTCTGCACTTGCACAGTTTAAATTGGGTCATTGCTGGTGTGGGAAATTAAAATAAATTTGGTTTGAGATTCCACGAATTACGTGGTAAACATTAGGGGGTTGTATGTAAACATTAAGGGTGTTAAGTTATATACATATCGTTGGGATATTTATATCAAAAGAAAATTTTAAAACATTGCAAAATGGCACATAACGACGTTACAGAAATCTGTGATTTGTTTTGGGTTTTTTTCGAAAGTTAAGAAAAATATTAGACGATATCAACAAAAAAGACAATATTTTAATCAAATATTTTTAATTTTTCTATAAAAATTTATATTATTATGTGGTTTTGATTTTAATGATTTAAGGGCGTAAAATAGAACATTATTGGAGAGTTATTTATTTTATATTTTCTTACAGTGGGTGACAATTCAATAAATGATGTTTTTTTATTGGGTTTTTTATATTTTTTCTTCTTTATTTTTTTATTATATTGTCCTTTGATTTAATTTTGCCTTCACTACGGTTGGATCGAATTATTACCCACTGTTACCACAGAAAATAATAATAAAATGTGAGAAAAAAGATCAAACTTACGTGGACACTGCGTGATGAAAGGCCTATCAACGATGCGGGTGTAGACGAAATGTTGTAGAGTTTAAAAGTTAGGTAATAATTCGTTGAACTGTTGATTTTGAAGATTTATCTCTCTTATTTATATATACGCTGTTTTCTATTTAACACACTTTTAATTTCTCTTGTTTCAAAACAGCGTATTTCGAGACTTTAATTTTTTTTTTATTTCATAATCGAATTTGTGTTTTTTTATATTGCTTTTCACTTTCCTTTACTTTTATTTTCTTTTATTACTTTGATAGATATGATGTTATTATAAAGCCAACCAAAATTATTAACTTGATATTCTTTTTTTAGTAGAAATTATGGAAATAGTTAATATTAATAAAATTATATTTAATTCAAAAATACCGAAATTATAATTTTTATGATTCTTATGACTTGGTTTTCTATAAGGTCACCACTCTCCAAAATTCAAGCCGAGCCATGTTATTTTTTTAAAATTTTTTTTTTTTTTTATTTTTTCTTTCTCTTGATTTTATTTACACGATTTTTTTCCGTGCTTATATTAAACTCATCAACATACCGAGCTTTAGATTCTTATTTCGTTTGGTTTCTTTAACTTCCTTAATAATAATTTTTTTTCTTTTCTGGGTATTATTTTTTTTCTTTTTAGTTTTTAGTTTAGATTTAACTTCAATTTTGGAACTTTGATCTTCTTGCGTTGTCGAACACATTTACCATATAAATGAGGAGATATTAAAATGAGATCACCAATCTACTAAAAATTCATTGTCACTTCCAAGTTTCCAGTGATTCCAATGTAATCAATCTTAACAAAGAGAACGTTTTTCGGAATTTTTTTTTTTTTTACCAAAGGAGACAAAAAAAATGTATTCCAATTACAGCCTTACCTCTTCTAGCAAATATAATAGACGATAATAGTTCCCGTTTTTACCAGGCAGCTCTACTCCCACAAAACTTTCCTAAGACTTTAGTTTTTTTTTATAATTGGTTTTCCAGCGCCCCGAAGTTATTGTAGATTTATAGGAATTAGTTCTCCAAAATTAAATAGTTGTGGATGAAGAAAATGTATGGGAGTCTTTCCGTATTTTATTCTTCTTTTCTTTGGTGAGACAATACTCTGAATGAATAAAACTAATTAAAATTCTGATGACTTAGATAATACAAGTTTTTTTTTCTTTTATTTGTTTTTATGTATTATCATACAATTGATTCTTAGGTCGAATTTAACTAAATAAACTTCTTACCCTTTTAATTTTTCCTATAACCTTGATGAATATCAATTTCGCCGCCTGCAGTCTTGAGAATTAAAAACGGAAAGACCGAGGTACTTCCTTTTGTGAGGTAACTTGATTTCGTGAGAATCACTAGTAGGAACTTTTCGAACACTGCTGTCAAAAAAACTTACTAGCCGACGTTAGGTAGTTACTATCACCATAAAAACAGGGCCGCCAAATTCAAAGTACTATGATCAACAACTATTTAGAACATGACTGTTACAGCTACGTATATACAAAAAAAACATCCCAATTATTACGTAAAATTTAAAAAACTTTATTGGTAATAATTGTACATTACAGTGCCCATGTTCTGTAACTCCCGCGGCGAGAATTCTTTCGATTGAAATGTGAGAAATGAAACAAATATGCCATAAATTGAAACAAACAGCTGTTTTTCTCACTTAACTGCGTCTGTAATATTTTTGGCGAGTAATAACTGTCACGTAAAAAAATTTCTCGCCAATATACTGAAAAAGTGCGTCTGTAAAATTTTTATGAGAAAGATCCCGCTTGAAATGTCAAATAAACTCACGCATAAAAACAGGGTGAGAAAAAAATTTTAACATTAAAAAATAAATTAAAAATGCAATAAATATTAACACGGAAGTGATAAGTATTTTGTTCTTGGCAGATTTTTTCATTTTTAATTACATTGCTCTTGACATTTTTAAAAAATATACGAATGTTTTCAAAGCAATTTTGGAATCCACAAACATTAAAGTCACACTTTAAATTTTTTGGTGTAGCCGACGGTTGTATTTTCGCCGCCGTCTTTGAAAATTTTTTTAATTTTAGTCAAATTTGGTTGTCGTCAACGTATGTTTTACTGGCGTTCACAACATGAGCAATTTCATATCGGCTTCGAGTGGAATATTATGACATTTATAACGTAACGATGTAATCTCTTTTGATAGTTTTGGACATGAGTTACAGACACACTTTTTTCTCACATTTCGAGAAACGATGGAATATTTTGTTTCACATGTTTTCGATGCGAGAAGTTCTCACCAAAGTTACAGAACATGGGTACAGAATGGCATTCTCGAAACATGTACAAAGTAGAAATTCGGCAGCAAAAAATAGTATAAATTCTACCTGGAACTCTTTTCTGAACAAAAGAAATATGTCTTTTAAAACAAAATACAAATTATTTGAAGCTGTGAGCCGCTCTGTACAATTATATGGTACCCAAAAATGGGGAAATATGCACTCTAAAGATGTGGACCAGCTGCAGAGATATTTTATAAAACGGATATTAAAACTACCCAATTTTACACCAAACTATGTTTTAATGGAGATTGGTTTGCAAGACGGTCATTTCTATACCATTAAATTAAACTTACAATACTTATATGTAAGACTTTTTAAATTAAATTCATCGCCCTTAACGCATCAATTAAGCCTTAAGATTCTAGAAAAAAACATCTTTGGGGCAAAGAGAATTAATGAACTAGGAAACGAGTTCAACATATATTGGCAAATGAGCACAACATCACACCAATGGATCGAAAGTCAAAACTATTTCCTAACTGCTTTGGAAATTAAATACCATAACGGACGCCTCATGAGAGCCTCGCAAAGCCAAACATTTTATAAAAACCTAAGATCCACAGCTGGACAACTTTATTATATGATTTCGCATGACCAAAGTTATGTAACTTTCATTGATTCTTAAAGCTCGAAGTGACTTAATAAATTTAAATGGCGCTAGGTTCTCAAAAGGCAGCAATAAAGAATGTTTGTAATGAATTATTGAAAAAATAAAGAATAACTACTACTACTACTGGTGGGTGTACATTAATTACTCGCAAGGTAAACATATACATAAGCCAAATTTGTTTTTGCTAGTTATTGTATCGTTTCTTTTTTGGAGAACAGTGCAAATATATTTGCATAGGAAAACTGTACCCATGTTCTGTAACTTTAGTGAGAACTTCTCGCATCGAAAACATGTGAAACAAAATATTCCATCGTTTCTCGAAATGTTAGAAAAAAGTGTGTCTGTAACTCATGTCCAAGGCGAATTTATGTATACGGTGGTGTCGATACTACAACAAGTAACAACACCAAAAACACAACAATGTATTTTTTGTTGCTTTCGTTGATCGATATGTCAAAGACACAAGCAGCTTTTGACATTTCTCTCTTTAAGTAAGAAAAAAAAAGTAGCACAGCTGTGCTTTCAACGCCACCTGATAAATGAATTCGCCTTGCTCATGTCGAAAACTATTAAAAGAGATTACGTCGTTACGTTATAAATGTCATAATATCCCACTCGTAGCCGATATGAAATTGCAGATGTTGTGAACGCCAGTCAAACATACCTTGACGGCGACCAAATTTAACTAAAATTTAAAAATTTTCAACGACAGCGGCGAAAATACAACCATCGGCTATACAAAAAAATGTAAGTGCGACTTTAATGTTTGTTGATTACAAAATTGCTTTGAAAATATTCGTATATTTTTCAAAAATGTTAAAAGCAATATAATTAAACTATGAAAAAATCTGCCAAGAACAAAAAAACCTATATTTCATGTTAATATTCATTGAATTTTCATTTTTATTTTATTTTTTAGTGTTTAAATTCTTTCTCACCCCGTTTTTATGCGTGAGTTTATTTGACAGTTTAAAGCGGGAACTTTCTCACAAAAATTTTACAGACACACTTTTTCAGTATATTGGCTAGTAATTTCCTTACGTGACAGCTATTACTCGCCTAAAATGTTACAGACGCAGTTAAGTGAGAAAAACAGCTGTTTGTTTCAATTTATGCCATTTTTGTTTTTTTTTCTCACATTTCAATCGAAAAGTTTCTCGCCGCGGGAGTTACAGAACATGGGTACTGATTAAGTGTAAAGAATATAATTACATCATAAAAACCTTGAAATGTTAATTAAATATACGTGTGTTATCGATACATATTCTGACACTGTAAAAAAAAATTACAAATTTTTAACTTAAAATTGACATTTCCAAAAAAATGTTAGCACTGTTACACATTTTATTAGTTTTTGTTGGAATGTAGCCGTTTTTTGCGATTTCTAGCTTTTTTAACGAGTTTTTGTGGAATCAAAATTGGGCAATATTAGTTGTTTAAATTTAAACATCAAGTTTATGAAGTTAATCAAATTGTAAAGTATGAGCAACATGCATTTAATTATAAGAGTAATAAAAAGGATTATATAAATGCATATTGTAATTTAATAACTCTTTTAAAATAGTAAATAATATTTAAAGTAGTATATAGGGATGCTAATCGGGTCAGGTTTTCGCAAACAACGGGATTCGTTATTCCAAAAAACCAAATCCCGGTATTTTTCGGGATATCGGGATTTTTGAAAGTCAAAAGATAAATGTTTTTTTTTAGATATTTATTAAAAAGTCTTTAAAAGAGGTTTACTTTTATAATTCATTTAATATAACAAAGCTGTTTAGTGATTATATTGATTACTTAAATTTGTGAAAATAGAAAATCGTGATTTTTTTTCTAAATTAATGATTCATTTAATTAAAAATATGATAACAAAATAACGTACGACTTATGATTTATTAGTAAGATTCTATGTAATTTTTTTATTAAATGAATTGGGCATATCGATGTCTTACTCTCTCAACGTCGTATCTTAAAAAATACGGTTTTGAGTTTTTCATGTCAAACGATTGATATTTTTGTGTTCTATTACTGCAACAACTTATTATTTCAATACTTTGTCTCAATTTTGTAAATATTAATAAATTTGATATTGTTACAAGTAAGATCTGAGTGTTTAAAAATTTTATTCATTTTATGGTCTATTTGTATAATATTTTTAGCTTTTCTAAAATCTTTGGAAAACGTTTCCTGAAGATCTGACGTAAGCAACCAGCGAAATGCGCATAGAAACTAGCTTTCCCACAACAATAAATTTCAGTCTTTTTGCCATAAATAAAAATTGGGAGTTTAGCACGTCATTAATACATAAATTAAATACAATTTTTAGTTAATCATAAAAATTTTTTTTTAACAAAAACGCATTTTTATACCCACCACCACTGGTGGTAGGAATAATGTAGTGTGTAAATTACGCTACTTAATTTCGTGCAATCGGTCCATGATTTACCTTAGGTCCCATGCTCACTCTCGAAAAACACTTTAATAAGCCTAAGCCTGTAAAGAGTAAAGATTAAATTTTGCATTTGGTACACCAGTGGAGTCAATTAGATAATAAAAAAAAAAACACACGGAACCTTTGGTTTTTGTTTTGGGCATTTCAAAAGACATTTATTTCTTTTATTAATTATTTTATTTTCAGCACTTCTCACATTAAAATTTCTTAACAATTGTTGGACACGCTTAAAAAGAATAACAAAGTGTAACTTTATTCATTAATTTTCAATGATAGTATTCAAGGAGTTAATCAAATAAATATAAAAAAAAGCTTAACCCAGCGCGCTTCGCTACCCTCATTAAAATAAAATATGTAATTTTTTCATTACAGATCTCGTGCATTGCTTATGAAGTTATTTGTGCCAAGTTTGAATACTCTTACTGTTACCATTCACCAGTTGCACAGAAATCTATATGGTATTTGTATTGAAGCTATGTTTACAATAAGGCAGTGGGCCTTTTACAGTTAAAGCTATTTTTCCAAATTTGTAAATTGTAGCTCTGGCCGTTCTCTAGATGTACAGAAATCTAGTTTGATCCACGCCCCACTTCTCCAATCCCGCCTTTTATTTACAGATCCTGTCTGTATATTGACAGCCATTCTAATTGTACCAAATTTAGACAATTTTACACATACTGTTCTTCAAAAATACGGGATTCTATTTTGTACCACTTTTACTTATGTTATCGCGTCCACTTTTTGTCTGATTTTGCGTATTGATCTTTAGCTATGAACGTTCTCTAGCTGTACAGAAATCTCTTGCATTTATAAGTAAGGAACCACGTTTACTTATCCACTCCCACCTTTGTTATAACAGATGTTGAGTGCCTATAACCCAGCTATGTGTACCAAATTTGGACAACTTTTTTTTATAAATCTATTTTATGCCATGCCAACTTCTCCAAACTCGCAAAGATTTTGCCAGATGTTGTGTATTACTAACCAAGATCCTTGTACATAATTTGGAAACTTTGGCTTTTCCGTGCTCCTGATATACAGAAATCTATAATCTCTTTATATGGGAAGTGCCACTCCCACTTTTCTAATTCTGCCCACACTTCGTCGGATGTTGTGTATTGATAACTAAGATGTTTTACGCAATTTGGAAACCTTCGCTCTCACCGTTCTCTAAATATACAGTAATTTATAATATCTTTCTATGGGAGGTACCACGCCCAATTCTCCAATATTGTCCATTTTTTAGAGTGTCTGTGTATTGATAACCCAGATATGTGTACCAAATTTGGGCAAATTTTCTCTTACAGTTCTTTAGATATAAATAAATCTATTTTGTGCAACGTCCACTTCACCAATTACGTCCATATTTGGTCGGATGTTGTGTATTGATAGCCAAAACGCTTGTACCTAATTTGGAATTTTGGCTCCTGTCGATATCCAGATATATATAAACCTATAATTTCGTTGTATGCGAGATGCCACGCCCAGCATTCCAATCCCGTAGATGATGTGCATTGATAACCAAGATGCTTGTACCAAATTTGGAAAGGCCGTTCCTTTCTTAGATATACAGAAAATTATATTGTCTTTGTATGGGAGGTGCCACGCCCACTCAAAATTTCCAAAAATATATAGCCTATAGATCCTTCCAGACCATCAGTAATATACAAACAAACAAACATACATCCATTCATTTTTAAATGTATAGATTTATATTGTGTTCCCTATCCTCTCAAGGGAGAATGTCATAATTAATTTTTTTTATAAAAAAGGTAAAACAAAAAAATTAGCTTTACGATTTCTAAATCCCGGGATTGAAAAATTCAAATCCCGGATTTTTCGCGATCGGGATTGGCATTTCAAGTAGTATAGTAGGTTTTATTTGATTCAAATGAAATTTTGAAAATTTTATGAAATTTTTATTTTGTTAATGTAATTCTGGAATAATAATTTTTCAATTTCCTGAAGATGAACTGTTATTTCGAAATATATAGATCAAAAAATACAATAACTTCTTTTAATTTATAAGGACTAAGAAGAGGCAAGACAAAAGCACAACGTATTATTTGTTTTGTTTACATTGTTTGTTTAAATAACGTATCGTGTTTCTAGTTCTTTCTCAAGTTTGTTGTTTCATTCAATCAATCCTAAAAAAATCTAATAAAAAAATAGCAATTATCATAACACCTTAACCTTGCATGACAAGAAAAAAGATATCATATTAGCTTGCTTAAGACTAGTTTATCCGAATTGACCCCGTGTGTCCATTTGGACACAAAAGTAAGCTTTTGCTAAAAGATTCAGAAAATGCAAACACATTTGTTTAGAATATCGATACCACGTTTTAGTTGTTTCAATTTAATTGCCAATTGAGTATTTCAATTGAATTGATTCTTGGCCACAGACTTCATTAACTGAACTGAAGCACTTTCATTATTTTTGAATTAATTTTAAAATTCAATGAAATTAAATACAATTTTTAAAATACTTAACTTTTTTTTGCAAAAAGAAACTAGAAACATTAATTTTGACAGCTGATCAAGAGACTCGAACAAAACAAAACAGTTAGACCCTTACTAAATAAAACAAAGTTGTGACTTTTTTAAAATTTGGTTGTTATGACGTAAATTTTTAAAATATTTTGTAGGTGTGTCCATATGGACTCACTTGTACATAGTCAATACATATAAATATTCAACAAAATATAAGTATTATTATATTACTTATTTTGTAACGATTTAAAGGAAAATTGACGCTATATTTAAAAGTTTGGTAGTGATAATGAAGGTGGCGAAAACAATGTACATACAATTGTTTGTTCCTGCAGAACATAATGGTTATTTTTTTAGGAGAAGCTAAACTCGAACTACAAGGTATTCCAGATGATGTGTGCCCAAAACAACTAAAAGCTAATTGTGAAAACCTTCTAAGAGGTAGACGTAGGTCATCTACAATAAATGAGCTGCATAAATGTCAAGCTTCTTCCACGATTCTTCCTCAACAATCCATTTTAACAAATTTGTGCCCGGTGTAAATCAAACGGATCAAAATGTATCCATTTATAAAACATCATACAAAGCAATACTTCCGTTAGCAATACTACGGTTAGCAGATGTCTTGAAAAGAACACCCAAATATGTCACAAATTGGGTTGAAAAGAAAAATAAATCTCTTATACTGGCAAATTTAAAAGGCCACAACGCCCAGGTTATCAGTGAACAGAAACATGAAGGAACAGCATATCACAGTACAAGAGACATTATGTTTTGATGGTTGTGGTCACTATGTTGCACTATTTGAAAATAAAAGACGTTATCCTTGGGAAATCTAAAAATCTATATGGTCGAACATTATCTATCAAATGCGTTAAATGTTTTATATGATACAGTACATAACCTACAAAATATGATTTATTCTTCAAAAATTTTAAAATATACCTTACATTAGATTTAAATTCGAAATAAATAATTATTACAGAAATTTTTGCAGTAAAATTTAGCAAAAGCAAACAAACAAAAAGAATACAAATTGTGAAAAAATTGTTTAGTAAGAGAAAAATTGAAATAAAAACAAAAAGTGAATACATATTAATTAATTAAACTGTTTTGTGAAGCATTTATATGGCTAAATACCAGGGCTGTGGAGTCGTCCGAAAAAAGTACTAACTCCGACTCCGACTCCAAACGCTTAAATTTTTTAAGTGCGACTCCGACGTAAAATAATTTCTCTTTTGTGTAGAAACATCTTTATTTAATGAATTATGGGAATCCCCGCGTAATGTGCATAAGAAAAACATGAGTGTTATGGAAGGAATTAAAGGCAGGCCGACAAAGATGTTTCTACACAAAAGAGAAATAATTTTACATCACAATTTTTCTAATACATACTAGTATTTATGCGCTATAGCAACACTTATTCTGTACAATGTTGAACATATTTCAGCGTTGATGGTTAAAAAATTCTGATATTAAAATTATTGGCAATTCCTGTCATTAACATTTTTTAGCATGAGTAAATTACTTAAAAAATCGCACATCTTTTTCAACTAGATCAATAACTGAGTATAAGTTTTGCTAATGTAATTTAGACTTTTTCCCGCACGTATAAAAAATATACCTAAATATACTTAAATAGTAAAGTACTTGAATCAACTATTTCTCATAAAATAAATTAAAATCTCCTTATTTATATTGATCTGCAAAATATTGCATCGCCAATTTCGAAGAATTTTTATATTGGAAAATATTAGAATTTTTTTTTTTTAATTTTTTATGCCGAAAAATTTTGGAGTCGGAGTCGCGCGTTTTTTTGGGTACTGCGACTCCGACTCCGGTACATAATCCTCAACTCCGACTCCACAGCCCTGCTAAATACCAACTTTTTAAACCTTTTTGGTTATGTTAATTTCATAGAGTTGTAAAAGTGTAAAATATTTGGGTACTTAGAACTGCACTTGTAATCAATAGCAACAAATTTAATAATATTTTGAATAAATTAACCCAAGCAAAAATAAGCAAAATCAAATAAAATAAAAGATAAAACACACATGAAAGATTACATAAAATAATTTCTTTTTATTTTTCTTAAATGTTCGATTTGAAAACGAGGTAAGTAGTCAAAAGTGTAAACATTTTTCTTCATTTATTTGCCATCAGCTGTTATCTATATTTTACGAATTTTCAAAAATTTTCCGTTCGCGTACTTTTTTGGGCAACAACTTTTTTTGAGAGTAATTTTTCAGTGTACTCAGTAATTACTCGTTTACTGCATTTTACTGTAAACTGTACTCGAACTTACCTATATTAAAAATATTGCCAAATTATTATATATTTTCTTACAGTAAATTCCGTAAGTTCTCAAATTATAGATTTTACATATATCAATTTATTTTTGAAAAATTATTAAAATGCCTATGTGTATATCCATATATTAAATTATACTACTGGAAATAGTGCAAATTTAAAATATTTTGCTTATATTCAAGGTTTTAGAAACACCAAATCTACTGTACTCTTTCATTAATTTTCTGAAATCGATTCCGCAAGATATATGCGTGATATAAAATCAGAAAATCTACGCTAATTTAATAAAAATTAATTGAAAATCTCCATCGATAAAACTTCATTTGATTTCAATTTCTGAACATGGCAGTTTCTAATATAAAAATCACATTTGGCAATTTTTTTCTTAGCAAAAATCCTAAAAAAATATCTGAAAGCTGTTTTGAAAGGAATTTTTTGGTTGCGATAGAGTATACAGAACTTCCGTACAAATTATTCGAATCGTAAATAATTTCCTTCGAACCCATATACGCAATAAAAAGGTTAAAAATTTAAAAAACCTAAATTGCAAGTGTATCAAGAAAATCATATTCATACGTATTTTATATTTTAGAAAAAAAAGTAACCAAAATGAAAAAAAATATTCACATCTCCACATTGAGAAAAAAATAACAAATTTTGGTTACAAATAACCAAAAACGGCAGCTCTTGACAGATATTTCGATACTTTAATTTCTTAATAAAATAACAAACTTGTTAAAAAATTCCCTTATGTATTATGTTCTTTTAACCGATCAGGTGTTGTTATTAGTAATGTGAGTATAATGGTTACCTAGATAACCGATACTTAACACTATTGCAGTATAATACCCCATTAGCTAAACAATTTGTTTGCAAATTAAATTATTTACAAGATTAAAGATTCTTATTAATTATAAAATAATTTAAGATATTCTCATTGTTTACTTTATGACCGTCTTGTTTATTATGTAGCAAACACCAAAGAAATGCATTTGGACCAAATAAAAAGGTCATAAAGTAGATAATGAGAATATCTAAAATTATTTTATAATTAACAATAATTAAACCCGCTACCTCGTTACCCTTCTTTCGTGGTCATATTTAAATGGCAAAGTTTATGTTTCTAAGTTTAAAAAAAAATTACCAACGGTTTAGGTTCTCATTCACTCAGGACCCTGCACCTATAATTTAATGTTTCTAATATCTATTATAGCATATTAAAAAGGTACCACTTGTAGAACGAAAAAGTAAAACAAAGTCATTTAATTTTCCGCATATCACCATTTTTTTTTATTTGTTCGCCGCATTGAAATATAAAAAAGAAACTAATTTGTATTTTTTGGATAAGTTACGAATGTAAAACAGTTTTTATTTCTATGTTTATTGGCTTTAATTGAAAAAGGAATGGTTTAATTTTAATTCCTGTTCAGAACAAAATGAACTGCGTTGGCCCTTTTTGTCTATTTGTACATAAAAGTTGAATTGAGCTGCCACATAATATAGTGCTATAGTCCAACAATTGTTTTTTGGATAATTAAATAAAATAAATAAATATAATTAAAAATAATAAAATCACTTTCCTTTTTTCGTCCATTTTCTTAACACACTTTTAGAAAACAATTCAATATAAGTAGTTTGCTAGTTGTGCTGCCAGTTTGTATAATTGTTTACATCTGTAAACCAATGGTAACTTTTTTTCCGGGCAAATTTTCCAAAATAGGTGCAACGTTCTGAAGAACACTCTCAGTAAAAAAAATTATTCTTCTGACAAAAATATTGTTCGGAACGCATGGATGAATCCACGGTGAGTTAAGGAGTTATGCGGTTAGCGAATTTACTCGATTTTACGCTATTTATCCGCTAAACATTCGAATTTCCAAAAATTCCATCTTACCTAGCATTAACACATGAAAGTAGTTTCTTGCGATTCGCAATGCACTAAATTTGTTCACTAACACACACAATTTTCGTTCTATTAGGCACTTTCTTCGATTTTTAGTGGATCGATTTAGCGAGAGACCAGCATCTTGTTCACATTTCAACCTTATAACTCACGGCGTTAAGGATTTGCGAAGATGAATCTGTCACTCAGTCCGTAACGTTGAAATGTTATATACCCATATACATAGGTTATACATAGATTGTTAAATTAAATATTTTGTTTTGCCTTATAAATACTTTTGTTGTTAATAAAGGGCTTTTTATCTTTTATTATTGAATCCTTCTTTCACCTCCTAAATAAAAAAAAAATCCAATTCATGATTTATTTTATTCAACATAAACAAATATAAATTAATAAAATAACATTATTTTTAAGGTAATGTATAAAATTTTCTCAAGTCTTAGAATATTTAATGGGTACTTAAATATTTCTGTATACTCGTCACTACTTTAACTTGCAAATTTTGGCTGGCAAAGTGTTCATTTTAGTATTTTTGAGAGCAATTTCTTTAAATTCCTACTAACTCTCTCTTTGCAAGTTTTTTCTAGTAAAGTAAATGAATACACCTAATAATTTGTGAGATAGAAATCTAATGAGTTTTGCTGCGACCAGTGTTTCCAGGTAATTTTTTCTTCCCCCAAAAAAATGTAAATATCCCCCAAACTGAACTTATTTTGCAAAAAGTCCCCCCAAACGTAAAAGTTTGGTTAATAACTTAATTTCAATTAATTAAACTTGACTCAGTCAAATAAAGCAAAAATAGCAAAATGTTTAACATTTAACTGAAATTCCCCCAAAAATATTTATATATAAGAATTTTAAAAAAGACTTTGACATATGTACAATTATATATAAACTATATATGTATCTGATCAAAAAAGAGCTAGTAAAAATTTACTATTTTTTAAATATTGGATTAAAGTTTCTTCGAATATATCGAATGTTGCCAAATCCTTTTCGTTAATTTTGTACATATTTTCGAAATTAAAAATCTTGAGCATTTTAGGGGTTTGATTAAAGTTGCGACACGTATTTTTCAATGAATACTTCACCCTTAAAACGCTTTCTTTTTTTTAATATTTTCAAAAACTATTTTTGCTCAACCAAACAGAAGCTGTGAAATATATTTAGTATTTCTTAGTTATTGTTATGAACAGCCAAACAAATAGTGAAACCCCACTTTATATAAATGTATGCCTCCAAATTTCCCCCTTAAGAATTGGGGCCCTTAATTTTGCTAAATGAAATAAAACCGCCTAAATCTGGGGGGAAACCGTCTAATCAGAACACTCTTCTTGGGCCTGTCAAAAAATTTAATTTATCATTACAGTATGTGCTTAAAAATTCGACACGTCGTTTTCGAACAAGGACACTTATGTTTTAAACACAAATCAAACGACCTCATGAAATAGGTTCATGGTTATATATTATATGATACCAAGGTCCCACGAGATAGAGCTTGTGGAGGTTCTGCAATTTTGATAAAAGCCAGAACCAAACACTACTTAATATGTGATCATCGTGATCATTTGTGTTGAAGAGCTAAATCGAAACTTAGTTCTTTCATCTTTATACTCTCCAACTCGATGTTCAATATCAGAAAGCCAATATTATAAATACTACAAATCATTAGGACCCTGTTTCCTGGCCGCTGGCGATTATAACGCTAAACATAACTTCTGGGGTTATTATTTTGTTTAATACAATCTCTAAAATGGATTTAAAGGTGTTTGCGAGGGGACAGCCAACTTATTGGCCTAATGATCATCAAAAAAATTACAGATGTTATCGATATGAGCGTGGTTAAAAACATCCCCATACAGATCACGTGTGAGTCGTATCATGCTGTCATGTTATTTTTGTTGAGTATTGCTTGGCATTTCATAATGGAAAGACTTACGCCTGAACAACGTTTACAAATCGTTCAACTTTATTACGAAAACTCACGTTCTGTGAGAAATGTGTTTCGTGCACTTATGGTCAACATAATTTTATAATGAATACAAATAGAATTGTAGCTCCGTCTGGTTACTTATCGACATCAGCCACACAAATAAATTGGTTACAATATAAAAAATATCGAAGAGAGTGGCAATTGCACAGATCCCAAAGAGGCTAAGAAAGTTACTGCAGTCTCAGAAAACGGCTTCCCTGGAAAAATTTCTTAAGGAATTTGATGCAACTCCACAATTAGATATGTCGGTCTAAACTCAAAATGGATAAAAGCAAACCGTACGACTGACAGATTCAACTCCAAACACCAGGACTGAATTTATAATGGATTTATCATGGATACATTGACAGAACATGAACCCAGCACAACAACCGGACGTGCAAGAGGAAGGCCAAGAAAAAGCATGGAGGGGTGTTAAAATTTTACAAGAAAAAGGAAACTGGCTGATTCTAGCTATGATCTGACCACGGAACATTTTACGGAAGCGCCGTCTATTAGGTATACAAAGGATGATGAGAAAGTTAGGTCGTAGATTACAAAATCTTTTGCAAATGCAGGCCCACTGCGACTAAAAAGGATTAAGGAAATTCCCACGCCCCCAAACGAAACCCTTAAAAAGTATGGTTCTGAAGAAGCTTTGGGTTTCTTTATGGGCCTAGAACTTTCTAAAGAGAAATATGAGATACTACGGGCATCTTTAAGGTAAGATTGAGCGGACATTTTACCCGGATACAAGCATGTTTCGAAAGCCAAAGTAGATTCACGAACGCTGCATATGAAGTTTACTGAAGTCTCTGTGAAAGCCAATATGCAGGATCTTATATACCGTATAACAAAACGGCTGTTGGAGAGTCTTCCTGAAAATGTGGTAGAAATTCGTCCTGAGAAACTGACGTTGATCAGTAAACGGGGCTGCGATGGATCATCCGCACAAAGCGCTTATTAGAAAAATATATCTCCCAAGAATAAAATCACTTTTTCTATAGAGATGTTGACAAATAAAATTTTTTTATTTATTTGTAATAATATTTAAATTAATATAAAATAATAATAATAAAAACAAGAAGATAAATAATCTAAAAAATTTAATCTTAATCACATAAGCCCTTTAATAAATTTTTTTTGTTTTGTTTAATTTTTTTTTTTTTTTAATTTAAAACTATTTTTGTATTTTTTTTTGAAAAGGTATATTTTTTTTTTTTGCTCAAACGAAAGCTGAGGTCTTTTCCTTTTAGGTAGTTTTGGTCGCTTAGTGGGATGCGAGTGGGATATGTATAAAAAAAATAATTTCTAACTCAAGGCGAGGATTTTTAAATTTGTTAACATATGACGTCTTGACTTACAAACTATTTTTTTTATACATAACCCACTCGCATCCCACTAAGCGACCAAAACTACCTAAAAGGAAAAGACCTCAGAAAATACCCTTTTCAAAAAAAATACAAAAATAGTTTTAAATTTTTTAGATTATTTATCTTTTTGTTTTTATTATTATTATTTTATATTAATTTAATTATTATTACAAATAAATAAAAAAAATTTAATTTGTCAACATTTCTATAGAAAAAGTGATTTTATTCCTGGGATTAACATATTGTGGGTATTACAGTATCGAGGGAATGAAATGCTAGTTAAGTATGTTATATACCGTCGGAAAGGTTAATTTGTCTAGTTTATCAGCAAAAGTTTTATTTTTAAGGTTTTAGAATCACTTGCACACAAAAAGGAAAAAATTCAAAATAGTACATATGCTAAAAATTGAAAAACCCTCGTCTTGAGTTAGAAATTATTTTTTTTATACATATCCCACTCGCATCCCACTAAGCGACCAAAACTACCTAAAAGGAAAATACATAAGCTTTCATTTGAGCAAAAAAAAAAAAAAAATACCGGTTAAAAAAAAAATAAAAAATAAGTTTTAAATTTAAAAAACAAAAATTTAAAAAAAAAATTTTTTCGAAAGCTTAAAGAAATAGCTATCTAATTTGTTTGGGGCAAATTTTGCTAACACCAATAGATAATAAGTTACATGGATGGGAAAGAACACCGGTTTGGCCAAAATTTCAAATTTTGACCCCCTCTAACTTTTTGGCCGATCTTGTTGAAAATTTGTGTCTAATAGCCAATTTACACTACAACGAAATCTAGTACTTTCGAGATTTCGAGGCAAATCTAGTTGTTTTTGGCTAGATTTCCCGTACAAAACAAAATCTACTCCGTGACTAGATTTTGACGAAATCTCTTCGAAATCTAGTAGTACTTATTGATGCAACTATGTTTTTCCCCATATAGCACTAAAAACTACTTCCCTGCACAAGAAAAAAATGACATTTTAACAAAAAACAAAGCAAAAACAATAATATGTAGCTGCTTTTTAAAATTGTTAAAAAATTAAAAAATTTTGTAAAATAATAAAAAAAACGCAAATGACAAATAATATTGATAAAATAAATGAAGTTGATTATAAAGAAAATGTAATGCAAATTTTTAAATGCCTATTTCTTTATATGTAAGTATGTGTTACACAAAAAACTTTCAGTCGGCGGTTTTTGTTGTTAAAACCAAATCTCGCTAATGTCAAACAAGTATAATGTAAACGAACTAGATTTGGAGGAAGATTTAAAGTGAAATCTACTAGATTTCGATGTAATGTAAATGCCTTATAAGCTACTATCCAATAAGACTAACCTGCAAATTTCATCCAAATCGGAAGACATCGATTTCAAAAGTGAAATCCCCCATTTCTTAAAAAAAATACAAAAATTAAGTCAAAAAAAAAACGGAGAATAGCATGAATATAGCGAAAAAAGGATTTTTTAAACGCTAGTCCCAGGGTTTCGGCTTTTTCAAATGTTGCAGGCCTATGGAATTCAAACCAATTTTTATGGAATATTTTAATAATAAAAGCGGCATTTTTTTGGTACCTTAAAAATATGCATAATTATTATCTTAGATCATTTATAAAAACCCCTCCCTAAAATCACCAATTCACAAAAAATCTCACATAGACATTGATATTAAGATGTTCAGCGTTATAGCGCTTTTCGTTGTCGTAAAGGAGTGTATCATTTTTGAAAAAGATTAAAGTAACACACAACTTGTGTTTTTTAATCTGCTACAAAAAACTACTTTCTCGCTTACGACAACCGTAATAAGGCTGATTATTCGGCACAAAAAACTTTAATTCTTAGCCTCATAACATATTTTTGTTTTGTGGATCCATTATTTCCCATGGGTTCCAAACATTGTACACTCTCGAAAATTAATCTCTAAATTATGTGCTGTAGGGTATACTTTCTTACTTGTTTTTATTATTTTTACTAACGGAAAATTTAATTTATTAAATTTTTTACCACCGTTGTGCTTTTATTTAATATTTTCTGCCGAGTTTATGTCTTTTACTGTTGGGTGTTGGACAATTACTAACAAAATCGATATAATTGTTAAAATATTATTGTAAGTTATCATTTTCGTTAAAAGTAATATGTATACAAAAAAATACGTAGAATATACATTATCTATTGACAAATAAAATCCATTTTACAAATGTATGTAACTATCTAAACCCGGTGCGCTTCGCGATTCTCATTATGAAGTTATGTATGAAGTTATTTGTATAAAGTTTGAATACTCTTACTGTTACCACTCACAGATGGTGTTTGTATTGAAGTTGTCCCGCCTATGTCAACAATAGTGCAGTGGGCCTTTTGCAGATATTGTTCATTTATTACCAAGCTATTTGTTCAAAATTTGTAAACAGTAGCTGTGGCCGTTTTCTAGATATGCAGAAATCTAGTTTGATCCATTCTAATTATACCAAATTTGGACGATTTTACACTTACCGTTCTTCAAATATACGGGATTCTATTTCGTGCCACGCCCACTTATCTAATTGTGCGCACTTTTTGACTGATGTTGCGTATGGATCACCAAGGTATTTGTACCAACTTGGGAAACTTTAGCTATTACCGTTCTCAAGATATACAGAAATCTTTTTTGTCTTTGTATGTGGTGTATCAAATTTGGACAATTTTGCTCTTACCGTTCTTTACATATAAATAAATCTATGTTATGCCACGCCCAAATCTTTTCGAATGTTGTGTATCGCTTACCAAGATACTTGTACCCAATTTGGAAATTTTGGCTCTTGCCGTTCTCCAGATATAAATATATTTACAATCTTTTTGTATGGGAAGTGCCATTCCCACTTTTCCAATCCCACTTTGTCGGATGTTGTGTATTGATAACTAAGATGTTTTTACCTAATTTGGAAACCTTTGCTCTTACCGTTCCTTAGATAAACAGAAATCTATAATGTCTCTATATGGGAGATGCCACGCCCACTTCTCAAACCTCGTCCATTTTGTAGAGCTGTTGTGTATTGATAGCCCAGCTCTAACCGTTTTCTAGATAAAAGTAAATCTATTTTGAGCCAAGCCCACCAAATTTTGGCAGATGTTGTGTATTGATAAGCAAGATGATTGTTCCAAATATGGAAACTTTAGTTCTCCAGATGTACCGAAAATTATATTGTTTTTGTCTTCTAGGAGGTGCCACGCCCACTTAAAATTTAAAAAATATATATAGCCTATAGATCCTTCCAGACCATCACTAATATACTGTAAAAGTTTCATAAAGATCGGTTCAGCGGCTTAGGCGGATATAAGGTACAAACAAACGAATTTAATTTTTAAATATACATATAGATAGATATACATACTAACAAAATCTAAGGGTTCCCCATATTCCGTACATTTTTCATTTCCGGGAAGGTATAACAGTTTTCTTTTATTCCCGGTACTTAATAAAAAAGGGCTTACCATATTGTACAGAATGAATTTTGGTTTTTAATAAAAACAAATAAGATGTTTTAAATTATTTAATTTCATATTTCAAAAGGTATGTGTTAATCAAAAATAGCTATTAAAAAAATAGGAATTTTATCTATAACTCAGCAATTTTTATAAGGACTTTTTTAGTTCATCTTAAAAAAACCTAAAAAATCACTGCCTCTAATCGTATACAAAATACGTCAGTAATTTAAATGGGAAGTCCTAAAAGTGGATTTATTGGGGAACAAATCGGTATTTCGGAGCACATTTGTATGGGGGCAATATGAAATAATTACCCTATTAGACCCATTGTTATAACCAAATAAGCCGTATTTAGAATGTATGACTTTAAATTTGACATTGTACTTCTTTTTTTGTAACCGTTTTCATCTAAAATATCTTATTCCCAGAAGAAATTTTTACAGGTTCTAAGTAAAATAATGGACTTACCATGCTCAATAGTAAAAAATTTTGTATACGAAACATATTTACATCAAATTTTAACGACCTAATTCTTCTCTTGTTTTCGTTATCGTACCAAAATTGTTATATTTATGGGCGCAAGGTGATATTAAATTTGGATTTCGCTGATTTATAAAAGAATATAAATATCATATACATACATATGTATATAAAGAATATTTGAATTTTCATCAACATGGCTTACTTTGTATGGACCTTATCTTAACAAACCTCTAAATTATGGTCAGGTGAAATAATTGACCGATATGACTCGTTTAATATAAGAAATACTTCATATATACATATATTCAACATAAAAGATATATCTGTGCTAAATTTGGACTTCATACCTCTTATGGTATGGGCGCTTTTTTGTCAAAATCATTTTTTTTTTTTTCAGGTAGAAAAATGGAGTTATTGGTCTATGAATCGGAAATTTGTAAGTCAATTCAATAACTACTACATCTAATATGCCTTTTTAAGGTGGAAGTAAAAAATTTAAGTTCATAAATTAAAGGGAGAGTTCCAAAAATGAAGGTTTATTGGTAAAAAGAGATAATTTTTTATGGTTTTTTTGTTAATATCTCAGCCAATTGTATACCAATTGTATATTTTCGGACTATATTCGATATATATATATAAATATATATATATATATATATATATATTTATATATACATATATATACATATATTGCAACCTGTTCCAAATATTTTTGCTATTTTTTACTTTTTAATTAAACTTGTTTATTAAGCAAGTATGTATATAACACCATACAAGGCAAATTAACTTTTCAAATGGCATTGAAAGCACATCTGAACTACTTTTTTTTCTTACTTAGAGAAAGAAATGTCAAATGTATTTTTGATGTACCGACCAACTAAAGCAAAAATACAACTTTTGATAAAATACAATGTTGTTTTTTATTGTTGAAGCATACTTGAATTTTTTTTTTTTTTTTGTAGTTTTGAAAGGGTTCTTAGTAATGCATTTGTTTTTTAAGTAATCAATAGCAAAAAAGCATTCATGTCCTTTTGAAAAAATTTAGCAAAATCAAAAAGTAAGAATGTATGGTCGGTCAGGCCCGACCAAATGATACCCTACACCACAGTATATAACAACAAATTTTTGCGAGTGTACCTATTTGGGACATAGTTTTAAAAAATGCATAGCTAATGTTACTATTTGAATAGGAATCTATATATTAGGGAGATCGGTTATTCGACTTTTTCAGAAACCGGTTTTCGAATATTCCGAATAGTTGCTATTTTTAAAAAAACCTGTTTTCGTTTCAGCACTTTTTAAATAACAGCACAAAAGTCAAATAAGTTTAAAAAACGTTCATTGTGTAATAAAACGTTAATTTGAATAAAAACAAAACAATTCACAAAGATAAGAAACCAACAAAAAACATATATATGACGTAAGGTATGTTCAGACCTAACAAATATTTAACGATAAAAACCAAAAAAAAAAACGACACAAGGAAATTGATCAAACTTGAGCTTTATTATTTCTATTAATTTACTTAACTTTTTTGTAACAGGATAATTGTATAATGTTATTTAAAAACTATTAAGTGATGTAAAAGCAAAAAAAAAAAATTTATAGGAGTTTAATAAATTTATTATTTGAGATATTCTCCCAAATTTATTTTAAATGAGTTTTAATTTGTTGGTGGTTAAGCATGTCTATAAGAATCAGTAGACTTCAACCATATTTTTAAAAAGTTGCAAACAAAACCTCTTAGCCAGTATTATATATTTCAAATTATTTTGTTTCAGCATAGAAATGAATAGTAATAGGAACATGTTTTTGTATGAAATATTTGTCAATTCGCCGACCAAAATTTAAAACCATTACATTTTTTGATTTCTTCAATTTCGTTTTTTAATTCTTGGTGTTTTAATAAATAAAACTGATGAATTTTTCCATATCGTTGATTCCGCCGGAATGTTGTAGTTTTAATCATGAAGATATGCTAGAACTACTCCTCAGCAACACAAGGGGCTAATATTTCACCCAATGGTTCATTTTTGGCAGCGTATTGTAGTAAAACATTATTTGTTGTAAATTTAGAACTACTTCGAACGAAGTTTAGTTTTATTTAGAGTACATGTATGTCAAGCATGTGGACTAATTAAAGGTGATTGATAAGTCATGACGTGGAACAACTTTTGAAACTTATCATTTTAAGGCACTTCAGGCACCTAACTTTGTCCTTTAATCCCTTTCGAAATATCTCCAGAAATAAAATCTATATAAAAATTTATTAAATACTTAGAATTCTCTCGCACAAATTACTACTTTCTTTTTATCTGAACACATATTTGTAGTATTTTGAATTGTTTTGATTTTTTTTACAAGCACACACGCTTTTATAAGCGATTTGTTTTTACATTGTTAACACAGGGTCTCCACCTAAGACAATATCTGATATAATATCTGAGAGAACGTCGACAGAATTAGAGAATACATTTCTTCATGTTTATCTTAATATTAAACTAGGGGAGCACGTATCTTGTAAGATTTCATAATCGACTGCTTCTCGTACAGTAAACTTGTATTGTTTTTATTCTTTTTTTAGTTTTTTGATTTTTTAGTTTAATTTCCGACCAAATTTGGTCGGATGTTTTGCGTTTGGTCGGATGGTAGGCCATACCTAATTTTGGTCGGCATAGCAGCAAATGCATATCGTTACCTTAATATAAAAAGGCCCCAACTCATCAAAAACACTTTTTACAGGAGAAGGAAAAAACTTAATAAAAGCTGAAATAATATAGCTACACAACCATTGTCAAAAAACATCTTTATTAAAATTAAACGAGGAATTCAGATTGAAATACATAATATGTATTTCTTTCGAAAAATTGTGTGTATGAGTTAGGCCTTTTTTTCTTTAGAAAAATTGTGTGTATGAGTTAGGGCTTTTTGTATTCTGCTTATAACTTCTTTATTTTTAATCTAATTTGCTTGAAATTTTAATAGAATGTGTATTAGCAACCATTCTACAATAATCAATAAAAAAACGGATTTCCAAAAATAATGAGTTGGGGCCTTTTTATATTAAGGTAACGATATCTAATATCGTTTTTACAAAACAAAATTTTTTTTATTGTTGATGAAACTATTGATGTGGCACTGAAATGAAATGTATTACGTTAGTAGCATATACGGTGTTAGTTTTATATAGGATAGTTTTGTCGCCTTATTTGAGATTACCAAGTCAGATGCCGTTAAAATTTTTGGTTTTATAAAAAACTCCTTATTAACAAACAATATTCCTTTAAAATATTTTATCGGATTGGCAACAAACACTGCTGTTTTCAGGAATACTGTTCTGTACCACCCATAAGATATAAGGTGTTTGTTATACAAGATGGACTTCTTTGGAAGAATTATACAACTGTGGCATACTTTAATACTGTGTTTTGTATCATATTTTTCAATGGTATAAGAGGCGCAGAACTTGCAGAAAGTATGGGTGAAATCCAATACATCTGTTGGCAGAGAAACTTGCTTTTTTAAGCATTGTACAATGCAACCGTGTTGATTTTTACAATGTTATTTATCCCGAAGTGCAAGAAGTATTCAAAAAATGCGGGAATTATCGAATGACTTCCTTAGAAAAAGTTTAATAGTTTCTTGCGAGCTTTAATTTTCAGACATTAGCGTGGTACAAACAGAGATCTGGTGGAAAAATACTAAAACGTGATACTTGAGGTCAATGGCCCCTAAGGGCAACATATTGGTCTTCTCGAGACAAAAACACTGATATATTATATTTTAAGATCGGACTGTAAATGCCTAAGTGATAACGAATTTGGTCGGTTATGGTAGGTTTTGCAGACAATTTTGGTCGGATAAAAATTTTTTTAAAGGGCAAACCTGGTCCACACGTAAGATAATACTCTCTGCGATTGAATCTTATATCTTATCTCAGGTGGAGACCCTGTGTAATATACAGCCGTGTCATAGATTCCGTTCGAAATGATTCCGAACGAAAACATATTTGTTTATTGATAGAAGATATATTTTAATAGTTACTTGGCCTTTAAGATACAGAAAACACCCTTTGGTTCACGAAAACAAAAATGGTTTCAGTCCAAAAATTTTTTTCATAATTTTCTGAAGCACCAAAATACGGAATGAATTCCGTTTCCGAACGGAATTGTACTCTGTGACATGGCTGAATGTTTTTTATTTTTTTTTCGACTTCTGTTACATTTTGTCAAATCTTTATAAAAAGTTTAACTTTGCACATTATTCAATTAGAAAAACTAGTATGGGCCAGCAGTCGACACAATCGACTTCAATCTAGAAACTTATTTGTACCGTTATTTCAAATATTAACCGTTCAAACGTCTGGGTTAAAACTTTATTAAATATATATGTAAAAATGTATTTATTAAATGTCTAAAAAGATATCTCACTTTATCATAAAGAGGGTATTAACTCAAAGTTAAAAATTCTCAGTAGAGCAGAACAATTTTTAATTTTATATTAAAGCATATGACATTTAGTAGCGATTTATCTAAAAAAGTGAAAGAATTTGTTTTGAGTTAATAGCCTTTTTATGATTAAGCACGATATATATTATAAAGTTGACATAAATTTAAATTTAATATTTATTTTTACATTTGTATATATTTTAAAATAGTTGATTAGGTTTTCTTAATGAAAAAAAGACATACATACAATGTATATACATATAACATAAGTTGCCTAATCTGAATGCTTATAACAAAACCTTTTATATATGTATTTCGCATTTATATTTATTTTGTTGATGAATTATGTTGTTATAACAACTCTTTAGACTAATTTTTTTGTAAATTGATGCTTATCATATAATAAATGACCCTGATAGGTAAAGTCTGTTATATAAAATCGCAGGCCATCAAAACATCGCACTTAATTAAAAAAAATTAAATAAACATATTCTTTACAATGAAACCTAATTAATTATGTAAAAATAACATTAAAATTATTCATAAGCAAAATATTTAAAAAATCAACGGCAACATTTAAAAAAAAACTTCCAAAAAGAAAACAAAATATTTAAAATTGTCTCTCTTTTATTTCTTATTTTCTACTGTTCTCCAATTTAAGGTAAAGCAGAGAACTCTGCATATTGTTGTTCCTTTTACCATGTAAGCACATAAACAAAGCATACTGCTTCTGTCATGTGTTGACATTTTTTTGCTAACGATGTTTGCTATAGAAATTCAGCCAGATATGTTCTGCTGAGATATGAGCGAAAAACCCGGGCTACCTCTAATTTTTCCCTTAAATCAGTGGTGTCAATTATGATTGTATTGGTGCGAATACTCTTGTCTCTTTCATTCTCAGCGGGAGGAATCTGCGGTTGCGAGGCCTATTACGAGGCCTAATTAACATACATATTTTGCTATGAAGACTTTAGAGCAATTAATAATAATACAATTATCGAAAAATGTTGAGTTATGGACAGACACACTCAGTTATTATTTAAATAAATTTAATTTGGAACCTGCATTTCGCAGAAACTTTGCTTATTTTTTGGAAAAATTGAGCATTTGACAATATTTGAAGTCATTTTACTACCTTATTAAATTCTTTCTAATATTTTTAATTTGGTGCTCAACAATGAAAATTCATTTGCACATGCTAATGCAAATAATAACTCCATTAAGTTTAAAAATATTCTATAATTATTAACCACCATTATAAAAAGAGAAGATTTTACTAGCCTATAAAAATATACTTTTATTTACCAATAATATCTTCAAAATTTAAATTGCAGTTTCGACACAACAAAACATTTTTTAGGTTTGTGGACGTTAAACAATAAAGTTTCATTAATACATTAATAATACACATCTTCTTACCCAAAAATTTTACCTGCTGTCACATTTGCTTTTATGTGTATAGGTTTACACATAAATTGTAGGAAAACAAGACTTTTTTTAAATATTTTTACTTACTTGAGAAAAGTGTTTTCAAAGGAAAAAAAACCCATTGACGCGATTGGTACAGAAAGAAAAATATTTTTACAAGCACAAAATACCAACAAATTCTTGTGGCTATTTTTTTCTTAATAATTTCTGCATTTAGGTACGTCTTTTTAACGAAAGAAAAAGGGACCCTTTAAAAGGCAACAAACAAAACACATATCGTTAGCTTAAATGCAAAACAATGTAGATATTATTTGTCAATCATTGTACAATGTCAAAAACAGAAATAAAACAAAACATAAACAAAGATAATAAATAATAAATATATTATTTCTGTTTAGAGGCCTCAAAACAGGCCGTGCGATATTTCGATATTTCCCGCTGAATGAGAGTGTTTTGCAGTAAAAAATTATATTTTACGCTCGCAAAATAAAAGAGCGTAAGCGTACATGTGAGTTTTGCTGACACAATTGTGCATGACGCTGACACCCCTGCCTTAAATCCATTGTGGTTGTGTTATTTTTTTTATTATTTGAACGTGTTGAATTTAACGCATAACAAAAATATACACATGATTTGTCGCTTGAATTGAGAAATACATATTAAACAAACAGGCTGACTCAATGTATTCTACTTTAATGCTTTATGAAAAAAAGCATTCGTGAGATATCCCACTTTTAAAAAAAAAATTTCGTTTTCAATTTTATATTGTATTTTATTCGACCTTTATAATATACTATAAATAAAGGAATTTATTTTGAGCTCGAGGAATTTTTTAGTTATTTTTATTTTATAAAAATTTATTAAATTTTGCCGATATTTCGTTTTACATTTTCTGGGCTATAATATTGAGAAAATTATTAAACAGAAAAAACCTAACTATTATTTTGTTGTGTTAACATCATCTAATTTTTTATTATTTTTATTATAAAAGAAAAATAATTAAAAAATAATATCTTTTATTTAAATTTCGTTTTATATTTTTATATCCTAAAAAACGTTTTAAAAATTATTTAGCAATTTTTGATTTTTTCATTTTATTGGCAATGACGAAAACAAGGACATGAAACCTGTTTATCGATTTCGAATGAAGACTTCGTTTGCTTAACTCACATGTAAAACCAAAACAATATTTTATATTTTGTTTTTGTTTTAAATGTAAATATGGATGTGCAAAAGTTATTAATGTATGTAGGTCGGCACTGTTTCTATAATTGTTCTGAGCGGGACTAATCGGGTTTGTGGGCGGAACAGACTGCCGGGTATCGCGTAAGCTGTGGCCGACGCTTAGTAGGTCGAATTTGGACGCGCTGCTGGGCAAGAGTATAGCCTGCGTCAGAACCATGAAAGGTATTCTCATGGGCTACTGTATAATAGGCAGGATGGCGGTGAGAATGGGATCTGACTTGTCGGCTATATGTTGGTTGTGTGAGGAGACAGAGAATTTGGGGACAGTTGAGCACTTTTTGTGCCACTGTTCGAGGCTACAGAACAGCAGGAGGCTGGAGACTTGGTACATGTAGGGCAGTTTTCCTGTGTTGTAGGGTTGTTTTTGCTTGTGCTGTCCGATTTTTATCTTCCACTACCTTCCAATTCTTTTCCTCTGCTTTCACTCTTTACTTCTCCCATTCTTTTATACTAGACTTCTTTCACTAATTAAGGTGTCGCAATGGACCATATTGGTCTCTGGGTGAGGGTGTGAAGTTTACTTCCCACCAGCCTTTCTAACCTATATATGTATGTGTCTATTTTTGACAGTTTATCTTATTCTCATAATATTTATTATAATATACATAATATTAATTAGCAGAACTATTCACCCATTTCGGAAAATTAAGAGACAATTATTCTCCCAACAATGCTACCATACTTTCGTTTAATTTCATACATTTTACAAACAAAAAAAAAAGAACAAAAGAAAACGAAAGAAATGAGAGAAAATTTGCAGTTACGGTCGACGTTTTAATTATGGGCTTAAAAATGTTTGCCTGAAGTTGAAGACTCAATTCTGTTTCATCATTAATACTAACACTAATTTAGAGTCCACACTTAACATAATACTTACTCTCTGCGACTGAATTTGTTGTTTGTTGTTATAAAAATCATATATGTAGCTCATTTAACGTATGAACCGCAATTAAGTTATAATAAAATACTTAGCAGAAAAATTCCATCCAATAAATTCCCAAAAATTTAAGAAACATATTTTCGAATAGGAACCCCTTATTAATGTACATGCTAATCTACTTACTTATTAAAAAGTTTTTACGATACTTATCACAGTTATTACTCCACGCGCAATATACATATCTACCCAAACAAAAGCAATAACGTCTGCAGAACAATTATTTCGCAGTATATGCCACTGATGGGATTTGTTGTGCAATTGTACCAAATTTGATACAATCGAAACTTTATTGGTACACTCACAATATTATTATAGTAACGGACTGTAGGTTATTTAAGAAGTATTCCCTTCAGTATTTTTTAAATTGATTAACATATAAAATTCCAAGCAAATTTATTTTTAGCTGATTCTAACATTTATTCAAACAACTAAATGCACATTAATACGGATTTTCGGTTGCATTTAAATTTGTCTGTTGGTTAAGTAAAAGTATTCTGTATGGAAAATTAAATGAAAATTAATTTTAAAACAACTGTAAGTTTACTTAAAACGGATCTACTTATTTTGCACTTAATTTTAATGAAAAATTCATTTAATTTTTACTGTCAAAAATTCAACCGCGAGTTCCGTAAAAATTAAACACAAATTCCGCAAAAGCAAATGAATTTTCAGTTATTTTATATAATTTAACTATCAAAAAAATAACCGACAATTTCCGCAAAACATATAAATTTTCAGTTATTTTATATTTTTGATAGTTAAATTATATAAAATAACTGATTATTCATTTGTTTTTAACGGAACTTTTCGTTAAAAATAAATAATAAATAAGTAGACCGGTTTTTAACTAAATTTTCATTAATTTTATATTATAATTTCAGTTAATTTTACGTACA
Source organism: Pollenia amentaria (assembly GCA_943735925.1). NCBI lineage: Eukaryota > Metazoa > Arthropoda > Insecta > Diptera > Polleniidae > Pollenia > Pollenia amentaria. Next base: position 111,548,265 of record OX031006.1, on the reverse strand, counting down.
GGAAATTGTGAGTATACGCTGGTACAATTCATTCGTTTTTGGTACAATTTAAAAAACATACCCACGGAGATTAATAGTTTCCTTGAAGTGGATTAACTCACGTTTGTTCGTTAATAAAACTTTTAATTACATACATATCTGCAGACCTGCCTAGAGCTAACAAAAAGTTTATTATTGGTAATATATGCTCATGATATTATAGTAACATATTAAGCACATACATACATACATACTTAACCCATTTGCGCCCAATTTTTATTTTTAAGGTTGTTAGCTAATTTCGAAAAATATAATTTTATTTATTTCAATTTATTCAATTATTAATTATTAAATTATTTGTTCATGTCCCCAAATGGGATCATTGGGCGCTAATGAGTTAAGTATATGTACTCTTATCCCTGTAGGAAACCTGTAATCAAATGTCTCCAACTCGCCATTTATGTCGATTGTTTTGGTGAAAAAAAAAAAAAAAAAAAAAAAAAACATTGAGAAATTCAATTCAATTTTAAAGATTATTTAATGAAATTTTTTACATAGGTTTTAATTCATTAATTCATTCTATTCATATGTTAGTATTTGGTTTAAATTTGAACTAAACTTATTAAGGCCGGTATTAGTCGCATGATATGTCAAAAAAATCGTGTGTGCTCATAATGTATGATAGTGTGTCTTAAAAATGAATTGAGTGACAGATTTTTTTGACAAGTTTGTCCGACTTGCAAATGTTTTTGAAAATTTTCATACAATGATAGATTATATGCGATCAGAGTTGCATTTTCTTGTAAAGTAGATGAGTCATTTGAGTTTGCATCTTTTTTGTGGGATAGTGCGGCATTGACAGCAGATTTTGGAGACATTTTTTTATGTCGGATTGAATTCCGTCAGATTTTCGTGTGAATGAATCGTACGATTATGTAGGATAGTGAATACATGCCTTTAATTGTTATCTTAATCAGCTTACATTTATTGACAAAATTATTTTTCTGTTCACACATACTCAATTTAGCTAACTCAAGTAGCGTTTGAAAGTGGAAAAAAGAAAAAACGTGTTCTGTACGCATGGATTTGTGGCAAAAAAGAAAAACGCAAACAAAAATGTACAAGTATAAACAACTTATGACATCTTGAGTTAATAAACATCTTGCTTCTTGCGCAGACCTAATGGATCAACCTTTGTTTTGTTGGAATTTCAGTTGCCAAATGTCAAGACACTGTGTTTTGCTCACAAAACTCACTTGTTACAATGTTGCATTTTAATTTCACTCAATATTATAAAAATTTCGTATAAATTGAACAATAACTAAATGAAAATTTTATATGGATAATTGAGCTCAAGAATTACATTTATTGCGCAAAACTCAATTAAGGTGCATATCTCAACACGGTATTTCCAAATTTTATTGGAATCGGTCCATATTTGATGATAGCTCCCATGCCAAACCTTCCATATAAATGGTGTTATTGACATTAAAACTGGATTCAATAACTTATATATAGCTACCATTTCATAACCTAATGTTGAACTAGTAGGTCCAAAATTAACCATATGTCCCATATAAGCCCCCTTCATAACATCACTTAAGGGCAAACAAATCTCATAAGGATGAAGATTTCTAAATAATATTCGGAAAAAAGGACTTTTTTACATGATTCTTCCCCTTATAACAAATTTTTGTTTTATTGTTTCGGCGGGTTCATGATTGTCCATGGGTCCCAAATAGAGAACTCGAAAATTTGTAGGGTATCAAATGGTTGGGTTTGACTGAAAATACAATTTTACTTGTTTCGATTTTATTGAAGTGTAAAGAATTACTGTTTTTATTTTATAGTGAAATTTTGGTACAATTTATGCCAATTTGGTACAACTTTAGCCTTGAGGCAGTACAACTTAAGAATTGATAGATCCCAACAACTTACATAGATAGTTTAGTACAAGGCCAATTCACTAGAAGGTGAGGTCAACTCTGCAACAACACCGTTTTTGTGGTCCGATTGTCAAAACTGTTGCTAGTAAAAAAATGTTGGCTTACATAAAAAACTAGTTTGCATACAAATTTTGACAAACCGACCACCACAAAAATAACCATATGTTGACTTGACCCCACCTTCCAGTGAATTCGCCTTGGTTGAGTACCTAAATTACTATAGACCAGCGAAAGACAGGTAAAGAACATTGAATAAAAGAGAGTTAATAATTTGCTTTAACTTAGATACATTTTTGGAAAGTTCTTCAAATTGTATTTAAATATGAAAATCCATCAAGTTTTCAATAACGGTAAAATATACATATGGTCACTTTAATCGAAAAAGCCGTTAGCGACAACTTCCAGGTCTATTTTTTTATTGATTATGTTGTAATTAACAAATATATTGTTACGAAGTCCAAGATCAAAAATGAAGGTGGTACATTTAGAACAACTAGCCCATTATGGAAACGGAGAATCTGAGCCTATTCGGGACGGGCTTAAGTGGAGGGCAGTGTTACGAAAATAGATTTGTCTAAGAATTATTTATGGTTTTAGTTATAAGTTATCTTGTAAATTATAGTTTTATGTCATAGAAGTTACTATTTTTATAAACGCAACTGTACAAAATTTTCTAGCAAATGTAATTGTTGACTTTAGACTTAGATGTATAAGTTATTTTTAAATAATTCGAACTCAACCTTCTAGAAAATACTAGACGGTTCTTGAATCAACTAGGAATAGTTTTGAACTATAAATACAGGCTAACTCATGAAAGTTTAGTTTAGTTTGATTGGAGAATTTAAACGGTTTAGATCGCTACTTAAAATAGTGGTTAAATTTTGTGAATTTCAATAAAGTTTGTTAAGTTGAATAAAAGAATTTAAAGGTTTATTATAAAGGGAATAAACCTTAACGCGTTTTATTAAGTAAAAACGTAACAATTGGTGTCAGAAGTGAAATTGCAATAAAAAAAAAAAAATTGATAAACAATGAAATTCGATGAGCTTAAAGTTGAGCAGCTTAAGAAGGAGTTGGGCAAGTTGGATCTGCCGACTGCAGGAAATAAAGCTGAGCTGCAGAAAAGATTAATCGATGAATTTAAGCGACGCAATATTGACATCGCAGCTTATGAATTTGATGAAAAAGAAGATATAGAAGTTGCTACCCATGCACAATATTGCACAATGTTGGCTGCTATGATGCAGAAAATGGAAGAAAATTCTAAAAACATGGAGAGAATGGTAAAAGAAAATTCGGCTAAAACTTCTAGAAAAGTGAAGGAAAACTCAAGTACCGAAATTCAAGAAAAATCCAGACTGACAAACGAAAAACTTGAGAACTTCAAGAGATTTCTACTGCTATAAATGAAAGAGTAGACGATATGGAGATGGAATTCAACCAGAAGATGTTTGATGTAACAACACAAGTCGCTGATGTAAAGACACAAGTCACTGATGTAAAAACACAAGTCACTGATGTAAAAACTCAAGTCACGGATGTAAAAACCCAAGTCACGGGTTTTGATGGAAAACTACATCATCTGGAAGAAAAAGTAAATAGTCTTCAATACCAAGAGGGAGCGGTACGAGTTTGATTCTGGCTTTAAAAGGAACTGCAGCTGAAACTCTAGAAAGTGTACCGGTAAGTTGCAGAAAAAATTATAATGACATTATGGTGGCACTGCAACGTAAGTATGGTGGTGAACATAGAAAAGAAATATTCAGAATGAAATTACTGGGCAGAGTACAAAAGGCAAACGAGACGCTACAGGATTTCGCACTAGAGATCGAGCGTTGGGTGCAGCTTACTTATCCAGGTGAAAGTCATCCTTTAAGACCGAAGCATTTGTAAATGGTATACGAGATGCTGATGTAAAACTCGCGGTATGTGCATCACAGAAATCATCATTTGCAGAAACGGTATCATTTGCCTTAGCCCAAGAAACCGCCAGGATAATTTCAAGGCCGCCAACGTATAAGGTATGAAAGCTAGATTTCTCTGCTGAGGACGAAGGAGATATTTTAAAGGAAATGAGAAGCATGAAGGAGGCAGTTTTGCAAGCTTTGAGCGACAAGCAAAATAAAACCAAAAGCAAAGTCAAGTGCTATAACTGTGGTAAGACTGGTCATATTCAACGAAACTGCAAGTCACCAAGAAAACGATCCCGATCGGCTTCGCCACAAAGAGACAACAAAATAGCTTATCGGCAGTCATCACAAGAGTCGCCGCTGAGGCTAAGAAGAGTTAGCATAGCGGAGGAAGCATCTGAAGGTTCCACGATTAATTTAGTAGTGAAAACGAGCAACAAGAATATTACGACCTGTGGGTATATCAATGGTGCAATCCGCATTTTGACTATCGACACTGGTGCAGGGCATTCCATTATAAGGGCTAATTTGATAAAGGGATATGTCGAACTACTTAGCGGGGTAAGCTTAAGAACAGCTACGGGAGAGCCTGTCATTGTATATGGCAAAGCAAGAGTGGAAATAAGAATGGCCGATATGATCGTTTTTGATGAATTTATTTTTGCTGAAATTCTGGACGAGGTCATAATTGGGGCAGATTTTATGATTCGTCAAAACATAAGTCTAGATATGGGACGGCAAATTATGAATTGGTATGGTCTAGAAGTACGCCTTAACGTTGGGAACGGAAGTGATGCCCTTGTAAGACAGCTAGTCACTTGTAATCGTAAGAAGTCGTCATTCCAGAGAGACGATGGAAAACGTGGTGAGCCGAGCACATTCTCAGGACGACCAAGTAAATATATGAGAAAGCACTGTATGGAGGCTGAAAACAAGAACTGCACCAATGCGATTCGCCTATTGCATGTGGAACCCAGAGAAAACTCGTCAACGGCGCAGAAAAATGATCCCATATTGGTGGGAATTATGAAGGCTTAGAAAGAAGGTAAAATACCGACTCATAAAGAAATCACATTGGAGGGTCCACTGATGGAAGGGTATTTGGCGCAGTGGAATAGTCTGAGGGTGGCACATGATTGCCTATACCGTACATGGGAAAGTACTGATGGCAAATCGGCTAAAAACCTTATTGTAGTACCGACTTCTAAAGTATGCGAAGTCGTGAAGAAGTTAAAATAAAGCTACTATTGGGTCGGTTGCAAGCAAGCCGTGATTGATTGCATAATAAAATGCCCACAGTGTGTTGCGGTCAGTGGTCCAATTAGAGAGAGTATAACATCGCCACAGCAGTACAACTTTGTTGAATAATCCGTACCAGCGGATAATAAGGGCTCTTCCCAGGAGCAGAAAAACGAGTTACGACGGAGCCGTGTCAATTCATCAAATGACAAGATGAAAGTCAGATACGAACGGGAGGAAAATTTGGAAGCCAGTTGGTTATACTTTTTAATCCCCAACGTAAGAAATGGACCATATAAGGTGATAAAGGAACTGAATGACGTGGTGTATCGAATTTAGAAATATAAGAGTCCAAGATCAAAAATGAAGGTGGTACATTTAGAACGACTAGCCCATTATGGAAACGGAGAATCTGAGCCTATTCAGGACGGGCTTAAGTGGAGGGCAGTGTTACGAAAATAGATTTTTCTAAGAATTATTTATGGTTTTAGTTATAAATTATTTTGTAAATTATAGTTTTATGTCATATAAGTTACTATTTTTATGAACGCCACTGTACTAAATTTTCTAGCAATTGTAATTGTAGACTTTAGACTTAGATGTATAAGTTATTTTAAAATAATTCGAACTCAACCTTCTAGAAAATACTAGACGGTTCTTGAATCAACTAGGAATAGTTTTGCACTATAAATACAGGCTAACTCATGAACGTTTAGTTTAGTTTGGTTGGAGAATCTAAACGGTTCAGATCGCTACTTACAATAGTGGTTAAATTTTGTGAATTTCAATAAAGTTTGTTAAGTTGAATTCGTGTGTTTTTATTTATATCATAATATTTATTATAATATACATAATATTAATTAGCAGAACTATTCACCCATTTCGGAAAATTAAGAGACAATTATTCTCCCAACAATGCTACCATACTTTCGTTTAATTTCATACATTTTACAAACAAAAAAGAACAAAAGAAAACGAAAGAAATGAGAGAAAATTTGCAGTTACGGCCGACGTTTTAATTATGGGCTTAAAAATGTTTGCCTGAAGTTGAAGACTCAATTCTGTTTCATCATTAATACTAACACTAATTTAGAGTCCACACTTAACATAATACTTACTCTCTGCGACTGAATTTGTTGTTTGTTGTTATAAAAATCATATATGTAGCTCATTTAACGTATGAACCGCAATTAAGTTATAATAAAATACTTAGCAGAAAAATTCCATCCAATAAATTCCCAAAAATTTAAGAAACATATTTTCGAATAGGAACCCCTTATTAATGTACATGCTAATCTACTTACTTATTAAAAAGTTTTTACGATACTTATCACAGTTATTACTCCACGCGCAATATACATATCTACCCAAACAAAAGCAATAACGTCTGCAGAACAATTATTTCGCAGTATATGCCACTGATGGGATTTGTTGTGCAATTGTACCAAATTTGATACAATCGAAACTTTATTGGTACACTCACAATATTATTATAGTAACGGACTGTATGTTATTTAAGAAGTATTCCCTTCAGTATTTTTTAAATTGATTAACATATAAAATTCCAAGCAAATTTATTTTTAGCTGATTCTAACATTTATTCAAACAACTAAATGCACATTAATACGGATTTTCGGTTGCATTTAAATTTGTCTGTTGGTTAAGTAAAAGTATTCTGTATGGAAAATTAAATGAAAATTAATTTTAAAACAACTGTAAGTTTACTTAAAACGGATCTACTTATTTTGCACTTAATTTTAATGAAAAATTCATTTAATTTTTACTGTCAAAAATTCAACCGCGAGTTCCGTAAAAATTAAACACAAATTCCGCAAAAGCAAATGAATTTTCAGTTATTTTATATAATTTAACTATCAAAAAAATAACCGACAATTTCCGCAAAACATATAAATTTTCAGTTATTTTATATTTTTGATAGTTAAATTATATAAAATAACTGATTATTCATTTGTTTTTAACGGAACTTTTCGTTAAAAATAAATAATAAATAAGTAGACCGGTTTTTAACTAAATTTTCATTAATTTTATATTATAATTTCAGTTAATTTTACGTACAGGAAATTGTGAGTATACGCTGGTACAATTCATCCGTTTTTGGTACAATTTAAAAAACATACCCACGGAGATTAATCGTTTCTTTGAAGTGGATTAACTCACGTTTGTTCGTTAATAAAACTTTTAATTACATACATATCTGCAGCCCTGCCTAGAGCTAACAAAAAGTTTATTATTGGTAATTAGGGTTGCCAGTCGGGCTTGTTTTGGCTGGATTGTTCAGCTTTTTAATGGCCTGTCCAGTTTCAAGCTAAAAAAAAATTTGGCCAGCTAAAAAAATAATTTTTTTTATTAATTTGCTATAACTTTTTTACTTCAAAGTACAAAAATATCTGGGAGCTTTTTTTGTTTTGTTTGCGTCTTTGTGGTATGATTTTTTGTTTTCGTTACTTAATTTTAATTCTTAAATACATATCGCTCATTTGCTGGAAAAGGTCATAATTGAAGTTTTCACTTTGCAAAGAAGTAAGTCAATGGGAAAATGATATTTCTCTCCAGAGCTGAATATGCAAGATTTTTACATTAATTTTTTTCTTAAGATAAATATAGGAGCCATAATTAATTCTACATTAAAATAAGAAACTAATTTTTTGAGTTGTGACGTTGTTCCAGCAAATGAGAGGTATGTAGATATATAGTACATATGAATGAACTGAAAAATTTAAGTTTAGTTATATTTTGTTATGTTAGTATTGTAGTAAAGTACATATTGTAAAACAAACAATGTAATAATATTAATGTCATACTCGTACATATGGGCATAAACAAGTAACTTTTCGTGAAAATTTTATTTCAAAATGTCCAGCTTTTTTTTAATATCCAGCTTTTTTAATTCACATGTCCAGCTTTTTGATAATCTGGATCTGGCAAGCCTATTGGTAATATATGCTCATGATATTATAGTAACATATTAAGCACATACATACATACATACTTAAGTATATGTACTCTTATTCCTGTAGGAAACCTGTAATCAAATGTCTCCAACTCGCCATTTATGTCGATTTTTTTGGTGAAAAAAAAAAAAAAAAAAAAAAAAACATTGAGAAATTCAATTCAATTTTAAAGATTATTTAATGAAATTTTTTACATAGGTTTTAATTCATTAATTCATTCTATTCATATGTTAGTATTTGGTTTAAATTTGAACTAAACTTATTAAGGCCGGTATTAGTCGCATGATATGTCAAAAAAATCGTGTGTGCTCATAATGTATGATAGTGTGTCTTAAAAATGAATTGAGTGACAGATTTTTTTGACAAGTTTGTCCGACTTGCAAATGTTTTTGAAAATTTTCATACAATGATAGATTATATGCGATCAGAGTTGCATTTTCTTGTAAAGTAGATGAGTCATTTGAGTTTGCATCTTTTTTGTGGGATAGTGCGGCATTGACAGCAGATTTTGGAGACATTTTTTTATGTCGGATTGAATTCCGTCAGATTTTCGTGTGAATGAATCGTACGATTATGTAGGATAGTGAATACATGCCTTTAATTGTTATCTTAATCAGCTTACATTTATTGACAAAATTATTTTTCTGTTCACACATACTCAATTTAGCTAACTCAAGTAGCGTTTGAAAGTGGAAAAAAGAAAAAACGTGTTCTGTACGCATGGATTTGTGGCAAAAAAGAAAAACGCAAACAAAAATGTACAAGTATAAACAACTTATGACATCTTGAGTTAATAAACATCTTGCTTCTTGCGCAGACCTAATGGATCAACCTTTGTTTTGTTGGAATTTCAGTTGCCAAATGTCAAGACACTGTGTTTTGCTCACAAAACTCACTTGTTACAATGTTGCATTTTAATTTCACTCAATATTATAAAAATTTCGTATAAATTGAACAATAACTAAATGAAAATTTTATATGGATAATTGAGCTCAAGAATTACATTTATTGCGCAAAACTCAATTAAGGTGCATATCTCAACACGGTATTTCCAAATTTTATTGGAATCGGTCCATATTTGATGATAGCTCCCATGCCAAACCTTCCATATAAATGGTGTTATTGACATTAAAACTGGATTCAATAACTTATATATAGCTACCATTTCATAACCTAATGTTGAACTAGTAGGTCCAAAATTAACCATATGTCCCATATAAGCCCCCTTCATAACATCACTTAAGGGCAAACAAATCTCATAAGGATGAAGATTTCTAAATAATATTCGGAAAAAAGGACTTTTTTACATGATTCTTCCCCTTATAACAAATTTTTGTTTTATTGTTTCGGCGGGTTCATGATTGTCCATGGGTCCCAAATAGAGAACTCGAAAATTTGTAGGGTATCAAATGGTTGGATTTGACTGAAAATACAATTTTACTTGTTTTGATTTTATTGAAGTGTAAAGAATTACTGTTTTTATTTTATAGCGAAATTTTGGTACAATTTATGCCAATTTGGTAAAACTTTAGCCTTGAGGCGGTACAATTTAAGAATTGATAGATCCCAACAACTTACATAGATAGTTTAGTACAAGCCCAATTCACTAGAAGGTGAGGTCAACTCTGCAACAACACCGTTTTTGTGGTCCGATTGTCAAAACTGTTGCTAGTAAAAAAATGTTGGCTTACATAAAAAACTAGTTTGCATACAAATTTTGACAAACCGACCACCACAAAAATAACCATATGTTGACTTGACCCCACCTTCCAGTGAATTCGCCTTGGTTGAGTACCTAAATTACTATAGACCAGCGAAAGACAGGTAAAGAACATTGAATAAAAGAGAGTTAATAATTTGCTTTAACTTAGAGACATTTTTGGAAAGTTCTTCAAATTGTATTTAAATATGAAAATCCATCAAGTTTTCAATAACGGTAAAATATACATATGGTCACTTTAATCGAAAAAGCCGTTAGCGACAACTTCCAGGTCTATTTTTTTATTGATTATGTTGTAATTAACAAATATATTGTTACGAAGTCCAAGATCAAAAATGAAGGTGGTACATTTAGAACAACTAGCCCATTATGGAAACGGAGAATCTGAGCCTATTCGGGACGGGCTTAAGTGGAGGGCAGTGTTACGAAAATAGATTTGTCTAAGAATTATTTATGGTTTTAGTTATAAGTTATCTTGTAAATTATAGTTTTATGTCATAGAAGTTACTATTTTTATAAACGCAACTGTACAAAATTTTCTAGCAAATGTAATTGTTGACTTTAGACTTAGATGTATAAGTTATTTTTAAATAATTCGAACTCAACCTTCTAGAAAATACTAGACGGTTCTTGAATCAAGTAGGAATAGTTTTGAACTATAAATACAGGCTAACTCATGAAAGTTTAGTTTAGTTTGATTGGAGAATTTAAACGGTTTAGATCGCTACTTACAATAGTGGTTAAATTTTGTGAATTTCAATAAAGTTATTATAAAGGGAATAAACCTTAACGCGTTTTATTAAGTAAAAACGTAACAATTGGTGTCAGAAGTGAAATTGCAATAAAAAAAAAGATTGATAAACAATGAAATTCGATGAGCTTAAAGTTGAGCAGCTTAAGAAGGAGTTGGGCAAGTTGGATCTGCCGACTGCAGGAAATAAAGCTGAGCTGCAGAAAAGATTAATCGATGAATTTAAGCGACGCAATATTGACATCGCAGCTTATGAATTTGATGAAAAAGATGATATAGAAGTTGCTACCCATGCACAATGTTGCACAATGTTGGCTGCTATGATGCAGAAAATGGAAGAAAATTCTAAAAACATGGAGAGAATGGTAAAAGAAAATTCGGCTAAAACTTCTAGAAAAGTGAAGGAAAACTCAAGTACCGAAATTCAAGAAAAATCCAGACTGACAAACGAAAAACTTGAGAACTTCAAGAGATTTCTACTGCTATAAATGAAAGAGTAGACGATATGGAGATGGAATTCAACCAGAAGATGTTTGATGTAACAACACAAGTCACTGATGTAAAGACACAAGTCACTGATGTAAAAACACAAGTCACTGATGTAAAAACTCAGCAACAGAATGTCTAATTTCTCAGTTCTTTTCCTGGATTTTTCTAAGCATAGAAAATCTTCCATTAAGCCTGTTTTCTTATTCCTGTTTTTTTTAATTTTTTCGGCTAATCCTCTCTCAGCTATAAGACGTGCAGCCAACTAGCTAAAGTATTATCGCGTATCGGCAGATATACGTTTATTTACTGGAAGCAAGGCTGCCATTGCTTCTCTTGCGGGTGTCTACACGACATCTAGGTTAACTGTAGAATGCCAGATGTCTTTGAATGAGATTGCTGAGCATTCAGGGGTAACGTTTGTATGGATACCAGGGCACTCAGACTGCCCGGGAAACCAGATAGCAGATGAGCTGGCTAAGGAAGGTAGTCGCATGGATGACACATTCATTGATCAATTCATTGGCCTTCCAGTGGCTCACTGTAAGTCACTCATTCGGTTCGAGTATTACAGAATTGCGCAAGAGGGATGCACCTGTGAGTCCACCTGCTCCATATCCAGGACACTATGGCCTGGCTATGATGAATGGAGAACCAAATCTCTACTTAGGTTCAATAGGGACCAAATCAGGACTGTGGTGTCGATTATGACTGTACACTGGCCTATTGGGACTCATGGTAGGAGAATTTGTCTGGAATTCAATGACTACTGCAGAAGTTGTCATGATGAGGAGGAAGAGGAGACCGTGCTTCACTTTCTCTGTCAATGCCCTGTGCTACGAGGCATCAGGGAAAAATACCTGGAAGAGCCGGTGTTTTCCTGCTTGGAGGATCTATTTGAAATATAACTAAGATTGCTTCTTCTCTTCATTAGGAAACGAATTGACTCAACTCTGCAGTGTCGCCATCTGAGTAACTGCTCTTTGTGATAGGCATTAGCGCTGGGTATCACAAAGGGACCGCTGAAGGACCCAAGTGAGCTGTCTCTCGATGGCTGTCCATGACACCTAACCTAATCCACTGTTATCATCACCTGGATAACAATCTTGGCGCGATGTAGTGGCTTAAGTGTAGCCTATGGTTACTTGTTCATGTCCTGAAACAGTTAGGGACTTGTCACCACTGCATCTAGTCACAAACAAGAAAACTCAAGGGCCTTCGCAAGTAACGGTTATCCCATTCTCTCTCTTAGTAAGAATTTAAGATAAGTACAAAATTAATCAAAAGTATCTCATTCAGTAGAGGAACCATTGAAAATTAATACAGATATTGTATTAACCTGTAGGGATACTGAAAAGTTTGATCCCATTTCGGAAGAATAATCCAGTTCAGACTCGGACAAATCACAAAAATGCCTCAATCAGTAACAGAATTTCTAAGCACAGCCTCAAAACTGATAATAGAATCGGACGGAAAACCAGAAAACTTAAGATCTTTTCTAGACTCCTTCAGTTAGTTGAATAAATTAAAGTCTCGCATGAACAAATTGCAGTATAACTTATTAAGACATAGCTTAAAGGAAGTGCTAGAAACCTAATAGATAATGAATCCACAATATTATAAATAGTAAATAAATTAAAGAAAACTGTTAAGGGTTAATCTGTCGAAGTTCTATTCGCAAAGATTATGAATACGAAGCAAAGCAATAAGACTGCAAATGCTAACTGTACCGAGATAGAACCCCTTACAAAATCACTAGAAAACCTCCTATATATCGGAGGGACTAACAATTGATTTAGTGAACAAATATTCCACACAAGTAGGTGTGAAAGCGCTTACTAAAAACTGCAACATTGATAAGGTCAAACTTATCTTGGAAGCAGGACAGTTTTGCGACATAAACGAAACAGTCACTAAATTCGTAAATAGTTGCACTAAAGAAACAGGGCAACAAATCGCCATATTAAGTTTTCTGCTTTTCATTAAAATTAATATAGAACAGCAACGCTACTAGTTGTCCCAGGTGCCACCATTTCACTAATAAAATCAAAATATTTTGAGTTAAAGCAAATAAATACTAACAAAATCCCAACATTAAGTGGAGAAGCACAAGGTGAAGTTAAATCTATAGATAGTATATTCTTTGATTTAAAATTAAAAAGTTATCTAATAACACATAATTTTCAAGTAGTAGACAATTATTTCCCAATACCAAGCGATGGAATCATTGGAATGGAATTGATTTAGAAATATAATTGTATGGTATACATTAATCATGAAAACGACTACATAGTCCAACGACCATTCAATATACCACAATCCATAGAAATACCAATTACGAACAACTGCAAAAATCTTATTTTGCCACCAAGATAAAAAGTAAAAAGTAAAGTTCATTTTATTAATTACGATAATGAAATACTTATTCCAAATCAAGAACTTGAAGCACTTGCTGTTATTGCGAACACATTGGAAAAATCTAATTAAGCATATATTCGTTTTCTAAATACAAATAACACTTTACAACAGTTAATAAAACGAAAATAAAGCCCGAAAATCTTTCTGAATATGATATATCCGATGAAAATCCAACCACAAATACACATAGAAAATCAGAAATATGATTAAAAATTTTCCAGAAAAATTTTCAGGAACAATTAAAAAATACATTAACGGAGCTTTGTGCATCATACAGCGATATTTTCGATTTAGCATCACAAACTATCACAATTATTAATTTGTATGAACAATAGTTGAGAGTAAAGGATTCACAACCGGTGTGCATCAAGTGTTACCGCCGCCACTGTAGTGTAAGTGTTATGATTTATTTATCTTTTTCTTTATTTAACATTTTTTTTAAAAGTTGCTCTTTCTTTTAATACATAAGCATTGTTGAAGAAAGTAGTACTTCTCCAAGAAAAAATTATTATTAGTACTTAATAAAACTGAAGAGGGATACACACAAAATCAACAAAATACACTTTATATTCCAGCACTTTATAAAAAATTAAAACTGACATCATGCGGTTTTGGAACAATGTATGTGCCTTTATATATTTGGAATAATAATAAGAGTGGATTTGTGCAAAGAATACAAAACGTGCGGAAACACAACAAATTTGGCTACACACCTAAAAACAAAACATAGTTTTGCTTATTTACAAGTATTAAAACCATCCAAATCCGGCAATGAGACTGAAGAAGCTGCTGAAATAGATGTAGACGATTCTAGTGGTGATGTAAGTTTAAAAAAATACACTGAACTTTTTGTGCTATTAAGATTTTCTCAACGCTATTTTTTTAAGGCTTCGTGTTCCAGTTTAACAAGAAAAGATTCCCAGCAGATACAAGAAGTTACGGCCATTTCTGCAGGATTCCAAGAATCCAAAAAAAAGCAGCATACCCTAGCAAGTTGTTTAGAGCGTAGTTTAAGTTTTCATGGCAAATTATGACTGCAGTTGCGAAAAAAACTAGTAAAATTTCTATTCTTTTTTATCTCCACCACTAAGGCCAAGTATGTTGTAGAAGGGCTGAGAACTTAGAGTGGCATTATGTAAAAAAAGCATATTAAATGCAAATATTAATTTTTTCAGAATGGGGACAAAAATATAACGAAATTACACAGGCATTGATTTACATGATATGTAAGGATAATTTGCCGTTTTCATGTGTAGAAAAAAGGGCATCCAAAAATTTGTTCGTGCAATTGGCCCTCTGTTAAAAATACCTTCCAGAAGAACAGTATGATTTTGAAAAATAGTTTATCGAATACATACATACATTTACTAATTTTTTGTTTGCTTTTGAAGAAAATTGATTCTTTTCAGTCTTCTAAGGTCATTCATTCAATTTCTCTTAAATATCAATGAAAAATTTTATGACATTAAAAGTCTGATTATAAACAATGATGGCTTTTCTTAAAAACGCGTCGAAGGAGTGAACATTTACTTATCGATATATCGATATTTTTTAAATAATAAAAATCTATACTTTTAAAATATATCGATTCGATATATATCGATATATTTTTTTAATTTGCCCATCCCTAGTCGTGGGGGCTGAACATCCGGACGAGGATGGAAAAGGCAATTGTTGCTATATATGCGTGCAGAGGTGCAATCGGCAGGAACTGGGGTATGGGCCCGAGGTGTGTCAATTGGATCTTTTTACATCAATTTTTTACTTAAGATAAATATAGGAGCGATAATTAATTCTACATTAAAATAAGAAACTAATTTTTTGAGTTATGACGTTGTTCCAGCAAATGAGAGGTATGTAGATATATAGAACATATGAATGAACTGAAAAAATTTAAGTTTAAGCCTATAGTACACGGCATGTAAAAAGACACATGCGCATGTGGTTCTGACGTGATTTTGACGTCAATGCCAAGCCACAATAAACATTGCGTGTTGTGTGATGACGTCAAAATTACGTCAGAACCACATGCGCATGTGTCTTTTTACATGCCGTGTACTATAGGCTTTAGTTATATTTTGTTATGTTAGTATTGCAGTAAAGTATTATAAAAAAAACAATGTAATAATATTAATGTCATACTCGTACATATGGAAATTTTTTAATAAAATTTTTTGTGCAATAAACAAGTAACTTTTCGTGAAAATTTTATTTCAAAATGTCCAGCTTTTTTTTTAATATCCAGCTTTTTTAATTCACATGTCCAGCTTTTTGATAATCTGGATCTGGCAAGCCTAGTATACACTGTTGGTTCAAGGAAGGGGAAAAGAGTTGGCGGAGGTTTCTACATAGAGGAACTGGGCGTATAAGCTTCCTTTCGTCTGCCGGATGGATGTAGTGGCCTGCAGAGCGAGATCTCGGCTATAAAGCGGGCAGCCATCTGGCTAAAGTATTATCGCGTATCGGGAGATATACGTATATTTAGTGATAGCAAGGCTGCCATTGCTTCTCTTGCGGGTGTCTACACGACATCTAGGTTAAAGTGGAATGCCGGTTGTCTTTGAATGAGATTGCTGAGCATTCAGGGTTAACGCTTATATGGATACCAGGGCACTCAGACTGCCCGGGAATCCAGAAAGCAGATGAGCTGGCCAAGGAAGGTGGTCGTATGGATGACACATGCATTGATCAATTCATTAGCCTTCCAATGGCTCTCTGTAAGTCACTCATTCGGCGCGAATATTATAGGATTGCGCAAGAGGGATGGACCTGTGAGTCCACCTGCTTCATATCCAGGGCACTATGGCCTGGTTATGATGAACGGAGAACCAAATCTCTACTTCAATAGGGACCAAATCAGGACTGTTGTGTCGGTTGTGACTGGACACTTGCCTGTTGGGACTCATGCTAGGATAATGGGTCTGGAATTCAATGACTACTGTAGAAGTTGTCATGATGAGGAAGAAGAGGAGACTGTGCTTCACTTTCTCTGTCAATGCCCTGGGTTACGGTGCATCAGAGAAAAATAAAAATAAAAAAATGTTTTCCTGCTTGGAGGATCTATCTACAATAGAAATTAGATTGCTTCGTCTCCTCATTAGGAAGACGAATTGGCTCAACTCTGCAGTGACGCCATCTGAGTAACTGTTCCATGGGATAGGCATTGGCACTGGGTAGCACAAAGGGACCGCTGAAGTGCGCTGTCTCTCGATGGCTGCCCATGGAACCTAACCTTCGGTAAATTCTGTTATAAGATATGAGAAGAAACAAACAACAAAACACATATATATAAAAAGTACGTGAAACAAAAAGCTGTTGACAGCAAACACTTTTTTATGTATAATTCCTTTGTTCATAGATAATTTAACAGATTTATAAATTGATACCCCAGCGCCTTAAAGGCTTTGTAGGGGCTAAAGGCAACTTGTTTGATACTTTAAGAGATACCATAAATTTAAAAAAAGTGAAAGAAACAACAAAAAAAAAATTATTAAATACAGATAGAAGAAAAAATAATTATTTTCTCTAACAATATCAATATGGATATTATTTGTAGAAATATATATATCCACTTCTGTTCCGCAATAAATTTCTTCAAACGGTACGTGATTTCTGTAAAGGTCTACGATAGATATATCACATTCATCCAAAACATTTGTATTCATGAAATAACGTGCTATTTGGCGAAACAAAAAAGTTAGCCTTTGTAAAAATACATACATTCGAGCATCTTTTGATTGTATTTCTAAATTAACCATTTTAATAATTTTAAGTGCATACTGCATAAATAAAAAATTCAATTTAAAAGAAAGATTTTTAAATCCTGATGAAAAAAATAATAATTAAAAAAAATAAATGCAATGAAAAGTACTCAATAATTTGTTTATACTAAACATTAAAAAAGGGGGAACTATGATAAATTTTAAAATTGTACCAAATGAGTCACGGTAGTACCACGGTACTTTAAAAGGTCAAAATGTACAAAAAAAAAGTACAATTGTACCAACTTTAACATCCATGCCTTAAATCTTTACTAATGAAGAAACCTTTACCGAATTCATAATCATACTGATTATACGGCTTTATATCGCTTAAAGAGTGAGGAATCAAAATTTAGGCCCTAATCATGTACAACGCAGCGCAACGCCAAACAATAACATTGAAAGCACAAACAATGTCATAAATATTTTGTAATTTTGTTGTTGCTTTCAACAGAAATTCATGTACCGTTTTAAAATTTTCAACGACACAAGCAATGGAGCGTTTGAAATTTTAACACGCAATGTGAATTTCTGTAGAAAGCAACAAAAAATTACAAAATATTTATGACATTGTTTGTGCTTTCAATGTTATTCTTTGGCGTTGCGTTAGTTCTGTGGCGTTGCGCTGCGTTGTACATGATTAGGGCCTTAATTTCGCTTTGAAGTGATAAAACTGAAAAAAAGTTTATTGTTTGGTTAAAAAAAATAAGTTGAAAAGAACAAATTGCAAAAAAAACATTGAAATTGTTGTGAAATTTGGTCCACTATAATTCAGTAATTCCTTGAACAATTTCAACAAACGACCCTTGATTGTTTTAGTAATTTTAATTTTTCATGAAAAAAAGAAATACATCATCTGTCTAATATTTTAAAAGATATTTGCATTTAATTGACATCATCTTTTTTAAAAACACAAATAACGGTTATTTTGGAATATCTCGAAAACTGTTTTGCTTTTGACCATTCTGACTTCACATTCGGATTTAGCAGACAACATCGTATGATGAGATTTCTCATAACAATGTTCAGAACATTTATTATAATCAGTATGACCAGTAGCCCGTTTCTGTATTTCTCGCATCGTAAAATTTCCCGCAAGAAACAAGTGAATTATGACAAAAACAGTGCAATATGAAACAAAAAATGGTTTTTCTCACATAAGTGTTTCTGTACTTTTATTTTGCGAGAATTATCTGTCATTTAAATAATTTTCCAGCAATTATTGGAAGGATGTGAGAACAAGTGTTTCTGTAACAATATTTTGCAAAAAGTTTCTCACAAGAACTGTCAAAATAAGTCATATTTGAAATTGATGCGAGAAAACAAAATTTAAAAAAATGGAGCCCAAATTATGTATGTATGTACACAAGAATGTGTATTATTTTATTTTATTTTAAAAGAAAGAATTTAAATGATGAAAATAAGTATATAAAACACAATTGTTATATTTTGTTATATAAATTTTTTGGCCTTTCATTGTGTTTGTTTTATGCAGGGCTGCCAGATAAATTTGTGAAAAAAACGTCAAATATTAAATTATATATGTAGAAACTTGCAAAAATAACGGCATATATTTGCATATCTTAGGATATTGACGTCTATTTTTTTCGGACAATTTAAAATTAATTTTGACGAATTTTGTTCGATTTTTATCATATAATCACAAAATTTTTAACATATAAACACATAATCAAAAAAAAAAAAAAAAAAAAAAAAAAAAAAAAACATTAAGTTCATGGGTAAAATCAGGGACCCGAAATAACTCTTATTATTTTTTAAATATCCAATAGGTTATGGAAAAAATAACTGAAAAAAATTGGTCCTGTAATAATTATTATAAATTACCCAGAAAATTGTAGTTCTGCCATTAACATTATGAAAGATTATTATTTTTTGGTCTTTGATAACCGTTATGAAAGATTATTATTTTTGCTGGTCTTTGATAACCGTTATGAAAGATTATTAATTTTTTTGGTCTTTGGTAACCATTATGAAAGATTTTTATTCTTATTGGTCTTCTATAACCATTATAAAAGATTTTTATTTTTGCTGTCTTCTATAACCACGCTACAGTTCGCAAATTTTAAGATATTTTTATAAAATTTCGCACACTGACTTATATTTGCACAAGGACGAACTTTTTTTTATTGATTTTGGTAAGGATCCGCAAATTTTTTGATATTTAAAAACAAATATGTACTATGGATTTCAAGAAAAATTCTTGACAAAAAGTACGAAAAAACAGAAGTTAGGAAGAACATGCAAATCAATTAAAATAGATAATAATTCATTCAAAATCAAATTTCGATCTACCAAGGTGAAATACCATTTGGTTTAAAGCTTGAAACAAGAATGTCGATTTTTTGCCATTCGGCCTCCGAAATTGTGTTTTTGAAATGCTTTAAACACAATTCTTTAAAATCTTGAAACAAGTGTAAACAAGCGCTTAAAATTGATGAAAATCTCATCGATTCTAAAGTGAGGGTGAAGAAATCTTAAACAAAAACCGCAACAAATGCAAATATTGCTAGTATTACAAATGGTAATAAAAAGGGTATTTTAAAGAAGCTCTTTTTAGGAATGATTTTTACGAAACTGTTTCATAGATTCTATAAAATGCTTCATTACCTGACGATTTATTGTTTCTTTAAAGAGGTTCATTAATTCTATGAAGCTTTTCATAAACATTGACTGTAACGAAACCTGTTTCATAGATTTTATTAGGAGTGTCATTGGCTGAACTCCAATGAATATTTTCATAAAATTTGTGAAGAAATTCAGTAATGAAATGAAGATAATTCCCTTATAACAGAAACGAAAAAAAGGAAAGAAATTGTTTTTGAATGGATATGGAAGACCGAAAAAAATAAAAATCTTTTGTAATGGTTACGGAAGACCAAAAAAAATTAAAATCTTTTATAATGGTTACAGAAGACCAAAAAAAAATAAAAGTCTTTTGTAATGGTTACGGAAGACCAAAAAAAATTATAATCTTTTGTAATGGTTATGGAAGCCCAAAAAAAACAGAAACAAACTCTAACGGTTACCAAAGACCAAAAAAATATTGGTTATTTGTAACTATTATTCAGAGAGCAGGTTTTAAAAATTCGTGATAAATTATTATTTCAGGATTTTTTCAAATATTGGTTATAACGGTTATGTCCCTGGGTAAAATACATATTTTATACATACATAAGCTTGAGGTCTATTTAAATAAAATTATTTATTTTATTTTCCTTAATCCGATAAGAGTTTAAAATTTCAGATTGTTATTTTTCCCTGCAGAAATCACACAAAGGAGTGACAAAATATCATATTGAAATAAAATAAACACTTTTGGACAAAGTAAAAGGCAAACATTTCCTAAAGTGCATTGACTGAAAAATGGGGTAATAGTTTAATCTTTTGATCACACAAACAAATGTATTAAATAATCCAAGCAAATAAAAATTAAACAGTTTCCGTTCGAAATTTTACTTTTGCCGATACATTTTTCAATCTGCCTTGTTTTTAAAGATCTCGGTTTTCTGTGGTGCCTAATACACAAACATATAAAACTATTTAAAATTGTTTTATTTCAAAGACTGAATCGTCACTAGAAAAAAATCAGCAAATTGTCACTTTGCCAATTTTGGAACAAAAAAAATCGTCAAAATGTCGATAAATTTTTAAATCTGGCAGCCTTATTTTTATTATATATATTTCTTTCGTTGACGGTTCGCTTGCATTTGACACTTAAGGCCATGTCAGATAAAACTTTTGCTTCGCGTTGCGTTACCGATTCGCTTTGACATCTAAGATAAAATATACATACTTATACGAAACATGTCACATAAAGTACTTTCAAAGCGAAGCGAAGCAAAAAGTTAGCCAACTCTCATCTTTTTGCGCGCTTTGACAATTGGCTAGTAAAATTGTCTTTTTTTTTAAATTTTTTTTGCCAATTTCAATTCCAAAAAACCGTCAAATTAAAATGTTAACTTTTATTTTTATAACAAATAATTAAGTGTACAAATTACCAACCACTTTTATAAGTAAACAAACAATGCGTGAGTGTTGTCAAAGTTTTCATTGTGTCATACACCTTTTGCTTTGCGTTTTTCTGCCAAAGGTAGAAACGTCACGCAAAGCGACAAAGTTGTATCTGACACGGCCTTTAATTACTGGAAGTATTCCAGTTAAAACAGAATCTGTGTTGTCTGTTCTCGCATTTAAATGCAGAAACACTTTTTTCTCACAAATCGAGAAACGATGGAATTTTTTGTTTCACACTTAATATGAGAAAATTTGCGATGCGAGAAATACAGAAACGAGCTACAGAACTAAGAAAGTTTTACAGCAAAATCAGGCATTAGACATGGCCAAAAAATGCCAAAAATTATTTAAAAAAATGCTAAAAATAATGCTGAAATTTTGTAAAGATTTTTTTTTAATTTATTACAAGTACGAAATTTTATTCGAAACGAAATATATTTTACTGACTTATTTTTTAACGAAATTGAAATAAACAAATTTTATTCGAAACTAAATACATTTTAGTGATTTATTTTTGAACGAAATGGAAATATATGGTTATATATAAGCAAATGGCAGCATATGGCAAAATAGATACTTTTGAATATGTAGCACAGGTAGTTAAGATTAAATGGTTAATTTAGGGGGCCTGGAAGCCGCTGATATATGCAAAATTTAAACGATTTATTTCTATGATATACATCATTTTTAGATCATTTTAGTTTTTATAGCGTAAGAAAAGTTGAAGCTTTAAAATATTTATTTTTTCAGCAGTTTTGAGCAAACTATTTTTTCAAACATTTACACTATTAAATTATTATCTAAATACAAAGTGAAATTTCCTTGTACTTTTATATGATAATATCTAAGGGCAAATAATATTTACAACCAACATGATAAGGGTATTTCTAATATTTATTCCCTGAATATTCTATTATTTTTAACAAGACAGGTAAGATGTTTCTTCACATAAGAATTATTCATTTTCATACGAAATTTCATTTTAGTCAAAATTTATTATAATTTATAAATTTTTTTTTGTAAAAACTATTCTTCCAAATTTTTAAAATAAATAATGCTAAAAAAGCTAAAATCATTTTCCAAAAATGCTAAATAAAATGCCAAGTGCTAAATGAAAATTTTGCAGCTAAATAAAAATTTTGAATGCTAAATTTAGCTGCAAAAATGGCCACACTGCATGGTAGTGAGAGCTACTTAAAAGTACATTTCGAAATTTTTTTTTTGTTGCAGTTTTTGACGCTAAGATATGTTGCTTTGTAGCGATTTTCATTAGTAAAAGTTGTGAATTAAATTAAATGCGTTTTAATTGTTAAATATGTATATTTTACTTTCAGCAATTTAATTAATTTTTATAAGAAAGTTAAAATTATTATATTCAAAGAAGAAAATTTGTATGGCAAAAAAAAAGTGCTAAACTCATTTTTTAATGGCTAAACATGGTGAAAAATGGCTTAATCTAGCCACTGAATGGCTAAACTGGCAGCACTGTTCCTGATTTTCTTTTATTTATGTTATTCTTTTAGGACAATGCGAATAACTTTAAATATTACCACAAAGTACGTCAATACGCTTCACACTTCTAAGTAAGATTTAAGCTTACCAACATTACCAGTCATGACGTTTGTTGCCAATCCGATCAAATTTTTTAAAGGAATATTTTTTGTTGATAAAAAGTTTTTTATAAGAAGAAAAATTTAAACGGCATCTGACTGGGTCAGATCAAATAAGCTGACAAAAGAGTTTTGCTATGCGAACAGTGGTCCACATAAATATTTTTTCGGTCTGCACGTGCCAGTTGGCAAATAAATAAGGCAGTTCAGTACATAAATAACTATAGACCTATATAAATTGTATTAGTAGTTGATAATACTTGAGAAAATTGTTGTCCAAAGTGTAAAATACGAAATTATAAATAACAACCAGTATGGCTTCTAAAAAGGAAAAAAAATACATGCATATAAATTATAAAAACACTTATTTATTTTTGTTTTTTTAAGAGAGGACTATGTCCTCTGTTTTTTATTTAACTTAAAATTTTTTAGTGCCGGAAGACTATGTCTTCTTGATCGGTCTTTTTTTTATTAAAACTATTTATTATTATTACTTAAATTTCTTAGTGCCGGAAGACTATGTCTTCTTGATCGGTCTTTGTTATTAAAACTATTAATTATTACTAACTACACTTTTTACTTACTAGCTACCTATATTTATTGAGCAGCTAATCATCATATTCAATGTAGACATGTTGTCAGCATTTTAAATAAAAGAAAATAAAAAACTATGAAATTTACTTTAAATATGTCAGCAATTAAATTGCGACAGAGGAAATTGAACTTTAATGAAAATGAAATTTACTTTAAATATGTCAGCAATTAAATTGCGACATAGGAGATTGAACTTTAATGAAATTTACTTTAAGTATGTCAGCAATTGGATTGCGACAGAGGGGTTTGAACTTTAAAAAAAAAAAATAAATATGTTAGTTATTAACTCCTCCCTTCTTAAATTGATTGTCCTCAATCATTTAGAAATACGGAATATTGTTTAGTCTTGGTGGTTTAGTGGGAGTTTCTAGTGCTATTAGTTTAGGGGTTCAATACAGTGTTGCACACTTATTGTCGCCTGAGGCTCGTTATTAGTTTGTGGAATTTGAGATTCCCAAACGATTATTTTCTTGTTTTTAAAGAAAATTTTTAAGCATGCCATGGAAATGATAATTAGACTGAGGACACCAGAAATTGACCATCCTCCAATGTTCAAGTGTCTTTGGATAGTTGAAATTACTTCCGTATTATTAATCTGTAGATCGTTAAGAGCTTCGAGTGACAAGAAATTAATATGGTCGCTTTCAAAAGGAGCGGGCTGCATTAATGCGTGGATGATTTGTAAGGGTGAGGCTTCTATATTACTAAAAGTCCTATTGTTAATTTTAATAGTGCTGTTATGAAATTTGATAAGAAGCGTTCCAGATATGTTTCTACGCGTTTCATCAATATAAATTGATGTGTTACAATTATTTACTAAGATAACGCCGGACTCAATCTCTTCGATTAATGGGATATGATGATTGTTGCTCGTTACGCATGTAGAGTTTTGACTACTTATAATATTATGAATACATTTGGTATTAGAAATATTCTTTATTTTGTTTTCTTTACAAATTCTTATATTATTATATTTTTCACAATCATTTCTTACACCATATATAGTTTTTTCATTTTTTAAAATCTGCTTAAATTCTAGATTAATTACAGAGTTACCTTTTATTACCGGTCTTAAAATAACGTTTTCGTAAGTTTCTTTTTTTGTTAAGGGAATCTTGACCAAATAAAATATTTTTTTATTAGTACTGTATAAGACAGATACTTTGGCAAATTGGAGTGCCTCTTCGAGGCTTACAAATACAATATTTTCTTTTCTAATTTTACTTGTAGCAATTTCAATTTCTTTTTTATCTAATATTAATGGGTTAACAATTCCAAGCTTCGCCCATTCAATTCCATTCTGAATATTTATTAGCTCCTCTTTAACTAGTCTTACTCTATTCTGTAAACTTATAACTATTTCGTTTTCTAATAATACATCTTTCCTTATTACATTTGAAATTTTATTTACTACGTCTGTTAGGTTTTTTAATCTTTTATTGAAAGCTTCGTTAACGTACACTTGTTTATTATTATTTTTATTTAGATCATTTATATTACTAGCTATTATTTCGAAATCGTCGTGATCCGGGGATCCTGCGACATATTTCCAAATAGTACCTATGGCATTTATTGCTCTTTTATTTTTTATAGAGGGTGTTATATTTTCTAAAATATTTTCAGTAAGGCTTAATTCATGGATACAGGTTATGGTGATTTGGGATGTTTTGTTGGATAAATGTGTGGGTATTGGAAATGGATATTGCATACTGTGCCAGATCTATTGTATGTAAAATAGTAAAAGTTCCTTGTTGAATTTTTGCTGTACCTCCATTGATTGTTACCACGTACGAAGAAGTGTAATCCAAAATTTGGACTTCAGTTTTTGCAAATGTTAAATAAAATCTGTAAAGGTAATTTATTCTCTCTTAATATTACTTTTATAAACAATTCTGCCTGTCATTGTTAAAACGGTGGAGTTTCTATCTTCTTTGACTATTTCTTTTTTATACCTTGGAGTCAGTTTTGAACCTAGTCTCTTATTAACTCTGACAAAGATTTCTTCTCCTGGTGAATAAGTTTTTATTTCGTGCCTATTTTGATTATGGTAGTCTAAGTCCTGTTTCTGTTTTTCTGTTAAACGACTGATGATTTCTTGTTTGTCCAAAATTGCTTTGTTTGGATCATTACTTGAATTTCTGTTAAAAAATATATCTATCGGTTTTCTACCGGCGGTGGAATGAATTGACCTTTTATACTCGTGTATTGCTCTGGTAAGTAAGTCATGAAAAGTAGTGTGGAGTTTGTCTGGTTTTAAGCATCTCATAATCTCTGAAAGAGTGGAATGAAATCTTTCTATTTGACCGTTAACAGAACTAGAGTAGGGTGGTGTAGTGTAGGTTTCGATGCCAAATTGATCTTTAAGAAGAAAGTTTATTGATACGGAATTTAAGGATTTTTCATTGTCTATGACTATGGACTTAGGGATACCAAAGGCTAAAACTATTTCTTTTAACGGTTCTTTAATATCTTCTATTGCCCTAGATTTTAAAATTTTGACTAAAGCGTATTTTGAAAATTTGTCTATTGCTGTTAGTACAAGATTTCCTTCGGTAGAGTAAATGTCAATATGGATGATTTCTCCAGGATTTTGTGGAATTGGTGTGGGTTGGAATTGTGGTTTATTAGGACGACGATCATATTTTTGTTCTCTGCAGACTTGACAATTTTTAACAATTCTATTGGATTTTTCTGTCATTTTTGGGAAATAGAAATCTTTCTTTATTTGCTCTCTATTTTCTTTAGCATTTCTGTGGGCTCTTCTGTGTTCTTTGATTAAGACCTCCTCTTGTTGTACATCATTAGTTAATTCTTTGACCTGTGACTGTGTGAATATTATTTTATAGTTTATGAAATGTTCGGAATAAAATTCTTGAATTACTCCCATTATTGGTTCAGTAGTAAATAGTCCATTAATTACGCTAGGATTAAGATATTTTTTTAGAATCGAAATTAATATTTTTTTGGTGTAGTACGGTTTTTTTATTATATGCCTATGATAAGTTGGAAAGGGAATTTCGAATTTGTAGTTATCATGGTTGTCTATTAAAATATGGATTTGGTTTTTGAAGACGTTTATAGGACATTCCACTGCTGGTATTTTATTGTCTGATGAACTTTCATCGCTATGTTGGGTTGCTGTCATTGAATGTATCTGTGGTGGCCTAGAGAGTGCATCTGCTACTACGTTTGTTTTACCGGGTTGATATCTGAGTTCATAATCATATTCCTCTAAGATTGCTTTCCATCTCTTCATCTTGCTGTTAGTATTTTTACTACTAAGAGCATATGTCAAAGGTTGGTGGTCTGTAAATATGATTACCCTTCGGGATCCGTACAGATAGTTTCTCAGAGAATTTAACGACCAAATTATAGCCAACATTTCTTTCTCATTGGTGGCGTAATTTTCTTCTGTTTTACTTAGTGTTCGAGAAAGAAAGGTTATAGGCTTTTTATTTTGCGATATGACTGCACCGATTGCGTAGTCTGAAGCATCTGTCGTTAACTCGAAACATTTTTCGAAGTCAGGGTGAGAGAGAACTATATCACTAGAGATTAACGAGTTTTTTAATTTTTGAAATGCATCCATAGCATTCTGGTCTAAAGATATTTTTGCATTTTTGGAGGCGTTTTTTGAGATGCGTCCTTCCTCCCCTCTTAAAAGGGATGTCAGGGGCTTAGCAAGTTTCGCGTAATCTTGGATGAAGCGCCTATAATAACCTGACATGCCTAGAAAGCTTCTTAAATCTTTTAGAGTTTTTGGGGTTTGTATTTAGGCTATTGCTTCTACTTTTTGTTTGTAAGCTTTTATTCCTTCTGTTCCTACAATAAATCCTAGAAATTCAATTTCTGTTTTTAAAAATTCACATTTGTCGAGCTGTATTTTGAAGTTTGCGGATTCTAATGTTTCAAATATTTTGTATAGATTTTCAAAGTGTTCTTTTTCAGTTTTGGAAAATATAATTATGTCGTCTATGTAGACATAACATATTTTACCTATGTGGTCCCTTAGAACGTCATCTAATGTTCGTTGGAAAATTGATGGCGAGTTTTTTAATCCAAATGGAAGTCGGACGAATTCAAATTTTCCGTTATTAACCGAAAATGCAGTTTTCTCTATATCGCTTTCTTTTAAGGGAATTTGGTTTTTATTTTTCCCTAAATTCGCCAGAACTTCGTTAATTTCTGGGATAGGGTATATATCGGCTACAGTGATCGCGTTCAGCTTTCTGTAGTCAATGACCATTCTGAATTTTTTTTCGCCGGATGCGTCCATTTTTTTCGGGACAATCCAGACGGGTGCGTTGTAAGGTGATCTAGAAGGTCTAATTATACCATCGCTTAAAAGTTCATTTATTTGTTTTTCAACCTCGTTTTTGAGTGCCATGGGATAAGGGTATGATTTAGAATATATTGGTGAGTCGGATGTGGTTCGAATCTCTCCTTTGATTCGAGAAGTAAATGTAAGTTTTTTATTAGGGTCTTTGAATAAATTGGGATGATTATTTATAATTTCTTCTAATTGAGATTTTTGAGCCTCGTCCATATGACTAGTTCTAAATTCCATTTTGTTTACGGATTGGGAAATTTGTTGGTGAATTTTGATTTTGATTTTGTGATTTATTAACATGTATTTTTCTTTAATATGTATTATTGCGTTTAATTCCTGTAGGCTGTCATGGCCTAAAATACCATGAAATGATTTTAAAGAGGGTAAAATATAAAATTTAATAGGATGATTGGGTAAATTAAACAGATTCGCAAATGTATGCTGTGTGATTTTAATATCGCCAGAAACTGAATTGGCAAAAAAAGGTTTTACGTTTTGTTTAGGATTGCTAACGAGAGATGATTGGATGTAATTTTTATTAATCCCTGTGTCTATTAAGATTTTTAGGATCTGACCATTCTTCGCCCTACATTCGAAGTAAGGTAGCGAAGAGTATGTTAACCTAAAAAATGAATGTCAGTTAAATCTTGTGTAGGGGTTTCGTATTGTTGATCCTATTGATTTAAAGAATCAACGCATTTTTCCATATCTTCATTTTGCAGTTGCTGGTAGTAGTAGGCTTCATAATTTTCAGGTTGAGATTCTTCAGATGCTATTATATTGTCGAAATTTTGCTGTTCGGTTTGTATGTGGAAATTTCGTTGTTGTTTAATTTTTCTTTAATTTTTCGTTAATATTTCTTGTTTGTACCGACTGATCAATTTCCATAGGTTGGGGTTTAGGTTCTGCCGGTCTTGGCGGTTGAAATTGGAATTGTTGTCGCATTTGGTGATGCGGTTGAAACGTTGGTTGAGGGTTATGGTAAGGAAAGGGCTGTTGATTTTTAAATGTATTTTGTTGCGTACTGTTCATAGGGGTATTATTTTTGGTAGAGTGTTGAAATGTTAATTCTGGGTAAAATGGTCTATTATAATTTTGTGTGTTTAGATTACGCATTGGAGAAGGTGGTGGCTGCTGCCGATATTTATAGTTTTGGTGTTTATTCGCGTATTCCGATCTATAATGTTGGTTCTCCAACTTCAGGCAAAGATGTAGTGCCTGTGGAAGATCTGAAGGTTCACGAATTCCTAGGAGTCTCGGTGGATCTCCGTTTAAGCCTCTTATAAAAGTATCGAGGGCTTTGTCTCGATATGTCTGAGTCAAAAGTCGCAAAGACTCTTGCCCCATTTCCATGCAGCCAATTTTATTCAAAATTAAGGATAGGTGTGAATAGACTTGTTGATAAAAGATTTGGGTAGTGTTTCTTCCTTGGATAAGTGAGGTCATTTGATATTCTAACGTGCCTAAGTCACGTTTGTCAGCGTAATGTAGGGTCAAACATCTTACTATACTATTCCAGTCTAGTGGCGTGTTATACGACTCTAACGCAATGTCTGCATTCCTTATTACTTTATTTCTAATTACGCTTAGGATTCCGTAGTATTTTGGAGTTCCTTTCATTGAGTCGTAGATTTGTAGAACCCTATCGACACTTTTTTCCAGGAGTTAAATTCGGAGGGGTTTCCGGAAAATTCTCTCAAACTTCTTACTATGTCCGGTATTTTATCTAAGTCGTGTAAATTCTCCCTGTATCTTTCCTCTATGGTTTGGTCATTTCCGTAATTTATGTCCGCGTTGGGGTTTATGATAGACTGCACAATACTCCTACACTTTTGTGCGCAAATGAAAGCTATCCTATTCTCTAATTCGTTATTCATTCGAAAATTGTGTGGCTCAACTGATGGGTTTGAGATTGGTTCGGGATTAGGAGTGTTAAGGACAGGTGGTCTAATTAGGTTGTTTTGATTAGCCATTTTGAAAATAATATAGAAATTTTATTTTTATTTATAACAAAGATTTTTTTTTTATTTTTACGTTCCTAGTTTTTACTAAAGTAAGAATCTTTTGCTTAAAATATTTCTTAAAATGTTAACTTACAAAATGATTAGAACTGCCTTCATGTTTAAGCTGTTGCTTTACTGATGAAATTATTAATGTTGTGCTGGTGTTGATTTTATTTTTAAGTAAAGATGATTTTCAACGGGTTAAAGCTGATTAATCTTCTAAAGGATGTCGGGCTTCTATGTTGAGTTTCGTGTTGATGTTGATTTTTATGTTGTTTACGTATTTTTTATTTTGGTAATGTTTATAAAGTTTTTATAAATTGTTAAATCGTTTATTATAAGTTTTTATTAATTTTAAGTTGTTTTCTTAATTTTTCATTGTTGTAGTTCTTATTATTATTGTTTTTGTTTTGTAGTACTTTTTACCAGTTTCATTTAACTTAACTAAATCACTTAACTAGAACCGTTCCGATTGCACGAATTTTTTCCGTTTTACTTTTCGTTACTAAGGATTCGGTACAATTCTATAAACGAACGGGTGCCTGCGGACGGACACGTACAGGCTAAGGTTCCGTGGTATATCCTTTTTTTATACCAGGCTGCTCGGGCGCCAATTATAAAAACACTTATTTATTTTTGTTTTTTTAAGAAAGGACTATGTCCTCTGTTTTTTATTTAACTTAAAATTTTTTAGTGCCGGAAGACTATGTCTTCTTGATCGGTCTTTTTTTTATTAAAACTATTTATTATTATTAACTTAAATTTCTTAGTGCCGGAAGACTATGTCTTCTTGATCGGTCTTTGTTATTAAAATTATTAATTATTACTAACTTAAATTTCTTAGTGCCGGAAGACTATGTCTTCTTGATCGGTCTTTGTTATTAAAATTATTAATTATTACTAACTACACTTTTTACTTACTAGCTACCTATATTTATTGAGCAGCTAATCATCATATTCAATGTAGACATGTTGTCAGCATTTTAAATAAAAGAAAATAAAAAACTATGAAATTTACTTTAAATATGTCAGCAATTAATTGCGACATAGGAGATTGAACTTTAATGAAATTTACTTTAAAAGTGTCAACAATTAAATTGCGACAGAGGAAATTGAACTTTAATGAAAATGAAATTTACTGTAGCATACGTAGCATTCATTGCTTGCGTTATTGCCGACAAGAATATTTTTGGTTGTTTAAATATAAAAGAAGATCATATTACACAACGATCAGTACTATATGCATTGTACAGCGACTATGCTGATTACAGTAAGCAAATCTGAGAATGTTCAGTCAGACTGACATAACACCCACTGTAAGCATTATTAAACAGTCAACACACTTGTTGTTGTATACTGATCGTTGTGTCGCACATTGCAAATCTAACCAAAAGTACTCTGTCCCTTGCTATGTCTTCCACTGTATATAAATTTGCTTAATCAGCAATTAAGTACTATAAATAAGGTTCGATTTTAATTAATAAAACAATTCTTTGCTTAACACCCTAGAGAGCTTTCAAGCAGCTCTTGCAAAGAAATAATAAATCAAATAAAAACAATTTGTTTTATTTACATGGCGATCCTGCCATATTTTTGGAGTGCTTAGAAATAAGCACCCAAAAAGAAAAAAAAATAATAATAATAATAAAAAGAAGATCCTTCAATATTTTGAAGAGGGGTAACACGCCGAGTTACCCGAAGGAGATAGTAATGAATCAACAAAAGCCTGGACCGCAACCAATAACTATAGAGCAATACCGGGCCAGACAAAACAGAACAAGTAAGACCCCTGAAAAGCTCAATATACCGGTAACTAAACCACCAAAAATAAGAGGGGGCTATCTGGTAAACAAAAGAAGGCAATTGGCACAATTAAAAAGATTGGTCAACTCAACACCACCGCCACCTTGGAATATTTCATCGGAAGTATGGATAAAAATCAGCAAAATAGAAGAAGAAATCCAACTGCATAAACTTGCAAAAACAATATAATATTTTTTTATCAACAGAGTGCATACCAGTTGTGCACCTGCAGGGAACGGAGGCGACTTCGCCCATGTTCACAAATTTTTTTTTTCTCCTTCCTTGTCTTTCATAAGTATTTAGACAAAAAGAGAAATATGCTTTAATATTTCCAAAAAAAAAAAAAAAAAAATAATAATAATAAATATATATGTATATTAATTCTCTTAAGAAAAAAAAAAAATGTTTTTAAAATATCTACAAATATGGGAAACACAGATCAAAAAGTCGAAAATCCCAATGCTAATGTAATAAATGAGGTAGTAGTCGAAAGCAGAAAACTAGACCTAACACAAATTCAAATTTGCCTAATTTTGATAACAGTAGTTACCTTCATAAATTCGGCTCTGAAGATATACTCTATGCATAATAAAAAATTAAAGAAAAGATATCTAAGTAGAGCTAATGATTTAGATAAAGTATAAATCAATGGATAAATGGGAATTGATACGTAGGATTATCGATACCGAAAAAGAAAATTTTAAAAGGGCTTATAAGTGTATAAACAAAAACACATATGTAAAACCAGAAACAGTCAGGAAACATTTAAACACAATTATTAATTCATTGGAAATAATTAGAGAAGTAATACACAGGAATAATGAAAAACTCACAAAGGAACACAGAAATATAGTGTTAGAAATTTATTGGAATTTAAGGGATCAGTTATTAAAGATACTTGATAAATATAAAATAAATCAACCAGTATCACATTCAATTGATCACCCATTTCAAATCGATACAAACATCATACTAGTCTCTGGTAGTAGCGAAAAATTAGACCCAGTCTCCGAAGGAGAAACAGATTCTGATTCCGATAATTTCTCAAAATACAATAAAATGACACAAACGGTCGTAGAATTCCTAAATACCGCCCCAAGGCTAATTTGTGACTTTGACGGCAAACCCGAAAACCTACGTACTTTCTTGGATTGGCTCCATTTAATAGACTCTCTTAAAGAAACCCACGAGCAGGTTGCAGTCTCACTTATAAAGACCAAAATAAAAGGAACTGCTAGAAATTTAATAACTACCGAATCAACAATCACTGATATTATTTCTAAACTGACTAGTTCAGTAAAAGGCGAATCAGTTGAGGTATTGTCCGCCAAAATTATGAATATCAAACAAAATAATAAAACTGCAAACATTTATTGCTCAGAAATAGAATCACTTACAAAACTATTGGAAAACGCATACATATCAGATGGTTTGTCATGCGATTTGGCAAATAAATACTCTACTCATGTTGCTGTAAAGGCGCTAACCAAAAATTGCACCATAGATAAGGTAAAACTTATCATGGAAGCCGGCCAATTCAACAGCATGAATGATGCAATATCAAAGTTTGTCAATAGTTGCACTGAGGCAACTGGCCAACAAAACACCATCTTATATTACAAACGGGAAAAAAGTAAATTCTACCGCGGAAATAATAGAAAATTTTTTAGAGGAAATAATTACCAAAGAAATAATAATGGTAATAACAACAATAGCAATAACAATAATAATCACAGTAACAATTCAAATAGAGGCTATAATAACAGACAAAGCAATAACCGTAGAAATTTCGTCCGAGTAACTAACTCCAATGAAAATGATTCGGAAAACCCGAACACTCCCCTAAGATCAAGTCAGTAAATAGAAGAGTGTATAACCTTAACCTTAACTTCAGCAGTTTCATTCAAATTCAACTAGATATAGTCAACACCATGGTAACACTATTAGTAGACACCGGAGCAGATGTTTCCCTAATCAAACATAAATATACATTTAAAAGAATAAATACATCCCATACTACAACACTTACTGGAATAGGAAAAGGGAAAACGAAATGTATTGGTACAACATTTTTTGATTTAAAAACTAATAATTTTTTGATACCACACAATTTCCACGTGGTAGATGATGAATTCCCAATACCTTGCGATGGAATTATTGGCATGGATTTTATAAAGAAGTTTAATTGCATTCTTGAATTTAACAAAGATATAGATTATTTCATACTAAGACCAAGTAACATAACACAACAGATAGT
This sequence comes from Pollenia amentaria, assembly GCA_943735925.1. Taxonomy (NCBI): domain Eukaryota; kingdom Metazoa; phylum Arthropoda; class Insecta; order Diptera; family Polleniidae; genus Pollenia; species Pollenia amentaria. Next base: position 111,514,451 of record OX031006.1, on the reverse strand, counting down.
AATACCAATAATTAATACATGTAATGAAGATATTACTTTACCACCAAGATCTGAAGTAATACGCCAAATAAAACTTTCATCCACTACCAAAGAAATATTGATACCCAATCAGGAACCCTATCCTGGTATTTTTGTAGCCAGTACATTAGTAAATACTGAAAATGCATTTATAAGAATACTCAATACTAATACTACAGTAAATACCCTAAATCAGAGTAAAATTCTAACAGAAGATGCCAGTAATTATGAAATAATCAAGCATGATTCTCCTGATAAACATAGAAAAACGGAAATATTAAACCAAATGAAGAAAAATTTTCCTGAAGAATTTAGTAAAATATTAACAGAACTATGTTCCGAATACAGCGATATTTTTGGATTAGAATCAGAAACTATTACAACTAATAACTTTTATAGACAACAGTTAAGGATAAAGGATACGGAACCGGTATACATTAAGAACTACCGTATACCACACACACATAAGGAAGAAATCAAAAAACAGGTAAACAAATTGATAGATGATAAAATAATAGAACCATCATATTCTGAATACAATAGTCCGATTTTGTTAGTTCCAAAGAAATCCCTTCCAAATTCTAAAGAGAAAAGATGGAGATTAGTGATTGACTATAGACAACTCAACAAGAAATTAGTTGCAGATAAATTTCCATTACCCAGAATAGATGATATATTGGATCAACTTGGTAGAGCTAAATATTTTTCTTGTTTGGATTTAATGTCCGGATTCCATCAAATAGAACTGGAAAACGAGTCTAGAGATCTAACTTCATTCTCAACTAGCGAAGGTTCATACAGATTCACCAGACTACCATATGGCCTAAAAGTAGCACCAAATTCATTCCAAAGAATGATGACAATTGCTTTTAGTGGTCTAAGACCTGATCAAGCTTTCCTTTACATGGATGACTTAGTCGTTCTAGGTTGTTCAGAGAAGCACATGCTCAGAAATCTAACAGACGTTTTCAAATTATGTCGCAAAAACAATCTCAAATTACATCCTGAGAAATGTTCATTCTTTATGCACGAGGTAACCTACCTTGGCCACAAATGCACCGATAAGGGAATACTCCCAGATGATACTAAATATTCAGTAACCAAGAACTATCCAAAACCCAAAGATGCTGATAGCGCAAAGAGATTTGTCGCTTTTTGTAACTTTTATAGGCGATTTATCATGAATTTTTCAGAATATTCAAGACATCTTACTTAATTATCAAAAAAAGGTGTACCATTTGAATGGACAAAGGAATGCGATATTGCTTTTAACTATCTTAAAAAGTCTTTAATGAAACCAATATTATTGCAGTATCCAGATTTCAAAAAACAGTTCTGCGTAACAACAGATGCAAGCAAACACGCTTGTGGCGCCGTACTTACACAGGAATATAACGGAAAACATTTACCAATAGCATACGCCTCAAGAAGCTTCACAAAAGGAGAAGGAGAAGACTGCCATACATTGGGCCATAAAACATTTTAGACCATATATCTATGGAACACATTTTTTGGTACGAACGGATCATAGACCGTTATCATACCTATTTTCTATGAAGAATCCAAGCTCTAAGCTGACCAGAATTAGACTTGATCTTGAAGAATATGATTTTGAAATTGAATATCTTAGGGGAAAAGATAACCACATTGCAGACGCATTATCGCGTATAACAATAAATGAATTAAAGAAATTAAATACTGAAAATGAAAACATACTTAGAATAATTACTAGATCAATGAGTAATAAGACGCAAAATACGGCAGAAAGTAAAAATATAAATCGGCATCAATTAAATGAAAATAAAAAGCACAGTATATATGTACCAATTAAGAACACTGACGTCAGAAAATACTATAAATTAAAGATGACCCCTGTGAGATGTTACATTAAACGAGGAAAATCTATAATTGCATATATACCAATCAATGATTTGTTTATTAATGGGAAACTCGACTTAGGACGATTTTTCCCAAGGCTCGAAGAAGTAGTCTGTAATTAATAAATTTTCGAATTTATCTCTATTAATGAATTCAAACAAATGGGCATTAAAAAATTGAATCATACTTATATAAAAGTAGCGCTACTGAATGAGGTGACCAGAATTGATAACAAAGCCGAAACTATCCAAGATGTTATGAGACGATACCATGATGACCCAGCAGAAGGAGGTCACTGCGGTATATCAAGAACATTAAACAAAATTAAAAGATATTATTATTGGAAGAATATCACAAAAGACGTAACAAAATACGTTAAATCATGCCAAAAGTGTCAAACAGCAAAGACTACAAAACATTTAAAGAGTCCGATGATATTAACACCAACGCCTGCAAAACCATTTGATATCGTATTAGTGGATACTATAGGTCCATTACCAAAATCTTATAATGGAAATGAATATGCAGTTACTATTATATGCGATATGACGAAATATCTCGTGACAATACCAATACACGATAAAAGTGCTAAAGCAGTTGCAAAAGCAATATTTGAGCATTTCATTCTTACTCATGGTCCGATGAAGACGTTCATTTCAGACATGGGTACAGAATACAAAAATTCTATATTGACAGAAATATGTAATCTTCTTAAAATAGAAAAACTCACTTCAACTGCTCACCATCATCAAACAATGGGAACAATAGAAAGAACTCATAGAACTTTTAATGAATACATAAGATCTTACATATCTGTTGACAAAGACGATTGGGATGAATGGCTTAGGTACTTCACGTACTGCTTTAATACAACCCCATCGTCGGTACACAATTACTGTCCATATGAATTAGTTTTTGGAAGACTTCCAAACGAATTTCAAAAATTTAATGATATAGATAGAATTAGTCCATTATATAATGTAGACGATTACGCTAAAGAGGTAAAATTTAGACTAGAAGTAGCACATAAGAGGGCCCGAGATATGCTAGATAGATCTAAGTTAATACAAAAATTTAATTACGATAAGGATATATTAGACTATAATTTCAAAATAGGAGATTTAGTTTTACTTCAAAATGAAACAGGGCACAAATTAGACCCACAATATAAAGGACCGTATAAAATTAAAAAATTAAATTTAAGAAATAATGTAACTCTAGTCGATAAGAAAACAAATAAAGAGCAAATAGTTCATAAGAATAGACTTAAGATTTATAAACAAAGAAAAGAAATATAATAATAATATAACCTAATATAACCCAATATAATACAAAATTTTTTTAGCATAAACATAATTATAAGTCAATAATAAAGTTTGTATACATACATTCCTAAGTACAAATATCATTATTGTATAATTAAAATTTTATGTCTTTTTTTTGTAAAAGAATGCTCATACAACTTTGTTATATAAGCATTCTTCCGTAAAAAGGGAGGTGTAGCATGCGTAGCATTCATTGCTTGCGTTATTGCCGACAAGAATATTTTTGGTTGTTTAAATATAAAAGAAGATCATATTATACAACGATCAGTACTATATGCATTGTACAGCGACTATGCTGATTACAGTAAGCAAAGCTGAGAATGTTCAGTCAGACTGACATAACACCCACTGTAAGCATTATTAAACAGTCAACACACTTGTTGTTGTATACTGATCGTTGTGTCGCACATTGCAAATCTAACCAAAAGTACTCTGTCCCTTGCTATGTCTTCCACTGTATATAAATTTGCTTAATCAGCAATTAAGTACTATAAATAAGGTTCGATTTTAATTAATAAAACAATTCTCTGCTTAACACCCTAGAGAGCTTTCAAGCAGCTCTTGCAAAGAAATAATAAATCAAATAAAAACAATTTGTTTTATTTACATTACTTTAAATATGTCAGCAATTAAATTGCGACATAGGAGATTGAACTTTAATGAAATTTACTTTAAGTATGTCAGCAATTGGATTGCGACAGAGGGGTTTGAACTTTAAAAAAAAAAAAAATATGTTAGTTATTAACTTATATAAACTAGGGAACTCGGCAATGTTGTTTTACTTGATATTGGTGATGGAATACCAAAAGGTAAAGCACTCGACATAGAAGAATCATCCCCTGTTGATGGATTTAATTCTGCTTTAACTGGAACTAATCAATACAAAGATATAGAACATTAGGACAAATGAGTGCTTAAGTTAACATATGTATACATGTCGTGGTACTATATATTGACTTTAGTAAATCCTTCGACACACTATTCCATAGTTCGATGATACACATTTTAGATAAAAATGGAATAAGAGGAAGAGTTTTTGACTGGTTCAAAAGTAATCTCGGGAATATTGTTTAAATATTATGTAGTATAATTAGTATTGTGGTATTATGTAGTATATGCAAATGAAAAGATGAAGTGCTACGAAGAATGTGCAACCTAAGTAGGGCTGCCAGTTCTGAAATCAGTACATAAGAGAAAAAATATCAGTTCAATTGAAAAAAACAGTAGGTACATATAATTTGTAATAATATAAAATTGCATATTAATAGCTTAAAAAGCTTTAATCTTTTTTAAAACAATACATGAATCCATTTTTTTATTTTAACCGCGACAAAATTTAATTAATAAAACAACTTTTTTTAAGGAAATAATTAGATTCTGTATATATTTATAGCGGGAATACAAGATGAATAACAAAAACCTAAAACACAACAATTTGTTAAAAATTCGATTTCTAATTTCTTGTTAGCTACTTATTTTAATATTTTGCTAAGAAACATTAATTTTATTAAAAGCAAAATTTGAGTTCATTAAGTATGTTGGTTGGTACTAAACGGGTCAATGTCAAAATTTTGCTGTTTTGAGTTAATCGTTGCAATAGGTGTATTTTCTTAAGCTACGGCCACACCTAGCAAATAGTTGACGAAAAAAAGTGACCAACATGGGAACTAAAATTTTATTTCCTTTATTCTATTATATATTTTTAATATATGTATGTAGGTCAACATAAAATTAAATAAAAGTAGTTTTTTGCAATATGTACCCGCATAATTAATTTAATTTTGTAAGTAAAAGGTCATGCCGAATTTCTTTTATTTTGCGGAAACAGCCAATGTCTAATTTGCTAGCCAATTTCACTAAGAACTCTTCTATAAAAAAAACTCAAATTTCAATTTTCTCAAAAATGAATTATTTTACATTGGACTTTGTAGCACCAAGCCACATATATAAGGACAAAAATGTTAAAAAAACTAATTAAACACTTGAAGTAACGAAGCTTGTTATGTATTTATCTTTAAACTAATTTAAAAAAAAAACATTTTTAAAGTGATTTATAACTAATTATTATTATTAATTGTAATTACTGCAGAAAGCACAATCGTTTTTCTTATACTATAGATTTTTATGAATAATATATTTACATATGTATGGACATAAATATTTAAGTACAAAGTTAGAAGTTACAAATATTTCTGGCCTTTTTGTACATTGTCAGTCTTCATGAAATTGTTAAACTCATTACAACGTTTGTCCTTATCTGCAACTCACTTTCTAGGTTTTATATTAGGAGCCTATTTCTCTCTATTTTCCACTTTGAAACTAAAGATTCGTTCTGTAAAAGCGTTTGAATGTGGAATAGAAGAAATAAAATTAAACATTTTAAATTCGTAAACGCACCTCCATAAAAATATATTTCCATTTTGCTTATACTGTCTTCTCTTTTCGTACTGACTCAGCAAAAACCTTTAATGTTAAGAACTCATCGATAAGTACATTCATATTAATATTTGTATCGCAAACAATTTGACAATATGACAAAAAAAATTATATACTTAAAAACAGTACATTAATGAAAAAACAGTACATTTGCGCACTGACATGCTTCTAATACATAAATAAGTACTTTAAACAAAAAACAGTACATGAACTGATAAAAAGAACCCTAACAACCCTAAACATAAGCATATGAAGACGATACTGCTTTGGGGTTGCTGACAAAAAAATTGAAAATTTCAACTAGATATTGCAATTTAAAGGAGTCACGATAATAGCTTGATAATACATGCAAACAAAACAAAAATCGTGCCCATTAAACCACCTCATCTTGCTGACTCATGTATTAAATTGAAGTTTTGTAGCACAAAACTTTTACATAACAATCGGGACTAATTTTTGAAATGCCCGGGTTTTTCGGGATTCGGGTTCAATGTGTTTTTTTAAGATACCACTTTTTTAAATAAACAACACTTTATTTATGAATATTAAAAAAGGTTTTATATACAAAACAAAATTTTTAAAAGAATAAAACATAACAAAACAATTAATTTTATGCATATGTACGTATATAACACTGGCTTCACCCATGATCAAGCTGATCAGATTCCGAAAAAAGCTTGAAACAAATAAACGTATCTCTCAGTTTTTCTAGATCAATTCATTTCGCCAGCAATTTGCAAGCAATTCAAGTTTTAATGTGAATTAAGTTGTGACGACAATAATACACGGCAAAGAGTACTCCCTCATCGATCTTGATAGCTAAGTTAAAAACTCTAACACTATGTCGGCATAGTGCAGTGTACCTCCAGGGTCAAAGCTAGATTCATAATAAATAATTTAAGTACACGTAGAAAAAAAATATGGTTGGAGGCAACCATATTCAAAGAGCAACATACTATGGTTGGATTTAAACAATGCTAATGTTTTTAAGTGCCCACGATTTGGTAAAATTTAACCATATTGTGGTTAAATATGAAACACCTTAATTAAAAATAACCATATTATGTTAAAATAGGAACATAACATGATTAAAATTAACCATAATTTGGTTAAAAGTAAACACGATTTGGTTAAAATTTCCCACGATTCGGTCTAAATTAGCCATACTATGGTTTAATATGAGCATAAATTGGTTGAAATTTAGCATAATTTGGTCAAAAGGAATTATAATATGGTTAAACCCATAATTTGGTTGAAATCAACCATAGCTTGTCAAAAATAATTATTATATGGTGAAAACTAAACATAATATGGTAAAAAGTAAATATAATTTTGTCAACTTTAATTATTATATGATAAAAAATAACCATAATCTGGTCAAAACTAATTAGAACATAATTAAAATTAACAACAAATTGGTCAAAAGTAATTATAATATGGCTTTAACTAACCATATTATTGGCGATTTTGTTTAATACTTACCATAATATTGTCTTTATTTACTTCAATAATATAAGTTAACAATAATTATAAATATAATTTTCCTTTGGATATTCATTTTTTTATAAATTAAATTTTTTTATCATCAATATGTGTATAAATACATATATACATATGTAATTCTAATTTTTTAAATACAATGAAAAAGTTTGAGGTATTAATATATATTTACATTAATGTACAAACCTATAATCACTTACATTACACTAACAAATGCATGAAAGTTGGACTTCAAGCTTACTTTTCTTTCTTGACGTTGCACAGTGGCGCCCGTAGAGCAAACGAGGTTGCAAAAATCAAAATTTTCATGAGCGCCGACGAAGTTTTGAATAAACCAATGTTATAGGAAACTTTTTAACGATTTCAAATATGCCACTCTTAATAATATCACATTTTTAGTTTAGAAGATATAACCGTTCAAAGTTGACCGACTTTCGGTTTTCAAAAAAACACACAATTTTTAGTCAATTTGTTGCGATTTCAGGTGTAATATCACGAAAAATAGGTAACGAATCGCCTTATTTTTTGTTTGTATTGATTGATGTATTTATTAAATGTATAATGATAAAAATAAAATTAACTGTTTGCTTTGTGTTTCTCCTGGTAAATTACTATTTAAAAACTATCCGTTTTTTCACTATTTTTCAAATTTGACGGAAAATAAAAAAAATCTATATTTTTCTATATTTGCCATATTTGCAAAACCTGTTCTTTGATTATTTCTTGACATAATTCAAAAGGTTTTATCTGCCCGTACGTGCCCGTTTGGCTTCTAAAGGTAAAAAAGGTTAACAAGACATGGTTGCAGAAATTGTATGGCGTCCATCCCTTATATGTTTTGACTGACAGTAGTTTGATCTAATAGTTTGAAAAAAAACTACTCATTGAAATTAGCAGGTACGTACCTCACTTAAACAATACTTTGGCGTTCAAATGGTCAAGAACAATATTGACTATTACTGAAACCATTAAACTGTACTGAAAACATGGCGTTGAACAATTTAAGATTATTTGAACTGCTTAGAAAGTCAACCACACCAAAGTTTTTCACGGAAGCTGCTTTAGAAGAACTTGATAGCTTATACGGAAATATTGAGAGAAGCTAAATTATAAAAAATAATTTTTATCTGATATATGCAAATATTAAGGCAAAATGGGTGAAATCTAATCGAACCATTCAGAACTTCAACTCCAAATACGAGGATTGGCTTAATGAAGACACCATCCTGGATATATTGGCAGTAGATAAACCCACCACATCAACCAGAGGAGCAAAAGGAAGGCAAAAAAAAAGTATTGAGGAGTGTTCAATTTTCACAAGAAAGAGGAAACTTGCCGATGCCACCAATGACTTGACCACGAAGCATTTATCGGACGCGCTGTCTATTAAATATACAAAGGATAGTCAAAGAGTTAGGTCGCAGATAACCAAATCTGTTGCTGATGCAAGCCCACTGCGACTAAAAAGGATAAAGGAAAGCATTCCCACGCCCACAAACGCACACATTAAAAAGTATGGTTCCGAAGAAGCCTTGGCCTTGTTTATAGACTTAGAACTTTCCAAAGAGAAATATGAGAAACTGCGGGCATCTTTAACGCGACACTGTGCTGACGTTTTACCCGGATACAAGCATATTACGCGAAGTTTACGGCAGTCTCTGCGAAAGCCAGTCTTCAGGATATCATGGGCCATACAGCAAAACGGTTATTGGAGAGTCTTCCTGAAAACGAGGTGAAAATTCTTCCTGAAAAGTTGACATTGATCAGCAAATGGGGCTGCGATGGATCATCCGGACAAAGCGTTTATAAGCAAAGGATATCTTCCGATGACGCTACAATATCGGATGGAAATATGTTTATGGCATCTGTTGTTCCTTTGCGGCTAAAATCTGATGTTTTCCTACACTGGAAAAATCCATGTCCGTCATCAGTGCATTATTGCCGACCAATAATGTTTCAGTTTGCAAGGGAATCGGCAGAACTCATAGGGACCACGGTGAAGGACATTAAAGAACAAATAAGCAAGATTAAGCCTACAAAGCTGCAAATTGGAGAAGGAAAATATATTGAATGCAATTACGAGTTCCACCTGACCATGGTTGACGGAAAAGTCGTAAACGAACTGACAGAAACAACCTCAACAATGTCATGCCCGATTTGCAAAAAGAGTCAGAAGAACTTTGGTAATTTAAACGATTCTACAAATGAGGAGAATTACGAATATGGAATGTCATCATTGCACGCAAGGATAAGGTGTATAGAATTCTTGCTAAAACTGGCGTATACCCTACCACAAGAGGAGGAAAACTTCGATGAAAATACATCAATAAAGGATAAGGAAAAGATCAGAAAGAAGCAAATACAGGATGCTTGTTTTAAACAAGTTGGACTAAAAGTAGACTGTCCCAAGCACGGATACGGTAACTCAAACGATGGAAACACTTCTAGGAGATTTTTGAAAATGATGAGGCAGTAACTAGAATCACTGGAATTGACAATCAAATCGTGAAAAGATTGGGAACGATCTTGGATGTTTTAAACTGCAAAGAAAATGCCAATTCTACAAAATATGGAGAATATGCGTCGAAAACTGCATCTCTTTTAGCAGAAATGTATCCACAGAAGAAGTTGACCCCGACCGTCCATAAAATATTGGCGCATGGCAAAGATATAATTGAGTACCAGTCTTTGCCAATTGGAGAGCTTTCTGAAGAAGCACAGGAGTCTCTTAACAAATTTTTTAAAAAATATAGATTGCAGAACACATTCAAAGCATCAAGGGTAAGGCAAAATGAGGACCTCTTCAACATGTTTTCAGCATCTTCCGATCCACTTATTTCTTTCCTGCGGCATGTGAAGTCACGAATAGAGTTACAAAATAATTATAGTTTAGAAATGGTTAGTCTTTTAGATATACCTTCTCTTACGAATTGTGATGAATATTTTACAGAAAATTGAAAAAATAAATTTAAAAAAAAAAATTATTTTTTTTTAATTTGTTGGGTAATAATTTAAAACATAAGACCCTAAAGAATCTAAAAATGTAAAAATATTTTTTTTTAGTTACCATAAAATTGATTTTTCTACTAATTTTAACTTTGATAACCCATAAGTAGGCCCCTACAAAGCGTAGCACCCTTTCCAAACGCCCATTTCATAGGCTGAACAGTTATCTGTCATAGGCTGAACAGTTATCTATCATATGCTGTTTAAACTGTTCAATTATCTTATTCGGTTCAAAAGATATGATTTTTGCAACGAAAAAACTCAAATGGCGCCACTGTGCGTTGGTAATAAATACGGGACTGACATTAGCGGCAATGCCAATTTTGAATCTGAAATATTCAAAGCTTTTCTCAGTATATCTGTATAAAATAAAAGCATTTATTTAATTACATATTTTTATCCTCTGCTTCTTCAATATAACTAATACTTCTTTAGCGGGATTGTTCTTTATTCTCTTTGCCTTTTCAATAATCTTTTTATAATAATTTTAAAATATAAACTCAATTTTTTGCTTCAAATCTACAGTTTTTAATAATATGTAATGATTTATTTTTTATTTAATATAAAACCCCTGTTTTATTGTGCGCACAAGCCTTTGCCGGCTTGCAATAAATCGACTAAACTGATTGCAAAGCGTTCAACTATTCCTTTTGTTGCTTTTTAATCATATTGTTTTTTACGAGAGCAATTTAAACATAATATGTTTATTTTTATTATATTATTGTTAAAAACAAAAATGTTATTGTTATATATTATAATACCTATGGTTGCAGCTTTAGTTTATTTAAACATTATATTGTTAAATCCAACCACATTGGAAGGTTTAAGGCAAAGTAAACATTTAATGGTTAAATTTAAGCAAACTTTTATAATACGTGATAATAGTAATGTTAAAAGCAACAACAGTTTTTTTGTGGCTGTTGCGGAGAACATAATTTAATTTGTTTAACCATACTTCAACCATGTTTTTTCTCTGCGTGTACGTTTGAAAATTATTTTAAAACAAAATTTCGACAGAAATGTTTCTTAAAACAGATTTCAGTTTTAAATAACTTTTTTTTATGAATACAGCAGATAGTGTTTATTTATAAAAAAAAAAATATATTAATTAGATTATTTTTAAGCAATTTTAAAATTTTTATTATTAATGGACCAGAGGTAATATAAGCTATTTTATCAAAATTACGGCTTTATTGTTATAAATATATCAACTTTTATTATTTCGTTTCTGAATAATATTCAAATTGGCTCGTGAATAATTTTTATTTGTTGCTCGATATATAACAATTATTTTTTGATTTATATATTTCGCAAAAAATAATAATATTTTATTTTGGTATTAAGTATTTAGCCAAAGCTTAAATTTACATATGATACTACTTTTTTAATGCAATTTTCAAGTTTTGGTAAACAGTGCAAATATAATGTATCAGAAAAATTTACCAAGCGCAAAGAGTTCAGCTGTATTAAGATAAATAGCAGACTGTCAAAAATTTTACTAAAGTTATCCATAAAGAATGAAGTTTGTGAAAAACAATAGCGGAATTCACCCTTGATAGTAAAGTCCCTTGTAGACCTTGTTAATCTTATAATTTTAGTAAAAATACTAACATTTACAACACTGCAACAACAAAATGTAATAGACTAAAATATACTACGCTTTGGTTGAAAAATCCCACAAAAATCAGTAGTAAAGAAAGTGTGTGAATTTACCAGAATAAAACAGTTGAAGAAACTTTATCTGTCTCCTTCTCTCACTCAGCAAATTCATTAATTTACAATGCATACGAAAAAGACACTCACGCTTTGAAGTATAAAATCGTATTAAATATAACAGAGTTGTACACTTAATATAAAGGGTGAATACCGCTAATGTAAAATTGTCCAAATGAAAATTGACATTTGAAGCTTGAAATATTAAAAGTGTTTCTGAATCAGCGGTTAATGGGCAAATTCAATGATTTACCGCTTTTTTGTTTGTTTCGTTTTTGTGATTCCCACACGGAAAGAAAAAACATGATTAAGGAATGGTCACTACGACCATTTTTATTCATATTTACCAAATATGTTTACCCTAATAAATTTATTATAGTCATAATATAACCTTAAAAATTGTTATTTGTCCCTAACATTTTAAAATTCCCTATAATAATATTATATGGCCTTTTACACCTAAAAAGTTACTCTGATCTAGCTAAACATTTTAAATTATTTAATGTGTTTGCTACTATAATATATATATTTTCAACTATACAATTAAAATCATAATATTGCTGCACACAAAAGGTATTTTTAATACCATAATTTATGTTTGCTTTAAAGCACATTCTCTTAATGATCCGCGAGCGTTAGTTAATCAGGAAACATGAATGATTACAAAATAATTAAAACATTTTTCGGGGAGAAAATGCCATGCTGCCTTGCAAAATTAACGATATAAATTATTATGCATTTATTGAAACAGGTAAGTTATTTATATATAATTATAAAAATATATAAATAAGCAATTACTTTGTCTTTCTTGCAGCCAAAGAACCTAGAACACTGAAACCAGCATAGAAATTTTGGCACAAGATGTTGTCATTTTTTCAATAACTGTTCAACAGCATATTTATATAGTATATTTCATAAAAGAAATAAAATGTAAGTTTAATTTGACTTTATCTTAACAAATCTCAAGTGCGCGGATAAAAATAATGAAAAGTGTTTATGCATGTCGAAGTAAGGCTACATAGATATCCTGTTTTTTTGGATAAATTTGTACCACAAAATATAATTTATAATTTATAAATTGACACACACGCACATGTATATAAATGTATGTATTTAATTTTATTTTTAAATATAAACGATATTTTATTTATTAATATATGCTGTATATTTGTAATAAAACAAAATTTTTTGAAATTAATTTTTTTATTGTTTTTATTTCAAGAACTATATTACATATTGAAATAGCCATTTTGTATGGGGTTGGAAAATAAAGAAACATGGTTTGAAAGATCGTTTGCGTTGTTCTTCTGAATATAATAATATGTTTGAGACAATAATTAGCTAAAAACATTCTGTCTGAACATATATTGTTGCTGAAGACGTGTTTGACACAATCATAACCACAAACATTAATGATAGTTTGCGATTGTGATTGTATCAATCATGTTTTTTCTTTGTGTGCAGAAACAAAAAATTGTCAACATTTAATAAAATAAACAAAATCATATCAAAAGAAAAACTGGAAACAAAATTTCTGTTTACATTTTTTTATAGTTGGCTCTATTCAACATTTACTGTTTCTTTCTATCTATCTTAAATTCTTTGAGTGAGGTATGGCTAGGCTTAAACAGTCTATTAGTTGGCGGGGAGCTCTATTTCTTCTTGGGTTTATTCTCGGGAGATCTGATTCTCTTCGCCTCAGAGGCTAAGAAAGGATCTGATACTTCCTTCGGAGTGTCCCGAGATTGGCCCAATATGTTTTTTTGGTGCATCTTATTCAACTTCCTTCGCTGTGCCCCATATAGCCGTTTTTTGGTGGTCGGTAGTTTGGCTATACTATCGCTCACCTCTTCCACCATTCGGTCTACCTAATCTTTGTTCGGATTTGGTATGCCAGTGTTGTTTTTATCTTATGAGGATTCGGAGTCGGAACCCTCGCCTTTATTCAACGATGGAGGTTGCTTTGAGCCCCCTCCGAGTGCATCCTTCTCTTTCACCTATGCATTTATGCCGTAGGCATGATAAATTGTAATTATAAATTATAATAAATTTTGACTAAAAACATTGTACCCAAATTTAAATTTCGTATGAAAACGGATAATTCTTATGTTAAGAAACATCTTACCTGGCTTGTTCAAGAAAATACAATGACTAAAAAAGTTGTACCCAAAATTAGATTTCGTATGAAAACGGGTAATTTTTATGTTAAGCAACATCTTACCTGGCTTGTTCAAAAAAATACAATTTCAGGGAATATTGGAAATGTCCTCATTATGTTGATTGTAAATATTATTTGCCCTTTGATATTACGATATAAAAGTTCAAAGAAATTTCACTTTGTATTTAGATACAAATTCTATAGTGTAAAGCTATGTTTACACCTATTAAATATTGTAACCCCTAGTTTTATTAAAAAAATTATTTGCTTTTGCAAAACGTTTGGCTTGATCAAACATGAATTAACAGTTTCTAAATGAGATTAAACAATTTTTAGATTATACAAATAAAAATAAAGTAAAGTAAATCAATAGATATTGTTAAAAAATAAAGTCAAAGTTTGATCAAATAACTGGTCATGCTTTTTTGGAGTTTTTGTTGACCACCAAAAATATTTGTTAGGTCTGAACATACCTTTAGTGTTTGAAAAAATGTTTTGCTCTAAACTGCTGAAAAAATAGTCATGTTTAAACATCAACTCTCTGTAACTTTTAACCATAAGAAATAAAATTATCTAAAAAAAATTGTATAGCATAGAAATAAAATCGTCTAAATTTTGCATGTATTCGGGATTTGCGGGCCCCCTAAATTTAATCTCATAATTTTATGTGCTACATAGGTAATTTTATGTATCCAAAATCTACCCTCTTATTTAAATATAACAATTTATTTAAATTTCGTTAAAAAATAAGACATTGAAATGTATTTAGTTTCGATATAAACTTCAAACTGGTAATAAATTTTTACCAAAAATTTAAAAAAAAAATGTTGCTTTATATTGACAAAATATAAGCAGGGACATAATTAAGCTTTGAAAAGTAAAAGCCAAATAAACTACTACAACGGCTTAGCAAACATGTCAAAATTTTATGTTTTTACAATCCTTTTGCGTTGTTTTTGGGGTATTTGACAAACGATTAATACATTTTTGTAGAAAAATCGAAATGTTGCATATTTTCCAAACTTTTTGCGGTACAAAGTGCTAAATTTATTAATTTAAGTGATTATTTTGCAGAGTCAAGAAGGAAACGACGAAGCATAGAAATTTATAAAAAAACAAATGTTTTTGATTAGAATTTATTGCAAAATTATTGATTAGGTTTATTTGTTAACGGAGAGTGCGTATTTCCCAAGCCGTTTGTGGTTTTTGTTTGGATCTTAAAGCTTGCCTCTGTTATACGAGTATGTGTTTAGCAAATTAGGTAAGATTATGGATTAAGAAATAAAAAATAATATAACAGAATTGAAAATAAAAATATTTTAATGCAAAAACTGCAAAATCTGCACAATTTACAAAAAAAAAACTTATTTTTTTTAATAAAACACTTCAAAACTGTTCAATGTTTGGAAAAATTGTAAAATGCAGATAAATCTACATATTTGGCAACGCTGTAAGCAGCTGAAAAAAATTTATGTTTTTCTCTCTTTGGTATTTGTATTTAGGGCTGTGATCAAGGCGAATTTAACTACAGGTGGTGTCGAAACTACAACAACCCAAAAACAACAGAAACAACATAGGGTTTTTTACATTGCATTGTTAGTGTTTACGGTCCAAAATGTCAACCATTCCAAACAAAACACTAGCAAATAAGAACAAATTGGCTCAAACTGTCAGAATCAGATGGCGTTTCGACACCACCTGTAGTTGAATTCGCCTTGGGCAGTGATCAGAGCTGCCCAGCGGTACCACCAGCAATATTCTTAACTACACTTGACATGAAGCAAAATTACCCAATTAATATGAAATTACACCTGGTATTAAATTAACGTTTTATTTTATAATAATTGTTCATTTAAACTTATATTTCATAACTTTTCGCAGAATTTAGGTTATAATGACCACGATTTCCTTTCCATTACTGGTTTAAGTTGGTGGATAGTTTTTAATTTTTAAACATACACTCTTTCTTTCAATTATGCAAAAAAAAAAAACTGCCACGAACTGGTAAATCCCGTGAAACAGTTAAAAAATCTTAAAAGTGGAATAATGCGTGCGTCGAATATGTCTCTTACTAAGGCCAATGAGGCGCCTGTACCACAATGTTGGATGATTTCCCACAGCCGGCCTAACAAATTTAACAACATCGTCCGATATGCACCACCGTTGATAGAGATTAAAACACCAATATAAGTTTCAAAAAAAGATGGGTCAATTGACCTCAAACGATATTCCATACCAAACAGTTCACTTCAGTGGATGTTATTTTCGCTAATAAGCTTCTATTGGATTCTCCGTAGCCCAAGTTCTGCAGTTTTGCTTGTTGACGAAGCTATTTAATATAAAAAAATAAAACTTAATTGTTTTATAATCAAAAATTTTATTAAGAACTCAAACCTTATAAATAGCTCATTCTGCTGCACTCTGTAGCTTAGGAACGTTCATAATGTTCATCGGCTTCTTTAGCCAATAAAATTCCTGTAGTGATCTTATACTAGTTCTTAGATGTAAAAAGTACCTACTATTCTCTCAAATAAAGCGTTTAAAAATGGCAAAATAACCGGCAGGTATTTTCTAGTTTGAACACCTGTCTCGAACAAACTTTGGGTTTCTAATCGCAATGAAGCTCATACTTATCGAAATCTAACTGCATGTTTTTCGTAGACGAACTAATTTCGCTTTCGTCATCTAAAAACAGCTTGTAACTGTCCATGTTTCGTCATTCATTATCCATCTTTCGCAAATCTATATTCAACAATGAAACCTAACTAAGGAATATCACATTACACCTGATTTGATCACGATAGCAAAAATTGAACCTAATAAAAAAAATAAAAATCAATCCGAAGCGGTGTAATAGTACGGTGAGTACGGATTTTATTGAATCAAGTACAAAAAGATTGATTCAAGTACGGATTATTCAATCGTGAAATACTCAACTTATCCATATTCAATCCCGAATTCGTACTTTTAATAATCCGAAAATGAGATTGATTTAAGTAAAACTGAGATTGAATCAATCTCAAAATGTGCTTGATTCAAGTGTTATAAAGTTGATTGAATCTCGAATTCGTACTTGAAATAAACCAAAATTGAAATTTAAAGAATAATATTATAATTTATTTAAGAAATATTTACCGCCCTAAACATTTGTTAAACTGATTTGAGAGACATATCATCTGAATCCACTATGGGAATTTTATTTACTAAATAAAGTATACAAAGAAACGGCAATAAGTATTTTGAACCTACCCTAGGTATAGGGAAGTAGAACTTACTATTTTAACTTTTTATTTTATTTATTCGATGTTTTGGTTGTTGTTGCTTGTTAAATTGTTTTGAATTACTATATGAATCGTAATAATATGACTAAAATTTATATTATTTAAATAAATAGGGTATTGTGAGTTTGTACTGATACATGAAAAATATATAAATATTTGTTGTAGTATATCGATCGACTTAGAATTACAATCTGAGTCGACAGTTCTGCTGGCTGATTGTATGTTCATGCTAAAAGTACACGTCGTAATTTTCAAGATAATTTAAAAAAATATGTTTTATATTACAGTGGTCGAAATCATTGATCTGACGGCATTTACGTCAAATTTTTAAACCTTAAAATCGATAAATGTTTTACATTGTATCGATAACCGATACTCCACTGAGCAAATTTACGTTTTTACATTTGTTTTGCTTTCAATATTCGCACAGATGTTAGCTGTCAAATATAACATAAGTAACAGCAAGTGCATTGAAAGAATTTGGCGCCAAATTACTCAGTGCGTGGTTTTTGGCAATATTAAATCATTTGATTAATAATTTTATAAACTAAGGTTTTTATTTAAAGTAGAAAGTATGTATTAACTAAAAAAATATGTTGTGATCTGTGATTATCTAGTTTAATAGAAATACGTTGTAGAAGTTAACATTGGTGATAGCAGATTTGAAGTGTTATATACTATAGTTTGGTGAAGTGCATCTTTTGGGATTCGATCGGATTCGCTCCAAATATAGTTTTGTTTATTAATTTGGTTATTTGTTGTTGCGAAACGTCCAAAATGATCTACCCGTTCTTGTCCGTTTATTGGTTAATTAATTATTTTTAGGCATAATGAATGTTTCCAAACGCACACTTTTTTCAGCTGTGGAGGCCCACGTATTTAATAATATAATAGACCAATCGCACTATAATGAGGAGCAGTGCCGAGAAATAAAACAAAATTGAGGAGCTTCATAAGCAAAGTAGTGGAAAAGTGGAAGAACTGCAACAGAACGTTATCGAATTTTGAAAAACGTAATAAAGATTGGTTGGACAGTGAAATTTTATTAGTTGGGCCGACAACTAGTAACAATTTTGGAAGGACTGTAAAAAAGTTCACTGCTTGTTCATCTAAAACACAAGACAACAAAGTTTCACAGCTTGTAAAAAAAACTACATGCGATGAACTTGTTTTAGCGACGCGTGTAAGTTTACACAAAGCATGAAAAATAAACGCATCAGAAGTTGTATCCATGCTACATTCTGATTCCGAGGTTGCAGCAAAAATTAAAAAAAACTATTGCTTCAGAAACCAAAAATGCTATTGCATACAGTCCTGATGAAGCTTTGGCTCTTTACGTGGATGGGGATGTTACAAAGCACTCGTACAAATTGATGCAAGCTGGTGCAAAAGTAAGAAAAGCAAACATATATCCAGCATATGATGCATTGCTATTAGCAAAAAAAAAATGCTATCCTATTGGAGTCCAAATTACCGATACGTCTGCTGAAGTGTCTCTACAGAGCTTGGTTGATCAAACAGCAACAAGAATCGTCGAATCACAGAAGGAAGTTTTCGTCAGCCTCAATGAAGATGCTATAACATCGATTTACAAATGGGGATGTGATGCCAGTAGCGGACTTTTAACTTACCGGCAAAGCTTTTCTGACCCTGAATTGAACAGGATCGATGAAAACTAATTTGCTGTATGCATTATGCCACTGCAACTGAAAATGGGAAGTGTCATTCTGTGGGAGAGTTCTTGGCCTTCTTCAACGCGATTTTGTAGACCAATAAAATTGATTTACGACCAATAAAATTGGTTAGTGCTGAAGTTGACAAAGTGAAAACAGCAAATAACTGAAATTATTCCAACACAATTTGAGTCTTTTCAAATTAATCACCAATTTTACATGACAATGATCGATGGCAAAGTTTTAAGTGTAATTTCCGAATCCTCGTCACAAACATGTGGAATTTGCGGAGCCACACTAAAAATTATGAATGACTTGAATGACATTAATAAAATGCCGGTAAATAGAAATATGTATGAGTACGGCTTGTCAACACTACACGCTTGGATAAGGTGTTTTGAGTGCATTTTACATATTGCGTACAGGATCCCAATAAAAAGATGGCAAATTCGTAGCACTGACAAATCTGTTATACAGCAAACTAAATTAGATAAACAAGAAAAGTTAAGAAATGAAATGTCTTTGTTAGTTGATATTCCTAAGCCCGGATCGGGAAATACTAATAACGGAAATACGGCTAGAAGATTTTTTCAACAACCAAAATTGGCTGCACACTTTTAACTGGAGTCAGTGAGGACTTAATCAGTAAAGTAGCATTATTTTACGCACATTTTGCTGGCAAACAGCGGAAATATTTGTAAACAAATAATCATGGTTCTATATTTTTTTTTTTTTTTTTTTTATTCCTACACTAACTCCCGCGAAGCTTTTTGCTTGTCTGCAGGAGACCAGAGTCTCTGGAGGGAATCGAACCTGCAACCCCGGTACTGATAGGCTAGCTTACTACGAGCTAGACTACCGGGGCACCCAATGCCATCTTCTGTACACAAAATATTAATTCACGGAGCTGAAATCATAAATAATGTCTCTCTTCCAATTGGCATGATGTCAGAAGAAGCACAGGAATCGCGAAATAAGGATTTGAGAAATTTAAGAGAGCAACATACACGAAAAATTCAAGAAAAAACACAATGGAAGATTTAATGCAATCACTTCTTTTCTCATCTGATCCTCTCATATCCACGCTCTCCAAACGACCTTCTAGCTACTCCCGGAACAACATCGAAATTGAAAGAGATGTACAAAATTTGCTTTCAGAGCCAATTGTTCATGAAGACACTGTTGATTCTGATACTTCTGATTCAGATTAAAAAGAAATATATTATCTTTAAGAAATTTTTATTAATTATATTAACTACACTCAAAATAATATGTCTATAATTTAACAGAAATATTTTTAATTTTTTGGCTAGGTATCAGCAACTTTAACAAAAAAGTGGTGGAATTTAACAAATTTTGTTATAAGCTGGAAATTATAGACATACTATTTACAGTGTTTTTGTATTTAAAGCTCTGAAATAAATGAAAATTGTTTAGAGTTTAATTTATTACGCATTTCATAGTCGAAATTAAGCATCAGGCTTTGTTTTTATTCATTTGCGAATTAAATGCCGCGGATTCGGTATAGCGACCACTGTGCAGTGGTCCGATCTATAATAATTTCACATAGCCCCCATACGAATTTTTTTCCTAAGAGAGTAATCTGATATGTTGGTATTTAGACAAAATTAGCCCAAGTATATTTTATTTCGACTTAAAGTATCTTACGAAATTAATTTTGGAATCAGTCCATGTATGACCATGGCTCTCATACAAATACCACTTGTTATCTTGTAGTAGCATAACTGCCTTATAAATATTGGTATGTATTGATAAAAAAAAAATATCTACCTTGCCATAACAAAATTTTGTGCTGGTGGGTAGGTCATATATACCCCCTCCTGTAAATCACTTTAAGACTAAAAATCTCAAATATATGTAGTTACCTCAATAATTTTCGACGTTAAGAATTATTATGTTATTAGCATTGAACTCATAACATAATTTTATTTTAATGGGTCCATAATTACATATGGGACCTAACATAATTGTCTGTAAATACAGTTATGAAGGGTTTAAAATGTTCAGAATGGACCGAATATGTACTTTCTAATCTGCTCTTTTTGCAAAAGTGTTTTTTTATAATTAAACGTTAATTTTATAGCAGGTGTAATATCGTTTAAAATGTGTAATTTTGCGTCATATCAAGTGTAGTAGGTTTGCATTTTTCTGGAGGTGACACTGGTTTAGAAGCTCTCTTTTTCAACAACTTTAGCTGACGTCGAAAGCTTTAAAAAAATAATGAATTTTAAAAAAATATTAGTAAAAATTCTTGTATAACTTTCAGAGAAACACTTTTATTTTTTATGATTTATTTTATTTTATTTTTTAATAAAATGCTTAACTAAAAAAATTTCTTATGAATAAGATTTCTCTATGACGTGCAAAATTCCCAATTTTTATTTTTGATAAAAACACTAACATTTATTGTTGAGTGAATTTTTACTTTAAAAATCGTACCGCTAAAATAATTCTTTAAAAAGTTCGTCGATTCGACAAAGAGTAACCACCTTAATGTACTAAATAAAGAGTAACATTTCAGGGTTCAATGCAAATGTTTTTAAGTTTTTGAATATTTTGTTTTCAAATGAGCTATTTTGATTTTTTGGGGCATATTTTCGAGTTTTTATTGCATATTTTATGCGCATAAAACACTTTTTAAAAGCATATTTCTGGTTCCCCTGGTTATATCTGATAGTTAATTATAACTGAACTAGGTGAGATTGGCCGTTAATTACATACATATATACATTAACAAGTAGGAGTGCTATATTCGGCTATGCCGAATCTTATACCCTTCACCATGGTATTTAAATATACATATCTTTATTCTTATTGCTTAAATCTATATTATACATTTATGTATATAAACATACATATATTTAAACACTCTTAACTGTCGAATTTTCTTCAAATATACATGATTTTTTTAAGCACAAGATATATTTTAGTAAAAATAGTTTATTTGGATTACTTAATAAAACGCGCTTCTCAGTGAAGAAAAAAATAATAAGTGAAACAAATACAAAGATAAATAAAATAGCAAACGTAAGAATTTTGTACAATTTGTGAGAATGAAGTGCTTTATATGTATGTAAAAAAAAGGTTTGTTCAATCGAAGCCTTAACTTTGCTTAACTTAAAGATTTACTATTCGCTTTCCTCAAATCACACCTTCCAGTTTTGTGAGGAATCATGCTCATAACTATTTAGAAATGTTTATTCTTTTAAGCGGCACCTTACAAGAAATCATACAAATATCCGTAATTCTAAAGTTCCCATAGCAATCGGTTCAACGCAGCAGAGCAATTCGACCACAAAACTTCGAATAATGATTGTCAGCTCAGCTACGCCAAATTTAGATGTCGAGCTTCTACAACAACACCATAATTCTAGCGTTCAAAACGACTGCGATAAAAAAAAACAATGAAAGTATATACAAACTAAAATGTGACTCATATTATTATATAATAACAAAATTTCTATTTTAAGGAATATTATTACCTGAAACAATCACCCAGGAAATCTCAGAAAAAACTATATGATAAATATTTCAAAACATTTCGTAAACTTAAGCAAAATGGTGTTCTCCAAAAAGGCAATACCATAAAACTACAAATAATAGAAGAGTTTTAAGCTTGGGTAAGAAACACATACTTTTATTTATTTAATATCTGTGTATTTATTAGGTTATGTATAAAGGCCGGTGTATAGGCAATCTTCACACGTTCGCTCAGAGGCCGTTGTATTTATTAAATATTTGTACATATATGTCCTCCGGAAGACAATATTGATAATGACATCGAAACAATTCTAATGGTCAACTGCTCGTGGACGAAAATTGAAGAACGAAATATTTACTTTAAGAAGTACACCATTGGTTTTAAGCTGGGACGTTACGATTTAGACTTATATTCTTTTAAAGTAATATGTATGTATATTTTTGTAGATTGGCATAGATTTCAACCATTTGTACCCAAAAGAAAAAAGCAGGCTCTGCATGTAAATTTTCAAAAAATTTTGTTTAACAATCGACTACGTCTTTGATGATCGTATCAAAGACCCGTTGAGCAAAGTTTTATTCCAAACTACATATGTCGAAAATTGAAAGCTTAAGCGAAAGTAGGTTTTATCTTATTTCTTATGCATTAATTATTTCAAAATTGTATTATCTCAATATTTTAATCATTTCAGATGGTCGTTGCGTTGGCATATTTTAACTTCTGCACAGTACTTTGGTACCATCAACAAAATTCTTTAATGTTTTTAACCACGGGGAAAAAATTATGTACACGTTTTTCTATTCGAGATTCTCAAAGACGTTTTATTATTGATGGCAGCTCGGTCGCTAAACAAAAAGGGGATTTCTCAGAAAAAGGGGTCAATAAAGGGTATTTCAATTAAATAAGTTAAAGTTTTTTATAAGCAGTATTTCCCATTTTATAGAAAATAATAAAACCGAGTTCTTTATAAACAAACAAAAAGTCTTTTTAAGTTTTTTAGTTATTCGACCTATTTTTATTATAATTTATAAAAAAAATAAATAAATAAATTGTTCAAGCTCGAGGAGGTCTGTTATTATTCTTTATCCTTTGGATGTCATCTTCAGGAATAACGAGTTACAAAAATACACAACAAATTAGTTTGTAGGTCTGACAAATTAAGTGAGGAAATAATGGAATTGCAAGTCTATACTTTGAGTCCTAAAAATTCTGCAAAATCTGTTGCCAATGCCACACTATCCCACAAAAACGATGCAAACTCAAATGAATCAGCATCTTTACAAGAAAATGCAACTCTGATCGCATAGAATCTATAATTTTATGAACATTTTCATAAACATTTGCAAACCGGACAGACAGGGAAAAAATTCTGTCACTCAATTCATTTTTAAGCCACACTGTCATACACTATGAGCATACATTTTATATGTCTTCTATGTCAAACCCATGAATTCAATATGTCAAGCCCAAATTACATACGAAAAAAGGGACAGCTAGATTTCTAGTACTGCTACCTTGTTGAATGTAGTTTGGTTATTGGCATTCGATTTTTTTTTGTCAGTTTTGATAAAAGTTATTTGACTATAGCGTTGTTTATAAAAATGCAAGTTTTATTTATTAAAATATAAAAATGAGTGATGATATTTCGCAAAAAAGCCTCGTTTTTTTATATCAATAACACATAATCAGTGTTGTTATCTTTCAAATTTTCAAAAGCACTAATATAGAAAAAAAACCCATAATTTTTATCAATTTTCCTATATTTAAATTAAGGCTTAATTTTTATTTGTTTTGTTCACATAAATTTCGGAGTTATCAAAAACATCACATTAACTTATTGCTAGGGAAAGAATTGTACATATTATAACTTTTAGAAGCATATTTAAGTTGTTAAATTTAAAAATTCTTAACCCATTAAGAAGCGAAAATAGAAGAGTTTACCTAGTGCACTTCCGTAACATTTTGGGCGCGTGTGAAACGGTAGCAAAGTATTTTGGTAAAAAAATATTTCCATGTGGGGTAAATTTCATGTTTCTGCTTTGTGAAATGATATCTTTGTAGACGATATTAAATTTTGACATTTGTGAACGCATTAAAAAATATTTATAATAGAATGAAAAATTTAGGGAAATATATAAAATAATGTTTTTTTGGCAGGTGGCTTTATTTGCATTTTATTTTATTTTTAATTTTGAGGTCATGCCATTTTTACTTTTTCAATTTAAACTTCTAGTTGGCTGCGTGTCAGAAATTTTGTTTGCGTCGTTATTCACCTCAGAAGTGTCAACATTTTACTTTCAATAGGACTTTGCTGCCGTTTCACACACCCTTTGATGTAAAATTTTGTTAAAACTATAATGGGAGTTAAAGGGTTAAAGATGTTGTAATAAATTTTGTATTTTCAGAAAGATATATTCAATCTTAAAAATGATACAAATATTGGCCCAATACGTTCAGAAATGTAGTGGAAAATCGCATATTTAAGTGACGGGAGTTACTCAAAAACTATGCGTTTGCGCCACTTTTTTCACTTAGGCCCTAATCATGTACAACGCAGCGCAACGCCAAACAATAACATTGAAAGCACAAACAATGTCATAAATATTTTGTAATTTTGTTGTTGCTTTCAACAGAAATTCATGTACCGTTTTAAAATTTTCAACGACACAAGCAATGAAGCGTTTAAAATTTTAAAACGCAATGTGAATTTCTGTAGAAAGCAACAACAAAATTACAAAATATTTATGACATTGTTTGTGCTTTCAATGTTATTATTTGGTGTTGCGCTGCGTTGTACATGATTAGGGCCTTAATATTTTCTTCTTACTTTTAAATTTTCTATCACCCTATTACCTTTTCTATTTCGAGCTGCGTTGGTAAACTAGATTTTTTCACAAAATATTTTATTAGTACAAATGAACTGCCTGTTTTTGAAATAAAAATTGAAATTTTTGTTAGGGAATGTATATTGACAAAAAATACAAATTAGATTGTTTTCAATGTAAATTCCTAAACAAAAATTTTTATTGCAAACATAGGCAGTAAAATACACTAAAAAAATTTGTATAGTGAAAACAATTTTTTTTTTTAAATTTTATTATACATATTTTAATGAATTAATGTAGGATATGCATATAGACAAAACAATTTCTGCTATTTTAAATAGCAAATTATAATTGCACAAGTTGTAACGCAAAGAATTGTCAAAAAGCGCTGAAACATTGCTCAAAGAATAAAATTGACAATACCAACAATAATACTACTGGTAACATGCCGTGTACTAGAAATGTACATACACATGTAGATTTCGTCTATACACGCACGTAAAATGCGTGCATTTGCTTCATGCCGTGTAGTAGTAACATCCCAGTGGTATGGCTTACTAGCTTTGTACGTGTATATTCGTTAGCTCTTAAAGAACTACCACTAGTCCCACTACAATCTACCTCACATGCATTTGAGTGGCGAATTTAACACGAGGATGTCCTATGAGGTGGCGATTGACCCGTCTCTGCATAACCTTTAGCTACCATAAGGGTTAGCTACTTATTCCTACAAAAAGTGCTAGCACGAAAGTGTGGTAGTGGTGTTAGTCCCTAAAAGGTACCGCAGGAACTATCCCAAAAGCACTACCAAACTCACCACCTCTTGTAAGGCAGTCATTTCTTTTGGATCTGTTTACTTATCCCTTCGCTAGCCGTGTTTTATTTGTGTATGAAAAAATATAATAATCAAATTTTTTTTAATTTAAAAACATTTTTATTTTAATTTAATTGAAACAAAAATATTAAATTCATTTTTCAAAAAACAATTTAAAACTGAAAGAGTTTTGTTAATTCATAAAATTTCCATTCATTAAAGTATGAATAAAATAAAAATGAAAAATAGAAAAACTATAAAATAATTCTTAAAAAATATAATAAAAATGTACCTATACAGATAATATAATAGAAAAATTTAGTGCATATGTGGATACATATGTATGTTACTTAAAAACGCCTTTAAAGTTTTTTTGCAGCAACAAGTTTAAAATACCGTTTTTTGCAGCTGGATAGCTTTTCTTAATTGCTCTTCCGAATTTCCTGGAATAGAATCTGAAAAAAAAAATTGTATCAACTTTATATTTATTTGTGTATGAAATGTAAAATTTTTATTCTTAATAATTACCTATAAGGGCTTTATAAAAATTGCTTAATGTCTTAAGCGATTTTTTTTCCCTGCACCCCATCGATATTGTATTCGTAGGTTATTGCAGCGGTTAGAACATTTCTTAAGTTTTTTATTATTCCATTTGGTAAAACTATGGATTTTATGGCTTCAACCTTCAAAATATTTAATATAATAATGATATAAGAAATAAAAAGTACTCGTAATAAAAAAAAAACTTACATATTCATTTCTATTTTCTGGCAGAATAATTGTATTTAATTCCAAAAGCTGCTCCTCGTTTTCTATAGGGAATTTTTTTGTTAATAACTCTATATCATTTTGCATTGTAGAAAGCTTGTTTAAAATAACTGGCTGTTTTGCAAGAGCTTCTGCGAAAAATTTCATTTGGTCTGCAATGATATACACATGTGTGATTTAAAAATAAAATAAAGAACATCTTACTTAATGTCAATATTTTTTACCTTGTATTATTTTATCTCGTTTTTAAGGTCATCTAAAAAATATGCATTAATTTAACATTAATAATTGTACTTAAAATATTAAATTTATAACTACCGTTTAGCTTATTAATTTGTTGAATTAATCCCTCACAAGTTGCGACGTCTAGTTTTGCGAAGTGGGTTGTTTGATTTCGAATCCGACATTTTTTATTACTTAACTGATTTAAAAAAAAAATTGCTTCTTATTATTAAAAACGTCATTAAACGAATTGACAGTTAATAACTGGTATGTAGGATAGGTAGTAAGATCAAACTTTCATTGTAAGGAATGCAAATTGCTTTACAGCCTATGTCAGAGAATAAAAACGACTCATTTTTATCGCTAGGTTTTAAATCTGCTACAAAAATACCTAAAGTCACTGATTCGCAGGGTTCTTGAAAAAAATTCTTTGCGTTTTGTAACTTTCGGCCAATGAAACAATTTGTTTCCCCTTGTGTGAAGGATAAACCCTTAATTGGTATATAGTTCTTTATGTAACAATAATTGTCAGGTCTAGTCGTACTTAAAGAACATCCTTGAAAATTATAGGTAAGAGACCCATTTGCATTTTTTAAAATTCCTTCATTTTTTTGAAAAGCTGAAAAATCAGCTTCCGAAATTTGTCTACGTAACTGTTGAAGTATATTTACTGAACTTTTAATTCCTTTTTTTATTTTTTGTAAATGGTTCTCGAAACCGTATGCGGAACTATTGGTTGGATCACCTGCGTATATTATAGATTCTTTTAAATAAACTAAATTATGAACGTTGTACGAAACACTATTTTCGCCGAACACAGTCGGAAAATTTTGAACAAAAAGATTTAAAAGCGAATCGGAAACTTCCAAATTACTGGTGCGTTGCTTTGGGCAACAAATTAATCTATATGCGCAGTGAAGTAACAAAAATTCGTAGTAAACATTTTCATCTACTTCATTTTTTAATGCAATTATTCCAGTATATAGCAAGAACTGACGAAATTCTGTGGCTTTCCAGTGAAAAATATCTTCTAATGATCTGGGCTTTCTAATAAATTCTTTAGGAATAAACCGTTTCATATCAAGTAATTTTTTTGATATATTCTTTTCAAAATCTGGACCAATTGGAAAACACACTTTTTTCTTAACTATTCTCAACAATATTTTTATTGTTATGCCTAAGTCAATCAGGTGCATACAATCCAGCGTTAGTTGCGTTACCATTGAAATTCCTAAGGACTCCAAAGGAGTTTTTTTGCTTAAGTACCTAAGTGAATGATGATTTTTATATTTTCTACAGTCAAAATCTTTATCACTTATTAATGTTCCAGAAACTGTATCATAAGTGAGTGTTCCATCAATCTTTTTAGCAACTTGTGTACATTTTTAGCAACCATGTCGCGAAGTATGACCAGGAACACCACTTATGTATGCCTTTGCTGGAGCACCACATATAATAATTTTTATTTCTATGGTAATACATGTATTTGCTATTTCCAAGCCATCAATTTTATAACATAACAGTTCGGAAACAAAATCGCTCAAAAATTCGTCGCAATTTGTCGGTTTGCTTTTACCTAAATATATTCCGACAGGAAATATCGGTACTGTATCAATGTTATTAA
Source organism: Pollenia amentaria (assembly GCA_943735925.1). Classification (NCBI taxonomy): domain Eukaryota; kingdom Metazoa; phylum Arthropoda; class Insecta; order Diptera; family Polleniidae; genus Pollenia; species Pollenia amentaria. The sequence goes on along the minus strand of OX031006.1, from coordinate 111,485,708 downwards.
TTCGTACAAGAATAGGCCACAATTGTGTCCGCAAACTTCGAAATAGTGGTAGTCCATCTATATTAACATCGATTTTTAAATTATTTGGAATCTTGGAAACCTTACTGATCTTATTTAAAGAATCACTTAAACCTAAATGTAAATATGAGCCCCCACTTATGAGCTTTATTGTTCCTTTCTTGCTAGCAGTGTTTGCATAAAATTGCTTGACATTTAAATTTTCTTCTTTAAGGATTTTTACCAATTCTTCAGCACATCTTCTGCTCGGTATATGTTTAATATACCACGACTTCAGTTTATGACTAAGATTAATATGTTCTCTTTTTTTACAAATATTTCTTGGATTCATGGATTCCTTTAAACTGTCATCTATAGTTTCATTGAACTCAAAATCACAATTATTATTGTTTGCCTGAATTTTACTAAAAGCTTCTAAAAAAACATTTAATTCTTTATTTTCACTGTTTTCCACTATTTCTATATTTTCTAAATTATTTTCTTGTCCAATTTTATTAAATTCTGCTAAAAAATTGTCAGTCTCTGATTTAACAATTCTTCTTAAATTTCTTTTGCTCATTATAATTACCTCAAACTTTTTAACTTAACACTTTGAAATTTGTAATGGGACTGAAGTTTTGTGTTTGTTTAACAAAAAAATAGAAAAAAGCACACGATGATCGTTAAACGTTGTTGTTGTTTTAGTAACGGGATCTTATAGCATACACATTTTTTGTCTTGTCGTTGTTTTCAGCATTACTTGGAGCTATAGAATTAGCTAACGAAATATGGGTACCTATTGTTACATGTTAACACTACACCAATAGTCTAGAGAAAGATGTAGGTATGAATAGAATGTCACAGCAGTAGTCCCTAGTAGAAATTGAGTAAAAGTGCTAACTAATTCGCCAGTTACTGGGGGCGATTGCTGCTTTTCATACCACAGGGATTCATGTCGCCATTTACATGTGTGTACTAGAGGTCTGCATCTGTGCGATGAAACGACACATAAATTCACATACCAGATTAGCAAGTAGTGTATGATTCTAAAATCACACACAATTTATTGTGTGTAAGAAATAACATATGTGTGCAAAGCGTTCAATTATTTATGTGAGTGTTGTGAGAGAAATATTCGATACAGGTGTTAATAACAAATATGCTCTTTTACACGAGTAAATACACTTGTGTGGCGATGTACATATTGTGTTTTATCAACACAACATTTGTTTTGTGTTTTCGAAATTTTTTTATCGTATCGAAAACAAAATATTAGTAAAAAGATATTAATTAATTTATTTATTTATTTTATTTTATACGCGGCCTGCACAACAAGATTAAATCTTATAATTTACAGTACAGGCACAGATTCCAAAACAAAAATAACATGTTACATTTTTATTTAAAACTAAATTTTTCAAACATAATTAGATAAAAAAAATTGATAATACTGACATGACAAATACAAATATGTTAAAATATTATGACAAATAAAAGAAAAAAAAAAAAATAATAAGCTATATAATTTATTAAATAAAATATGTATATAATAATTTTTTAAATTGCGTTGCTTTTCTGACTGTTTGGAAAGCATGTGGTAATTGGTTCCAGAGACGAATAGCGTTGATAAAAAAATGATGTTCTGAAGCAGTGAGACGATGCATTGGTGTTATTAACCTTCTTCCTCTTCCAGGTCTACCAAACTGAATTTTATCAAAAAGATAACCAGGGCAGCCACTATAGATTATTTTGTGAAGAAATATAAGAGTTCTTATCGTCATAAAATTTTCGAGTGTAACACCAAAAATATTTCTTGAGAAATTTGATACATGGCTGAACCTTCTAAGACCGTAGACATATCTTACTGTGTTGTTGTATGCCACATTAAGCCGGCGTGTGCTGTTCACGTCACATTTAGCAAAAAGTTCACATCCATATAGCATAGCTGGAAATATATAAGTCCTGGCCAGTAGCAATCTTATCCACAGTGGTGTAAATGACTGAGTGGACCACAAAGAACGAAGCTTAACATACGTCTGGGCGACAATATTTTTAACATGATCTGACCATGTTAAGTTGCTGTTAAATGTTATTCCCAGATTTTTAGCTGATGTAACAATTGATATTTTCTGGTTGTCTATAATAATATCATGATCGATAACTGGGCATGTTGCTCTTTTATGGATGATCATGCATTTTGACTTTTGTGGATTCACGCAGAGCCCGTTTGCCGTTGCCCATTGATGTATTTTGCCCAAATCATAGTTGAGTTTAGCAACATACTCGCCAATAGATTGTTCTGGAAAACTTAGCTGTACATCGTCTGCATACATATGGATCTTACAATGTGAAAGTTGTGCAGGAAGGTCATTTGCATATAATGAAAATAAAAGTGGCCCAAGAATTGATCCTTGTGGTACACCACCTTTTAGTTTCAACGGCTTAGATAATATATTATCGATACATACAGATTGTGTTCGGTTTTCAAGATACGAAGATATAAGCCGACATGAACTACTTGAAAAATTAAAGAAATTTCGTAGCTTCATACATAAAGTTGGATGGTGTACCATATCAAAAGCTTTATAATGATCAAGTAGAACCAAAAAAATTAATTTGTTTTCTTCTAATCCGCACCTTAGGTTCTCCGTAACTTCAGATAGAGCAGTTATGCAGCTGTGCCCTGAACGAAATCCTGATTGCCAATTTGTCAGGAGCCTATTTTTATTAATGTAGTCAATAGTTTGATAAAAAAGTAGTTTTTCACAAAATTGAAACTGGTCGATATTCTCTATTCGACTTCGGCATTGGTACAACTTTTGCGTGTTTCCATTTGGAAGGGAAAGTGCTCGTCATTATGATGTTTTTGAAAATGTCAGTTATATAAGGGATAAGAAAAGGCAAGATAGTTCTCAGAAACCTAGGATGAATATTGTCAGATCCAACTGCGTCTGATGTAATTGAAGAAAAAGCTTGACCTAAATAGGTAATTGTATCATAAAAATTGCTATTAACATTATTCATATGTATGTTAGACACATTTGTGAAAGCAGAGTTCAATTCGTCTCCATTAAGCGGGCAGGTAACATTAACATTTGCCTTACCAATGCCGATTTCGCGAATCGTTCGCCATGTTTTTCTTGAGTGTATGGCTGAGCTAAATTTAATACTGTAGTATTCAGATTTTGCTTTACATATTTCATTATTTACAATCCTCCTTGCAGTACGATACTCATTTCTAAGTTGAGTTGTCTTAAAACGCTTCCACCTGGCATATGAAATATCTCTTGCATGTATCAAGTCCTTGATTCTTTTCGAGAACCATGGTTTTTTTTAACATCAGTTGAGGTCTTGTTATCAAGGGAACAGTTTGATCAAAAATTTTTAGCATATTTCTTTCAAGAAAGTCCAGTTTTTCATCAGCAGATAGAAGATAATAAATGTTATCCCAATGAATTTCATATAATTTGTCATATAGTAAGTTATAATTTACTTTTCTGAAATCTCTATAAGAGTAGGATTTGTTCTCCATTGGTTGGATCATAAAATCATATGATAAAAATATAAGATCATGTGCTGCATGATGCAGAAATTTGATCATAAAGTAGAACTTTTGATACGTTATTAACAAAAAATAAATCCAGTAAAGTGTTTGCAGTAGTAGTGAAGTGTGTTGGATGCGAACAGTTTGTTAGCTCAAGACCCAAAGAAGACATGTTATCGATCAGAGTCGTTTCCAGAAGAATGTTTGAGTTGAAATCTCCAGATATAATTATATCATTGTATGCTACTGACAATGCTTCCAACTCAAGAATGAAATTCGAAAAACACACCCTACGATTAGGCCTGTAGGCACAACCAACCAGCATTCTGCCATTATTTGAAAAGACTTCAACAAATATGTACTCCAGCTTTTGCAATCTATTGGCCACATTTGAGTGAGTGGCAACTAGGTCTTCAGTAGTTGATTTACAGCAGACTTTACAAGCAATATGGTTCTTTATATAAATAGCAACACCACCTGCATGACTACTTCTGTCATTTCTAAATACGGAGTATCCACCGAGACAAATGAGGGAATCCGGAGTTGAAGCATTAAACCATGTCTCAGTTACACACACGATATCCACATTTGAATTCTCAAATATAAGTCTAAATTCGTCTATTTTGTTATTTAAGCTCTGAGCATTAATATGACAGACATAGAAACCCCGCCTTTGTTTAGCCAAGATCTTAACCATGTTCATCGTAATATCCCTGGAACTACCACTTACAGTACTTGAACTACTCAAAAGTGTAGAAAATTAGGAGAGACCCAACATGAAAAGCAACGCAAATGTTTAATAATAAAAAGGTATGAATCAAATTAGTAAGATATGACATTAAACTTAAGTATTTGAACAAAAAAGTATAAGAAAACGTTAGTAAGTTAATAGATGATCTTGATAGTCTATGTATTAGCAGCACGCTGTGTTACATTATATTCGCGAAAAAACTACAACGCATCAATATGTTCAATGCAGGTCGGATCATCATCCTTTAACCGTTTTACATAAACAAGACCCCGAAACGAATACGCTGAATTCAGAATATTATTCCTTTTCAGACTAATAGCAGCACGCAGGATTCTATAATTTGAGTTAGTTAAGTTTTCTTTGATATAAAATAACTTATCAGAATCAAAATCAAGAAGATTAAGTGAGAGATTGGCTTGGTTTTTCTTTTTAAATGTACTCAAAGATTTCAAGAAGAAATTTTTATCGAATGGAGAGTTCAGTGTAGCTATTATGACAGCGTCTGGATCGTCTTCAATAGACTTGTTATTACGATTTTGTAGACGATAAATTGATTTGAGATGTGGGGTTGGTATATTAATTTTATGACAAATTTTCGTGAACAATTCAGGTAAATTTTCAGGTAACATGTAAGGGATGCCATTAATACGTAAATCAGAAGCAACCATACTGTTAGCACTTTTTAAGGATTGAATTTGTAAGCTTTTAATTTCATTCTTCAGTCCTGCAATTTCTTCTGTTGCTGTTTCTAGTCTATTTACCCGGTCGGCTAGCTTATTAACATCTCTCTGCACGTCATACATTCTCTTATTAAGTTCGTTAAAAATTTCATTTTTTAAATCGACTAACAATGATTTATAGTCCTCAACATGTTTCTCATATCGAACCTCTAGATGCTCTTCAAATTCAAGGAGAAGTTGTTTAAACATATTAACTTCGCCATCAATACGTTTGCTAATATCATTATAATTGTGTAAAGATATTTCAGATTCATTCTGCTGCTCAGTATTGTTTCTTTTCCTCTTCGTTGGCATTATTGAAGAATTCAAAATTAACGGCAAGAACTAAATGAATAGACAGTGGCTTTTAAACTGTATACCACTTGGCACTACTTATTTATAACCAGTATTTGTATGACTGCAACAGCTGATACTGTTTATGAACGCACCAATGTTTGTTTAAATTTAATAGTATGAGGTTGTCTCGTTTACAAATTTTGAGTGCTTTTAATTAAATTTCTTAAAGTTCTTACAATGCAAGTATATTTTTTTCAAAATATAAGGTAATTATGAGTTCTTACTAGATTCTGCCGGTTAATACCAATCCGGGCACACAACGTTCACTGGTTCCCAACGGTTGCTGATTTTCTAAATGTAAGTAAATCCACTTTAATTAACCTTTTTCCGGAGCCGATTTAAAGCACGTCACAACACTACCAAGGCTTTTTGCTCGCATTAAATATATTAAATATATATATATATATATAGTGATTATAATCACTATATCTACTGAATTTATTCGAATTGAACAATTTTACATTTTTTGACATTATTTAATTTTTTATCGCTAATTTTAGTAAAATTTTTGAAGGTTTGCATAATAATTATTTTTTTATTTATAATTTTATTACTGTTATTGTTTTTGCATATAAAAAATATATTTGTTACAACCATTTTATTTTCTCACTTATTAAAGTCAACAAATTGTATGCACCACAAGCTAACTCATAATGACCTAACTTATGGTTATCTTAAAGTTATGCAGTGTGAGTGAGTACTGACTCGTACTGCGGACATTGCGTCTAAAAACTGAATAGCGTTAACCATGTAAATGAGTTAGCTTGTTAGGCACCTGTAACTAACTTCTGATTAATGCATTAAACACATTCGAGACAGCAGGCAACACGAAGGCACGACTACAAATGCTGCAGGTTGCAATTGTAGTCGCGTAATCAGCTACTGAATTATTTTGAAGACGACAGCTACAATTGAAAAAATATAAGCAGCTGTGTTTTTTTATTATGTATTTACATTTCAGTGGTGCCACTATCATTTTTAATTTTTATAAATTTAAAAACATGCATAATTGCAGACTCGTACACAAACTTAATTTAAGCCTACAAAAATATAAATACTTATTTATGATAAATTTTTTAACGTAAAAACAAATGAATTTATTAAAAAACATTTAAAATATTTTAATTTTATTCTTTTTGGAACACATGAAGAATATCATCTTCGTGGCAGGCTGAATAAAAAAGTCCTAATATACAGTATAATCGCGAAAATGTAAACTGAAATATCCTAAGGGTTGTTAACTTTTTCGTCTTATTTATTAACTTTCCTAAATTGTAAAAAATGCAATAATATACATATGTACCTATATTTTTTTCAATGACTTAGTTTTCATCTGTACAAAAAAGAAACTTAGATCTAATTTGTACCGGCTACAATTTATAATTAATAATTATACAATCAGTCATGTATTATGTGTTAGGTGCTACATATGACGTTTGTCAGAAAATTAGTTCTTCAAAAATTTTCAGATAGCGAATTCTGGGTATTTTCTAAACATTTGCCAGCCATCCATTAATGACATTATTGTCTTTTCAGGTTGCAGTTACACGAACTCGCGCTTAGCTATTAATATTTAAATTAGGAACAGTGATTGAGCAATTACGTTTTCGATGCTTCAAGAAAACATTTGTACAAACTTGCTTTAAGATCGGCATATTTTGGTCTATGTAATGTTTTCCTGTATGCTTTTTCCTATGTATTCTTCAAAGCCTCGAAAATTTTGTGACGTTTCGTTTTTATTTTTGAGATGGCAACTTCAGATATACAATAATACAACGCCGATAGTTCTTCTTTAATGTATTTCTCAATTTTGTTTAAACTCTCAACTTTCAGCTTAAAATTTAATCTAATTTGTTATCGTTTGTAGAAATCAGTACTTTTACTTATACGATCTGAAAAGTTAACTTATAGTTAACGTTTAGAGCGGCACAGAAGCGCTAAAATTGGGTTAACTTGGCCGCAAGATTACTGTATCGAGATTCTACTGTAATTTTTTGGTTCACACACTAAGTATATGAATTATATGTCGTAAAGGTTTCAGAGCACTTTATCAATAGTATAGGAAGAAAAATATAATCTGAATCTTTAAAGTATTGGTATCATAATAAAGTCTTTCGAAACACATATGATGTATTAAATATACTGATTTATTATCCCCTTAAGAGGATTTATCTTAAAATTTTGTCGATATGTATAATAATATTTCCTCAAAATTAATATATTATAGAAAACACCCCAAGTTTTTGTATGCTATTTTTTTTAGAAACTCCATCATATAAAATTTTAAAGTTATTAGGGTTAAAAAAATTTTATTTTGGAAAACATCACAATTTATTTATAAGTTTGAGTTAAAATATATAGTGGTAATAGTTTATGCAGTTGTTACATATTGCAATATAGTAATATGTAAATTTGAATATTTGAAAAGAACAGAAAAACTTTATTAATCAAAGTCCTAATAACTTTGGTAACATGTGTATATTATTGTTAAATAATTATTATTATATCGACATAATTTAAAGATAAAGCAAATTTAGTAAAAAAGTCAGTCAAGAAGTATGAGCATTTGAAATGGGCTCTTAATGGGTTAATAAATCGGTGTGCTTTAAACTCCATGTAAAAAGCACTTTCAATTTTTCAATGATACCCATACTGCTAAAACTAAGAGCGTTGGCGTGACAAACATCTTCCTATATAACTTCTTTTAAGGATACTAAAGAGTAATAATAATATAGATTTGGTGGTGAGCCGCGCTTATATTCTTGTTTCAATCCGGTTCTTTGCTGTTTAACCAAAAAATTATTATTATATATTATAAGCACTAATTCTTCTAATTTTTGATTATAGTAGCAGCACTTTTTCTGTTTTGTAGCGTACAAAAATAGAAATTAGTTTAATTTGACTACAACGACAAAATTATCATAGACAAAAAAGAAGTTTTTTGCTATATCTACCAGCATAATTAATATCATTTTGTAATTAATTTCGTTTTGCAAGGACATGCTGAATCTCTTTAATTTTGCAAAAACAGCCAATATCTAATTTAACCGAGAACAGCTTCAAAAGGGGTTTGCTAGCCAATTTAACTTAGAACTCTTCTATAAAAAAACTAATATTTTAATTTTCTCAAAAATGAATTATTTGGTATTGGCCTTTTTAGCACCAAGCTACAAATATAAGGACAACAATGTTTAAAAACAATTTAAACAAAATAGGTTTAAGAATTATTTAAAAGTGATTTACAACTAATTACTATTAATAATTGTAATTATTGCAAAATACACAATCGTTTTTCAGACGATCTTATACTATAGATTTTAATAAATAATATATTTACGTATGTATGGACATAAATATTTACAATGTTACAAGTTAAAAATATTTTTGGCCTTTTTGTACATTTTCCACAATTTCTTTCCTTTCTTCAGTCTTCAAGAAATTGTAGAACTCATTACAACTATAACCAAAGTTTGTCTTTATCTGCAACTCACTTTCTAGGTTTTATATTAGGAGCCTGTTTCTCTCTTTTCTCCACTTTGAAAACTAAAGATTCGTTCTGTAAAAGCGTTTGAATGTGGAATGGAAGATATAAAATTACACATTTCATCAAATTCGTAAAGGCACCACCATTTAGACACACTTTGCATTTTTCTTCTACTGTCTTCTTTTTTCGTACTGACTAGGTAGAACGATTGTGCGACTTTTTTCAAAAACCGGTTTTCGAAAATTCCAAATAGTTGCTATTTAAAAAACCCGGTTTTCGGTTAAGCATTTTTAAAATAACCGGTTTTAATTAGAATACATTAAACCACAAAAATCATATAAGTTCTTGTAATTAAACGTTTATTAAATAAAAACAAAATATTTCACAAAGGAAAGGAACCAACATAATACATAGATAGGACTTAAGGTATATTCAGACCTAATATATATTAGACAATAAAATTCGTAAAAACGTGCCCAGTAAATTGATCAGACTTAAGCTTTATTTTTAACCATTTCTATTGATTTTCTAAACTTTATTTGTCAGAAGATAAATGTATAATGCAATTTGAAAACTGTTAAATAATGTTTGATCTAGAAAAACGTTTTGGAAAAGCAAATAAAAAATTACAGGAATTTAATAAATTTATTAATTTAGATAGATATTCTCCAAATTTATTTTAAATGAGTTTTAATTTGTTGGTGGTTAAGCATCTCTATATGAATCCGTAGACTTTAACCATATTTTTGAATAGTTGCAAACAAAACCTCTTACCCAGGATTATATATTTCAAATTATTTTGTTATAGCATTATAGAAACGAATAGTAATATAAACAGGATTTTTGTATGAAATATTTGTAAATTTGTCCACCACAATTTAAAACTTCCATGACTTTATTTGATTTCTTCAATTTCGTTTTTTAGTTTTTGGTGTTTTAATAAATAAGACTGATGAATTTTATCCATATCGTTGATTCTGCCGAAATGTTGTAGTTTTAAGCATGAAGAAATGCTAGAACTATTTAAGAGTTTTTAGTGCCTTAAGGGCCAATCCGTCCTTGGCACCACAACGGGTTAATATTTCACCCAATGATTAATTTTTTCGCAGCGTAATTTAGTAAAGTATTATTTGTCGCCTCTTTAGAACTACTTTAAACTGAGCTAAGTTTTATTTGTAGTACATTAATGTCAAGCATGTGGACTAATTAAAGGCTAATTATAGGTCGTAACGGGGAAGAACCTTTACAAGTTATAATTTAAGCGCACTTCAGGCACCTAACTTTGTCTTTTTAATAGCTTTTGAAACATCTCTGAAGCTCACATCTATATAAAAATATATTCAATATTTAAAATACTTTCGCACAAATTACTATTTACTTTTTAACTGAACAATTTTTTGTAGTACATATTTTGAATTGTTTTTGGGTTTTTTTACAAGAACACATGCTCTGTTAAGCGATTTGTATTTTCATTGTTTATAATATTTTTTGACTTTGTTTTTTATAAGTTTAAGTTTGCCCAATATTCAATAAGAAAAATACTTATATTTCGGGTACATTTACAGCAAGAGTAAGGAAAACGTATATACATTTCACATTATTAAAATAACCGGTTTATTATACCAAAATAACCGGTTTATTCAATATTCGAAAAATTGACATTTTAAAATAACCGGCTTGGGCAGAACTTAAATAACCGGTTAAAACCGGTCGAATAATAATCTTTCGATCTCCCTAGTACTGACTCGGCAAAAATCTTCAATGTTAATAACTCATCGATAAGAACATCTACATATATTAATATTTGTATTGCAAATAATTTGACAATATGACAAACTAACTGAATAAAATTAATATATAATAACAGTACAAAAACAGTAAATTAATGAAAAATTCAGTACATTTGCGTACTGATTTGCTTGTAAAGCATAAATCAGTACTTTAAACAAAAAACAGTACATGTACTGATAAAAACAGCACGAATGCCAACCCTAGTAACGGATACAGCAATATTCGCCTAACTGAGCCTTCAGCCTTTAATATTCATTTAAATTTTACAACAAAAATAAATTGTAACGCAGCATTTACACTGAAAGTACTTTCATGAAAATTCTGTATACGTATTATCACCACAAATTTCACAAAAAATCATAAAATTTCGTGAAAATTTACATGAAAGTGACATTTCATTTTCAAAATGTTGCCAAAAGGCAAACTTCTATCAAAAATGTCTCTTCTTCTTCTCTTATTGTTATGTTAATTTCAAGTTTAAGAGTTGCCGAGCCAATTAATCACGCCGAACTTCACGCATTCGTTCAAAATAATGTTTATTTTTATTAGTTTTCATGATATTTATAAATTTTAATTAGAATCATTGTGTTCTTAATATTTAGTTGAAAAATATATTAAAATTCTTTATATATACGAAAAAAAAAAATTTCAATTTCCAACACTGATTAGTTAATGTCATTTACTTTCATGAAATCGCTTTCTTGAAATTTTCATTGAAAGTTAGCTGAAAGTAGAAAAATGTAAATGTGTTAGTGAAAAAGTGTGAGTGTATTGCGACTTTTAACCCTGTCGGAAACTGAGTTAACTTTAAATTAACTTAAAGCTAACTATTTTGCAACTAGTGCTGACTGACACTTGGATTACTTTTCAATGGAAGCAACTAACTATTTTAACATTGCGATGTCCTAGGCAGTAGTCAATTGTCCGAATCTGCATTACTTTCAAACTAACTTAAAGTTAACTTCTTAAACGTTAGATTTCAGTTAACTTGTTGTAGTTAGCTTTAACCTAACTGATTTCCCGTTGGCTATAAGCTGGTTTTTTTTAAATTAACTATGAGTTAGTTAGAATAAAGTCAACTAAGAGTTAATTATTTACTCGTTAGCTGAAAACTAATTTTTTGTAGCTAGCTGCAAACTAACTATTATTCAGTTACTTGTCATATTTGTTTTTCGAAATAAAAGAATTTATTCAAAATTTTTAATATGTTTTGTTGCAATTTTTGAAAAGTAATAATTTTTAACGTACTTCACTATTATGTACATAGAGTGATGTGGAAAATAATAGAGCGACGTTATAATATGGACATCTATCATTAAAATTCAAAAGTGCAATTCTCTAAAAAGAACTCCTAGGACCAAATTATGTAAGTAATGAATGTGCTACGAGGGTCGAACTGGAAATTCAAATTCTTTTACTGCCAGGCCCACAATATCGACAAGAACATTTCTTTCGTATATTTATATTGAAAATAAAAACAAATTTTAGTTTTTTATTATTGTTTTCAATGAAAATATGCGAAAGAAATGTTCTTGTCGATATTGTGGGCCTGGCAGTTAATACATTTTTTAGACACTGGTTTCTCAAATATTTAATAATATTTAATTGTATATTTATTTTGTTATATCTTTGTGTAGAGTAATAATTAACAGAAAAGTTAAAGGTTAAAAATTGAAAGGTCTAAAAAGGGTTTCTCTAGCAACAAAAACCTGTATTTTTTTGTTGGTCGGTAAAAAATTATATTATAACTGAAAATGATCAACTCAATTATTACTAAAAAAAAAACTAAATGATAAACTTGATAAAAATCAAGATACAAAAATTGAGAAACCAGTGTCTAAAAAATATATTAAAAGAAGTTGAATTTCCAATTCGACCCTCGCAGCACATTCATTACTTACATAATTTGGTCCTATTAGTTCTTTTTAGAGATTTGCACTTTTGAATTTTAATGATAGATGTCCATATTATAACGTCTCTCTATTATTTTTCACATCACTGTATGTATTTCCATAAATATACAACAAATATTTTATTATTCTTTTGATCATTTAAAGGTACATACAAAGGTACAAATTATTAATATGTTTTATTGTAATTTTAAAAATAGTAATTTTATAAAAACTTAACGTATTAAATATATGCATATTTACATAAATATAAAAATACATTAAATTATTGTTTTGATTGTTTTAAAGTACAAACTACATATCTGAGGCATTTTGACAAAACATCTTAAGTCGAGATAAGATAGTAAAAAAGTTTTTCAAAAAAACTCGGTGGAAAAATCATTTTTATCAAATAAAAAAATAAACCAATATTAAAGAAAAATATCGTTTGGAGATTTTCAATTCATTTTTTTTTTAATAAACGTATAATTTCTTGATTTCAAAAGTAATTCTGGTAAAGAAAAGTAATCCTCAAAGTATAAGGTATATAAAAGGGAATATTTTTATGAACTTTACACACAGTGTAGTTTTCGAAAGTTGTTTGATTTCAATTTCACTCGAATTCGGTTTCCAGAACTTGGCCGAAAAATGTTATAAAAACAAAACTTATTAATTAAATACATATTTACATAAAAATACATTAAATTATTGTTTTGATTGTTTTAAGGTTTATACTATATATATCGATGGTCTCAAGTAGAAAGGCCCTAACTCGCATTTTTTACGAAAGTGGGTTTTCCAGTTATTCCTATAAATTTTACACAAATACACCTCGTCACAAAAATGCATTACATTGTTGTAAAGAATAACGGCTTTACAAGCAGTTGTATGAGCAAGTTTACATTATGATACATACAGTTTCTGTTATGTTTTTAACTTCTCCTATACAGTTACAATAAATTGAGTTAGGGCCTTTCTACTTGAGACCAACGATATGTATGTATATCTTTGGAAAATTAAAGGAACTCTTTCTTTTAAAAAAATTTATTGTTATGTACATACATACATATGTATATGTATATGTACATATGTATGTATCTACATAAATAAACAACAAATTTTATTTTTTGATTGTTTTAAGTAGAGTTGTGTCGGGCGTGAACGACCTCGTTCAATTGAACGGATCAGTCAGACGAACGATGAACGGCCGTTCAGTTTCATCGTTCGATTTCGTTCAATCGTTCACTTGGGTCTTTTGAATCAGTCGGTCACTTGCTTGCCGGACAACTGGTTGAAAAGAAACAACAATACTTTTGTGTTGTATAAGTTATGCAATTATAATATACTTATTTCTTTTACTCATTGCCACATTGCTTTACACATTTTCATAATACAATCAGGGTTGTCAAGTTTCTTGGCGACCTAATTTTCGATTTGGCGATATGGCGACTTTTTGGCGGCTTATAAAATACATGGCGATTTTGTTGGCTATTGATTTTCTATAAACTTGTTTTGAGACTGTTGGACAAATTTACCGTTTGTTATTTAGAAAGATTATATCAATGATGGTATTCCATCTAATATATATCAGGTTTTGCATAAAGCTTATAGCTATAAGGATACGTCAGGTACTTACCATTTTAAAGAACTTGCTTTGACGGTCTTTATATGCATTTAATTCCAACTGCTAATGCCTGTGTTGAAATAGTTCTTTTTAATAATTTACTCTACTAAAACTCGCCTTCATTGTTACGAGTTATAAATTATATGAATGTAAATAGCACTTTTTGTACCTTCGACGATATTTTGAATATACATTGTTAAAAAAAAAACAGTAAGAATTGCCTTGCCGGTGAAGTGTATAGCGTTTTAGATATACATATATCCAATATTTATTTAATACTAAACACAAAAAAACGTTTTGCAGCTTTAATTAGATTATTATAAACTATTGTATCTTTTGTGTGTTCACCAATACATAATTTTACTTTTATTCAAAAAAATATACATATATCAAGGCGACTTTGTCCCATTTTTGGAAAATTTTAGCGATTCAGAAGAAATATATTTTTTTTAGGATTTATAGAAAACATTGGAGAAAGTTCTAAAATAAATTTTATGTTGTCAAAAACGCAAAATAAGCCTTGGCGATTTTTGACATTGAATTTGGCAAAAAACATCAAAATAAATCTGAAAACCCTGGCTGCTTTTCACAATTTTTCTACAATTTACATGAGCGTTGCCAGTTGTTCTTAATACAAAACCCGCCAAATGCTAATTTTTTTCATTTGAGCAGAAAATTTTATAAATATTTATTTCTTTTAATTTTTTAAATAAGTCCCTTTATTTATAAAAGCTTAGTAAAGTTTTACAGCACGAAATTAGTATAGAAAAAAACTTTTAATGTATACATTACATCCGTTTATGAATAAGACTCTTAAAATATAAAAAAAATTAGCAATGTATGTTTGTTCGGTGAAATCTTGCAACTCAATTTTGAAGCAGATACCTCGAACCGATTGAGCTGTCATTTTTAAACACGTTTAGTTAAGATGACGATGCATGGTTAACTGTGTTACGTTATTCTAAATCTAACATTATAAGACACCCAAGATGGCAGACTTATTTTTAATGCATTCCTACAATATGAGTATCAAATGGGAGGGCTTGCTGAGAATAAGTCGAAAAAGAAAGTGACGTTACTCTTAATCATATATGGCGGACTAAGTTTTTAATGCTTGCCTTCAAGGTGGGTATCAAATGAAAGGACTCATGAGAATACGAATGCTAGTTTTAATATAAACTAAAAGTAAATAACCTTTTTAAAAAACAAGCTTTTATTGAAATGCGCTTCAAAGAAAAATATAAATGAAAAGTATAAAACTACTATCAACTTATAACGGATTACATAATTTATATGATATACGAGATTTACTTGTGTAGACAAACAAGTAAATTATACATATAACTTGATGTGATTGATTTAAACTATTAAACTTTTCAAACCATGTAAATACTAGTACTTAAATCTCGCGACTAGCTTTTAAATCAAATAAATTGTGTAAAGACAAGCTTTTATATCATATAAATTTATTAATGATGTTATAAGTTGATAGTTAAAGTTTATTTCTCTTTTCTTTTTAGCGCATTTAATAAAAGCGTGTTTTTTAAAAAGGTTTTTTAGTTTTTATAAAATAAAAACAAAAAATAAAATTTATATTATCACATATTTTGAGAATATAATACATATAACGCATGAATAATAATAATCACTATTGCTATTTGTTCATTTTTGTAATATTATTTTGATATTTAAATTGTGCAATTGCTATTATTTTTATTATTTTTTTGTTTTTAAAAGTATTTTGTTCTTAAAATACCACATAAATTTGAAATTTTTTTCTCTCATTATTTTTGTTTAAATTAATTTTTAAAGAATTGGGCTTTTACTTTGAATAAGCCCTCGCAACAATTTTTTGTTCTTTCTATTAAAATGGAATTACCTAAGCATATAATAAATAAACAAGTTTTGAAATCGCCACGTTTGGCGAGAAATTACTACGTATGGCAGCCCAGATTGTACTATGAATTTTTTAAAACAGTGTGGCAAGTCGCCACTGGCAATGTGTTAAAAGAAAAACGTATAGCATACACACTTATAGTGTTGTTGTTGTTTGTTGTTTCTTTTTAATCAAATGAACGAAAAAAATGCGTATTTGGTTTGTGCTTATTGTTTTCTATTCTTGGTTACACTCAAAAAAGTTTTACAGTAACTTAATGAGATTTATTAAAATTGTTTTCCGTAATTAATGAAATTTTTTTATTTTATTAATTAAACTGTTTCTGCATATTGTTCCGAAAACAAACTACAAAAATTAATAAGGGTTTTCATGATGAGGCAAACTTGCAAGACTCGTTTCATGAAGACCCTTTTTAATTTTGGTGTCATTTTAAATACAAAAATCAATTAAAAGAAAACAACTATAAAATTAAAAGCTAAAATTTGTGAATAAAAAGTGAAATTTGTTTTTTAAACAAGCATAAATAAAGCATAACGTCTAATTTGCTTAAATTACTGCAAGATTTTATTGTTTGTGATATTATTAACACAACACATTTTTCATTGAAAACGGCGGTAAATATTAAACAAACAGCGCCAGTTTACGAGTCAAAATTGTTGAGCAAATTTACGAAGTTTGTGTAAACGAATTCTCATACAATTTTTGGCAGTTCATTTGAGAGCGCGTAAAAATGCACAGTTTGCGAGACTTTTAGTGATATCATGAAAACCCTTAATGATTTTTATTTCTGTTAATATGTTCAGTTATTTTTTATGCATAAAATAAAACTGAAGTACATGTGTACATATGTACATAAATAAAAAAAAATAGAAAGGAAAAAATATTTGGCTCATTTGGTAGGTCATAATGACAGATAAAAACACTGCTTTAGCTGTCTTAGTACGTAATTTAAATTAAGTTCAAATTAACTGAAAAGCCTTTGAATATATTTTTTGTACCTAGTGTGTACTTTTTTTTAATTGTAAATAAAGAGAAAAGTTAATTAATTTTTAATTAATATCTCCGTTATAAAATTAACAGTAAAAAATTACCTTACAATTCCTTTATTTAAAATTATCCGTTTTCTAATTACATTTTCAGTTTTCTAAACTTAATGCCTATTCTTTTGAATTTACTTACATAATGTTTCGAGTGTAATCTCACATGTTGTTTCTTTTAACACATTCAATCGATTGTTTAGTAAAGAGGACAAGACAAGTGAACGACTGAACGAAAGCGACAAATGATTCAAAAGACAAACTGACCCAAAAGACAAAGTGACCTGAAACGAACGATTGAACGAAAAGAACGAGCTCGTTCACTGATTCGAATTGAACGATAATGACCGGTCACTTAAACGAACGATTAAGCCCAAGACTAGTTTTAAGGCACATACATTCACATTTTTAATATGTTTTGTTGTAATTTAAAAAAAATAATAATTTTAAAAACTTAACTATTATTTACTATACGTATTGACATACAATATTTTATTATAATTATTTATTTTTTTAATTTCATGTTTTTATTTCTAATGCACTGCGCATGAATATAACGTTTTTTTATTATTTTTAAGGCATTTCGTATGTCTTTTTCAACATCTTGAGAGCCAAGTGATTGGCAGGCATCTGTTTAGAATATAAATTTGTACATATTTGCTTTTGAGAATACTTTAAATAAATTTTCAAATTATGACTTACCTGTCAAGGCATGAAAGAAAGCCTCAAAGTCTTTTAACCTTTTTTTTTCATGAATTCCATCTAAATTTATATCCATGCACAAATTAATTGACATTATTTCCGTTAATGTTTTCGGTAGGGGCCCCATTAATAAAGACTTCATTGTATTTATCTGCAGAAAGTAATAAAGCAATTGTAGAGGCATACACATATGTACATATAAATGGATTTGGGTAATAGTTCAACTTACATAAGCTTCACGATTGTCTTCACTAATGCTGCTATTTAGTTCCTTTAGTCCATTAATATTTTCTATAGGAAATGTAGAGGGTAAATTTTTCTTAGTTACTTCTTGGTATAGTATCCTATCTGTTAATACTTT
Organism: Pollenia amentaria; assembly: GCA_943735925.1. NCBI lineage: Eukaryota > Metazoa > Arthropoda > Insecta > Diptera > Polleniidae > Pollenia > Pollenia amentaria. Next base: position 111,467,555 of record OX031006.1, on the reverse strand, counting down.
TTGCTCAGCCAAGGCCTTCATTATGATGTCATTTTGGTTCACAATGATTTCTGTAAATGGATAATGAAGATAATTATGTATAAAATAATAAAGATCATTTTATTAAAAAATAAATACCTTGGAAATTTTGTATTTTATCTGAAAGTGTAAAACATGTTGGTTAATTTTAAGTGTGGTAATTTTTTATAAATCGAATCTTACTGTTTATCTGCTTAAAATTTTCTTCAAAATGTCTGGCACAATTTGAGCATGGATCCGCTTTCATCTTATCTGTAATATAGTTTATTAATACAAGTTATGAAAATAAGGAACTCTTATATAATTCCTTTTATTGTTATAACTTACGTGGTGCAATTGGTTGTAAGCCAATCTTACAACGAGTAAATTGTGGAACCGACATCTAGATATTTTAACGTTAATTATGTATAAATGCAAAGTATGTTTATGTATGTGATTGCTTTAAGTTTTTATTACTTGCAACCATGCAACAGTGGCACTAAAAGGTATCTATTACCAAATGGGAATCCTGAAAATTTTATTTCAATATTTTCTATGTTGAAGGCTTCTTCATCACCCAAATCATTCTGATTAACTACACAAGTACCTAAAATATTAGCTGAATCTAATGGCTCTGGAAAAAAAATACTAATACTTCGGAATCGGCGACCTAATATTGACAACGAGCAGTTTAATGAGAAACCTGTTATCTGAATTGGTATGAACGGTTTAATAGCGCAAAAATTGTTGGGACAAGCAGCGGAAAAAAAATATTCAGAAGTTTGCACACTATCAATAATCCCATTTTTTTCATTGGTTTTTAGTTTTTTCTGTTCTATTACCATTTCTTCATTATGCAAACGAATATGAATTTGTTGTAAAATCTTTGAAGGCTTTCTTACATATTTTTTCAACTTTTGAAGATAATCCTCAAATGGGTAGCATGAAAAATTTTGTAATGGCCCAAATGTTTTCACACATTCACTTATATGCAGAATACTATGAACATTGTAAGATATGCTGTCTTCTCCAAAAATCACAGGAAAGTTCTCCACGAATAGTTCTAACAGGACTTGAGCAGTTTCGACATTTCTTTCACATGTTCTCGGGCAGGATAGCAAACGAGAAGCACAATGAAGTAAAAGGAATTCATAGTAAAAATCGTCATGCACTCTATCCTTTAAAACCAGTATACCTGTATACAGTAAAAACTGACGAAACTCTGTGGCTTTCCAATTACATATCTCTTGCAATTCTCTCGGATATCGTGAGAATTCACGTGGGATGTATTTCTTCAAGGCCTTAAGATGTGCTGAAATTTCATCTTTAACTTCTTTAGTTATTTTAAAGTTAGTTTTGTCTGAGTTTAATCGAAGTAACATTTTCTTTACAACTCCGAGTTCTATTAGATGCATTGGATCAAGGGGAACTTGTGTTATCATACCTAGGCCAATTTCTTCAAATGGAGATTGCTTCAAACGAAATTTTATTTGATGATGGTTGGGGTACTTTCTTAAGGTAAAATCGGCATTAGACATAAGTTCACCCATCGCTAAAGAATACGTGAGCACATTTCCGGTTTTTCTGCTGATTTGGGTACATTTTGTGCAGCCATTCGAAGAAGTGTGACCAACAATACCACAAGCAAAAGCTTTTGCTGGAGTATCACAAATAAGCCCCCTTATTCCAAATGTTATAGCCCTGTTGTTAATATGTATTCCACTACCAGTTAATTCTTTTAACTCTGTTATAAAATCGCTAAGGAAACTATCTATGTCATGTGGTTTACTCTTTCCAACATATATACCAACAGGAAAAACAGAAATGTTAGGAAAGTCGATAATTTTGGCCAAAATCGGCCATAATTGAGTTCTCGAGCTTTTAAATAAAGGTAGGCCATCAATATTAACATCTATCATTATTTTGCTGCAACCACCTATGATGCTTGAAACCTTCAAAAGTTGTTTTTTTAGACCGAAATGACAATATGAGCCGGGGAAAATATTTCTTAAACATAACTTTTCACGCTTCTTAATAAATGCGTTTGCACTTTTAGGCACTTCTAAATTTTCTTCGACTAAAATTTGTAACAATTCTTCAAAGCAATCGCGGGACGGCATGTTTTTAAAGTACCAATTGCCAATTTTTTCTTTTAATGTTTTTCTTTCAACACATTGTTCCACAGAAGTGCTAATAATGCTATCAATTGCAATATCAATTTCATTTGTGCACGATACACCAACAGATGGGTTTGCATCTTCTGAATGTGGAACTTTACATGATAGGAGTTTATTGGAAAATATATTTTTTTCTTTTTTAAAAAGCCTCCTCAAATGCCTTTTACTTACACCTCTCATACTTGCTTTAAAATTCACTAACACTTGTAATTAAAATTAAAACAATCACACACAATAGTATTTTTTTATTATTTAATTATAACTTCAAGCCTTACTTAAAATCTTTTAAATTCAACAATTTAATAACTTTTAAAATAAAATTCGATATTAAGCGCGAGAATGTTTACTTATCAAAAGTCTAAGCTGTTAACTGAAGTCGGCGGCGTTAACGGATAGGCGGCAACTGTGGCCGGTAGCTACATCAAGCCGATACTTAATATGAACATATTTTAAATCATTTTTATTTAATTTTTTAAGTAGATTAAAATAAAATATGTATGTCTTTCAAAAAAATATTTTACAGACATACATACGTATGTGCCCCAAGAAGTAATTAACATAAACAAAATTACTTTCAAAACTACGGTCACTTTAACTTTATTAACTGGAGATTATTAATGATTATATAATATTCTATACATATCTATTTAACTCCAATAATATTCGGAGTTTTACTTACTCATGGACAATTTTGATATACTTTTAGATTATCTGTTGAAATTCTTCAGTTGTGAATGCATGTAGATATAAATAAAAAACTAAAATATACATATTCGCAAATACATTTTTTCTGACGGCTCAGCCGACATTACGTACTAAATAAAACTTTCTTGCAGGCGCTTTAGTGTTAATCAACTTTGGGCTCTTGCAAAAGAAAAATATGAAACAGAATGGGGAAAAACCAAATAAAGAGAAACGCGAACAACGACTTACCACAAACAAAAAATTTACTGTACACACTATAGACTTTGGCTAATGGAAATTTTGCATTGCTTAGTAGATAGCTTAAAATTAGTACTTAAAAGTTAACTTAAAGTTGGCTATTTTTGTAGTCAGCTACTCATTGTCCGACAGGGAAGAAACTACTTTCATGTGTAAATGCCCAGTAATTTATAGCTATAGATACCGGCTTTAAAATATTTTTCATATATAACTAAGAGTTAGGGTAGCCAGATTTTAAATTCGGAAAAACAGTACATTGAATACAAAAAACAGTACAATCAAGAAAAAACAGTACATAAATTTTTTTACGAAAACATAACTATTTATTTATATTATTAAATATTTTAGACTTTTGTTTGAATATGCAACAAGAATTACATAAAGAAATACACCTGAAAAGTATAACGCCAAAAGAAAGATTTACATTTTATGGCATATCATAAACAAAACGACACCATTTGCGATTATACAGTCATAGATAGCTTCATGTTCCAATGTTTAAATATTTTGATTTATATGTTACTTTGAACTTGTTATACAATTTTTGGAAAAATATACGTCTCGTTTTTTTCAAAATAAGATGACAAGAAACAATATACAGCATTGTTATTATGCCATCTGTATAAAAATTACTAACATAGAAAGAGACAAAGAGATAAAAACCTTACATTGATTAAGACCGTTATTTAAAAATCATGTCGTATTTTTAATTCCCTTCAAAAGTTGCTTTCAAAAACAGCATTTCAAACGAAAATGTTCCCCATGATTTTAGGGCTGATTTGTTTCCGTTATCGGTAATTCTTCTTTACTTGTTTATTTGTAAAAACAAATAATTTAAAAGCGCTCCGTGTTTTGTGTTGTAAAGAGATGTTGCCATTGAAATAAAAAAATAAAATTAAGCAACATAACAAATATACGGAAAGTAAAGAAAGATATAAAAACCAATTTTTAATTTAATTACGGCCAATTTAACCCAGATCAGCTATAATTTACTCTCACTAAAACTGCCATTTAACAATATTTTGACAGTTATAGTGATAGTTAATTAACTATTAATTCTTTAACTATGTATTATAAAAAATTAGGACTTTATGTCAATATGACTTGATAGCATACCATTTGAACCCTTATTTTTATTTTTATTTCCATTTTTATTTTATTTATTTATTAGAAGTTTTACACATGGGTTTTCTCCATATCTTTGTTTTTTGTGGGCTGAAACAAAAAAAGTCCAAGAATCAGTTCAAATTATAAAAAACAGTACATTTACGTACTGTTTTGGGTGTTGTGCATATAACAGTACGATTGGAAAAAATCAGGACATGTACTGCTAAAAACAGTACGTCTGGCACCCCTACTAAGAGTATCCAAAAGAAACTATTTTAGTTTGGTCCTTTATTCAAAAGAAATTTTAGAATATTACAACAAATACTGACTACAGCAGTCACCAAATAAATTGCCTTATTTCAAGTTGGAAATAATTTTATAGGGCAAAGTAATGCCTGTTCATCGGCTTCAAACGTTCACGCTCGCATATAAAATTGCATTAAAGACAACAAAAAAATTTGATTATACCCACACCACAAATGGAGAGGGTATTGTGTATTTTTGCTCGATCTCATGATGCCCGTCCGGCTGACTTTCTATCCATGTGACCTTGTGCGAAAAGTACAGGGGGGCTACTCTCTATTGCGATGCGAAACTAATTTCGATGCGAAAGCTAAATGTCAACTTGGTACTCTCTATCACTTTCGCAAATTTTTTTAAAATGAAGCAATATTGGTAATAAAAATTAAAGATTGCGCAGATTGACATCAATGAAATGCCAAAATATGTAAAAATATTTTAAATTGGAAAATTTAAATAAAATAAATAGTGATGGTTTGCGAAAAGAAAAAACTAAAAAGATGCGAAAGAAAAATGCGCAAACGCATTAAAGAGTACCAATCGCTAGACTTGCGACCATTTTCTTTCGCATCGCAATAGAGAGTAGCCCCCCAGGTCGCAATTGTGTTGATAATTTGATGAAAATTGACACATAGGTGTTAATTGGCACAAGGACCAAGCCTATTGGTCCTCGTGGTCCTATGAGCCGAATCATAGGATCACGGGGAGATATAGGAGTCAATTTCTGCCTCTTAGAAACTATCGAATAGATTGTAATGAAATTAAAAACATAGAAATGAAATTAAAAACATAGAAAGATCCATTTTTATGTGCACACATAAGCTATTTATTTATTTTAAAAAAAATAGGACCACGAGGGGAAAAAGGGGGAAATTACTGACTCTCAGAAACTATCGAACTGATTGTAATGAAATTTATAACATAGATAGATCCATATTTATATGTACAGTGTATACAGTACTACAGATGGCCAACGCTTGGGTCATATTTTTTTTAAGCTAGAGAGCCGCCAAAAATACAGCCATTTTGAATCACGTCGAAATATGGCTGATGAAAATTTCCAACATTTTATTTTATCTTAATTTTTTTAATTATTTTTGTATAATAAAATTAAAAAAATATTTTGCTGGTATTATCGAATTACTTCGTTAGCAAAAGTTTAAAAGTTTCTTGCGTGCTTTAATTTTCTGGCATTAGGGTGGTATATTAGGGTGGTATGAACAGAGAGATATAAATACTAGAACGAGATACTTGATGTCAATGGCCCCTTACATTGATATATCATACTTTAAGATCGGACTGTAAATGCCTAAATAAAAACATAACATTTGCTTTTGTTTGGAAGCTAACGGGTTAGAGAAGCAAGAGGGGTAGACAAGATTTCGTTACATAATATTTAAAGATCTGTAAATGCTGACTGTCCTGCAGGAATTATAGTAATTCTTCCTTGGCAAAACTGCGATGATTTTTAGCAAGCTTTAATTTTCAAATTAAATTTAAAAATGAACCTGCTGGAATTATCGAATAACTTCCTTAACAAAAGTTTAATAGTTTCTTGCGAGCTTTAATTTTTGACATTAGGCTCGTACATGGGTGGTACGTACATAGATACTAGAACGAGATGCAAAAACATAGATATATTATACTTTAATAGATATTGGGAATTATTTCTTTTTCATAAGCAACTTTATTATATTCAACATTTTTCATTTTTCGAATTTATTCTATGAGTTAAATTTCAGTTATGTATTTTATAACGCTTTTTGTAATAGCTCTATTCCTTAAATTTTCCAGAAATGACCTTATACACTACCAGACTATTATATTGTATTTTCCTGTTACATTTTACCTTAGCTTTCCGTTAGGTTAGGTTAGGTTCCATGGGCAGCCATCAAGAGACAGCTCACTTGGGTCCTATAGCGGTCCCTTTGTGATACCCAGTGCCAATGCCCATCCCAGAGAGCAGTTACTCAGATGGCGTCACTGCAGTGTTGAGCCAATTCGTCTTCCTAATGAAGAGAAGAAGCAATTTTAGTTCTATTTCTGATAGATCCTCCAAACAGGAAAACACCGGTTCTCCCAGGTATTTTCCCCTGATGCCCCGTAGCCCAGGGCATTGACAGAGAAAGTGAAGCACAGTTTCCTCTTCCTCCTCATCATGACAACTTCTACAGTAGTCATTGAATACCAGACCCATTCTTCTAGCATGAGTCCCAACAGGCCAGTGTCCAGTTATGTCCGACACCACGGTCCTGATTTGGTTCCTATTGAACCCAAGTAGAGATTTGGTTCTCCGTTCATCATATTCAGGCCATAGGGCCCTGGATATGGAGCAGGTGGACTCACGGGTCCATCCCTCTTGCGCAATTCTATAATTCTCGCGCAGAATGAGTGACTTACAGTGAGCCATTGGAAGGCCAATGAATTGATCAATGAATGCTTCATCCATGCGACCACCTTCCTTGGCCAGCTCATCTGCTATCTGGTTTCCCGGGCAGTTTGAGTGCCCTGGTATCCATATAAGCGTTAACTCTGATTGTTCAGCAATCTCATTCAAAGACATCCGGCATTCCACAGTTAACCTAGATGTCGTATAGACACCCGCAAGAGAGGCAATGGCAGCCTTGCTATCAGTAAATATACGTATATCTCCCGATACGCGATAATACTTTAGCCAGTTGGCTGCCCGCTTTATAGCCGAGATTTCCGCCTGCAGGACACTACATCCATCCGGCAGGCGAAAGGAGACTTTTACGCCCAGTTCCTCTATGTAGAAACCTCCGCCAACTCTTTCCCCCTTTCTTGAACCATCAGTGTAAACCCCCAGGGTTGGTCCATGGAAGGTGCCCATTACCGACGGAGCACTTTCATGCGCTGTATGTGTCGCATACCTCGCACTAAAGAAAGGCTCCGGGGTGCAGTAGTCCACTCCCTCAGGGACAATCGAGTATCCCATTATGCTGGAGTGTCCATAGTCCCGGCTCGACCAGCCGTGTGCCGCGTTCAACCGAATCGCCGAACAAAGAGCCATCTGTCTGGCCATGATGTCCACCGGCAGCCAGTTTAGCATTGTAAACAGCGCCCTGGTGGGAGTGGAGCGCATTGATCCTGTGATCATCAATGCGGCCAGTCTGTGAACCTTCTCAAGCATCGTACGGTACCTGCCCTTGTCCAGCGCAGTCCACCATACGATAACACCGTAATACAGAGTCGGCTTTACTACAGCTTCAAAGATCCAATTGACACATCTCGGGCCCATGCCCCAGTTCTTGCCGATTGCACCTCTGCACGCATATATAGCAACAATTGTCTTTTCCATCCTCGTCCGGATGTTCAGCCCCCATGACAGCTTACTGTCCAAGATTACGCCAAGATACTTGGCGCTATAAGAGACCTTAAGTTCAGTCCCATTTAGCCTCGGAAGTCTCATGGCCTCAGTCCTATACTTCCTCGTGAAGAGTACCAGTTCCGTTTTAGACGGATTAACACCCAGGCCGCATGATACGCTCCAGGTGCTAAGTACCTTTAGTGCAGCCTCCATACACTGAGACATTATATTCAAATGCTTCCCCGTAATGGCCACTGCAACATCGTCAGCGTACGCCACAGTTTTAAACCTCATGTCGTCCATTTTCGTTAACATGGTATTCATAGTCAGGTTCCACAATAGTGGGGATAGTACTCCACCTTGGGGAGCACCCCTGTTTACCAGCCTCTGAACGCTGGTTTCACCTATCGTGGAACAGATGACCCTGTTCCTGAGTAGATTATCCACAAATCTACATATACCGTCATCAACCCCCAGACTCCTCATGGATGCAACGATAGAATCCGGGTTGACATTATTAAAGGCCCTTTCAATGTCGAGAAAGGCCACCAGAGCACACTCCTTGAATTCGAGTGATCTCTCAATAGTTCCAACTAGTGAGTGAAGAGCCGTCTCAACAGACCTACCCTTTGTGTAGGCATGCTGAGAGGTCGAGAGTAAACACTTTGGGATGGTCATCCTTAAGTGAATGTCGATAACTCTTTCAAGAGTCTTAAGAAGAAAGGATGCAAGACTAATCGGTCTGTAATCCTTCGCCTCAGTGTGAGAAGTCTTCCCTCCCTTGGGGATGAAGACAACTCTACACAAGGTCCAGCTCACAGGTACATACGAAAATCTAACGCATCCCCTGTATATAGCCATCAGCCAGGGTATTATCACAGTCGAATTCTTCTGCAGGTCCGCCGGAATTATACCATCCATACCCGGAGATTTGTACGGGTCAAAGCTGTCGACAGCCCATTTAATCCTGTCGTAGTCCATTGGGACGGACAGAGGACCGGGCATCGACTCACAAACCTGATCCCGCAAGCTTCCTTGGGAGTTTCCAGGAAAGTGAGTGTCAATTAACACCTCGAGTGTTTCCTGACTAGTAGTAGTCCAGCAACCGTCCGATTTACGGATATAGGTCGGGACAACAGGGCTCGAGGCCATTATCTTACGTAAACGGTTTGTCTCAGAGGATCCTTCCACGCCGCTACAGAAGTTCCTCCAAGCACTCCTTTTCGCCGATCTAACCAAGTTCCTGAATCTATTCAGTGAAGACTTGTACTCCGCCCAATTACCATGGCGCTTAGCCATATTGAACAACCTACGACAGTCTCTTCTTGCCTGCGCAATATCAGGATCCCACCACGGTGGACGATCCCTGCCCCTATGCATCCTTGGCTTGCACGCCAAGGAAGTCGCTAACTGCAGTGAGTCTGTAAGCAGACCCACTGCCGCATCGATCCCCCCTATATCATCAACCCGGGGAGGATCAGATAGAGACCGAACCAGAGAGGATGAATGAATCCCCCAATTCGTTCGTTTCCTATTCAACATAACACTCGATCCTACAGATCTAAGTACCAGACTAAATTCCACATATCTATGATCAGAAAGTGAACAATCATTAGAAACCATCCAATTTTCGATCATTTCAATGTAGTCAATGCTAACCAGCGTGACATCAAGAACTTCACACCTATTTGCTACAACAAACGTTGGCTCACGGCCCCTATTTACTATTCCTAAATTATAATTAATAATAAAGGAAAATAGTGACTCACCTCTAATATTAGTGTTCGTGCTACCCCATATAGTGTGGTGCGCATTAGCATCGGCACAGATTATAATAGGCGTTCCAGTGCCTGCTGCCTTCGTTACTGCATCACGGATGAGCCGATTGGGTGGGTCCTGTCCGTGATCATGCGCCATATATCCCGAGACCATCCAGATTATACCATCCTGTGTCTCGAGAGCAACTGTTGTGGTGTCTTCATCACTGTAATCAGAGAGAATGAAGATATTCAACGAATTTTTAGCTAAGACACAAGATCTTATGTTACCTGTAACTTTCGCAAACAGAAGCTTATAGCCTTTGAGATTGAGTCCGCAAACCCGATCCTTATGAATCCCGGGTTCTTGGACCATCACGAGCTCCTCCCCTTTTTCTACCACACGGAGGAGCAATGCAGCAGATGCTGCTTTAGAGTGGTGGAGGTTGATCTGCAGGACCTTCACCATTATCCATTTTGGCGACCACTGTGATGTTGACGTCCTCCTGGTCTGATTCCAGAAGTACGTCCTCATCAACCATATCACCCAGGTGCCCAAAGACAGACACCAATCCGGAGATAGACTGGGTGTCCTCTTTGTCACCTGAGCTTACGGCATCGTCACCAGACAAGCCCTCTTCAGGCTGCTTGGCCTCGCTAACCGAAGGAGCCGGATTGCCCTTGTTATCACTTCGGTAGACACGGAGCAAGATCGTACTAAAACCATAGTAGATCTTACCCTGTCTCTCCCTCAGTGGTTCCAAGGATTGCTGGTTTAACACCACAATCGCCGTCCTCGAGGACCCTTCAGCAGCCGAAACCTTTACAACTTTCCAATCCTGCGTGGGAAGTTGAGGGTTGCAGCACTGAATGATCTTCAAGATCTCCTCAGGTTCCGATGGTTCGGCAGGGATGATGACAGTCGATCTAGGTCTCCGCGGTATCTCATCAACCAATACCACATCGAGCCTAGCACCTTCCCAGACCTCTCCTAGCATTTGGATGGCCCGCTTCAGAAGCAGCGCTGAGCGCTCATCTGCACAAGCCATCAACTTCACGTGACCCTGGAACCAGCCAGCATCATCGCATTGAGGAGGTGGCTCTGGATTCTCCCTAAGGATCGTCCAGAACACCCCCATTAATTTTTGCTTAACCAGGTCCCACTTGGTATGGGAGATGGCACCATTATCCACACCTCTATCGATAACAGCCCGTACAAGGTGTCCTTTGGCCACCTCGCTGAAAGACTTATTTATCGACTTCGGCGCAATCTTGGGACGTTTCATCCCTGGTTGCTGTTTCGCGGCTGCAGCTTCCTCCTCCGAACGTTGCCGTTTAGGCATTGTCACCTTCGCAGGGACTGAAGGAGTAGCACTTGGCAGCCCAGCTATGTGGGCTCTTGCCCATGCCAGTGAAGCTGTTTGTTCACTGGAAAGCTCTTCAGCTTTTTTGGAGCCTAGAAGCTCAATGAAACGCAAGGCGGCACGCCTTGTGTTTGATGCCCTCTTTGTAGGGTTTTTGTGCCTTGGGGACTTTTTACGGTCGCCGAATTTGGCGTTGGGAGGTGCAATCTTGGGATTGGATGTTATCATCGCCATCCCTCCTTGCACAATGGGCACATGGGAAGCTGCAATTTTGGGCGACTTTGTCATTCCCAACTTAGCAGCACCCGAAGCAGGGGTTTTATCCGTTCCAGAGACGGAAAGGGCAGAAGCGGCTTTGGAGGTGCTTGGATTGAAGCACAGAGGCACCCCACCGCAGTTTTTAGAGCAGCCGCCTTCTGGTCGAGCTGCCTTACCACTTCCGATCAGCCTAGGCCGATCTTCCTTGGTCGCCGGGACTGTTACAGTCCCTGGCTTCGTCGTTTTGCTGTCAATCGTTGTCCTTAATCTCGCCTGTCCGTCATCAGTTTCCGTTGTTTGTTTTTGTTGTTGTTGTTTTAAAGTATTCATAAAAAGTCCCACGAGTGTAGGGGAGTTGAAGGTCCGCCACGTCATAGCCCCCAGTAACGTGGTAAGGGCGTGGTCTATTTGCTGAGGTGCCCAGGTATCAGCAAAGCTCCGTGATAATACAGTCGGTAACCCCTGACTGCAAACCAGACCGATAGGCACGGGTCGCATGACACCTCGGTTTAGGGGTGGATAACCTTTCGTCGTCAAGGCTTTTAGGTTCCGTATCTCAAACTCAGGCGCCGCTTGTGGCGCCACCTGTACTTGAAATACAAACCACAGCCTAGACTCAGCCACCACATCGCTGCAAGATCGTTATCCAAGGTGGTGGTAGCTTTTTTTTCCGTTGGATAGCAATGAAGTATATTTATGTACAGAAAAATTTACAATTATTAGACACCAGCAGAATGTAATGCATTTTCTGGCCCGCTACGGAAAGCTAAGGTAAAATGTAACAGGAAAATACAATATAATAGTCTGGTAGTGTATAAGGTCATTTCTGGAAAATTTAAGGAATAGAGCTATTACAAAAAGCTTTATAAAATACATAACTGAAATTTAACTCATAGAATAAATTCGAAAAATGAAAAATGTTGAATATTATACTTTAAGATAGGACTGTAAATTTTTTTTTTTTTTATTATTCCTACACTAAATCCCGCGAAGCTTGTTGCTTGTCTGCAGGAGACCAGAGTCTCTGGCGGGAATCGAACCCGCAACCCCGGTACTGGTAGACTAGCTCACTACCAGCTAGCCTACCGGGGAAAAAAGGCGACTCCTATGTTCGGCAACAAAAAAAAAAAGAAATCGAAACCTCCTTGTAAAAATACTTTTTATTAGAGGTACGCTCTTATGTACACATAAGCTATGCATTTAAAAAAATAGGACCACGAGATTTAATATTCTACACAAAGAACTTTTAAATGAATCTTTACCTCATAACACAATTTTGTTCATGGGGGTCAATGATTCTCCATGGGTGCACTCTCGAAAATTTGTTGTTAAATACTGTGGTGTATGGTATCATATTTTTGTTTTTTTGTAATGTTCTTTGCGAGAGTTGTCGTTAGAAATCGATGAACAGGCAGTTAATTGTCCATTTCAATCCTCCATATATGAAATATTTTTAATTTTATTAAAAACAAACGAACTTGTGCTTATGTTAAGGTTTATACTCGTACATACACACATATGTACGTAAATTACAAACTAGAGCGTATACATATTATATAGAGTACTTTTCGCTTATAGTCCATTCCGCTTAAATGTTAAAAATTATTCTTTAATGTTAAAAATTATTTGTTCTAATGGCCATTTTGCTTGTAGTCCATTTTTGTTTTAAAGCCACATTTTCTTTGCATGCACTATGTTTTTCATATTTTTTTTAACAAAGTGGTAATATGTTTTTATTTACCTTTCAGGCAACTTTTATAAATGCCAAATTTTGTTTAATTCATATAAGTAGAAAAAATATTGATTCACTTATTGTCCATACAATCCCTGCAAACAATTTCGATCGAAAAATAATCTAAATAGTTTCCCCATTTAGCAAAAACCTATCGCTTTTGCTATTCAATTCTTATTGATGTAGTTACATCGTTCGGGAAGAAGTGTCCCACTATGGTAATATTTACTTTAAGAATCCACTTAGTGTCTATATTATATGACGAATTAGAGCGCTTTGGAAGTTCAATATCAATTAAATTTAGTAGTATCGCTTTTGGCTCCAAAAATTACTCTTTTGAAGTTAAATTTTTTCTTATTGTTCGTTATAATAAAAAATGGGCCATTTTACTGTTTATCTTTGTTTTAAATCTAAGTAAACAAATATTAAAAAATCTATAGTACATTTAATCAAAATAGCTAATAATGTTTTAAAGTTAAAAACCTAATGAGGACAAATTTTGTTAAAGGAAATTACACAAAATCACAAATTTGTTGAAACACTAACTTTGTACACTTTCATCATATTATAACTAGCATTTCTTTTTATTGCTTTACAAAACTTATTTAACAAATTTTCTTCACTAATAACGTTGATCTTCACTAGAAAAATTTAACAAACACACAAATTTTTACACAAAATTTTTTAAAGTCATTAAATAAACAAACAGTTTAAAAAAATCACTAATATCCTTTAAAAAAAGATTATTATCAAATTATTATTTTTAATTTCATCTTCATTTGCTCTAAAAAATATGCATGAGAAATTATTAAACATTTAACCAATCTAACCGAAGATTAAGTTTGGGCTGTTTTGTGCACTCATTTATACAACTTTCGTGAACTAGAACACTTTTCGGTAGCATTTTGATTCCGCGGAATCCTAATTTTAAGTACAATACTATAACTATTTCATTTTTCAAATATTAAACATTTCACTTTATTTTACATAATTTTTTAAATTTATATTATTTTACACGCACGTAGCACCGATCACATGGCAACTTATATACAAACTGTGCTCTTTTACGCATTTTGCTTTTGAAATATTCACTATTCAACAGCAAATCGTTGCGAAGAAGTCAATATAATATGTGAAATATTCAATTGTGCCATTGTTGCAGTTGTATAACTGTTAAATTTATCTGAACAACTTATTAAAGTGACGAAAAAGTATAATTTAAGAACTCATAATTTGATTCTAACGTATTTTGTTGTTGCTAAATTCCGAAATATCTACTGTTTAACTACCAAATGTGACGATGTAGTTAAAATTCGTAGATAATCGAAAAACACTCTACCAATTGCTTGGAGGGAATGGCTTATATACTAGAGGTCTGCACAAATGTATTTGCTAGCCAAATGATTGTTGTGTGTGTATTTGATATTCAAATCAAATGTGTAAAAAAATGAGAGCTAGTCATTCACGCTCAATCATTTTAAATGAGAGATCAACGCAGCCACATACACTAACACTAATTGTGTGTGTGTCCCTATTATTGCCCTGTAGTTTTTTCGTGCCAATTTACCCCAAAAGTGGCAGTACTATACACTGTAGACTGGTTATAAAACTATCCACATTGATCCTATACTCTGAAGACTGGTTATAAAACTATCCACATTGATCCTATACTCTGAAGACTGGTTATAAAACTATCCACATTGATCCTATACTCGGAAAACTGTGGAAAATTTTACTGTCACTTTGTGCTGGCACTTAGCTGTCTTTTTGTGTCGCAGATGGTGGATAGTAAAAAATGTATGTCATTGACCATTTCGTTCATTTTATGAGAGAAAGAAAAACAGAACGTATGACAACACAATCAGAAAAGCAACAACAACAGTACAATAGCTGAATGCAAATATTTCTAATCTTAAGCGAAAACAAATTGCAAAAGAATGTGCGAGTCAAAAGAAGACATGCAAGAAAAAACACGAGGAAAATACCGTTTTCTAAAAGAACAAAAACAACAAGGGAGTTTTTTGGACACAGTTGATTGCGCTTCAGTTGGGTTTTAAGTACTGGTAAAACAAGTTAATAGAAAATTCAAAAGTAAAATATTTGTTAAAGTAAATAAAACTGGTGAAATAATTGTTAAAGTAAATAAAAGTGAGTAAAAAAAACTGGTGAAATATTTGTTAAAAAAAATAAAACTTAAACAGGAATTATGAGTAAAAGAAATATAAGAAGGCAAATAAAACATGAAAAAGAACTGTTTGTTAAAAAATTTATGGATGCTGGGTTAAAAAAAAAGAGTGAATTGTGTTTCGAAACAGAATCAGCTTGTTTATGTGTGGAAAGTGTTGTAGATAGCAACACGGAAGAAAATATAATGAATTTTGAATATTGTAATACAAACAATTTGTTGCCGGCTAACGATACTAAAAGCTTGAGTTGAAAATTAAGAAATTCGTTTAAAAAATATAGACCCAGTCGCGAGTGCGCACATAATTTATATAAAATTCTTCAGGAGGAAAATTTAAATGTAGACAATTTTTATAAAACTAAAAATGGAATAGATCCCAATATTGTGGCTATAGCTGGGGGGTCTTACCTGCATATTGGGGTTGCAAAGCAGTTAAAAAAATTTTCAGATTATGTTGCATTTCCAGAAAAACTGAGTTTAGACGTTAACATTGACGGTTTGCCCCTATTTCGAAGTTCGAAAACACGACTTTGGCCTGTTTTGATAAGGCTTAAAGCAGACCATACACGATTCAATTCAATTGTCAACTGAGTCGGTTGTTGTCCAAATCAAAGTGTGTATGGCCTTGTCAGTTGATTAGTTTGACGGTTGTCGAGTTGGTTGAAGAAAAATCAAAAGATTTTGATTTTTTCAAGTTGACTACTAAGTCTTTCAATTCGATTGTACTGTGTGTGCTCAAGTCTCTTGATCAGCTGTCAAAATGTATGTAAAAAAAATCTAAATTTTACAGTTGAATTAAAATCTTTCAATTCAGTTGAAGATGTGTGTGGCCAAGTCTCAATTCAGTTGACAGACTCAGTTGACAACTGAATTGAACCGTGTATGGGGCGCATAACAATGTTTATAGTTGCCCTGTCTTTCCGGCAGGTATATATATGGGAAGAAGTAAGCCGAATAGTTGTAATGAATACTTAGGTAAATTTATAACTGAACTGGCACACCTTATTTCCAATGGTATCGAGATTGGAGGGAAACTGTTCTATTTGGAAATAAGAGCCAATATATGTGATGCTCCTGCGAGAGCTTTCGTCAGTGGCACTCTTTCACACACATCAAAACATGGCTGCTCCAAATGCACTCAAGTTGCAAAAAAGATTGATGGAGTATTGACGTATTCAACAAAATCGGGTGCATTAATTACAGATGCAGATTTTGCGAATCGTAAATACTCCATTCATTCCGCAGAGTTTTTAAATAAAAAGTCTCCCTTCGAACATTTACATTTGTCTATGGTTACGCCAATTCCATTGGACCTTATGCACCTCATCGATTTAGGTGTGATGAGAAAATTCCTTTTGCGAATTGTAAATAGGAAATCGCGTTTAAAAGTGTCGAAGGAAAATATAGGCAACATTTCACAAAAACTGTTGGAAATCCAAAAATGCGTTCCAAAAGAGTTTGCTCGGAAACCACGGTCCTTAGAAGATTTGTTACACTGGAAAGCCACAGAGTTTAGGCAATTTTTGCTGTACACAGGGGTTATTGTACTCAGAGATGAAATTCATGAGGACTTGTTTTACCAATTTCTTTTGCTACATTCAGCGTGCAGACTTCTATATTCAGAACAACAGCGTTCTTCGAATTTAGAAACCGCTCAAGATCTCCTTGATTTATTTGTTGAAAATTTTTCAATATTGTTTGGAGAAAATAGTATATCTTATAATGTACATAGCCTGCTCCATGTTAAGGAGACTGTGAAATTGGTAGATAACCCAACTTTAGGATCCTCATATTCTTTTGAAAATTATTTGCAAATTTTGAAAAAAAGGTGCGAAAACCAAGTAAAATCTTGCAACAAATTCATAACACATTAGTAGATGAATGCTTTTTAGTTCCGCCAGATAAAGCTGAACCATCTCTCACCGAAAAAAATGCATATTTCAGAATTTTTTCTTGTGTACAAATTATCCAGATAATTTGTGCTACATGAAAGATTTTACACCGATTGAAGTACAATCATTTTCCAAAGAACAGGGGGGCAATATATTAGGAAGAAAATTTAAAAATTTGCATAATCTGTATACCGAACCTTGCGAATCAATAACATTAGGAGTTTGTATAGCAGACGTAGTTCCATCTGATACTGCAGAAATGTTTTCGCTGGCAGAAGTTGAACATAAAGCAGTAGGAATTCCGTACGCAAATAATATTGTTCTTTTACCAATGCTCTATTAATTGTTTAACTGCAAACTCTTTTAAATTTCATTTATCAGCAATTATTACCAATGTCCGACTCAAATAGTTCTCCCATTCAGTTGAGAAGATATGCCCCTAAAAAAAGTAAAAGTGAGTATTTTTTGGTAAATTTATTTCAAAATGGTTTTAACATTTTTCCATTATTAAAAGATTTTGTTTGTTGTGCTTAATTCCCTTTTTTAATAATTGATAAAAATACTGAAATTTATTGTTGGAGGATAAGCTGTTCCTTTGCGCATTTCACTGGTTGCTTAGGCCAGATCGTCTGGAAACGTTCTCCTAAATAATTTTAGAAAAGCCAAAGCTATCAGCAAACAAAACTACAGAAGGAATGAGAATTACCTACAATACCCTCAAAAAGTTTTATTTGCAACGATATCAAAGCTTAAACAAAATACCAAACAATAAAATTTTTTCAGAAACCCCAACTTCTAAAGAAACTTGCGAATGTAAGAAAGAAATGAATGAGTTAAGAGGTAAATTGTTTTTGTTATATTGACACCTTTTTCTTTTCATTAATATATTTTTTCAAGAATTTATTTTCTTTATCTGATTTCTAATTTTTTCTTTGCAGATGCTATGGAAATAAAACTGGGTCAAATGCAAGGTAAGTAACATTAAAATGTGCGTAGGCTTTCGTTCACGCATTTTTATTTATCACAATTTCGTTAACAGATATATAAGCGCGATCTTTTTAGTTGAAGCCCTAGCTGAGCAAAAAGTTTTGCTTAAAAATATGTCCACGCAGGCTCATGGACTTCAAAGAGACGACGCCAATTGCTTCCCCATTAAATCGATAGAAGAGCTTGCTTCTATAAACAGCAAAATATGTAACGAAAACAGAAAACTTTATGTAAGTACATATGTATAAGTAAAACAACAATTATAAGGGCCATTATCTCAATCTCCGATTATATTTTATCGCATCGAAAAAGTTCCTGTCAGCAGAATTTCATTTTCTCAATATTTGATTACCGTTTATCCGACCGCTTGTGTTAACAGGAAGTTTACCAATTTATCGATTCGAAAAACGCAAATAAAACATTGCAAACAACTTTATACTACACTCAAAACTATGAAACCTATTAGCGGTGTTCAGTGTTAAGTGTAAATGGTCTTGCGAAAGAGCAAATGCAAAATATCATAGCTTTTTTGATAAATCCAGAAACAAAATACACGGAGTTTCCGTTAGATTTCATAAAAAAGCTACGAAATTTTGCATTTGCTCTTTCGAGAGACCATTTGCACCAAACACTGAACTCCGCTATTGTCCTAAACAATTTTCACCAGAGTTGCCTTCCTAAAACAAAAAACCTCGTGCTGCGTAAACAGGAGCATAAGAAAACGAAAAATGTTAACAGGCAGTTTTTCCAACAAATAAAAGTGCACTTTAATCGGCGATTGAGATAATGCCCCTAAATGTATTATATTTTAAACTACTTTTTATCTAGATAAATACAATAACATCATTGATTACACCACAAGGTGTAAAAAAAAACTTGAAATTTGTACTTTCGCCGGAATTAACAAATTTAATAAATATTGACGGAATTCACGGTAAAGAGTCTCTAAGAAAAATGAAAACCTTTTTTGATGTCTTCATAAGTAAATAAAACATTTTATACTTTGTCCAGATAGGTAAATTTTAATTTCAGAAGCAATAATTCCAAACGCTTGCGACGGTGGCCCAGAAAATCAACTGCGTGAAGCAATACGCCTTCAAAAAAAGCGCTATTTAAAAAAAATAGCTGAAAACAAAATTTAATTATGTTTCTTTTTTTTTTAATTAGTAAATGAATTTTTTATGTTTTTTTTTAACGAAATAATTTTTTTTTATGTTAAAAAAATTATAAAATTTTATAAATTGACTTTTATTTCATAAAAAAAATAGGGAATGATTTGGGGTTTTTTTTAAGGGAGTGGTTTGGCAGGTATAAGGAGACAGTTAAGGGTAAGAAGAGACCAAGAAGAACCGGCTTATGAACTGTCTTTTTTTGGCCTCTTGGTGGCAATTTACCCCCTCGTAGGACAACCCCATGTTAGAGTGGCCAGTCATATGGCTAGCATTCGGACTGGTTGTGTCATAAAGGGGCTAGTATTATAACCAGCTCAGAGACAGCCACATGAACTACAGGGTCTTACAATAAAAAAACCTGAGTTAAGTTAAAAATCACACTAATCATTCGTGTGTTTGTTGTTTTACTTGTTTTGTTAAAATTGGTTTTTCCCCTATTTGATAATTTTTCCTATCGTTACAAAAAAAGTAAGAAAATAAAATGGTTGTAAAAAATATATTTTTTATATGCAAAAACAATAACAGTAATAAAATTATAAATAAAAAAATTATTATTATGCAAACCGTCAAATATTTTACTAAAATTATCGATAAAAAATTAAATAATGTCAAAAAAAAGTAAAATTGTTCAACTTAAAACTTAAAAAAATTATCAAAGCTAAGAAAGAAAGCTCGTAAGTTCTCTTGATTTAAAAAAAATTAAAACAAAAAAATTAACAAAAATTTCATTAGTTTAAAAATATATTTAAAACTACTTTTTGCTTCTAAAAAGTTGGTATCACTTTTAATGCAATATATTTTTACTAATATTTGGTTTTCGATACGATAAAAAAATTTCAAAAACACAAAACACATGTTGTGTTGATAAAACACAATATGTACATCGCCACACAAGTGTATTTACTCGTGTAAAAGAGCATATTTGTTATTTATACCTGTATCAAATATTTCTCTCACAACACTCACATAAATAATTGAACGCTTTGCACACATAGATTATTTCTTACACACAATAAATTGTGTATGATTCTAAAATCACACACAACACACTACTGGCCAGGGCTGTCAGATGTGGCGATTTCTCGCCAAACGTGGCGATTTTCAAACTTGTTTGGCGACCTAATTTTCGATTTGGCGACATGGCGATTTTTTGGCGATTTATAAAATAGTTGGCGATTTTGTTGGCTATTTTTGATGAGCCATGAATTTGCTTTGAAATTTGTTAAATTCAATAGGAAAATATTAAATTTTTTTTTATTCTAGTATTTCAATGTATGAAATTTAATGTATTCATATGTATGACCAGTATTTAAAACTAATTATATTAAAATGGCTGATGAAGAAAATTAAAATCTTCGAGAAATTTTTTTTTTCACATATAAATGTGCTCTTGAAGGAAGTAATAAGTAGAATTCTTTAAAAAATTAATATAATTAAAGTTTATGAACATTTTTCCATTATAAAATATGACAAATTATCACTGATAAAATTCGTTGTTGTTAAAGATATTTTAAAAATTTTTATGAATCCTAACGTACCTTTGGATGTTAATGAAACACAATGGAAAAATACCGTTTGTTAAAAGAGAATTTTAATGATGATATTCAATCTAATTTAAATCAGTTTAGACTAACAATTTATAGCTACAAGGATATGGCACCTACGTACCATTTCAAGGAACTTGCATTGACTGTTCTGGTTATTACAACTAGTAATGCCTGTGTTGAAATAATGAATACCACTAAAATTCGCCTTCGAAGTAGAAAGCGATATGAAGTTTTCGACACTTTTTAACGAGTTATAAGTTGAATATAAACAGTACATGTTGCATTTCTTTTGTTCCTTCACAATGTATTTCAAAAAAGGCGTTTTAGATATATAATAGAACTGCAACTACATACAAATGTATTGTATATCCAATATTTGTTTAATATTTACCTCAAAAATTCTTTTTTTGTCGCTTTGAGTAGACTACTATAAAATATTTTAAACATTGCATTTTGTGCTTACTAATTATTTTTTACTTTGTTCTAAATAAAATTAAGCAAAATATATCTTGGCGACTTTTTTTGAATTTTTGGCGGATTTTAGCGATACGGAAGAAATTTTTTTTTTGGGATTTATAAAAAAATATTTTTAATTATTCTAAAAATACATATATTATTGTCAAAAACTAAAAAATAAATTATTTGGCGATTTTGGCGATTTTTGACATTGATTTTGGCGAAAAAGTTCAAAATCAATCTGACAACCCTGCTACTGGCCAGTCTGGTATGTGAATTCATGTGTCGTTTAATCGCACAAATGCAGATCTCTATTATATACTACGTTTAAAATAAAAATTATTTGCGATTAACAAATTACTGTTTAAAATTCTTATTTTTATGTGATGCCAGATGGAAAATTTAATCATTTGGAAGCACTGCCTAGTTAACCTTTTTATTTTTTTAAATTAAAAATTATTGTGTATTTGTATATTTTATTTGCACAATTTTGAGTTAATTTTTTTTTTGTTGTCATATGGATGTGCAGATCGAAATAAAAACTTAAAACGGTTAAAAGTGTGGCAATGTTTAATATCTTATTTGCAAAAAGTAGCTGTGTTCATTTACTAAAAATTGTTACTAATTTGTAACAATTGTTACTGGAGAGTGTTCATTAACCCAACAAAATTGCAAGTTGAAAGCGTCAAAAGAGAGAAAAAAAATTGAGAGACAAAAAAATTCTTGCAAATTTATACTTGCAAGAATTTTTGAAACAGCTGTTTCATGTTTTTGTTTACAAAACAAACTTTTCCAAAAGAAGTTTTAAATAAGGATATTTTGCAAATTTTATAAGCTAATGTTGATTTTTAAAACTATTAAAAATATTTATGCAATAAGAAATCATACTTTTGTTTAACTTAGAACAGATATTTCGATATTTTTATTGCTAAAGAAAATAACGAGCTGGCTAAAAAAAATTCCTTATGTATTTTGTTTTAGTTTTAACCGGTCAAGTGTTGTTATTAGTACTGGGAGTATAATGATTACCTAGATAACCGATACTTAACACTATTGCAGTATAATACCCCATTAGTTAAACAATTTGTTTGCAAATTTAATTATTTACAAAATTAAAAATTCTTATTTATTATAAAATAATTTGAGATATTCTCATTGTTTACTTTATGACCGTCTTGTTTATTATGTAGCAAACACCAAAGAAATGCATTTGGACAAAATAAAACGGCCATAAAGTAGATAATGAGAATATCTAAAATTATTTTATAATTAACAATAATTTAACCCGCTACCTCGTTACCTTTCTTTCGTGGTCATATTTAAATGCCAAAATTTATGTTTCAAAGTTTTAAAAAAAAATTACCAACATTATATGTTCTCCTCATTCACTCAGGACCCTGCACCTATAATTTTATGTTTCTAATATCTATTATAGCAAATTAATTATAGAACGAAAAAGTAAAACAAAGACATTTAATTTCCCGCATTTCACCATTTTTTATATTTGTTCTCCCCATTGAAAAATAAAAAAATTCATTACTGTAGTAGAAGCCCATAATTGAGAACATATATTACAAAGAATAGAGAAAAATGTTTTGTTAAGAAAGTACCAAAAATAGGTACAATTTTCACCCCTTAAATGTTTGAATTTCGAAAAAGAAAAAAATTTGTATATTTTGGATAAGTTACGAATGTAAAACAGTTTTTATTTCTATGTTTTGAAAAACAAAATGAGCTGCGATGCCACTTTTTTTTTCATTTGTACATAAAAATTGAATTGAGTTGCCACATAATATAGTGCTATAGTGCAACAATTGTTTTTTTTCGCTGAATAATTAAATAAAACAAGAAATATAATTAAAAATAATAAAATCTCTTTTTAAACCCAATGGTAGCTTTGTTTTTCCGGGCAAATTTTCCAAAATAGGTGAAGAACACTCTCAGTAAAAAAATTATTCTTCGGAAAAAAATATTGTTCGGAACGCATGGATGTTTAGAGGCTACCGAATTTACTCGTTTTTACGCTATTTATCCGCTAAACATTCGAATTTCCAAAAATTCCATCTTACCTAGCATTAACACGTGAAAGTAGTTTCTGGCGAGTCGCAATGCACTAAATTTGTTCACCAACACACACACACACAATTTTCATAGTATTAAGCAATTTCTTCGAGCGAAAGACCAGCATCCGGTTCAAATTTCAACCTTATAACTCACGGCGTTAAGGCTGTGCGAAGTTGAATCTGTCAGTCAGTCCATTAAGTTGACATAATATATACCTATATACATAGGTTATACCATGATGAAATAAACAGGTGGCATTACTACACCAGATGACGATTTTTTGCTCTTGTATTGTTTGTCTAGTCTTATGTCAAAGTTGTGTTTATGTTTATGTTTGATTATTGTATTGTATTAAAGTTTTTGATTATTTAAATTAAAATTAAAAAAGATTGTAACCATAGTGAAATAAAAATTGGCTAAAAATTAATTTATTTCATTGCGTTCGGCGGCAAAATTTGATTTTAGTGTAATATAATTTTTGACGTATACGGAGACTTATTTTTCATTTTTGTTGTAATGTTGTATTTGTTGCCGTAGTGCTGCCACCTACTTATTCCACCATGGGTTATACATAGATTGTTAAATTAAATATTTTGTTTTGCCTAGTATTTATACATTTATTGTTAACAAAGGGTTTTTTATCTTTTATTATTGATGAAAATTCGAATTCTTCTTTTACCTCTTAAATAAAAAAAAATTCAATTCATGATTCATTTTATTCAAGATAAACAGATATAAATTAATAAAATAAGATTATTTTTAACGTAATGTTTAAAATTTTCCCAAGTCTTAGAATAATTAATTAGAATAATTCCTCTATATTCGTCACTACTTTAACTTGCAAAGTTTGGATGACAAAGTGTTAATTTAATTTTTAGTATTTTTGAGAGCAGTTCCTACTTACTCTCTCATTGCAAGTTTCTGCTAGTGAAGTAAATGAACACACCTAATGTCGTTAATCAGGAATTGTTTTCGTGAGTTAGCTTTTCGCAAATAAAAATTTAATTCACTGTTTATGCGGCAATTTTCTTTACTTGCAATATATTTATCGTGCATATAAACGTAGTAATAGTCTCCCAAAGTTGTTCAACTTTAGTAGTGGACTATAAGCGAAAAGTACTGTATGAAATTGTTTGAGTTCTAAGAGTAAAATATAAGTTTTATTTTTTAAATTATACATATGGGGGATTTCATGTCAAGTGATCCAACTTTAGAAGCTGATGTCTTCCCATTTGGGTGAAATTTGCACCAAGTTTAGTCATATTAGATAGTACTTTAGGAACAAATTTTCAACAAGTTTCTGAGTTAGAGGGGATGAAAATTTGACATGTTAGCCAAACAGTTGTTCTTTCTCATCGAAGAAACTTATTACCTATTAGAGGTCTGCTTTGAATAACTCACTTGCTTGCGTTTACTCAAAGTGCACAACATTTATTCAAATATTAAACACTCAAAAGGATAAGAAGAGGTTAAACCATATACAAGAATAAGAGTGAGTGTATTGAATAACAAATTTGTTTACTGTAAATGAATTTGCGATGCATTCATAAATAACAAAACATTAGAATGACCCGTTATAGAGAGCAAGTTTACAGAAAACATTCAAATTATTTTTGAATTATTGAATGTTACTACGTTTATACGTAGCCTATTCGCAAATAAAAATTATTTGCGATTAACTAAATTACTGTTTATATGACAATTTTCTTACAGAAAATTCTTAATTTTGTGATGCCAGATGAAAAATTTAATCATTTGGTAGCACTGTATGTATATAACCTTTTTATTTTTTTAAATCAAAAATTAAAAAAACATTATTGTGTATTTGTATATTTTATTTGCACAATTTTTAGTTAATTTTAAATTTGTTGTCAAATGGCTGAGCCACATCAAAATAAAAACTTAAAACGATTAAAAGTGTGGCAGTATTTTGTAGTGGATGGTGGTCGCGAAAATAAAAAGACATGTGGATCGTTTTAATATTTACCGCAGACTGACTGTTCTGCCTTTTTTTATTAATCATTCACTTGCTTAACCTTAAACTACATAGCTACAAACTAACGGCTTAATGTAAAGAGATAAAAGGAGATGGTAATAATTACAGTGGGTGACGTAAGTTTCCTTACACCTCCCTTCCTAGGGAAAAAAAAATGTTGAATCACATCAGGTGATCAGTCTGAATATGATTCAAGATTTTTTTTTTTAATAGGTATTTAATTTTTTAATAGTATGTACAAGGATTTCAACAGGGTTATATTACTTTTTTTTTTGATTCTTAAAATAAAAAATTTGTATTTGTATTTTTAATGATTATAAATTTACATTACCAGGATTTCAACTGGGTTATATTAATTTTTTTGATTCTTAACAATAAAAAAAATTTGTATTTGCATTTTTAATAATTATAAATTTACATTACTAGGATTTCAACTGGGTTATATTACTTTTTTTTTTTGATTCTTAAAAATAAAAATTGTATTTGTATTTTTAACAATTATAAATTTACATTACAAGGATTTCAACTAGGTTGTATTTTCTAAATTCATATATAAATAAACTTTTTGTTTTTTTTTCCTTAACAAAAAGAATTTCATTAATTTGCAGAAAAAAATTTAAAGCTTCACGTGTTTGACTGTTAATTCCACTTATTTTGCTATTCTTAATCTATCTTTATGTAACGTTTTGTCTTTCTTTAAACATGCATCATATATAGTAACATTTACTCCATCTATGTGTTTCACAATGTATGGACCATCGTATATATTTTTAAATTTTTCATATGGTTCTTTATTTACAAAAACTTTATCATTAATATTTAAATTTAATTTATTTGCTTTCTTGTCATACGATTCTTTGTTTCTTTTCTTATGTTTCTCTATAAGTGTTTTTATAATACTGTGAGACTTTTGTAAACGATATTTAACTTCTTTGCTGTAATTTTCAGCATTATATATGGGATCAACCTTCTGTAAATTTAAATCGTTTGGCATAACTGCATTTTTACCAAATACTAACTCATAAGGTGTGTACTTGTTGTCGAATACTGAACTTGAAGTTGTATTATGAAAAAATGTGAAATATTTTAAATATGTATCCCAGTCGGAAATATTCTCACTAATATAAGACCTTAAATATTCATTGAAAACACGATGGTTTCTTTCTACCGTCCCTACTGTTTGATGATGGTAGGCTGTTTAAAAATTTATTTCAATCTTCAAGAGACTACACAATTCGGCAAATATTTCGTTTTTAAATTCAGTTCCTAAATCTGATTTTATCGTTTTCATTCTCCCATAAATTAAAATAATGTTTTCAAATATTACCTGAGCTACGGTCCGCGCACTCTTATCAGGTACAGGTATACTAACAAGGTATTTTGTGAAATCGCAAATTAAGGTTACAGCATATTTGTTTTCATACTTTGAAATAGGTAGTGGACCGATTGTGTCCAGAACTACAACGTCAAACGGGTTCACAGGTATTGGTGTTAATGTAAGCTGTTCTCTTGTTCCTATTTTCACTTTATTTAAACTACATTCTTTACATTCCCTAACAAATGAAGCAATATCCCTTGTCATATTTTCCCAATAGTATTTTGTTCTAAGTTTCGCATACAATCGTTTTCGCCCGCAATGTCCACCTACAATTGGATCGTTGTGATAAATTTCCAAAATTTTCTTTCTCTCTTCCTCATCATTTATAATTTCAATTGGATCAACCAACATTATTTCGAGTGTTGTTAATATTTTGTTTCCCTGGTCTTTTAGCATTTGAATAGTGTATATAGAAAAAATTGAATCATCCTTTGGCCATTCTGCCCTATAAATGTTGTTATTGTTGGCTTCCATTTGCAGCCTCAAAAGCATCTCATCTAAACTCGATGTTTCGTTAACAATGTTTACATTTACAACACATTTAAATTTATTGTACATTTTTATATAAATGTTTGTCAGTTTCCCATTTCTATAAAAAATTTCTGACTTTATTTTTGCTACTTTATTATCGAATTTACGTGAAAATTTGTCATATACTTTTAAATTAACAACGTTATTATCCAGTGTAGGAGTTTCGTTTATATTGGGTTTCCTTGACATCGCACGAGTTGTCACTGCTAAAATGCTTTTATCCGTACTATCCCTCAACTCGTTAATTGAGATACGTGATAAAGCATCCGCCCCAACATTATTTTTACCTTTTATGTACTCTATCGAAAAGTTATACTCCGAGAGTTTGAGTCGAATATTTGTTAGTTTGGACGATGGATCCCTCATATTAAACAAATAAACAAGCGGTCTATGATCGGTTTTTACAACAAATTTTGTTCCATAAACATATGGCCTAAACTGATTAATTGCGAAATATATCGCGAAAAGTTCTTGTTCGATAGTTGAT
Organism: Pollenia amentaria; assembly: GCA_943735925.1. Lineage (NCBI taxonomy): Eukaryota > Metazoa > Arthropoda > Insecta > Diptera > Polleniidae > Pollenia > Pollenia amentaria. The sequence continues at coordinate 111,439,898 of OX031006.1, read as the reverse complement.
TTCTTTTGCTCAAACCGACTAAAAGCTTTGGACGCATAATATATAGGTAAATCTTGACCATCAAAATTTTGGCTAAGTATTGCACCGCAACCAATCCTGGAAGCGTCGACTGTGATTAAAAATTCTTTCGCAAAGTCTGGATATTGTAGTATTCTCGGCGAGACTAATTCTGATTTGATTTTCTCGAAAGACTTTTGACATTTTTCGTCCCATATGAAATTCACCTTTTTACGTGTTATTGTATTTAATGGAGCTGCAATAGTGGCAAAATTAGGAATAAACCTCCTATAGTAGTTCTCAAAGGCAACGAAACGTTTCACTGCATCCTTGTCAGAAGGAACCGTATATTTTTATATTGCTACTATTTTACTGTTATCTGACAAAAGTCCGGTTGAAGTGCATCTATGGCCTAAAAAAGTTACTTCAGGTCTAAAAAAAATTACATTTATACGGATTTATCTTCAAATTAAATTTCCTTAGTATATCAAAAACGTTGGTTAAATTCCGCAAATGATGGTGTTTACTACAACCAATTACAATTATATCATCGATATAAAGGAATGCCTTATTAGGTTCAAGACCCGAAAATGCTATTGACATCATACGCGAAAACGAATTTGGAGCCACGTTTAACCCGAATGGTATAACTTTCCAGCGAAATGTCCCCTGATATGTGCTGAACGATGTCAAATCTCTTGAATTTTTAAATCTAAGATCGAAAAGTGTTTGGCTCTACCGAGATTATCAAGGATATCGTCGATCCTTGGCAAGGGAAATTTATCGGCGATTAATTTTTTATTAATAGCTCTGTAATCAACACACATACGATACGTTTTGCTTTCATTTGGGCTCTTCTTCGGTACCAATATTAATGGACTATTATAATTTGATGTGCTTGGTTCTATTAAGTCATTATCGAGTAGGTCTGTCGCGCTCGTTGAACATAGACGTGTTTTCTAAGCTCGGCATACGGTTTATTTTTTTTATAAAAACGTGAACAAATAAAGTATACAAAAAAAAAAAAGTAAATAAAAGAAAAGAAAAAAATACATGTATGTACATACATACATAAACATACACATTTTTTATTCTCGGTGTTGATAAACAATAACAAATAAGAAGAGCACAACTGTAAACAGTAAAAAAAAAAAAAACTCTTATGAGTGCAAACAGTGCAAAAACAATTAAGCATAATGATAGAAATGCATATATCACAGTGAGTGTTAACGAAACAAATGCAGAAATAAAAAAAAGAGTCGATGATAGCAAATACCTTACGGCTAAACCTATTACTCGTACGCGATCCCTCTCACCTTCTGTTTTTAATAATACGGTTGATACACTAACAAATATAAAACCTTCAAGCATTGCCTCAACGGCACAAACAATTTTAATAAGTGATAAAAATATTAACCCTCAATCAGACACAATAGAAAACTCTGTATCACCTTCGGTGTCTAATAATACGGTTGATTCGAATACAATAAAAAATATAAAACCTGCAAGCGGTGCCTCAGTGGCAGAAACGATTTTAACAAGTGATGAAAAGATTACCCCCAAATCAGGCATGATGGAAAACTCAGTATCACAGGTGAAAAGCGGTCAAAAGCCTCAAGTACAAGTTGGAATGGATAGGTACATAGCAGTGCTAAAACGGGGTCGCAGCCCAACTTCTTCTGCAGTTGCTTCTGTCCCAAAAGTTTTAAAAGAGGGTACAGCTGATAGAATAAGTTCTCAAAATCGGTTTGCAATTTTGGAAGAGGAATCCTCGGAAGCACAAAACGTTACAAAATCTTCTAAGCCACCCCCGATATATCTTAGAGAGCAAAACTCAAGTGATTTAATAAAGAATTTGATCTCGGTAATAGGTGAAAATTCTTTTTATGTAGCTGCAATAAAACGTGGTAGTATAAATGAAACTAAAATACAAGTTAATCGTGAAGATGATTTTCGTACAGTAATAACTAAGTTAGAAGCACTAAAAAAAAACTTTTATACATACCAACTGAAGAGCAGTAAAGGTCTTCAGGTAGTGATAAAGGGCATTGATTCATGCGTAGACCCAGGTGAAATAAAAACGTTTTTAGAAGAGAAGGGCTTTAAAATTAAAAATGTAGTTAATATTAAAAATAGATAAAAAAATCCGCAGCCACTATTTCGAGTGGAGTTAGAACCCGGCGACGTTAAGCTTAAAAAAAACGAAACTCATCCCATTTACAGTCTGAAATATATCCTGTATAGGAAAATAACGATAGAGGAGCCGCATAAAAGGAACGGTCCCGTGCAATGTTTAAATTGCCAAGAATTTGGTCACACTAAGGCATACTGCCATTTAACACCTGTTTGTGTTGTATGTGGAGAATTGCATGGTACAGCTCTCTGCGATAAGTCTAAAAACGACCCCAATGTAAAAAAATGCAGCAACTGTGGTGGTAATCACACTGCCAACTATAGAGGATGCCCTGTATACTCTATCGTCAAGCGCTCGGTTGGACCGAAACACCTAATCCACCTCAAATTCAGTGAACACATCAAAATAATACTAATGACATTCAGGTACCGCAGCCTAGTAATAACAGAACATCCTACGCTAACGTCCTAAAATCAAACCATATGCCAATGCAAGGTGATTTGCCAAATAATGATGAGACCCCAATTTCTAATTTAAGTCGTCTAGAGAAAACCATGGAAACACTAGTACAAACAGTAACAAACTTTACGAATACAATGGGTAATATGATGCAGGAAATGTTAAGAATGCAATCGATGTTATTGCAAGCTGTACTTAACAAGCCATGAATTGCTTAAAAATTTGTTTTTGGAACGCAAACGGCATTCGCCAACATAAAAATGAACTAGAATATTTTCTTAAAAGTAAACAAATTGATGTAATGATGGTTTCTGAAACTCATTTGACCTCAAGAAATACGTTTAAAATTAATGGTTATATATTATATGATACCAAGGACCCTCGAGATAGAGCTTGTGGAGGTTCTGCTATTTTGATAAAAACCCGAATCAAACACTACTTAATGTGTGATCATCGTGAAGATTATCTGCAAGCAACGAATATTTGTGTTGAAGAGCTAAATCGAAACTTTGTACTTTCATCTTTATACTCTCCACCTAGATTTTCAATATCAGAAAGCCAATATTATAAATATTTTAAATCATTAGGACCCTGTTTCCTAGCCGCTGGCGATTACAACGCTAAACATACCTTCTGGGGTTCACGGCTCATTACACCAAAGGGTCGTGTTTTGTATAATACAATGTCTAAAATGGATTTAAATGTGGTCGCGAGTGGACAACCAACTTATTGGCCTACTGATCAGCAAAAAATTCCAGATGTCATCGATTTTGGCGTGGTTAAAAACATCCCCACAGAAACGATTCACGTTGAAGCTTCTTTAGAATTATCTTCTGATCACACACCTACAATTCTTACCATATCAAACCCTTATAGAATTGTATCTCCGTCTGGTTACTTAGTGACGTCAGCCACACAAATAAATTGGTTAAAATATAAAAAATATCTCAGTACCCACTGCACTGAAAATATTCCGCTTAGAACACCGGAGAATGTGAATCTTTCTATTGTAAATTTTGACAATTATCTCAAACTAGCTGTTCAACATTCTAGCATAGCCCGCAAAAATATCAAAAATAGTAAAATATATTCTACTGATGTCGAGCGTCTCTTGACTGAAAAAAGGAGAGTTCGAAGAGAGTGGCAATTGCACAGATCCCCTCAACTTAAAAATTTACTAAAAGAGTGCACAAAAAGGCTAAGAAACTTACTGCAGTCTCAAAAAACGGCTTCTCTGGAAAAATATCTTAAGGAACTTGATGCAACTCCTCAATCTGATTACTCATTATGGCGTGCAGCTAGAAATCTTAAAAGACCAGTTATCACTAAACCACCATTAAGAAACTTAAATGGACGTTGGGCACGAAATGACATAGAAAAAGGAAATATTTTCGTTAATCATTTGAAAACCGTATTAACCCCTCATACATCTTTCGATACTGCGGTCGAGTTACCACCTGTTGCTGTTAGATCAGCTGTTCCACTAAGGTTTGAAGTAAGAGAAATCGAGAAGGCTATTCATGATTTAAACCCCAAGAAAGCCCCTGGTTTTGATAAGATCAGTAACAAAATGCTTTTGGAGCTACCCAGCATAGCAAAGAAAATTATTCTACTAATTTTTAATGCTATTTTACGCCTTGAATACTACCCACAAGAGTGGAAAGTATCCTTAGTTACCATGATACCTAAACCAGGAAAGGATCCCACAAAAGTTGAGTCATATAGACCTATAAGCTTATTGTCTAATATATCAAAGCTTTTTGAGAAACTTCTAGTGTCTAAATTAACGCCGATTTTAAATGGTAACAGATGTATTCCCAATCATCAATTCGGTTTTAGAAGAAAACACAGCACAATTGAACAAACTCATCGAATAGTAAATGTCATAAGAAAAGCCTTTGAAGAAAAAAAATATTGCTCAGCACTCTTCATCGATGTGTCTCAAGCTTTTGATAAAGTCTGGCATGAAGGTTTACTACTGAAATTGCAGCAAAACTTACCAGCAAATATACACAAGCTGTTAGAAAGCTACTTAGTCGGTCGTCAATTTATTATTAAAGAAGGCGAATTTTTAAGTTCTCCACAGCCAATTAACGCTGGAGTCCCACAAGGCAGCATCCTGGGCCCTCTATTATACTTAATTTATACTTCGGACTTGCCAACAAACAGCTACACCCATACCTCAACATTTGCGGACGACACAGCTTTTCTAAGCGTACACGCAAACTGTCAAGAAGCATCTCGTTATCTACAGGATCATATATTTGAACTAGAAAGGTGGTTAAAAAAATGGAGGATAAAGATCAATGAGCAAAAATGCGCACATATAACATTCACATTGCGTCGGGAAGCATGCCCCCCTATTAAAATAAATAATCAAATAATACCCCAACACTCGCATGTAAAATACCTCGGTATACATCTAGATCGGCGTTTAACGTGGAAATGGCATATAGAAGCGAAATTAACTCAAATGAAACTAAAAGCAATCCAAATTAATTGGCTTATTGGAAGAAATTCTGTTCTTAGTCTCGATTGCAAACTTCTACTCTACAACTCTATCTTAAAGCCAATTTGGTGCTACGGTATTCAGTTATGGGGCACTGCCTCGGCTTCTAACATCGAAAAAATTCAAAGGCGCCAAAATAAACTTCTTCGAATAATCACAGCCGCCCCCTGGTACGTCAAAAACTCAAATATCCACAAGGATCTCAATGTGCCATTAGTAAAAACTATGATAACGAAATATGCAGTAAAATATTTAAAAAGGCTGGAACTGCACCCAAATCCATTAGCTAGAAATATTTTAAATTATGGCGGCCACACTCGCTTAAGAAGAAGAGACACTGCAGCACTCACCCAATCAGATGAGCGATAAACACCTATATATGTAAACAGAAACCGTGATGACTAAATCTTTTGTGTTTGGCACTGGCAGGACATAAAGCAAATATTAGGATAAGATTTGATTAATTATTGTTAGTTCATATTTAATATATGAAGATTCAATAAATAAATAATGAAAAAAAAAAAAAAAAAAAAAAAATTATCGAGTAGGGTTTTAACTTGACGTTTTATTTCGCTTCTTTGAGTATATGGGAGTCGATAGTTTTTAATATAGACTGGTTCTCTATCATTTAGCCTTAGCGTTTGCTCATAGAAATTATTTATTGTCATCTTATCAGTCTTCAACGTAAAAATATCCGCGTATTCCTTGCATAAGGTAATTAACTCCTCTCTAATGTAAAGTGGCATTTTATCTTTTAAAACAGTCTCCAGATTTTGAACACGGTCATTGCAAGCAAATGTTTCGTTTATTGAATAAACAAAGAATTGGGAAAGTTTTTCAGTTTTCACATCATAATTATGCACAAATTTTATTTCATTTGTTGTATTTAATATACGTAGGACAGGATTGTGTGAATTCACACACAAATTTCCTGACAGTCTATAAAAACCGGTTCAGTCACATTTGCTATACGAAATTCCCTAAACACTTCGCATCTTGGTGGAACGAAAAACGAATTTTTACTGGTGCCATGAAAAATTGGGATAATTACAGTTTTTCCCGTACGAGGAACGTAAAAAGAAACTGTCATTGAGCAAGAAGCTTTTAAAATTGATATGTCAGCTTGTGAATCAACTAAAAATGAACTGGTCCTATATGATGCAAAACAATCCAAGTTTATGAAGTCAGAGTAATTTAAATTAAAACTATAAACTGATTTGATAACATTTTCCCCGATCAAATCTGGTCTTCTTCCTCCCTCAACATTCCCTGCTGAGGGACTTCCATGTTTAAAGTCCGCAGCGAAGCGCCCTGGCCACGAACACCGCCCCTTGGTCTATAATTGGAATTACCGTTATCATTATTTCGACCGTCATCATTGTTATGCCTACGATTATTGTTACTTCTACCATTACCAGTATTGTTATTCACACATCCTTAGGTTCTTTAAAAACCGTAGATGCCAAAATTGCCTTCACCATATCGGACTTTGCATTATTCCTACATAGAGTTACTGTCTGTTCTAAAACCATTTCCTGGGCCTTATCCCTAGATATCCCCGCTATTACAAGCGAACGTTGAAGAGCATCAGCCAAATCCTCCACATCTTTCGAAAACTCCGCATAGTTGTTGTTCTTAATACGTAAAGCAACAATCTTCCCTGCTACAATTTTAGAACTATCAGGTTTGATTTTACCTTTGAGGGTCTCTTTAATCTGTTCTACACTTGTGATTTGCTCCGGCAGAACCTCTCTGGCCTTTCCATCTAATTTCGACCTATAAGATTGGAACATGTTGAGATAAACTTTGTCTTCTCCTCTATCGAAGCCATTTCCGAATTTCCCGCCGTGCCACAATGTTCGGTTTCGATTTCAAGAATATTTCCCCCTATATTTGTGTCCGTATCCTCTTCTTATTTCCTCATATAGTCTTCACCCTTTTCACTCTCGATCTCCGAACCCGAATCTGTCATAACTCCCTCTTGTACCAGTTCGAACAAATACACACCATATGGTACTTTGATATTGGATTCTAGCTTACAAAAACATCTCACTAGTATTTCTCTACAATGTAAAATTGTATGATGGACTTTTGTTTTTAAACGACAAGATAATTGTCCATTATGTGACTCTGTATACAACAAAATATTATTAAATGATTTAATTAGCAAATCTATGTATTCCTTAATTTTGTTTTTATTACCCGAAATTGGACGACTTTGTAAAATTCTTTTTTTTATTTTATAAAAATCTGAAATTAATTTATCAAATGTTTCTATTTGAAAATCAGATTTTGCAGATTTTGTTTAAGATTATTTAAGTACGATACATATTTAAATTTTCTGTTTTCCTTAATTGCATGTTAAAATGTTCATGTGGCATAGCTAAGTGGTTGCACTATATTTTGTTTTATTCAAACAGAAAAAGTAATCTAAGTTTCTGTTTTGTTTTCCTATGTTTACATATTTCCAAAAACAAAGAGAACAAATAATTTTGTAGCTTAAGCTTATTATTTAATAAGAAAAAATTCACTAGTAAATTCCTTTAGTTTAAAAAAAAAATTTTTTTTTTTGTTTTATTTGATCTCTTTATTTTCCGTTATTCTTTTTTTTTTAAAAATGCACTCTCTTTTCCCTACCAACACCACTGCATGTTTAAATTTTATTGTTTCTATTATCATGAAGAAAATAAAATCGTTCGTATAGGTACATAGCAGTGTTGCCACCTTAGGTGTAATTACACATATCATGTGTAATCTTTTTTGTCATGTGTAGCCCATGTGTAATTGACTACATGTGTTATTCATGTGTAATTTACAATTTAAACGTTTTCTAACACTTTTTTTTTATTAATTTTTTAAACATTTTCCAACACTTGCGGTTAAAAATGTATGTACGTCCTTTTCTATCACATAAGAATTTTTATTATGATCAAGGCGAATTAACTACAGGTGGTGTCGAAACGACATCTGATTTTGACAGTTCGAGTTCATTTGCTTTGATTTGTTAGTGTTTTGCTAATAATGGTTGACATTTCGAGCTAATGGCACTAGCCAAGGCTAATTCAATTACAGGTGGTGTCGAAACGCCATCTGATTTTGACAGTTCGAGCTACTTTGTTTTGATTTGTTAGTGTTTTGTTAGGAATGGTTGACATTTTGGAGAGTAAACACTAACAATGCAATGCAAAAAAACCATTTGTTGTTTCTGTTGTTTTTGGATTGTTGTAGGATCGACACCACCTGTAGTTGAATTCGCCTTGGCACTAACAATGCAATGCAAAACACCCTGTGTTGTTTCTGTTGTTTTTGGATTGTTGTAGTTCCGACACCACCTGTAGTTAAATTCGCCTTGATTATGACTAAAAAAATATTTTGCAAACTTGCACCACAAAGAAGAATAACGGACTTATTAAATTCGTTTGTTTTTTATGTTTTTTTTTCACAAGAAGTAAAAAGGTGTTAATACTTCTTGGTAAAACTTAAAAATTTAATTCAAAGCGAGTTTAATTTCTAATACTCATAGATTCTTAAATAACTGGTAAATTGTATAAAAAAAATCTTTACATTCATCGTACAAATCATTTATTTTCTTTTGTAGATACATATGTCTGAAAAGAATTTATTTAGATTTCAAAGTGAATGGCTGCGATTGAATGATTTCAAAAGTTGGCTTATCAAAATAAATGACAATTAGAAAGCTGCTGCATTCTGTTAGCTATGTAATAAAAAACTTAAGTGCCATAAGCCAGTTCTTTCAAGACACATGCTAACAAATTCCCACCAAACTGCCGCTTCTGCTATTAAATCCACAACCAACATTAGCAAAGCCTTACAGAATTCTACATCAAAGAATGGAAGCGTTAAGAGAGCTGAACTAAAAATGGTTGGAACATTAACTACTAACCATTTGGCATTTAGATTAGTAGACGATCTATTTCCAGTATTAAAGTCATTTTTGCCAGACTCCGACATACTTAAAGATGTAAACCTTCATAGAACAAAAGCCACAGCTTTGGTGAAAAATGTTTTAGGCCCAAGTTTTTCTGAGGAGCTTTATAATAATAGATGAAACAACAGATGTTAGCACAACGAAGCAGATTGATTTTACCACAATTTATTATAACGACGAAACATCCCGGATACATTACTCTTTTTTTGATTTCAAAGAGAGTGGATCATCGACAGCAAAAGAAATGTTTGAGCTTCTAAAAAGCACAATTATAGAAAAAGGAATTCCTTTTAAAAATCTAGTTGGATTTGCATCAGATACACCTAATGTCATGTTTGGAAAGTATAATTCAGTAGCTAAGTTGTTGTTAGACGAAAAGCCAGATGTTGTTTTGATAAAATGCTCATGCCATTTAATACATTTGGTAGCGTCGAAAGCCTGTCTAAAACTGCCAACATATTTGGAAGATTTACTTCGTAATCTTGGATCTTATTTTAACAGAAGTTATGTCCGACAGAAAAAACTTAAGGAATTTCAAGAATATTTCCAAACTGGTGTTCATAAAAGATGGGGTGCTACAAGGCCGACGGAAATAAAGCCAACTTGGAAAATGTTCAAGTTGGTCTTATTTCCAACTCAAAAGTGAAATAAAGCCTAGTTGGCTTTATTTCCTTGTTAGCGAAATTTGAAAGTTGACTTTATTTCCCTTTTGAGTTGTAAAAGGAAAAATCCTTAGTTTTTTATAATTTTAAAAACTATTAATTCTTCCTTTTACAAAATGAATAAAACTCCATGTAAACATTCTGTAAAAGGGGAAATCCTCATAAAAGACTACAAATTTTTCCTAATTAATTAATGCAATTTTTGAGTTGGTCTTATTTCCAACTCAAAAAGGTAATGAAACCAAGTTGGCCTTATTTCCTTTTAGTGGTATTTGAAAGTTGGCTTTGTTTCCCTATCGAGTTAGAAATAAGGGCAACCGATAAAGTTGGTCTTATTTCCAGCTAAAAAGGGAAATAGGGCCAAAGTTGGCTTTATTTCCGTCGGCCTTATAGCACCCCGTCTTCATAAAATATTGTCCCCTGCCACTACCAGATGGCTCTCATTACATTCATGTGTTAATCGTGTGTTAGAACAATATGAAACTTTAAGAAGTTTTTTAAGGCTAGTAGTTTTCGAAGATCCCTCCAAGACTACTGAATCAATGCTGCATGCATTAGATGATGGAAGAACCAAAATTTATTTCGAATTTTTATCGTACGCCTTAGATATTTTAACTTCGTTTAATACTCTTTTTCAATCAGAAAAGCCAGTATTGTATAAAATGAAATCCGAAATAATGAAAACTTTTTATTCAAATTACATAAAATTGGATGTTTTGAAATCCCAACGCCTATGGGAAATCAACCAATCAGATAGTAATGTATATGTTAACGATATATATGATACATACATTGGAGTTGCTGCTCATGAATCTTTGATGCAAATCTCGAACTCTGAAAAAAAAAATTATACTTCAAGATTGTCGGGAGTTTTATATCGAGACAATTCGTCAAATAAAGACAAGATTTGATTTTAGTGATGATATTTTTACAATTGTGGACATTGTTGATCCAAAAATTGCTCAATCTTTTCAACCTAAATCATTGTATTTGTTTAAAAAAAGATTTTCATCCTTAAATATCGATTTGCAAGACCTTGATAACGAGTGGCGGCAACATACACTCTTAGATTTTGATAAGTTAGGTTTTTTGAAAAACTAAAAACAAGGTTTTAAATATTATTAATTCCAAAAAAAAAACACGTTATTTTGCAAAAAAAAAAGAAAGCATGTGTAATTTGTAATTTCATGTGTAATTTTGGCCTGATCCATGTGTAATTTACCATTGCTTTGGTGGCAACACTGGTACATAGGCATATTTACCAACGTTTAAATGGATATAAATGCATAAAATTGACTATTTCTGCAATGTTGTCTTCTTTCTCACTGCCGTTGATCGTTATACAGGCTTTCTATTTTCTTTTGTTGCTTCTTCCTTGTGTGAATTCTGTTTTTGGTTTGGCTTATTTTCTCACGTTGTTAGTTACTCGCTGGTTTCACCCCTTTTAATTGAATTGTCAATTGGAGTTTTTCTGCTTTTATTGTTCGCTTTGAGCTTTTACAGTATCACTTTGGTTAAAAAAAAGTAGCGGTTTGAATTATGAATTTTTGTTGCCACCGTTTGGAGTTTGTCTTAAAATAATGTGATTTTATTCTCTTTTCCCATGTTTAACGGTTTTCTACTTTTATATTTTATTCTGCTTACAAACATATTCCTCCACATTATAGGTACGCGAAATTTGTGTAACGGTTTTTATTTCGACTTTACAAATTTGGGTACAGTCGCGTTTTTGTTCACTTCACTTTATGTCAAAATTTCATTTTTGTGTCTTTTTTTTACTTAGTTTTTATAACAGTTATTTTAAAAACGATTTTTTTTTTTTTTAGTTTCTATTAAGTTTTTTTTTTGATTTTAACGATAGATATGTAGTTATTTTGTAGTTTTTTTTATATTTTACGATTTTCAAAAATTTTTTTTAATTGTAATATTTCTCAAAGTGTTTTTAATTTATTTATTTGTACTAATTTCATTCCGGCGTGTTTTTGTTTTAAATTTATTTATTTGTACTAATTTCATTTCGGCGTGTTTTTTTTTTAATTTTCCAACTTTTTTTTTATTTTAAAATTTTACGAATTTTGGTTGTTTGTGACTGCTTTGTGCGTTTAGTACTAAGTTATTTTAGATCATCTTGTACTTATACCAAAATAAGGTTTTTTTTGAAAGTAGCACTTTTTCTCTTTACAAATTTCACAAATCAATATAGGTACATATGCTGTTTCTAAATATAAAATTCGTTTTTCACCCTTAAGACATTTTAATAATTTCAAACATTTTAAAATAAAAATGTGTTGTTGTGTTCTTTATGTTCTAGAAAATTCGCACTTGTAGCTTCTAGCCACTTTACCATCCAATTTTACCGCTTTTATGTTTGTCGCAATGTTTCCCTTCTACTTCACGAAAATTACTACAATTTGTTGACCAACTTATACCGACTAAAAAAAATGTAACTGTTTTTAACCTCGTTTTTGCAACAAAAAAATAATCACACCACTTTTTATCGAGAAATATTTTAACAGTTTTCCCTTTCCGTTTTTTTTTTTTTTGATTTTTTTTTTTTAGCACATTTTTACTAGGTGTTTTAAAGTTTTTACTTTTAAATTAACATGTCACTGTTTTTTCCAAAATATGTTTTATTTTTAATTATATTTGATGTTTAAACTTAACATGTCACGGTCGCCATGTAGTGGATGGTGGTCGCGAAAATAAAAAGACATGTGGATCGTTTTAATATTTACCGCAGACTGACTGTTCTGCCTTTTTTATTAATCATTCACTTGCTTAACCTTAAACTACATAGCTACAACTAACGGCTTAATGTAAAGAGATAAAAGGAGATAGTAATAATTACAGTGGGTGACGTAAGTTTCCTTACAATTTAAATCTTATTTGCAAATAGTGTCGTTAATCAGAAATTATTTTCGTGACTTAGATCCCTTTCAGACAAGCAAAGTTTACTTTCCAAAGTCTTGAGTTTATAGAAGAGAAGGGAAAAGAGCATAGCGGGGGAGTACATACTTTGCTGTACTCACAAATTCGTTTTGTTTTTCGTTCGTAGATTATACCTGAAGTTGGCTGCAACTTTATATTTATGTACAGCGTTGCCAGAATCTTTGGAATGAAAATGTTAAATTTTTTTTTCTTAATTTAAATTTTTAAAAACAATGGCAAAATAGTAAGAATTATTAATTTTTTATAAAAACATACTTCTTATTATTTAAATTGAAATACATAAAAACATAATTCGTCAGTATTTGATACTTTATAAAAATATATTTTTTCTTTTCACAAATATTTTTTTTATCAATATTCTAACTGCCTATTTCCGATGTGCGAAAGAATTATTTACTTCGTAAAAATACATTTAAAACAAAAACAAATTCTAAAAACTTTGTTTTAGTTGTTCGAAAGAAGGTATTCTTTCGCACATTGGAAATAGGTTATAATATGCCTTTTTAATATTTTTTATGTCCAAAAATAATGATGCAATTTTGTGTATTCTACATACTGGGTACAAAAGTGTGCAGCACCAATGCGCATCAAGCTGATGCAAAACTTTAATGTTTTAAAAAGTGACTGTTTAAATAATCGTGTATTTTGTATAAGCAAAATTAAGGTAAAAATCAGAATTTCTAAAAATAAAAAATCATCATTTGAGAAAAAAATCTTTAATCATATTTTTGTTTAAAAAAATAATCCAAAATATGATAAAATCATCATTCTGGAAACGCTGTTTATATATTATATTCAAACAAGAGAAAACAAAAATTTGTCAAATTAAACTTTGTGTGTCTGAGCACCAAACAAAGTTTAAAAGAGAATTCAACAGACTTTGTCAAAGTAAACTTTGCCTGTCTAAAAGGGGACTTAGCTATTCGCAAATAAAAATTTAGGCCCAAATCATGTACAACGCAACGTAACGCCAAAGAATTACATTAAAAGCAAAAACAATGTCATAAATATTTTGTAATTTTGTTGTTGCTTTCTACAGAAATTCATGTACCGTTTTAAAAAATTCAACTCCTGAAGATATGCAACGTTTTAAATTTTAAAACGAAAAGTGAATTTCTGTAGAAAGCAACAACAAAATTACAAAATATTTATGATTTTGTTTGTGCTTTCAATGTAATTATTTGGCGTTGCGTGGCGTTTTGCATGATTAGGGCCTTAATCCTCTGTTTATGCGGCCATTTTTTCTACTTTCAATATAAGTATTTGCGAATAAGCCGTGCGTATAAATGTAGTATGTGTTTATATTAATTTGAGTATATTGGCATAATATGTGTGTAAGCTTGTAGCTTCTTTTATTTATAAGGGTTTAGCTTACGCATACATACATAGATATGTACCTATGTATGCGTATTAAAAGAGAAGTTAAAATTCAAATAATTTTACATTGAAATATTATTTGAATATTTAAGTCATTTGACTTGCATTGACTGAACTGAATTCGTTTTTGTTTGTTTTGTCTTTGGTTATTCTTTCATTTGTTTCGTTATTATTGGATGCTTGACACATTGCAGTTAAAAATCAAATGAGTGTGTTGAAATTGCTTTTTATTCATTCTTGCAGAACTCTATTACCTATTGGTGTTAGCAAAATTTTTCCCCAAACGGGTACTTTTTTTGCTCAAAAGAATGTTAATGTCTTCCTTTCAGGTAGTTTTGGTCGCTTAGTGGGCTGCGAGTTGGATATGAAAAAAAAAAAATAATTTTAATAAAAAAACTGAAGGCGAGGGCTTATGAGATTTAAGCATATGTACTATTTTGAATTTTTTCCTTTTTGTGTTTAAGTATTTCTAAAACCTTAAAAATTAAACTAATGATGCGAAACAAGACACATCAAGCTTTCCAACGGTATGTAGAGGCTTGAAAAAAAAGATTTTGTCAAAAAGTTTAAAAAAGTTTTAGATCGTAGTACCGGCTTACAAGATTTGTTAAAATAAGAAATAGTTATGTAAGTAGTCCACTTGCATACACCGCTAAGTTAAAAATAAACAAAAATTCTGTAAAAGCCGCCATTTTATTTGTTTTTTTAAATGCCTCCCTAACGGCCAATTTCACTAAGTTCAGTTTAAACTAACTATTTATTTAACTTTCAATTAACAATTTGTTTTTGACATTTATAACTGATAGTTAATTATAACTGAACTTGGTTAAATTGGTCGTAAGCCATTATCAATCTCGTACAAAACTCCGTTAGTTACGCGCAATTTCTAGTTAAATGTTCAATACTCCTGCAAAACTCTCTATATGGCTTGGCATTTCATTTTTAACTTAGCGGTGTTTGAAAGCGGACTAATCACATTTTAATGCAAGTAAGACGAATAATTTTGTTAACAACATTTCTCTATCTGAACTATGAGCGTTGAAATACGCTCCAGTTATACATCTTGCGATGTTGAAAGAGTGTTTTCCATTTATTGAACTGTTGTATGCGATAACAGAAGACTATTTATTTTTGAAAATGTAAAGAAAAATGCTATTGTACTAAACAATCAAAACTTAATAAAATAAATGTTTCTTAAATAACAACATGTTTATTTTTGCCATTTTGTGGCATTTTTCGTGCCATTTTTTATACTTTTTCATGCCATTTTGCCAGCCATTTTTAACCATTTTTCGTGCCATTTTAAAATTGACCTGATTATTAGTAATATTTGGTTAAAAAAGGTACTTTATTATTTTTATTATGTAACATGCGGTTAACCCACACAAGGCCCTTATTGACCCTTATAAAAGACTTAAGACACATTCATTACATTGCACTCCCTATATGTTCTTTAAAAAATATGGGTGATTCAAGTAGAGATACTTTTTTCAATAGCCTTTTTTTTGTCATACTGTCATGTTATTTTTGTTAAGTATTGTTTGGCATTTCATAATGGAAAGACTTACGCCTGAACAACGTTTACAAATCGTTCAACTTTATTACGAAAATTCACGTTCTGTGAGGAATGTGTTTCGTGCAATTCGTTCATCTTATGGTCAACATAATCGGCCTACTGAGCGTACTACAACACCATCACCCATTTTGAGATCCAGCATTCACTATAGGATAATATTCGACCGAATAGACCACGTCCAGCACGCTGTGAAAAAAATATATCGGCCGTTGTTGAAAGTGTACACGAAGACCGTGGATAGTAGTCTTGGGCTTAATCGTTCGTTTAAGTGACCGGTCATTATCGTTCAATTCGAATCAGTGAACGAGCTCGTTCTTTTCGTTCGTTTCAGGTCACTTTGTCTTTTGGGTCAGTTTGTCTTTTGAATCATTTGTAGCTTTCGTTCAGTCGTTCACTTGTCTTGTCCTCTTTACTAAACAATCGATTGAATGTGTTAAAAGAAACAACATGTGAGATTACACTCGAAACATTATGTAAGTAAATTCAAAAGAATAGGCATTAAGTTTAGAAAACTGAAAATGTAATTAGAAAACGGATAATTTTAAATAAAGGAATTGTAAGGTAATTTTTTTACTGTTAATTTTATAACAGAGATATTAATTAAAAATGAATTAACTTTTCTCTTTATTTACAATTAAAAAAAAGTACACACTAGGTACAAAAAAGATATTCAAAGGCTTTTCAGTTAATTTGAACTTAATTTAAATTACGTACTAAGACAGCTAAAGCAGTGTTTTTATCTGTCATTATGACCTACCAAATGAGCCAAATATTTTTTCCTTTCTATTTTTTTTTTTATTTATGTACATATGTACACATGCACTTCAGTTTTATTTTATGCATAAAAAATAACTGAACATATTAACAGAAATAAAAATCATTAAGGGTTTTCATGACATCACTAAAAGTCTCGCAAACTGTACATTTTTACGCGCTCTCAAATGAACTGCCAAAAATTGTATGAGAATTCGTTTACACAAGCTTCGTAAATTTGCTCAACAATTTTGACTCGTAAACTGGCGCTGTTCAGTTGTGCATTTATACAAATAAATTTGTTTAATATTTACCGCCATTTTCAATGAAAAATTCAAGTGTTAATAATATCACAAACAATAAAATCTTGCAGTAATTTAAGCAAATTAGTCGTTATGCTTTATTTATGCTTGTTTAAAAACAAATTTCACTTTTTATTCACAAATTTTAGCTTTTAATTTTATAGTTGTTTTCTTTTAATTGATTTTTGTATTGATTTTTGTATTTAAAATTACACAAAAATTAAAAAGGGTCTTCTTGAAACGAGTCTTGCAAGTTTGCCTATTTGCACATATGGCAATTTTAAGCGATATCATGAAAACCCTTATTAATTTTTGTAGTTTGTTTTTGGAACAATATGCAGAAACAGTTTAATTAATAAAATAATAAAAATTTCATTAATTACGGAAAACAATTTTAATAAATCTCATTAAGTTACTGTAAAACTTTTTTGAGTGTAACCAAGAATAGAAAACAATAAGCACAAACCAAATACGCATTTTTTTCGTTAATTTGATTAAAAAGAAACAACAACACTATAAGTGTGTATGCTATACGTTTTTCTTTTAACACATTGCCAGTGGCGACTTGCCACACTGTTTAAAAAAATTCATAGTACAATCTGGGCTGCCATACGTAGTAATTTCTCGCCAAACGTGGCGATTTTAAAACATGTTTATTTATTATATGCTTAGGTAATTCCATTTTAATAGAAAGAACAAAAAATTGTTGCGAGGGCTTATTCAAATTAAGAGCCCAATTCTTTAAAAATTAATTTAAACAAAAATAATGAGAGATAAAAATTTCAAATTTATGTGGTATTTTAAGAACAAAATACTTTTAAAAACAAAAAAATAATAAAAATAATAGCAATTGCACAATTTAAATATCAAAATAATATTACAAAAATGAACAAATAGCAATAGTGATTATTATTATTCATGCGTTATATGTATTATATTCTCAAAATATGTTATAATATAAATTTTATTTTTAAAAAACACGCTTTTATTAAAATGCGCTAAAAAGAAAAGAGAAATAAACTTTAACTATCAACTTATAACATCATTAATAAATTTATATGATATAAAAGCTTGTCGCTTGTCTTTACACAATTTATTTGATTTAAAAGCTAGTCGCGAGATTTAAGTACTAGTATTTACATGGTTTGAAAAGTTTAATAGTTCAAATCAATCACATCAAGTTATATAATTTACTTGTTTGTCTACACAAGTAAATCTCGTATATCATATAAATTATGTAATCCGTTATAAGTTGATAGTAGTTTTATACTATTCATTTATATTTTTCTTTGAAGCGCATTTCAATAAAAGCTTGTTTTTTAAAAAGGTTATTTACTTTTAGTTTATATTAAAACTAGCATTCGTATTCTCATGAGTCCTTTCATTTGATACCCATCTTGAAGGCAAGCATTAAAAACTTAGTCCGCCATATATGATTTAGAGTAACGTCACTTTCTTTTTCGACCTATTCTCAGCAAGCCCTCCCATTTGATACTCATATTGTAGGAATGCATTAAAAATAAGTCTGCCATCTTGGGTGTCTTATAATGTTAGATTTAGAATAACGTAACACAGTAACCCATGCATCGTCATCTTAACTAAACGTGTTTAAAAATGACAGCTCAATCGGTTCGAGGTATCTGCTTCAAAATTGAGTTGCAAGATTTCACCGAACAAACATACATTGCTAATTTTTTTTATATTTTAAGAGTCTTATTCATAAACGAATGTAATGTATACATTAAAAGTTTTTTTTCATACTAATTTCGTGCTGTAAAACTTTACTAAGCTTTTATAAATAAAGGGACTTATTTAAAAAATTAAAAGAAATAAATATTCATAAAATTTTCTGCTCAAATGAAAAAAATTAGCATTTGGCGGGTTTTGTATTAAGAACAACTGGCAACGCTCATGTAAATTGTAGAAAAATTGTGAAAAGCAGCCAGGGTTGTCAGATTAATTTTGATGTTTTTTGCCAAATTCAATGTCAAAAATCGCCAAGGCTTATTTTGCGTTTTTGACAACATAAAATTTATTTTAGAACTTTCTCCAATGTTTTCTATAAATCCTAAAAAAATATATTTCTTCTGAATCGCTAAAATTCTCCAAAAATGGGACAAAGTCGCCTTGATATATGTATATTTTTTTGAATAAAAGTAAAATTATTGGTGAACACACAAAAGATACAATAGTTTATAATAATCTAATTAAAGCAGCAAAACGTTTTTTTGTGTTTAGTATTAAGCAAATATTGGATATATGTATATCTAAAACGCTATACACTTCACCGGCAAGGCAATTCTTACTGTTTTTTTTTAACAATGTATATTCAAAATATCGTGCGAAGGTACAAAAAGTGCTATTTACATTCATATAATTTATAACTCGTAACAATGAAGGCGAGTTTTAGTAGAGTAAATTATTAAAAAGAACTATTTCAACACAGACATTAGCAGTTGGAATTAAATGCATATAAAGACAGTCAAAGCAAGTTCTTTAAAATGGTAAGTACCTGACGTATCCTTATAGCTTTAAGCTTTATGCAAAACCTGATATATATTAGATGGAATACCATCATTGATATAATCTTTCTAAATAACAAACGGAAAATTTGTCCAACAGTCTCAAAACAAGTTTATAGAAAATCAATAGCCAACAAAATCGCCATATATTTTATAAGCCGCCAAAAAGTCGCCATATCGCCAAATCGAAAATTAGGTCGCCAAGAAACTTGACAACCCTGATTGTATTATGAAAATGTGTAAAGCAATGTGGCAATGAGTAAAAGAAATAAGTATATTATAATTGCATAACTTATACAACACAAAAGTATTGTTGTTTCTTTTCAACCAGTTGTCCGGCAAGCAAGTGACCGACTGATTCAAAAGACCCAAATGAACGATTGAACGAAACTGAACGAAACTGAACGATGAAACTGAACGGCCGGTCATCTGACTGATCCGTTCAATTGATCCAGTTCGTTCATGACCGACACAACTCTAGTGGATAGTCGATTCGGCGCCGTTCGCAGTAACTCAGTCCGTTATCGTGCGATGATAACCGACTATTTTATGCCTGAAATTGAAGCTCGTGATCTCGGTGACATTTGGTTTCAGCAAGACGGTGCCACTTCCCACACATCGCATCAATCAATGGATTGATTGAGAGAACCATTCGGTGAGCACATAATTTCACGTTTTGGGCCGGTCGATTGGCCACCAAGATCGTGTGATATCACACCGATAGAATTTTTCCTGCTGTAAAGTCTAAAGTTTATGCGGATAATCCCGCTTCGAAATGCTCGAACGAGTCATCGAAAATTGGACTCAGCGGATGGACCATCTGCGACGTAGCAACGGCCAACATTTGAAAGACATAATCTTCAAGAAATAAATGCCAAAGAATGTTCAAATGATAATAAACATTCCCCATTAAATTTGAATTTTCTGTTTTTTTTTCTTTAAAAAAGTAGGGAACCTCGAAATGGATCACGCTTTATTTGTTGTCATTAAGAATACATTCGTAAATCAGTTTTTTAGAAACATAATTAATCTTTACAATGTCTACAGCTCCTAAAAATGCCAAGCTTCAAAGTGATATATTTCCGTCTTCTTGTTTTTATCCCTTTAACAAAAAAATTCACATATCTTTAGATATGCGAAATATTTTCGACGATTTATTAAAAAATTTCCTAAGCTTTCAAAACGGCTGCAAATTTGTGGATCATGTAGGAAAGAACTAGTTAAGTTGAACGAATTACAAGATATGAATAGTAATGAGCCTTTCGTTAAATTTATTCCAGATGAAGACAAAAGTAATTCTGAGAATGATGAACACAAAAATGTTGATGATGATAGTTATTCTATTTTTTTAGTAGAAGGTGTACGTTCAAAGAATGAGTGTCAAAATAGAAATCAAAAAGATGCAGCGGAAGTTCTTGAACAAATAAAAGAGAAGTTCAAAACTTCACAGAGTAGAGCTGAAAGAGTTCAACTTGTTACGCTTGTTCATCGACATGGAGCTGTGCAAAAATAATCAAAAGCATGTGATGATATTGGAGCAAACCTCAAAAAAATGCAGCGAAGTATAGCCTCCAAAGCTCTCATTAAGATCGCATTTTAGATGCAACTGCTTTATTTCATTGGACGAAGAATTATTGTAAAGAAACTGAAATAGTTTTAAGTAGCCAGGAGGATCATGAGGAAACATTCAAAACACTGAAGAGCAGATTCGATGCTGCGGTAACAATCGATGGCACCGCTCAATACCATGCTTTTATACCGCTTGTCGATGTAAGACTCAAGTTGAAAAAGTTTTTGTCAATGCGATTTCTTTCCAAAGCCAAAAAATAAACCAGCAGCGAAATCAAGAGCTGAACCTAGTAACGCCAAGAAAGGATTGACAAAAATAGCAGAAAATAATAGCGATAAATAGGGAGGATGAAAGTCATTGTGTATGAAAATTTTTAAAACTACTTAAACACTTCCTCAGCTACAATAATTTAAGTGTAAAAATAGTTTTGTAAAAGGAAATAATGTGATTAAAATTTAATTTTATTAAATTGTTTATCCTTTTATTTTTATTATTATTAGATATTATAATTCGTCGGTCACAGGTTGACAACTCTTAACATGTTTTTTTGTACTTTTCAGGAGACAAAAAAAAAACGTTATTACTCCGTTACTAAACCGTGTTGGAAGAAAATAAAAAAAAACCAAAATTAGTAGGAGATATTTATTGTAAGATGGTGTAAAGAAAACAAAGGTATTAATTAAAAAAAAAATTAAAATAAATAATACAAGTTGACAATTTCAAAAAATTTAAAAGTGAGTTAAGAGTTGTCAACCTGTGACCGACGAATTATATATTAATTTAATTATTATTGCAAATAAATAAATAAAAAATTAGTTTGTCAACATTTCTATGGAAAACAAGTAAGAGTGCTGTATTCGGTTATGCCGAATCTTATCTACTAGGGTGGGTAAAAAAAAATTTGTTTTCTCGTAACGACTTCTAATAGCGTAAATATGCTGTATATTTGCCTGCATTAGACCCCTGTAAAATATTATTAATATTTTTAGTGTAAGAGCCCGCACTTTGATCTTCATTTTGTTAAATTTGTTATATAACAGCAACAGCATTGTGTTGCAAAAAAGCATATTACTGTATCCTAACGATTCTAAGTTCTCGAGGATTCCGACACAAGCAATTCATTTATTGAAAAGTATATATTCTTCCAGGAAATATTTTTGAAAGAATATATATAAAATAATGTACAATAAAAAGATCAGTTTGGGTTAACTTTCTAACCGTTATTATTTAAACCAGAAGCCAAGATTATCTCTGCACGAGATTCGAAAATGTAGAAGATATTAATGATAATGTTTTATCAACTTACGAATATGTTACGAAATACTATGATTGGAATAGGGAGCAACCATCGTTTTTACATATTGCAAAACTTGTAGCTCAAAGGATAGAATGCGTTAGGAGAAAATCGTCTCTTCCTACAGTGTCAAATACAATAGTCATACAAGTGATAAACGGTTATCATATAAATTATAAAAATCTAATATAGTCGTTGAAAAAAATGTCCGTTTATTAAAAACAAAATTTTCTCCGACGTAGCAGAGTTTTGTTTTATATTTGCTCCTGTAGATGTAAGCAAATTGAGCTTTTTTGATGTACAAGGCAATATAAGGTACCCAAAGAAGAACAGGAACAGTTTTTGAGTGAGATGCGAGGGCGTGAAAGATGCGTATTGGAGGAGAAGTTCGAGATCTTCTGACTAAATCGCAAAAAAGAGCAGCACAAGCACCAAATACAGAAAAAAAAACGTAAATAAAATTCACGACAAAAATAACTTAAAACAGCAGGAGTTATCTGTAAATAATTCCAGTGCTTCTTGTGACGAGTCTTTCAATTTACCTTCCACGTCAAAGGTAGCCTATATTGTCAAAAACTTGTAACCGTTACAGTGTTTCCGATAACGCAGCGGCTGCTATTGCTTCGTCTGTATTGCAAGATATCTCTCCTAGCAGTGAAATAATTGATAAATGAAATATAAGACCGGAAAGAAAAAAACTACGTAATGAATGTATTCAAGACCAGAAGCAGCTAGACCTACAAGATTTATACTTTGACGGCCGAAAAGACGCTGTATATTATTTAAAAGGGAGCTAGGAAATATAGACAAATACTGATTAAGGAACATGTATCTGTTAAGGAGCCAGATTCTGTTTATGTTGGCTATGCAACAACAGATCGAAGTACTTCTAAAAATATTGATATGTCAATTATTGCCTTTCCTTCGTTTAAAAAAAATGAAAAAAGAAAATTTAATGGCAATTGGTTGTGATAGTACAGTCACTAACACTGGGAAATTTAACGGAGTAATAAGAGTATTGGCAAAAAGACTTCAGCGTCCACTGCAATGGATTATTTACATTTGAACGAATTGCCATTAAAACATCTATTTAACAAGCTATATGGTGTTACCAAGGGACCATATTCGCATGCTGGTCATATTGGCAACTTTTAGAAAACTGTGAAAAACTTGCTTCTGTCGATGTTGTTGGGTGAAACAGTGAGAGAACTGGCAGCCAGACGTGTTCATAAAGCACGAAGCTCACCTCATACCCGAAAGCAACCTCGCGTCTTTGAGGCCCCGTCTATGAATTTTGACGCAAGTAACTACTTTGAAGATAAAAATTGGAATCAAAAGTTTTTCGATCCACCAATTCTTCGGAACATCACTACTGAAGAATTAAATGCGGCAGTTGAGTGTCAAGAAGTGACAATCTAATTTTTTGGAATGCCCAGATTTGACAGTATACAAGCTTTTGTGACCAAAAAATAACTAATAAAATTTCGTGTTTTTATTGTTTTATGTTGTATAGGAACCAAAGTTTTATTTTTTTGTGTAATTAAAAATGTGTTCATTAATGAATTCATTTATTAATGATGTGCTAATAATCCCAATTTATGATAAAAAAAACACTGAAATTTATTGTTGTGGGAAAGCTAGTTTCTATGCGCATTTCGCTGGTTGCTTGGGCCAGCTCGTCAGGAAACTTTTTCCAAATACTTTAGCAAAGCTTAAAATATTATACAAGTAAGACCATAAAGTGAATAAGAATTTTAAGCACTCAGCTCTTACTTGTAACAATATCAAAGCTTCAACAAAGACACAACAATAAATAGTGAATTTTTTCTTTCTTACATTCCCCTACAATTGGCTGGGTTTTTTCCAACACGAATTGTAGTTGTAAGAGGATAGAAAAAAAAACAAAATTAAAAAAAAAACAAGTTGCTAAATAAAGCAGCTTGCCATTTCAGTTTTTTATTTGCCGGGCACATGCAAATTTATTATCAAAAATTATTTTCGGGAATGAAATATTTATTAATTAATTCATTTATTAATGATGTGTTCAGTTTTAATTAATAATAAATAAAATATTAAAATTTAAAAAACGGCTTTTTTTAAAATACTTAATTCTTAGCAGCTCCGGCGCGGGCTCAAGATGTGACTTTTTTAAACATTTTTTTAAGCATTTTTTTAACGTAAGACAACAAAATATTGCTATTAGAATATGATTCGAGAAGTTTTATTTTTTCTCATACGTACATCAGTGACCCACCCTTTTATATACCCTTCACCATGATGAGATAAGAACAAAAGGATATTTATATAAATATACATATATAATATATCTGTGGCAATAAATAATAATGGCTTAAGTCGAAATTTCTTGTTTTGAAATATTAAGGGTTTTGTCTAAAATAAATTATGTTTGGTTTTTATATACCACACCACATAAATACCAGCCACAGAAAAAATGCACAGAAAAAAAGTATTTTTTTTTAATGTTTTAAAACAAGAAAATACTTAACCTTAAGAAGTGCGACTCTCAGGAAACAAAAGCGATGACTACCTAGCGTTTAAGCCCAAAGAGGACAAAACGCACGCCCACGTAGAGTGCGCATCGAGGGACCCTTAGTAACATTAGCTGTAAAAAGGACCAATCTCCAGCGTCGTGGGATGTATTTCATAGGAGTATTAACGTAAGATAACTTATAAGTTTATGCATTATATATTAAGTTATTGAAAATAATTTCCTCTTAAAGGAAAAGTGGATAAAAATTAAAATAAATAAAATAATTTTTTTTTTTGCTCTATATATAAAAAGTGAATTAAAAAGTCAAAATTTGAAAAATATAAAACAAGTTTTGTTAAGCAAGTGAATTAAAATTATATTAGAAAAATTATAAGAAAGAAAGTTTTAAAAAAAAGAAAAGAGGAAAGTGAATTAGAACCGAATTAGGTAAAATATTAAACAATTTTCTTGTACAAAAAATTAAATCAAATTAAAGTTAGATAAAATATAAAAGAAATTTTCTTGTATAGGAAAATTATATTTAATTAAAGTTAAGTAAAACATAAAAACAATTTTCTTGTATAGGAAATTAAATTAAATTAAAGTAAGGTAAAACATAAAAGCAAGTTCAACTCTGCGACTCTGAACTGCAGACCCTTGAAGAACACCCCTTCCAGTAGGTTAGGTTAGGTTAGGTTAGAAAGGCTGGTGTGAAGCAAACTTCACACCCTCACCCAGAGACCATTATGGTCCATTGTGATGCCTTTATTTAGTGAAACAAAGAAAGAAAGAAGAGAAAGATATCTAGTGTGACAGAGTAGGAGAAGTTAATGGTGAAAGCACAGGGAAGGAAGATAGTGGAAGATAAGAAATCGGACAGAACAAGCAAAACACAACCCTACCAAACAGGAAAAACTGCCCTACATGTTTCCCAGCCTCCTGCCGCGCAACCAGGTCATTCCCATTACGAATCCCGTCAGATTCTCGAGCCCGCAGCCCGAGACATCTCCCAATTCGTGCAGGAATCTGCTACCTAGCCACCTCAGCCTGCTGTTCTGTAGCCTGGGACAGTGGCACATAAAGTGCTCAACAGTCTCCAGCTCCTCTGGGTCCTCACACAGCCTACATATATCCGATAAGCCAGACCCCATTCTCACCGCCATTCTGCCTATCATACAGTGGCCCGTGATAATACCTATCATGGTCCTGACGCAGGCCCTACTCTTACCCAGCAGCGCGTCCGAATTTGACCTACTAAGCATCGGCCACAGCGTGCGCGATACTCGGCAGTCCGTTCGGCCCCGCCAGGCCCGATTAGTCCTGTTCAGAATCCATTCCCTAATTCTCCCAAAATAGAAGCCCATTGGAGGCCTGACCACTTGCAAACTGTCAGGATCTTCCATTTCCGAGCCCAGTCTTGCCAACTCATCAGCTATCTCATTGCCGGTGATGTTGCAGTGACCCGGTACGCAGCAGAGCCTCACAACATAATTCCCTAAGATTACTCCTAGAGCCCTCCTACAATCGTCCACTAGCCTGGAGTTCACATAACAGCCCTTCAAGGCCCTAAGAGCCGCCTGGCTGTCCACATATATAGTGACCTCCGAGCCCTTGGCAATGTTAGCTCCTACCAATTCCACGGCCCTGAGAACCCCCAGAACCTCCGCCTGAAATACACTGCAGTCGTCGGGAAGTCTATATGACTTTCTGATATCCAGATCCTCAATGTAGACCCCCGCACCCGTGCCCTTCATCTTCGAGCCATCAGTGAAAATAGCAAATCCCCTATACAATCTGCCCTGCCCTGACCAGCTCTCCCTAGAAGGCAATATCACCTCTGGCAGACGCCCAAAATCGACCCTAGTGACCAAATAATCCGTAGAGCCGGGCGAGCCTAGGTGATAACCACTAGTACTAATTTCACTCAAGATCCGCGAGTGACCCTCCGTGAAATTTCCTAACAGTCCTAGCTCCCTCAGCCTAAGAATGCTCCTTGCTGCCATTTCCCTCACATACTGCTCTATAGGCAGAAGATGAAGAATAACATCCAGAGCCGCCTGAGGGGTACTTCTCAAGGCACCTGTTATGCCGATCGAAGCACACCTCTGAGCCTTAGACAGAAGGTCCCTCCGACTAGCTAGTTTCAATGCCTCCCACCAAACACAGCATCCATACGTAAGAATGGGTCTAACCACCGAAGTGTACAGCCATCCCACAACTGACGGCCGGAGTCCCCAACTCCTACCTATCGACGATCTGCAAGCATAGAAAGCATTGAGACCCCTCTTTAGTCTCTCCTGAGTATTCCTCCTCCAGGACAGCTTACTGTCCAGAAAAACTCCTAGATACTTAGCACTATCAGATAGCCTAAGATCTACTCCCCCTAGTACCGGCAGCCTAAAATTCTCCACCTTGTACCTCCTAGTGAAAAGAACTAATTCTGTCTTCTCCGGATTAACTCCCAAGCCCTTATCAGTCGCCCATGCTGACAGTTCGCCCAGCGCCCCTTGCATGACATCGCTAATTGTCGGCAGAAACTTGCCCGATACCAATATAACTACATCATCCGCGTAGGCGACGACCTTCTGACCTATCCTGTCAAAACGTCCCAGAACGACATTGACAACCAAGAGCCACAATAAGGGAGAGAGAACTCCCCCTTGTGGTGTCCCCCTAGTCACGAGTTTCCTTAAGCGCTCGTTTCCCCAGTCCGAGTGAATAACTCTGCTGCTAAGCATCAGAGTTATCCATTCGACCAAGAATAACGAAACCCCTAAATCACTCAGTGCCTGCCTTATGGCCTCTATTTTCACATTATTAAAGGCCCCCTCTATATCCAGGAAAGCCGCCAAGGTGTATTCCTTGTCTCGCAATCCCCGTTCTATATAACCCACCACATCATGAAGCGCACTCTCAACAGACCTACCCTTAAGATAGGCATGCTGAGCGCCGCTGATGATGCCGGCGTCAATCTTCGTCCTCAGATGTAGATCAAACCCCTTCCAGTAAGGGATAAAATAATAAAAAAAAATATATAACAATAATAAATAAATAAATAATTATGTCAAATCCAAACAACCTAATTAGGCCTAGCGTATCTAATACACAGCGTCCACCACAGACATCACAGTCCTTGTCACTACCAGACTTGGAAATCCTTATAGGTAATATTGTAAGAAGGGTAGTGCAAGAAGATAATGATAGAAATAATCCCGATAGCAGTCTGTTGACCGCAACGGACGAAACAATGAGACCGGAACATCAGGGTAAAGTAGGTGACTTAGACAAAATACCGGACATAATACGTAGTTTTAGGGATTTTTCAGGAAATCCAGCAGAGTTTAGTTCGTGGAGAAAAAGCGTCGATCGCGTCCTTAAATTATACGAAAGCACAAAAGGTTCGCCAAGGTACTTTGGTATTATAAATACTATCAGGAATAAAATTACAGGGAATGCCGATATGGTTCTGGAATCATACAATGTGCCATTGGATTGGAAAGCAATCTCTCATTGCTTAAATCTGCATTATGCCGATAGACGCGATGTTACAACTCTCGAATGCCAACTTGCGTCTTTAGTACAATGTAGAAATTCTATTCCTCAATTCTATCAAGAGGTTTACAACCACCTCTCACTTATACTTAGCAAGCTTTCAAGCTTAGAAATGGGTCAAGAAGCTCTTCATTTGCTTACCCAAACATATAGGAATAAAGCGTTGAATACATTTATCAGGGAACTCAATGGAGACCTTCCGAAACTACTAGGTATGAAAGAGCCGTCCGATTTACCGCAAGCTCTGCACTTGTGCAAGAAACTCGAAAACCAGGGTTATAGGGCACAATATACATATAACCATTATAAAAATCCACACGGAATGCAACATCAACATATTCAGAACTCTTTCTCTAGGCCCCCAATAAATCAAAATAATTTTTTCAAACCTAATCCTGTGTTTCCACAGAACTCTAATCATTTCTTGCAATATCAAAACTTTCAACCTCCAAGGCCATTTGCCCCAAAACCACTACCTAAGCCAACACCTATGGAATCCCAACAGACTAGAAACATTAATTATATGCACCGACCAAATTGCAATGCGTTTGCAGGAAAACGACCACCACCACCATCGAACCAGTTTAAGCCAAATGTCCCAAACAAATATCAGAGAGTAAATTATATATCTCAAGAGACAGACGATAGGGAAGATAACAAAATTCAAGACAGCAATGGTCAATTTTGGCAAGAACATGGCAATGAACAATCTTGGCAAAAGTATTCACAAGAATACGAAAGGCAATTATCATGAAAACGATCCCAATCAATTCGTACACGTTCATTTTTTAGATTAAACGCCTCATCACTTCCCTATTTTGAATGTAGGAGAAGTGATGGAAAAAGTTTCAAATTTCTTATAGACACTGGCTCGAATAAAAACTATATTCAGACTTCGTTAGCAAAACACCCAAAACCAAACAAAAACATATTTTTTGCAGATTCAGTAGGCGGGAAAACTAAAGTTTCGCACCACATCGAACTCAACCTTTTCGGACTTAAAGATAAAGCACTTACAATTTTCATTTTGCCAACACTCAAATCCTTTGACGCCATTATTGGCAATGACAGTTTGAAGCAGCTTAAGGCAATTATATTTATATCGGACGACTATATGCTTATAGAAAATAAAATAAGGGTACCAATTAAACAGCAGTTGTCAAAGTCTGTACACAATATTGATGTAAAAATTGAACATTTGAGTTTAGAACAAAAAAACACAATAAGATCTGTGATATTTCCAACATTGTTTGCTGCACCGGACAAAAAGTTAACGTATACAACAACAGTCGTTGGTGAGATAAGAACATCAACAGAATCCCCAATTTATACAAGATACTATCCGTACCCAATGTCGTTGAAATCAGAGGTGGAAGAGCAAGTAAACAAACTCCTCGAAGATGGCATAATTCGACCATCCCGCTCCCTACAATTCACCTGTTTGGATAGTGAATACAAAACCAGACTCTGCAGGAAATAAGCAGTATAGGTTAGTAATCGACTAATGGAAATTGAATTCAGTAACAATTAGCGACCGATATCTAATTCCTGATATCAATGAGGTACTTGCGCAATTGGGACGCAACAAATTTTTTTCCGTTATCGACTTAAAAAGTGGATTTCACCAAATCCCTTTAAAAGAGTCAGACATAGAGAAACCCGCGTTTTCCGTTTATAATGGAAAATACGAGCTTACTCGCCTTCCTTTCGGATTAAAGAATGTTCCTGCGATCTTCCAGAGGGCATTAGATGACATTTTACGACTACACATAGGAAAAATTTGTTACGTCTACATCGACGATATCATAATTTTTAGCAAAACTGAAGAAGACCAAGCAAAAGATTTGGAAACCATTTTCGGGTTATTACAAAATGCAAACATGAAGATTCAATTAGATAAATGCATATTTTTTGCAAAAGAAGTTGAATTTTTAGGCTTTATTGTATCTGCCAATGGGATTAAGGCAAATCCAGCAAAGGTACAAGCAATTGAGAATTTCCCTACACCAAAAATCCTCAAAGAACTTAGATCATTCTTAGGAATATCTGGATTTTACAGACGTTTCATTATGGATTATGCTAAGTTGGCAAAGCCACTTACCCTAATTTTGAGAGGGGAGGAGGGACGATTGAAGCGAATGTCCGCAAAAAAGGAAATAACTCTTAGTAGTAACGCGATAGAAGCTTTCAACAAAATCAAAGGTCCCTTACCTCAAGTGAAGTAATGCTACAATATCCTGACTTCCAAAAGGAATTCCATCCAATCACAGATGCTTCCAATTATGGACTAGGCGCAGTACTAGAGCAGGAAGGAAAACCTATTATTTTTATTCCAAGAACACTTTCAAAATGCGAAGAGCACTACGCAACAAACGAAAAAGAGATGCTCGCAATTATTTGGGCAATAAAAACTTTGCGAGGTTACCTTTACGGTTCAGTTGACATTAAAATATTTACGGATCACCAACCCTTAACTTACGCACTTAGTAACAAAAATAGCAACAGCAAACTTAAAAGATGGAAAGCGATATTGGAGGAATATAATTACGAACTTAAATACAAACCTGGTAGAACCAACGTTGTAGCAGACACACTTTCTTGAATTCCAGATAATAAGCAACAAGTAAACACATTGACAGCTACGCAACACAGTGACGACAGTTCTTCACAAAATTTAATACAATACACAGACGTACCAGTTAACGTATTTAAAAATCAACTATTCCTTTGAATAGGAGATATACCCTCCTATCAGTTCAAAATTATTTTCCCAACCTATCATAGACACATAATAATTCAACCCCAATTTGACGAGGACAACCTTGTTAACATCCTGAAGCGATATTTAAACCCTTAGGTAACTTATGGTATTTTTACCGATGACCATATTTTAGGAAAAATTCAAGCCATATACCCCTTACACTTCACCAATTATAGGACACGATACACTAGGAAAATTGTAGAAGACATAACAGATGAAACACGCCAGCAAGCCAAGATAATTCAGGAACATAATAGAGCACACAGAAATTCACTCGAAAATAGAGCACAATTGTTGGAAAACTGCTACTTTCCTCAAATGAATGCAAAAATCAAAAAGATTCTAAAGCAATGTAAAATATGTCAGGAAAACAAATATGATAGACATCCAGCAACGCCAGTTCTCCACGCTACTCCTATTCCTGATTATCCGGGACACATTGACATCTATCACACCGATAACCAAATTATTTTAACCGCCATAGAGAAATTTTCGAAATATGCACTGGCTAAATTAGTTCATTCTAGAGCAGTAGAAGACATAAGACTACCCTTTCAGGAACTACTGATATCGTTAGGCACACCCAATAAAATAGTAATTGACAATAAAAAATCTCTGAATTCTGCCCCTATTACTTTTATGCTCGAAAACCAATATGGAATAGAAATATATAGGACACCTCCGTGCAAGAGTACAATTAATGGCCAAATAGAACGGTTCCATTCAACTCTTTCCGAAATTATGCGGTGCGTAAAAGCCGAAAACACCCACAGCAACTTCGAAGAATTACTCTATAGATCCTTACATAAATATAATAATTCAATACACTCGACAATTAAAAAGAAACCAATAGAAGCATTTTTTGGACGGACTGTATGCACTGACCCAGAACAGATAGAAAAGGATAGGTTAGATAATGTGAAGAAACTTATTGACAAACAGAATAGAGATCTTGAGTTCCATAACAAGAGAAGAACACCTTTCCCTTGTTTTAACCCAAATGACGTCGTATATGTGAAAATAAATAAGAGGTTAGGAAATAAACTCACCGCTAGATATAAAAAGCAAATAGTAAAATAAGATAGAGGAGGAACAATTCTCACATAATCAAGAATAATCGCTCATAAGTCTCATATAAGGAACAATAAATAGTAATAAAAGTAATAAAAGAATTAGTAAAGATAGAAATTAAGTAGTACTAATCATAATAAAATCAGTAATAAAATAAAGATTTTAAAGTAACAATTAGGAATATACGTATATACATAGAAGCACGATTAAAAGAAAAAAATTAAAAATACAAAATAAAAATATTGACTAGATACTAAATAAGTGGAAATTATAAAAAAATGTAATTAAGAAAAAATCGAGCAATATGCCATAAGCGTACGATTTCCTAGTAAAGTAAAGAAAAAAAAGATGAAAATTAAAAATATTAAATAAAAATATTGACTAGATATTAAATAAGTGGAAATTATAAAAAAATGTAATTAAGAAAAAATCGAGCAATATGCCATAGCGTACGATTTCTTCATATAGTTAGGAAAATATAAATAAAAGAAATCAATTAGGTAAGAAAAAGTAGAATATAAAAAATAGCTTTAAAAGAAAACAAATCCAATATTTTTTTATCGAAAGTAATAATGTTGAATATATTAATATTGAAGAAGCTTTAGAGTTTGCAGAGACAAAGATAGCAAGTAGTATTGGAAAAATAGTTTTTATTGTAAGTTTACCAATTACAAATAAAGAGACCTGTGAGTCTAAGTTAGTAAAACCAGTAAAGAAAAATAATGCTGTTTTTAAAATAAAATATAATGAAATATTAAAATGTAATGAAACAATTGTAGCAATAACAAAGAAATGTAAAACATTTAACGATTTAAAAATATGTTATAAAAATGATTTACTAGATATAACTAACAGCAAATGCCTGCCTAACTTACAAAAAGGAAGAAAATCATACTGTCCCACAACAAATGGATTTCACATACCAGAAATAGAAAGCGTAATTCCTGGATTAGTAATGCTAAATGAGTTTAACGGGACCATACAAGTCAACGAGGAACGAGTAAACCTAACCGGAACTTATTTGATTCAATATCGAAATACATCACTTAAACTGCAGACCAAGAGTTCAGCTTCACTGAAACAGTACAATTTAAGCATTTACCAGCAATTATCAGAGCGCCATCTATAAACTCCTTTGAAGAAACCCTTTCCCTGAAAATGATTAAAGACCTCGAGATACGAAATAGAAATAAAATAGCAAACGTTGATTTAAGTAGCAAAATTAATCTCACCTTTAACACTGGTAAAGTGGTGATACTTATCATACTAAGTATATTATTAATAGTTAGATTTCGGAAAAATAAATTAAGACACAACCTGGCCCTAAATTCTAAGGAAAAAGAGATCACGATGCTTAAAGCAAATCCCATGCCGAAGGGAGGAGTTAACACCATAAATATTAACAATCCAAAGGAAGCAGTTTTTTAAATTAAATTGACATTAAACAAATCGCTGATGATGCGTCTGCAATATTAGTTCAATTACCAGCAAAGACATCCGGCTCGTGCAATCAAATTCTCGGAAAGAAAATACGCCACCAAAAAGTTAGTGCATCGGCAATTTTGGCATTTATAAGATACATGTTAAAATCAATCTAGAGTTAGTTATAATTTTTAGGTTTAAGTGTCTAGTGGTAATTTTTTAAAATTAAGTGTGAAAAAAATAATAAAAATAAAAACAAAAAAAAATTAAAGAAAAAAAAGTATTTTTTTTTTATGTTTTAAAACAAGAAAACACTTAACTTATATAAACAAATATGTTTGTGTGAGTTAGTTGTGAAGAGGCCAAAAAGGTTGACACACCACCACAACTATTTAAAAACAAGTAAGAGTGCTATATTCGGCTATGCCGAATCTTATATACCCTTCACCATGGTGCGATAAGAATAATCTACATATATAATATATCTGTGGCATTAAATAATAATGGTTTAAGTCGGAATTTCTCGTTTTGAGATATTAAGGGTTTTACCAAAAATAAATTGTTTGGTTTTTATATAAAATTATTAGCCACAGAAAAAAATGTGCATTTATTTAGAACAAAACTCTAAATTTTATAAAAAAAAATGTTTTTTAAAGGATATAAAAGTAGTACAAACTGATATATTTTTTATTTAATTAAAAATAATTTATAAATACCAAGAGAAAAAATAATTATCGAATGGGATTTGAACCCGTCAACACTCAGACGATTACTTGTGACATAACGGCTAGACCACTCGACCACTGGTACGCATGCGAACTTAACTTTAATATAAGTAAATAGGCCGTGGAATATTTTTTTCATTTAAGCAAATATCTTTGTGTGAGTTTGTTGTTTGGGTATGAAAGGTGAATATGCGAAAAAGGGAAACACACCACCACCACTGGCGTGTTGCCATACAATAGATTTATCTGTTTATGCAAGTTTTTAAGATGCCAAAATTCCCAATCTCTATTTGTAGAAATTATTTCGTTGAATAGATCAAAGTTTAAAAGCAGAGTGATAACGGAAGTCAT
The DNA here is from genome assembly GCA_943735925.1 of Pollenia amentaria. Classification (NCBI taxonomy): domain Eukaryota; kingdom Metazoa; phylum Arthropoda; class Insecta; order Diptera; family Polleniidae; genus Pollenia; species Pollenia amentaria. The sequence goes on along the minus strand of OX031006.1, from coordinate 111,405,472 downwards.
ATTGGACATGATGCTGGTGCCTGTAAACAAATGGAAAAATGTTGGGGAAATAAAACGACTTAATCCAATCGATTTGATAGATTTATACACCTACGTCTTTAGGAAGAAATTTTGATATATAAGACGTATCCATAGGTCATGTAACAGCTTTAAAAATTAAGTTTTTATAAAAATGTTGATGCTTTTTAGCCCATTTTTGGAGTATTTTGGTAATAACTTAACCATTTCTTAACCGATTTTGCAGATTTATATACCCACGTCTTAAGGAAGAAAAAACCATTTATTCAGATTATAAAACTTGGACTCGGGAAGATCTATTGTTCCCGAAAATGGGTATGTTTATTTTGGGCATTACTCTTCCATTTTTGGGAGAAAAATTTCAGGGTTTTCGGGAAAAATATGCTGCTAAATATTTCTGATATTTTGGTATATAAAACGTGTTCATATGTCATAGAGCCTTAAAATTTAAAATTTTGAGTATTTTCAATAATGTCTTTGTACGGGAGGTACCACGCCCACTTTTCCAATCGCGCCCATATTTTGTGGGATACTGTGTATTCATAACCGATATGTTTGTACCTAATTTGGGAACTTTAGCTCGTTTCGTTCTCCAGATATACAGAAATGTATAACGTCGTTGTATGGGAAGTGCCACACCCACTTCTCCAATCCCGCCCATTTTTTTAAAGTTTGTGTATTCGCAAGCAACATGTTTGTACTAAATTTGAAAGCCGTAGGTCTTGCCGCTCTCGAGATATGCAGAAAAAAGAATTTAAAAAACAACAACAACATGGGATTTATGGAAAAACCCAGAGGTAGTCGTGGTTTTTTGCTCATATCTCAGCCATTTATCGACCGATCTTCCTGAATTTTAATAACAAACAATTTCGGACTATATGTGACATAAATGTATAACAACCTAGCCTTCATCCTATCTGGGGTCTTCGAAAAACCCATTTCAACGGACGGACAGACGGACAACCGGATTGGAACTTCCCTTCTCATAAGAAGCCAGAATATGTATACTTTATATGGTCTTAGATCAATATTGTAGAAATTACAAACGGAATGACAAAGTTATATATACCCTTTTACCTTCGGTGAAGGGTATAATAAAAAAAACTGCAATAATTACGAAAAAACTAACACACAAACATTTTCACATCTTTCCAGGGTTACCGTTCGCAATTATTAAAAAGTTGAACAACAATAAAATCGTTTAAGAAAATAAAAGTCGCAAGCCTATTTTAATGATTTTTACTTATCAGTAATACAATATTAAACATTCCAAACAAAAAAGAAAATTAGTTTAAAAAGTCTCACAAAAAATCGAAGACCGCCAAAAAGAGGTCAAATTGCAATTTTAGTCGACGAGCGATAGGCCTGCATGTTTATTTTCATTTAAATTGGGTAAGTTTGAGTCATCTCAAGTGTAGTTTTGAATTTTGCTAGTGGTAACACTGCAGTGTTGTCCTACATTAGAATGACAATCTACAAACGGAATGAAAATCTTATATATACCCTTTTACCTTCGGTAAAGGGTATAAAAAGATTTTATTCCTGGGATTAACATATTGTGGGTATTACAGTTTCGAAGGTATAAAATGCTAGTTAGGTATGTTATATACCGTCGGAAAGGTTAATTTGTCTAGTTTCTCAGCATAAGTATTATTTTTAAGGGTTTAGAACAGAGACCGCCAAAACACCGCACATGTGCGAATGCTCTCACACTAATGAAAAAAGATAATTTGTAATTTTATTTCTCTTATTACTAGACAACAATTAACAAAATGTTTTATATAGAACTAGCTTAACCCGGTGCGCTTCGCTACACTGGCATCCTATGGAAGGTATTTCCCCCCCTGCGCCTACCCGCTTTATTTTTATTTTCAAAAGTGTAGTATACCATAAGAGTGACTTTTAGAAAGTTTGAACATTCTCACTATTACAGTTCTTAAGATATGAGATGTTAAACATTGGCGTCCTATGGGGTATTCCTATACCCCCGCTGCTATTTTATTTCAATTCCGGGGCTCAGAAGATCCTACTACAAAAAGTTCAACAAAATGCGTGCAGCGGCTCTTAAGATATGCGATAATTAATATTGGCATCCTATAGGGGGTACCAATTCCCCTGCCCCTATCGAAAAAATAAGTAGCCTATTTTATTTTTAGGGCTCACGTGATGTTACTGTAAAAATTTCAGGAAAATCGGTTCAGTATAATATTGGCATCCTATGGGGGGTACCAATTCCCCTGCCCCTATCGAAAAAATAAGTAGCCTATTTTATTTTTAGGGCTCACGTGATGTTACTGTAAAAATTTCAGGAAAATCGGTTCAGTATAATATTGGCATCCTATGGGGGGTACCAATTCCCCTGCCCCTATCGAAAAAATAAGTAGCCTATTTTATTTTTAGGGCTCACGTGATGTTACTGTAAAAATTTCAGGAAAATCGGTTCAGTATAATATTGGCATCCTATGGGGGGTACCAATTCCCCTGCCCCTATCGAAAAAATAAGTAGCCTATTTTATTTTTAGGGCTCACGTGATGTTACTGTAAAAATTTCAGGAAAATCGGTTCAGTAGTTTCGGAGTCTATAAAGCGACAAACATACAAACATACAAACACACATAATTTCATTTTTATATATATAGATAAGAAAATGCTCTTTTTACTGACTGATATTGTATTTTTTTTTTTTTTTTTTTTTTTTGTTTTCAGTATAAATTCCCTAACGAAAATTTTTATTTTTATTACAAAAACAGGCAGTTCTATGCCGAAATTACTTTATTTTGTAACTCGTAACGAAAGTAGTAAGGCTTAAAATTAAGTATGTTTTGTATCAACTTTAACGTACCTTGTATTAATTTTCAATAGCAAAAAAACAAGAAATTATGACCATTATATATGCAGTTATATTATCTTAAAATATTAAAAACTACATATTCTTCATACATATCGTTACCTAAAACGCAAAACGCCCTATCTAACATTTTGAAAATTTTACAGGAGAAGCAAAAAACTATTTAAAATGGTAAATTGATAAATTGCCTTAAACTGTTTATAATTAATTTTCTTCTGTTTTTTCTTGTAAACCTACCAGTGGATTTGACAAAAAACAATGTTGCGTATAATGCAAGCTGTTAGTTATATCTATTAGCGTTTATCGTATAAAATTTTGTAGATAGGGCTTTTTGTTTTTTGTTAATAAAATCGCTTATTTTCTTCGAAAGATTCCAAAATTTGTTGTGGACATTTGTGTTGATGCAATACATCAGAATCAATGAAAAAGTCGATTTTTAATTTTTCGTTAGTTAGGGCCTTTTGCGTTTTAGGTAACGATATGTATATTAAAAACGACTAATATAGTGTAATTCGAACTTTGTTATTGAACGTTTTTGAAGTTCGTCAATTTATAATTTTTTAATTGCGTTATTAATAAGTCAATTTTTATTTTGAATTACTTAACTGCGAATCTTTTAAATAACCTGTAAGACTAATGGTAAAAAACGCTCCAAAAAAATGTGTTCAGTGGAATAAGAGAAACACAATTACGCTCAAAAATAAAGAACTGAGAGAAGCATAAAATGTGAATGTAAGTGTTTGGCGGACTCTGGTTAGAAACACTTACACACAAAAAGAAAAAAATTCAAAATAGTGCATATGCTAAAAATTAAAAACCTTCCTCTTGAGTAAGAAATTATTTTTTTTTGTTCATACATATCCAACTCGCAGCCCACTAATGGCCAATTTTCAGGATTGAAATTAAAACACATTTATGTTTAAAATGGTTTTAAATACAAAATTCTCTTCTTCACTAAACACTTAAATGAAACTTAAGTCACCGATGTGGTACATTTAAATTCAACTTAAGTTTCAATTGGATTAACTTAGCAAGGTGGCCTCAATATCACAGCAATACAAAAACAACAGACAAAGTAATAACAACCAGCTGTTTTTTGAGACCACCTTGTAAATAACTACACTTTTTTTATGATATTTTTTTGGGTTTAGTAGTGCTACCATACTTTTATCTTAATTAAATAAGACTTTTCATATAAAACTCAAAAAATCAATCTGTAATTAAATACGATTTAAGTTTTTATGAAAATTAACATAATATAGATTTAAATACTATCCTGAAAATTGGGCATAAGCGACCAAAACTACCTTCAAGCATGATGAAATAAACAGGTGGCATTACTACGCCAGATGACGATTTTTTTTGCTCTTGTATTGTTTGTTTAGTCTTATGTCAAAGTTTTGTTTATGTTTATAAAAAGTCCACGTTTTGTGCTGTGATTATTGTATTGTATTAAAGTTTTTGATTATTTAAATTAAAATTAAAAAAGATAGTAACCATAGTGAAATAAAAGTTGGCTAAAAATTAATTTATTTCATGCGTTCGGCGGCAAAATTTGATTTTAGTTTAATATAATTTTTGACGTATACGGAGACTTATTTTTCATTTTTGTTGTAATGTTGTATTTGTTACCGTATTGCTGCCACCTACTTATTCCACCATGCCTTCAAAGAAAGACATAAGCTTTCTTTTGAGCAAAAAAAATAAAAAAATTAAATTAAATAAAAAGTACCAGCCTAAAAAAAATTTAAAAATTATTTTAAAAAACAAAAAAAAAATTAAAATTACTTAAGAAATGTCTATTATTTCGTTAATAAATTTGCTTGTGCACGGCAAATAAAAAATTTAAATAACAAGTTGCTTTATTAAGCAACTTGTTTTTTTTATCCTTTTACAACTACAATTCGTGTTGGGAAAAACCAGCCAATTGTAGGGGAATGTAAGAAAGATAAATTCAATGTTTTTGTTGTGGCTTTGTTGAAGGTTTGATATTGTTACATGCAAGAACTGATTGTTTAAAATTCTTATTCACTTTATGGTCTTATTTGTATAATATTTTAAGCTTTTCTAAAGTCTTTGGAAAAAGTTTCTTGACGAGCTGGCCTAACTGGACATTTACACATGAAAGTACCCTGTCGGATTTTTATTAGCTAGCTCAACATTTAATTGACTTTTAGCTAACTTATTTATAACTGGCTTCCTAACTAAATCATAATTGGTACAGATTTGAGTCAGTTGTTTTTTGTGCAAATAACTTCTTCTCGATAAGTTTTGAACTACCTTTTGGCTAACTCAAAGCTAATGCAGATATAAATAAAACGTTGTACAAAAACTTTGATAAACAACGATTTGCTTGTTTTGTGTACTTTTTCAAAGTTAAATAAGAAGCAACAATTTTCATATTCTATTTTTTATTATTATTTAGTTAAATACATCTCATTTTCAAAGTTGTTATTATGAAAACCATATCGGGCATGCTGCTGGTGTCTTATAATTGAAAGTTTTTCTGTAGACAAAGGGGCAATACAACAAAAGTGAAAGAAAACATACCAACTGAAGAGCAGTAAAGGTCTTCAGGTAGTGATAAAGGGCATTGATTCATGCGTAGACCCAGGTGAAATAAAAACGTTTTTAGAAGAGAAGGGCTTTAAAATTAAAAATGTAGTTAATATTAAAAATAGAGAAAAAAATCCCCAGCCACTATTTCGAGTGGAGTTAGAACCCGGCGACGTTAAGCTTAAAAAAACGAAACTCATCCCATTTACAGTCTGAAATATATCCTGTATAGGAAAATAACGATAGAGGAGCCGCATAAAAGGAACGGTCCCGTGCAATGCTTAAACTGCCAAGAATTTGGCCACACTAAGGCATACTGCCATTTAACACCTGTTTGCGTTGTATGTGGAGAATTGCATGGTACAGCTCTCTGCGATAAGTCTAAAAACGACCCCAATGTAAAAAAATGCAGCAACTGTGGTGGTAATCACACTGCCAACTATAGAGGATGCCCTGTATACTCTATCGTCAAGCGCTCGGTTGGACCGAAACCTAATCCACCTCAAATTCAGGAAACACATCAAAATAATACTAATGACATTCAGGTACCGCAGCCTAGTAATAACAGAACATCCTACGCTAACGTCCTAAAATCAAACCATATGCCAATGCAAGGTGATTTGCCAAATAATGATGAGACCCCAATTTCTAATTTAAGTCGTCTAGAAAAAACCATGGAAACACTAGTACAAACAGTAACAAACTTTACGAATACAATGGGTAATATGATGCAGGAAATGTTAAGAATGCAATCGATGTTATTGCAAGCTGTACTTAACAAGCCATGAATTGTTTAAAAATTTGTTTTTGGAACGCAAACGGCATTCGCCAACATAAAAATGAACTAGAATATTTTCTTAAAAGTAATTTGACCTCAAGAAATACGTTTAAAATTAATGGTTATATATTATATGATACCAAGGACCCTCGAAATAGAGCTTGTGGAGGTTCTGCTATTTTGATAAAAACTCGAATCAAACACTACTTAATGTGTGATCATCGTGAAGATTATCTGCAAGCAACGAATATTTGTGTTGAAGAGCTAAATCGAAACTTTGTACTTTCATCTTTATACTCTCCACCTAGATTTTCAATATCAGAAAGCCAATATTATAAATATTTTAAATCATTAGGACCCTGTTTCCTAGCCGCTGGCGATTACAACGCTAAACATACCTTCTGGGGTTCACGGCTCATTACACCAAAGGGTCGTGTTTTGTATAATACAATGTCTAAAATGGATTTAAATGTGGTCGCGAGTGGACAACCAACTTATTGGCCTACTGATCAGCAAAAAATTCCAGATGTCATCGATTTTGGCGTGGTTAAAAACATCCCCGCAGAAACGATTCACGTTGAAGCTTCTTTAGAATTATCTTCTGATCACACACCTACAATTCTTACCATATCAAACCCTTATAGAATTGTATCTCCGTCTGGTTACTTAGTGACGTCAGCCACACAAATAAATTGGTTAAAATATAAAAAATATCTCAGTACCCACTGCACTGAAAATATTCCGCTTAGAACACCGGAGAATGTGAATCTTTCTATTGTAAATTTTGACAATTATCTCAAACTAGCTGTTCAACATTCTAGCATAGCCCGCAAAAATATCAAAAATAGTAAAATATATTCTACTGATGTCGAGCGTCTCTTGACTGAAAAAAGGAGAGTTCGAAGAGAGTGGCAATTGCACAGATCCCCTCAACTTAAAAATTTACTAAAAGAGTGCACAAAAAGGCTAAGAAACTTACTGCAGTCTCAAAAAACGGCTTCTCTGGAAAAATATCTTAAGGAACTTGATGCAACTCCTTAATCTGATTACTCATTATGGCGTGCAGCTAGAAATCTTAAAAGACCAGTTATCACTAAACCACCATTAAGAAACTTAAATGGACGTTGGGCACGAAATGACATAGAAAAAGGAAATATTTTCGTTAATCATTTGCAAACCGTATTTACCCCTCATACATCTTTCGATACTGCGGTCGAGTTACCACCTGTTGCTGTTAGATCAGCTGTTCCACTAAGATTTGAGATAAGAGAAATCGAGAAGGCTATTCATGATTTAAACCCCAAGAAAGCCCCTGGTTTTGATAAGATCAGTAACAAAATGCTTTTGGAGCTACCCAGCATAGCAAAGAAAATTATTCTACTAATTTTTAATGCTATTTTACGCCTTGAATACTACCCACAAGAGTGGAAAGTATCCTTAGTTACCATGATACCTAAACCAGGAAAGGATCCCACAAAAGTTGAGTCATATAAACCTATTAGCTTATTGTCTAATATATCAAAGCTTTTTGAGAAACTTCTAGTGTCTAAATTAACGCCGATTTTAAATGGTAACAGATGTATTCCCAATCATCAATTCGGTTTTAGAAGAAAACACAGCACAATTGAACAAACTCATCGAATAGTAAATGTCATAAGAAAAGCCTTTGAAGAAAAAAAATATTGCTCAGCACTCTTCATCGATGTGTCTCAAGCTTTTGATAAAGTCTGGCATGAAGGTTTACTACTGAAATTGCAGCAAAACTTACCAGCAAATATACACAAGCTGTTAGAAAGCTACTTAGTCGGTCGTCAATTTATTATTAAAGAAGGCGAATTTTTAAGTTCTCCACAGCCAATTAACGCTGGAGTCCCACAAGGCAGCATCCTGGGCCCTCTATTATACTTAATTTATACTTCGGACTTGCCAACAAACAGCTACACCCATACCTCAACATTTGCGGACGACACAGCTTTTCTAAGCGTACACGCAAACTGTCAAGAAGCATCTCGTTATCTACAGGATCATATATTTGAACTAGAAAGGTGGTTAAAAAATGGAGGATAAAGATCAATGAGCAAAAATGCGCACATATAACATTCACATTGCGTCGGGAAACATGCCCCCCTATTAAAATAAATAATCAAATAATACCCCAACACTCGCATGTAAAATACCTCGGTATACATCTAGATCGGCGTTTAACGTGGAAATGGCATATAGAAGCTAAATTAACTCAAATGAAACTAAAAGCAATCCAAATTAATTGGCTTATTGGAAGAAATTCTGTTCTTAGTCTCGATTGCAAACTTCTACTCTACAACTCTATCTTAAAGCCAATTTGGTGCTACGGTATTCAGTTATGGGGCACTGCCTCGGCTTCTAACATCGAAAAAATTCAAAGGCGCCAAAATAAACTTCTTCGAATAATCACAGCCGCCCCATGGTACGTCAAAAACTCAAATATCAACAAGGATCTCAATGTGCCATTAGTAAAAACTATGATAACGAAATATGCAGTAAAATATTTAAAAAGGCTGGAACTGCACCCAAATCCATTAGCTAGAAATATTTTAAATTATGGCGGCCACACTCGCTTAAGAAGAAGAGACACTGCAGCACTCACCCAATCAGATGAGCGATAAACACCTATGTATATATGTAAACAGAAACCGTGATGACTAAATCTTTTGTGTTTGGCACTGGCAGGACATAAAGCAAATATTAGGATAAGATTTGATTAATTATTGTTAGTTCATATTTAATATATGAAGATTCAATAAATAAATAATGAAAAAAAAAAAAAAAAAAAAATGTATAACGGCGGGGGTAATTTAATAATATTAATATTCTCTTGCTCTCTGGGAGGGATTAGTGTAAGAATTACAATTTTGATTTAAAAATATATATAAAACAAATAAGTATTTTTTAAATTTTTTTTTTTATTAGAGTCAACATATTATATGCACCACAAGCTAACTCATAATGGGCCAAACATTAGTTTCCCAGTTCGCAGCTAACTTAAAGTGCACTCAAATTTTATAGCCCAGAAACTAACTAAAAATGAGCTAACTTATGGTCAGCTGTAAGTTATGCAGTGTGAGTGAGTACTGACTCGTACTGCGGACATTGTGTAAAAACTTAATAGCTTTAACAATGCAAATGAGCTAGTTTTTGAGTCACCTGTGACTAACTTCTGATTAACCATGAGTTAACTTTAAGCTTACTCATTTTCCGACAGGGTAGTTTCTTGAAAGTCGCAATACACTCACACTTTTTCACTAACACATTTACATTTTTCTACTTTCAGTCCAACTTTCAGCTAGCTTTCAATGAAAATTTCTAAAAACCGATTTCATGAAATAAATAGGTGTGTTCATTTCCTTTACTAGCAGAAACTTGCAAAGAGAGAGTCAGTAGAAATTTAAAGAAATTGCTCTCGAAAAAACTAAAAAGTAAATGAGCACTTTGCCAGCCAAAATTTGCAAGTAGTGACGAATATAAAGGAATATTAGAGTACCCATTAATTATTCTAAGACTTGGGAAAATTTTATACATTTCGTTAAAAATAATGTTATTTTATTAATTTATATTTCTTTATGTTGAATAAAATGAATCATGAATTGAATTTTTTTTTTATTTAGGAGGTAAAAGAAGAATTCAATAATAAAAGATAAAAAAACCCTTTGTTGACAATAAAAGTATTTATAAGGCAAAACAAAATATTTAATTTAACAATATATGTATAACCTAAGTATATATGTAGGTATATAAAATTTCAACGTTACGGACTGACTGTCAGATTCATCTTCGCACTGCCTTTACGCCGTGAGTTATAAGGTTGAAATTTGAATCGGATGCTGGTCTCTCGCTAAATCGATCCACTTAAAATCGAAGAAATTGCCTTATAGTACGAAAATTGTGTGTGTGCTAGTGAACAAATTAAATGTATTGCTTCTCGCAAGAAACTACTATTTTTGGAAAATCGAATATTTAGGGGATAAATAGCGTAAAAACGAGTAAATTCGCTAACCTCATAACTCCTAAACTAACCTCGGAAACATCCATGCGCTCCGAACGATATTTTTGTCCGAAGAATAATTTTTTTACTGAGAGTGTTCTTCAGAACGATTCACCTATTTTGGAAAAACAAAGCTTCCATATGGCTTACAGATGTAAACAATTATACAAACTGCCAGCACAACTAGCAAACTACTTATATTTAATTGTTTTCTAAAAGTGTGTTAAGAAAATGGACGAAAAAAGGAAAGTGATTCTATTATTTTTAATTATATTTTTTTTTTTTATTTAATTGTTCAGCAAATACCACTATATGATGTTGCAGCTAAATTCTACTTTTATGTACAAATAGAAAAAGTGGCATCGCAGTTCATTTTGTTCTGAGCAAGAACTAAAATTAAACCATTAATTTTCAATTAACGCCAATAAACATAGAAATAAAAACTGTTTTACACTCGTAACTTATCCAAAAAAATACAAATTTGTTTCTTTTTCGAAATTCAAACATTTAAGGGGTGCAAATTGTACCTATTTTGGGTACTTTCTTAACAAAACATTTTTCTCTATTCTTTGTAATATACGTTCTCAATTATGGGCTTCTACTACAATAATGAATTTTTTTATATTTCAATGGGGAGAACAAATATAAAAAATGGTGAAATGCGGGAAATTAAATTTCTTTGTTTTACTTTTTCGTTCTACAAGTGGTACCTTTTTAATTTGCTATAATAGATATTAAAAACATAAAATTATAGGTGCAGGCTCCTGAGTGAATGTGAACCTATAACGTTGGTAATTTTTTTTTAAACTTAGAAACATAAACTTTGGCATTTAAATATGACCACGAAAGAAGGGTAACGAGGTAGCGGGTTTAATTATTGTTAATTATAAAATAATTATAGGTATTCTCATTATCTACTTTATGGCCGTTTTATTTGGTGCAAATGCATTTCTTTGGTGTTTGTTTCATAATAAGCCAGACGGTCATAAAGTAAACAATGAGAATATCTGAAATTTTTCGAATTTATTCTATTAGCTTAATTTCAGTTATGTATTTTATAAAGCTTTTTGTAATAGTTCTATTCCTTAAATTTTATTTTTGGGAATGACTTTATACACTACCAGACTATTATCTTGTAGTCTGGTAGTGTATAAAGTCATTATTAAAAAAATTTAAGGAATAGAACTATTACTAAAAGCTTTATAAATTACATAACTAAAATTGAGCTCATAGACGACGTTTTGAAAATAAAATTTCACTTTCATGTAAAGTTTCATGAAATGTTATTATTTTTTTGCGAAATTTGTGTTGATAATACGTATACAGAAATTTCATGAAAGTACTTTTATGTGTAACTGTAGCGTAAGCAACCAGCGAAATGCGCATAGAAACTAGCTTTCCCACAAGAATAAATTTCAATGTTTTTGTCATAAATAATGAATAATAATGAATTAATTAATAGGCTATTTAATTTGTTTGGCACAAATTTAGCTAACAGCAATAGGTAATAATTTACATCGATGAGAAATTACACCTGTTTGGCCAAAATGTAAAATTTTTACCCCCTCTTACTCAGAAACTTTTTGACCGATCATGTTGAAAATTTGTGTTAATGTTGCTATCCAAAAGGACTAATGTTAATTTCATCCAATTCGGAAGACAGCGCTTTCAAAAGTTGGGTCACTTGACATGAAATCCCCCATATGTATACTGTAACGTGACGTTACAAATTCCCTACCAAGTAGTGTTAAGTCATTATAACCTAACACTGTGAATACCCTTAATATGTGACCAGATACAATGAATACCCTACTGTTTTCTTATTTCTTACTAATACCTAATAATTCTCATTGAGCTTATTTTATTTTTTAATAAGTAGTCAAAGTTTGTTCAGAACAACAGAGTAGAAACTGATACTAACCACAGTGTTTACCCTTAGTAGCTAGCAGTATTAATACCTGTATTTATTATCGTAGTTAGTACCGACTGCCTTCGCCACCCGAATTGCGCTGGTGTCAGCATTATTTATAATCGTAGCTAGTTGCCGACTGCCTTCGCCTCCCGAATTGCGCTGGTGTCTGCATTAATAACCGTAGCTAGTTGCCGACAGCCTTCGCCTCCCGAATTGCGCTGGTGTCAGCATTAAACACATTCGAGACAGCAGGCAACACAAAGGCACGACTACAAATGCTGCAGGTTGCAATTATAGTCGCGTAATCAGCTACTGAATTATTTTGAAGACGACAGCTACAATTGAAAAAAATATAAACAGCTGTGTTTTTTATTATGTATTTACATTTCAGTGGTGCCACTATCATTTTTAATTTTTATAAATTTAAAAACATGCATAATTGCAGACTCGTACACAAACTTAATTTAAGCCTACAAAAATATAAATACTTATTTATGATAAATTTTTTAACGTAAAAACAAATGAATTTATTAAAAAACATTTAAAATATTTTAATTTTATTGTTTTTGGAACTCATAAAGAATATCATCTTCATGGCAGGTTGAATAAAAAAGTCCTAATATACAGTATAATCGCGAAAAAGTAAACTGAAATGTCCTAAGGGTTGTTAACTTTTTCATCTTATTTATTAACTTTCCTAAATTGTAAAAAATGCAATAATATACATATGTACCTATATTTTTTTCAATGACTTAGTTTTCATCTGTACAAAAAAGAAACTTAGATCTAATTTGTACCGGCTACAATTTATAATTAATAATTATACAATCAGTCATGTATTATGTGTTAGGTGCTACATATGACGTTTGTCAGAAAATTAGTTCTTCAAAAATTTTCAGATAGCGAATTCTGGGTATTTTCTATACATTTACCAGCCATCCATTAATGACATTATTGTCTTTTCAGGTTGCAGTTACACGAACTCGCGCTTAGCTATTAATATTTAAATTAGGAACAGTGATTGATTGCGCAATTACGTTTTCGATGCTTCAAGAAAACATTTGTACAAACTTGCTTTAAGATCGGCATATTTTGGTCTACGTAATGTTTTCCTGTATGCTTTTTCCTATGTATTCTTCAAAGCCTCGAAAATTTTGTGACGTTTCGTTTTTTTTTTGAGATGGCAACTTCAGATATACAATAATACAACGCCGATAGTTCTTCTTTAATGTATTGCGCAATTTTGTTTAAACTCTCAACTTTCAGCTTAAAATTTAATCTAATTTGTTATCGTTTGTACAAATCAGTACTTTTACTTATACGATCTGAAAAGTTAACTTATAGTTAACGTTTAGAGCGGCACAGAAGTGCTAAAATTGGGTTAACTTGACCGCAAGATTACTGTATCGCGATTCTACTGTAATTTTTTGGTTCACACACTAAGTATATGAATTATAGGTCGTAAAGGTTTCAGAGCACTTTATCAATAGTATAGGAAGAAAAATATAATCTGAATCTTTAAAGTATTGGTATCATAATAAAGTCTTTCGAAACACATTTCATATGATGTATTAAATATACCGATTTATTAACCCCTTAAGAGGATTTATCTTAAAATTTTGTCGATATGTATAATAATATTTCCTCAAAATTAATATATTATAGAAAACACCCCAAGTTTTTGTATGCTATATTTTTTAGAAACTCCATCATATAAAATTTTAAAGTTATAAGGGTTAAAAAAATTTTATTTTGGAAAACATCACAATTTATTTATAAGTTTGAGTTAAAATATATAGTGGTAATAGTTTATGCAGTTGTTACATATTGCAATATAGTAATATGTAAATTTGAATATTTGAAAAGAACAGAAAAACTTTATTAATCAAAGTCCTAATAACTTTGGTAACATGTGTATATTATTGTTAAATAATTATTATTATATCGACATAATTTAAAGATAAAGCAAATTTAGTAAAAAAGTCAGTCAAGAAGTATGAGCATTTGAAATGGGCTCTTAATGGGTTAATAAATCGGTGTGCTTTAAACACCATGTAAAAAGCACTTTCAATTTTTCAATGATACCCATACTGCTAAAACTAAGAGCGTTGGCGTGACAAACATCTTCCTATATAAGTTCTTTTAAGGATACTAAAAAGTAATAATAATAGAGATTTGGTGGTGAGCCGCGCTTATATTCTTGTTTCAATCCGGTTCTTTGCTGTTTAACCAAAAAATTATTATTATATATTATAAGCACTAATTCTTCTAATTTTTGATTATATTAGCAGCACTTTTTCTGTTTTGTAGCGTACAAAAATAGAAATTAGTTTAATTTCACTACAAGGACAAAATTAGCATAGACAACAACCTGCAGCCATTTAGCCGTGTCTGTACAAAATATATAAAAGTAATAAATAAAATTATTTAGGTATTTAACATATAAATTATTAAAAACTATGATAAATAAATTTATCAATATTTTAAATAAGTAAAATGAGGATTAGTTGATTAATACTATACATGAACACTGTATGTATACATATGTATATTTTCAATAAAAAAAATTTGTTCGTGTTATAGCGAAATTTGGTGACGTTTAAACTAGGGATGTAACGAATACCGATACCGTTATATCAGCGATACTTCACTTTTGCCGAAATATCGGTGTCGGCGATATTTTCATTGATACGCCGATACTTTTTTATATATTTTTTTTTTTTTTTGAACAAAAAATTTAATTTTCAATTCTTATTTTTTGCATAACAACTAATAGCAAACAATCAAGCATAATAATAAATTGTTTCTTTTAATTCTTAAGCGGTCCACACCACGCGAATTAATCCTACTTCATGATTTCGATACGTTTATGCGTTTGCTGTGTAACTTCTCAATACAATTTTACACTACGACTTTTTGGACTGATGCATAAACGCATTGAACGCTTGATGTGGAGCTGCAGCATCAGCCGGTTTGCTTTGCACCATAATGGTAAAACGTTCTCCCATTAATAAATCTTGTATGTAATTGTAAGTTTTAAGCATTTCCTCCTTATTTAAAATGATTTTTGTGAAAATAAAAATCATTTCACTTTAAATAGACCACAAAATGCATAAGTGAAGTCTTCTACATTTTCTGACGCTAGTTCGATAGTTAACAGTCTTAAAACATTAATACAAAATACGATAAATTAATAAACTCAGATGCAGAATAGTTCAGATTCCCAAAAATTGGCGATTTACGTAGCATTAGTTCTGATTGAAAGATATGAGTTTAAGACCATGGCGCAGAAATACTTAAGTTGTCAAATGAGTTCAGTCACATCTGAGTAACGATTTTTTACTGCAGTTCTGCTTCAAACGAAGTTGCGAAATTATCTCCGCAAAAGTTGAGAATACTTTGTTTTTTAAGCAAAAATTTTTATAATATTAATTTTGAATATAAAAAAAAATAATTTTACCATGAATTTAAATTTTTTTCGTTTTAAAATCTTATTAAAATCCATTTTAAATATTAATAATCTCTTACACTGTAACTTTGCATGATATGGAAATTGCTCTACTTGAGTTTTGTTAAATGTACCTTGAATTTATATTTAAAATTCGTAGCGGTATCGGTATCGGCGATATTACTTTTTGAGTATCGGTATCGTATCGGCAAAAAGGCGTATCGTTACATCCCAAGTTTAAACGTTTAAGTCAAGGATGTTAAAGTTGGTACTTTTTTGTACTTTTTTTTTTGTACATTTTGACCTTCTAAAGTACCATGGTACTACCGTGAATTATTTGGTACAATTTAAAAATATTTCATAGTTCCCCCTTTTTAGTAAAGCAAAATCGTTATTGTAATGGGAGCTAATTTACAAAATGAGCTGATTGTCCATATGTTTTCTGTCATTTCTAGAGTCGTTGCTGGAATTTTATCTATTCCACATTCGTCTGAAAATGTGGAGAGTTTTTTTTTCTTTTAAAAGTATAGTAAAAACTAAGGAAAGAAACACACTAATAGTGCCAACGTTCATACAAACAAAGGATTGGTTAAGATCGACAAATTCATGCTAATATGATGTAAAAATTCCAAATGGTAGGTAGGTGGTAGGTAGGTAGAAAGGCTGGTGTGAAGTCTCCTTCACACCCTCACCCAGAGACCAATATGGTCTATTGTGATGCCTTGATTAGAAATAGATAGCTGGAAAGTAGGTGAAATAACAACGAAAGCATTAGAAAAGATAAAGAAGAGAGACAAGAAAAGAAGATCCGACCAAACCCGAGAGAAAAACCTCCAAATGGCTTATTAACTAAACAAATAAGTGCATGATTTTGATCTCATATATTTAAAAGACTTTTATGTACCTTATTTTATTGATACATATAAGGTTTGTTAATGTTAAGTTTTGTTTTTTGTGAACAATTGAATTTTCACAAAAAAATAATAAAATTGCATGAAAATTTACATAATAGTGAATTTTCTATTTCAAAATGTCGTCAAAGGGCAAACTCCTATCAAAAATTTCTCTTCTTCTTCTTTTACTGTTTTGCTTATTTCAAGTTTTAGAGTTGCCGAGCCAATTATTCACGCCGAACTTCAGGCATTCGTTCAAAATAATAGTTATTTTTATTAGGTTTCATGATATTTATAAATTTTAATCACAATCATTGTGTTCTTAATATGTAGTGAAAAAAATATATTAAAATTCTTTTAAAATTCTTTATATATACGCAAAAAATATTTCAATTGGCAACACTGCTTAGTTATTAGTCACTAATACACTCCCATTTTTTTACTTTCCACTCAGCTTTCAATGATTTTTTCAAGAAAGTAATTTTTTGACACTTTCTGAAAGTAAAATGACAGAGCGGTAAACAAAGTTGCCCACTAAAGAGACTTATACAAATTTACAGGATTGTGGTTAAATAATAATTGTAAATTTAATTTATTTTGTACCCACAAAAAAATGATAATTTTAAATTTAATTTATTTTGTACACACAAAAAAATAATCTAGGTAATTTTACCAAGGCGAACATACGTTTTTGATAATAATGGTCGCATCTTAAACTTACAAGAATAATTTCGTTATTTATCGCACAAATGAGGTAGTGACGAAGAATGGGTCGCTATGTTTTTCTTTATACTGTGTATAAAATGTATCTTTTGTACTTTCTCCGTTAAAAAAAGTGTGTCGTTATTTTTTTCAAGTGGATCAAGCAATTCAAAAATTTTAAACACGTTTATTTCGAAATGTATTTTTTGAATAATTACGAAGTTGCAGCAAATGAGCGATATATCGATTTAGAAAGACAAACAAGTAAAAAGTTTCAGTAGATAGTTAAGTTAATACATTATGAATTGATAAATAGCATATTACAATGAAATGAATAACGAAGTTAATTTTATTAAAAGTGTGTAACTGAAAAAAGTATATAGTTTTTCAAATATGCTTACTTTACAACAAAATTTTACATGTTGTGCAACTTCAACAGAACAAAATTAGCTGCTTTTATTTAAAACTATTGCACTTTTATTATTAATGTACGTTATTGGGCACGTTCATAAGGCGTAACTGTTGTGTAACCGTTAGTGTTTGTCTTAGAAACGCATAGTTGAGCACTTCCGCTCAACACAACAGTTGGGTATTTGAGGCCATTTATTCCATCATAAAATTTTTTAGCTACCTAAAGTCAACATGTTGTGCTCAACCTCAACCTTTATTTTTTTTCAATTGTTTATGTTTATCAGCTGTTAATTTTTCATTATACTCATAATGCCGTTTCTAAGACGAAAATGTTCGGCTCAACAGTTGTCAACAATTTTCTAGCAGTTGAGCTCAACAGCTACGTCTTATGAACGTACCCATTAGCTATTTTAGCGGTTTCTGCAAACTATTGCGTTCTTGTAACCAATATTGACATCACTAATGGCTTGGAAAAAGTTAGTGCTGGTTCACACTGTTTAAGTTTCAGCCGTCAGGTCTTGAGCTTTTAGGAGATAAGGGCAATTTCTTTTCCTTTCTCTCCTAAACACTCAAGACTTGACGGCTAAGACTTGAACAGTGTGAACCAGCACTTAAAACAATAATAATATACCTACAATTTTTTATTTTAATATGTCAACATTTTGATATATTGTTTTTTAGCAATCTTTTCACAAAATTCTAAGCACTTTGTGTTATGACAAACAAAATAAAACCTTGGTTGTGCGAACAAAGTAGGAGTGCCAAAGTTATAAAACAGGGCAGTTTAAACACCTTAAGTAAAAGTGTGGGTTAAATATGCAACATGTTTCGCATGTTTTTCACCAACATATCCACAAAAGAACTCAAAAATGTTTCCCACAGTTTTATTTTTTCTACAAACGAACACAAAAATGTAGAACATGTAACATTTATGCAACATATTCCTTAGAAAATAAATCGTCATTAGATAATTTGCCAAAAATAAAAAATAAAATAACTTTTCAAATATTGCTTAATTTTCCAAGCTTTTAATAAATTTTAACATAATAAAATATACTTTTTCGAACATAGAAATTACCGAATATAATATGTAGTTATATTACCTAAGAAACTTAGATAATTCCATGCTTTCCTTGCGCTTATTTAATTTTATACCATATTTTTAGGTAATATCAACTATGTATTTTCTAGTGTGTGTATGTATGAATGTATTTACAATATTTTTCTTCAAGTATGCATAAAAAATGACAATTTATATGTTTTATAACAATAATGTTATTAAAAAGTTAACATAATAATTATTTCCAACTATTGCCCTATACATTTGTGTATGTGATAACTTTGGCAACTCTTATTAGGCAGTAAACAAAACAACACAAATGAAGAAAAAATTAAACCACCAAAGTACAATTAAATTAATAAATTTATAATGTTCATACCCAATTTTATGGGATATGAATAATAAATCATACTTATACCTTCCATTTCTAGTTTTTTTTTATTTTAGAAGTTAAATAATTTTTGCAACTTTTCGCTTTGACGACATTTTAAAAATGAACTTTCACTTTCCTGTGTAATCGCACAAGAAATTTTCAAGAAAGTCATCCATTTTATTCAAATTTTTATTTGTTATACGTATACAGAAATTTCATGAAAGTACTTTCACGTGTAAATGCAGTGTAACTCGGCATTTACACATTAAAGTAGTTTCTTGAAAGTTGCAATACACTCACATTTTTCTACTTTCAGGCCAACTTTCCGCTAGCTTTCACACTGCATTTACACGTGAAAGTACTTTCTTGAAATTTTTGTATACGTATAACAAATAAAAATTTCATTGATTTCACAAATAATATTGACCGAAAATAAAATCATAGAATTTGAAATTAAACATGGGAATAGGAAAGTGTATATAAATTCTTATGAGCTGGGAGATGGTTTAGAAAACATTCTAAAGCAGAATATAGAAAAAGGAAAGGTAGGTATTTTTACTGAATTAGATGACCACAAATATAACATACTTCAACGGAAAATCATCGAGTTATATAAGGGAAATAATGCTATCAAGTTTGTAAGATGTTCGTATCATGCTTTAGATATGCCATCCGAAGATGAAACTTATAAACAAATTCACTTGTATCACCGTAATGAAACAGGTCATACCGGAATAAATGAGAACTATGAGGGTTTGAAAAGAAAAATTTATTTTCCGAATTTAAAGGACTTAATTCAAAAATATATAAATAATTGTGATATATGTAACCGTGCAAAATTTGATAGAAACCCCATCAAATCTAAATTTAATATTACGGAAACTCCAAATGATGTTAGCCAAATTATTCACATGGATATTTATGCAAATTCAAAGTCGAATTTTTTAATATTTATTGACAAATTTTCAAAATTTGCTACAGCTTATTATTTGGAGGATAGAACGAATCAAACGATTATAGAAAAACTTAGACTATATAAGTCTCAAAAGGGTAATTTTACTAAACTAATAACTGACAATGAGTTCAAGAGCATTAATATAAAAGAATTTTTACGAAATGAGAACATTGAGTATCATCTTGTAAAACCTAATAATCACACAGGAAATGCTGATGTTGAACGGTTGCATAACATACTAACCGAAAAAATTAGGATATTAACGCTTGAGGAAAAATCAATGAGTATAAAGGAGAAAATTAGTAAATCCATAGAATTTTATAATAACAGTTATCATTCTGTTATTAAGGAAAGGCCATTTAGTGTTAAGTACGGTCATTGCAATCGAGAGAATATATACAATAGAATAATTTTAACAAAAAATGACTATATAGAAAAAAGGAATAAATTTAGAGAAGAGTATATTGAACAAAGGGATACAGGATATATTAGAAACTACAAGGCCTTGAGACACAAGGAGCAACCTAAATTTCGTTTAAATAAATTAGAAAATATTCATAGTTCAAATATAAAAAGAAAAACAAAGTACGATGGTATGATTGACGTAAATAAGTATGAAACTACAGAAATAAAACTGAAAAATAAAATATATGAATAAATGAAAATAGAGAAAATTAAATATAATTTCTATTATATTATGTAATTGAGTCTTGCTGAATTAAAATTTCTTCTTATTTGTTTATTATTTAATGTATTAGTTTGTACTTTATAATATTAATTTTTTTTTTATTATTAAATGTTTCTTGTTTATTAAATTGTATAATAATTATATTATAAAATAGTAATACATAAAAAGGACTCAGGAGTGCCTTTAACTAATTGGGGGAGTAGTTAAGAATATGTAACTATACTAATTATTATTTTGTACTGTTTTTCTATCATACTGTATACATACTAGACTGGCCATAGCGTTATATAGAAAAAATTAAAAATGTTAAATCCAAAAGTTTTCGCACTGAAAAATATGAGGTTGGAGATAACAATAATTATGCATATTTTTTTTTTTTTTTTTTAATTCCGAGTACCTCCGGGTACTCCAAAATTGTCCAAAAATAGTGACAAATGGGTAATGTAATAAAAGTTTGGGCTCAACCCGGAGGTACTCGGAATTAAAAAAAAAAAAAAAAAAATATGCATAATTATTGTTATCTCCAACCTCATATTTTTCAGTGCGAAAACTTTTGGATTTAACATTTTTAATTTTTTCTATATAACGCTATGGCCAGTCTAATACATACTTATAGTTTTTATATATCAATATCAATTTATATAAATTTTCTTTCTTTAAAATATTTTTCATGTTTTATAAAATTTTTAGTTTTAGTTTTGATTTATATTTTGAATAATAAACAACCAAATATTATATTTTTTATAAATGTAAATATTTTCCATAAATGTATTTTAATTAAATTACACATTCTAGGAAAACAATTTACTACGTCCTTAACCGCAAAGCTTTATATTAATTTTGTAAAATTTACACTTCAGTTTGCTAAGACAAGAAATAAAATTTCTTGATGATAGGTCTATAATTTATCATAGGCCCAATATAAAGCCCATTCTCAAAAATTAGTTTAAAAGCCTTAAACTGCAGAAAATTATAATATTGTGGTGAAATTAAGTTGGATAAAACAACTTAAGACACAAGTCTGACATAAATTGACCAAAGTTTTAAAAAAAGATTTTGTTCAAAATTTCCCGGGAATCCCGCAATAAATTCCCGGGAAAGCGGGAATTGAAAACAACTGAAAATCCCGGGAATTCCCGGGACGAGAAATCCCGGGAACAAACTCTAATACATACACACAAGAAAATACATAGGTTAAATAACCTAAAAATATGGTATAAAATTAAATAAGCGTAAGGGAAGCATGGAATTATCTAAGTTTCTGAGGTAATATAACTAGGTATTAAATTAGGTAATTTCTATGTTCGAAAAAGTATTTTAATATTTTGTTTAAATTACTTAAGAACTTGAAAAATTTACCAATGATTGAAAAGTTATTTTATTTTTGGAAAATTATCTAATGACGATTTCTTTTCTGCGGAATATGTTGCATTAATGTTACATGTTCTACATTTTTGTGTTCGTTTGTAGAAAAAATAAAACTGTGGGAAAAATTTTCCAATTTTTTTGTGGATATGTTGATGAAAAACATGCGAAACATGTTGCATATCCTACCCACAGTATTACTTTAGGTGTTTAAACTGCCCTGTTTTATAACTTTGGTACTTCTTCTTTGTTCGTTTAATCAAAGTTTTTTTGTTTGTAATAACACAAACTGCTTAAAATTTTGTGAAAAGATTGCTTGAAAACAACATATAAAAATGTTGACATTAAAATAAAAAATTGTATGTATATTATTATCGTTTTAAATGCTGGTTCACACTGTTTAAGTCTTAGACGTCAAGTCTTGAGTTTTTAGGAGAGAGAGGTAAATAAATGGCATTCTCTTTTCCCTTATCTTCTAAAAGCTCAAGACCTGACGGCTAAAACTTGAACAGTGTGAGCCAGCATTAACTTTTTCCAAGCCATTAGGGAAGTCAATATTTGTTACAAAACCGCAATAGTTTGCAGAAACCGCTCAAATAGCTAATGTAATAAATAATTCATTCCATTGTACTATATTATTTATCAATTCATAATGTATACAAATTAACTAAATTATCTAATGAAACTTTTTAAGGTGCTATCAGACGGGTTGTATTTTACATATGCAGTGTCAAATTTTCCGTCTGTAAAAGTTGCACAAATCGTGTGATACATATGAAACTTTGCATGTGGAAACACATATGTAATTTTTTCGATTAGAACACGCTCTATTTTCCTGTGGCAAACATTAACAAAACGGCTGGTATGTTTACATTTATAGGTTATGTCATAAGGAAAAACATAAGCAGGTGTGATAGCAAAAATTATGAATCGTATGTAAAATGGAAATTTTGATATATATACGGAATCACATATGGGCAAGAAAAGTTTGTCTTGTTTGTACTTCTAAATCTTTATATCGCTCATTTGCTGCAACGTCGTAATTATTCAAAAAATACATTTCGAAATAAACGTGTTTAAAATATTTGATTTGCTTGCTCAACTTGGAAAATATAATACTTTCTTGTAAAAATCGTTGAAAGCTGAGTGGAAAGTTAAAAAATGTGAGTGTATTAGTGAAAAAGTGTGAGTGTATTGCGACTTTCATGAAATTACTTTCACGTGTAAATGCTAGGTCAATAAAAATTTCAAGAAAGCGATTTCATGAAAGTAAATGACAATAACTAAGCAGTGCTGCCAATTGAAATTGTATTTTTCGTATATATTTATAAAGAATTTTAATATATTTTTTTAACTAAATATTAACTGCCGTATTCATAAAAAACTAAATTGGAAATGAAATCTATTTTAAGGAAAATTTGTATGGAAATTTAGTTTTAAAATACGTTTGAAATCTATTTTATTTTTTATGAATACGGCAGTAAGAACACAATGATTCTAATTAAAATTTTAAAATATCATGAAAACTAATAAAAATAAATATTATTTTAAACGAATGCCTGAAGTTCGGCGTGAATAATTGGCTCGGTAACTCTGAAACTTGAAATAAGCAAAACAATAAAAGAAGAAGAAGAGAAATTTTTGATAGAAGTTTACCCTTTGACGACATTTTAAAAATGAAATTTCACTTTCATGTAAATTTTCATGAAAGTTTATTATTTTTCTGTGAAATTTGTGGTGATAATACGTATACAGAATTTTCATGAAAGTACTTTCATGTGTAAATGCAGCGAAACTTTCATGAAATCGGTTTCTTGAAATTTTCATTGAAAGCTAGCTGAAATTTAGACTGAAAGTAAACAAATGTAAATGTGTTAGTGAAAAAGTGTGCATTGCAAGTGGAAGTTGGTACAATATTTAAAATCCCGTTTAACAAACCTGTGCCCATGTTCTGTAACTCCCACGGCGAGAAACTTTTCGATTGAAATGTGAGAAATGAAACAAAAATGCCATAAAATGAAACAAACAGCTGTTTTCCCCACTTAACTGCGTCTGTAACATTTTTAGCGAGTAATTACTGTCACGTAAGGAAATTTCTCGCCAATATACTGAAAAAGTTTTTTTTTTTTCAGTATTTATTTTATTTGAATCTTCATATATCAAATATGAACTAACAATAATTAATCAAATCTTATCCTAATATTAACTTTATGTCCTGCCAGTGCTAGACAAAAAAGATTTAGTCATCACGGTTTCTGTTCACATGTGTAGGTGTTTATCGCTCATCTGATTGGGTGAGTGCTGCAGTGTCTCTTCTTCTTAAGCGAGTGTGGCCGCCATAATTTAAAATATTTCGAGCTAATGGATTTGGGTGCAGGTCCAGCCTTTTTAAATATTTTACTGCATATTTCGTTATCATAGTTTTTACTAATGGCACATTGAGGTCCTTGTAGATATTTGAGTTTTTGACGTAGCAGGGGGCGGCTGTGATTATTCGAAGAAGTTTATTTTGGCGCCTTTGAATTTTTTCGATGTTAGAAGCCGAGGCAGTGCCCCATAACTGTATACCGTGCGCACCAAATTGGCTTTAAGATAGAATTGTAGAGTAGAAGTTTGCAATCGAGACTAAGAACAGAATTTCTTCCAATAAGCCAATTAATTTGAATTGCTTTTAGTTTCATTTGAGTTAATTTAGCTTCTATATGCCATTTCCACGTTAAACGCCGATCTAGATGTATACCGAGGTATTTTACATGCGAGTGTTGGGGTATTATTTGATTATTGATTTTAATAGGGGGGCATGTTTCCCGACGCAATGTGAATGTTATATGAGCGCATTTTTGCTCATTGATCTTCAAATTGAGTTCAAATATGTGATCCTGTAAGTAACGAGATGCTTCTTGACAGTTTGCGTGTACGCTTAGAAAAGCTGTGTCGTCCGAATATATTGAGGTATGGGTGTAGCTGTTTGTAGGCAAGTCCGTAGTATAAATTAGAGGGCCCAGTATGCTGCCTTGTGGGACTCCAGCGTTAATTGGCTGAGGAGAACTTAAAAAATCGCCTTCTTTAATAATAAATTGACGACCAACTAAGAAGCTTTCTAACAGCTTGTGTATGTTTGCTGGTAAGTTTTGCTGCAATTTCAGTAGTAAACCTTCATGCCAGACTTTATCAAAAGCTTGAGACACATCGATGAAGAGTGGTGAGCAATATTTTTTTTCTTCAAAGGCTTTTCTTATGACATTTACTATTCGATGAGTTTGTTCAATTGTGCTGTGTTTTCTTCTAAAACCGAATTGATGATTGGGAATACATCTGTTACCATTTAAAATCGGCGTTAATTTAGACACTAGAAGTTTCTCAAAAAGCTTTGTTATATTAGACAATAAGCTAATAGGTTTATATGACTCAACTTTTGTGGGATCCTTCCCTGGCTTAGGTATCATTGTAACTAAGGATACTTTCCACTCTTGTGGGTAGTATTCAAGGCGTAAAATAGCATTCAACATTAGTAGAATATTTTCTTTGCTATGCTGAGTAGGTCCAAAAGCATTTTGTTACTGATCTTATCATAACCAGGGGCTTTCTTGGGGTTAAAATCATGAATAGCCTTCTCGATTTCTCTTATCTCAAATCTTAGTGGAACAGCTGATCCAACAGCAGCAGGTGGTAACTCGACCGCAGTATCGAAAGATGTATGAGGGGTAAATGCGGTTTTCAAATGATTAACAAAAATATTTCCTTTTTATACCCTTCACCGAAGGTAAAAGGGTATATATAACTTTGTCCGTACGTTTGTAATTTCTACAATATTGATCTAAGCCCATATAAAGTATATATATTCTGGCTTCTTATGAGAAGGGAAGTTCAAATCCGGTTGTCCGTCTGTCCGTCCGTTGAAATGGGTTTTCCGAAGACCCCAGATATGACAGAGGCTAGGTTTTTATACATTTATGTCACATATAGTCCGGAATTGTTTGCTATTGAAATTCAGGAAGATCGGTCCATAAATGGCTGAGATATGAGCAAAAAACCACGACTACCTCTAATTTTTTCCATAAATCCCATGTTGTTGTTTTTTAAATTCTTTTTTTCTGCACATCTCGAGATTTTTCCAGAGAAGCCGTTTTTTGAGACTGCAGTAAGTTTCTTAGCCTTTTTGTGCACTCTTTTAGTAAATTTTTAAGTTGAGGAGATCTGTGCAATTGCCACCCTCTTCGAACTCTCCTTTTTTCAGTCAAGAGACGCTATACATCTGTAGAATATATTTTACTATTTTTGATATTTTTGCGGGTTATGCTGGAATGTTAAACACCTAGTTTGAGATAATTGTCAAAATTGACAATAGAAAGATTCACATTCTCCGATGTTCTAAGCGGAATATTTTCAGTGCAGTGGGTACTGAGATATTTTTTATATTTTAACCAATTTATTTGTGTGGCTGACGTCACTTTGTAACCAGACGGAGATACATTTCTATTAGGGTTTGATATGGTAAGGCTTATAGGTCTGTGATCAGAAGATAATTCTAAAGAAGCTTCAACATGAATCGTTTCTGTGGGGATGTTTTTAACCACGCCAAAATCGATGACATCTGGAATTTTTTGCTGATCAGTAGGCCAATAAGTTGGTTGTCCACTCGCGACCACATTTAACTCCATTTTAGACATTGTATTATACAAAACACGACCCTTCGGTGTAATGAGCCGTGACCCCCAGAAGGTATGTTTAGCGTTGTAATCGCCAGCGGCTAGGAAACAGGGTCCTAATGACTTAAAATATTTATAATATGTATTGGCTTTCTGATATTGAAAATCTAGGTGGAGAGTATAAAGATGAAAGTACTAAGTTTCGATTTAGCTCTTCAACACAAATGTTCGTTGCTTGCATATTATTTTCACGATGATCACACATTAAGTAGTGTTTGATTCGGGCTTTTATCAAAATAGCAGAATCTCCACAAGCTCTATCTCGAGGGTCCTTGGTATCAAATAATATATAACCATTAATTTTAAACGTATTTCTTGAGGTCAAATGAGTTTCAGAAACCATCGTTACATCAATCTGTTTACTTTTAAGAAAGTATTCTAGTTAATTTTAATGTTGGCGAATGCCGTTTGCGTTTCAAAAACAAATTTTTAAACAATTCATGGCTTGTTAAGTACAGCTTGCAATAACATCGATTGCATTCTTAACATTTTCTGCATTATATTACCCATTGTGTTCGTAAAGTTAGTTACTGGTTGCACTAGTGTTTCCATGGTTTTTTCTAGACGACTTAAATTAGAAACTGGAGTCTCATCATTATTTGGCAGATCACCTTGCGTTGGTATATGGTTTGATTTTAGGACGTTAGCGTAGGATGTTCTGTTATTACTAGGCTGCGGTACCTGAATGTCATTAGTATTAACTTGATGTGTTACCTGAATTTGAGGGGGATTAGGTTTCGGTGCAACCGAGCGATTGACGATAGAGCATACAGGGCATCCTCTATAGTTGGCAGTGTGATTACCACCACAGTTGCTGCATTTTTTACATTGGGGTCGTTTTTAGACTTATTGCAGAGAGCTATACCATGCAATTCTCCACATACAACGCAAACAGGGGTTAAATGGCAGTATGCCTTAGTGTGTCCACATTCTAGGCAGTTTTAACATTGCATGGGACCGTTCCTCTTGTGCGGCTCCTCTATCGTTATTTTCCTATACAGGATATATTTCAGACTGTAAATGGGATGAGTTTCGTTTTTTTAAGCTTAACGTCGCCGGGTTCTAACTCCACTCGAAATAGTGGCTGGGGATTTTTTTCTCTATTTTTAATATTTATTACGTTTTTTATTTTAAACCCCTTCTCTTCTTTTTTTTTTTCATTATTTATTTATTGAATCTTCATATATTAAATATGAACTAACAATAATTAATCAAATCTTATACTAATACTTTATTTTTGTCCTGCCAATGCTAGACGAAAATTTTTCTCTTCACGGTTTCTTTTCACATATGTAGATGTTTAGCGCTCTTTTTGTCTGATGAGTCCTGCTGTATCTCTTCTCCTTAATCTAGAGTGGCCGCTGTAATTTAAAATATTTCGAGCTAGTGGATTTGGGTGCGACTCAAGTCTTTTTAAATATTTTACTGCATACTTCGTAATAATAGTTTTAACTAACGGCACATTGAGATCCTTGTGAATATTTGAGTTTTTGACGTACCAGGGGGCGGCTGTGATTATTCGAAGAAGTTTATTTTGGCGCCTTTGAATTTTTTCGATGTTAGAAGCCGAGGCAGTGCCCCATAACTGAATACCGTAGCACCAAATTGGCTTTAAGATAGAGTTGTAAAGTAGAAGTTTACAATCGAGACTAAGAACAGAGTTTCTTCCAATAAGCCAATTAAGTTGAATTGCTTTTAGTTTCATTTGTGTTAGTTTTGCTTCTATATGGCATTTCCATGTTAAACGCCGATCTAGATGAATTCCGAGATATTTTACTTGCGATTGTTGGGGCACTAATTGATTATTGATTTTAATAGGGGAACATGACTCCCGACGCAAGGTGAATGTTATATGTACGCATTTTTGCTCATTAACCTTTATCCTCCATTGTTTTAACCACTTTTCCAGTTCAAATATATGATCCTGCAAGTAGCGAGAAGCTTCATGACAGTTTTCGTGCACGCTTAAAAAAGCTGTATCATCAGCAAATGTTGAAGTTAGGGTGTGGTTGTTTGTTGGCATGTCTGAGGTATATATTAGGTATAACAGTGGGCCCATGATGCTTCCCTGAGGGACTCCAGCGTCAATTGGCTGAGGAGAACTTATAAAAGCACCTTCTTTAATAATAAACTTTCGACCGACTAAGTAGCTTTCTAACAGCTTGTGTGTGTTTACTGGTAAATTTAGCTTCAATTTATGTAATAAGCCTTCATGCCAGACTTTATCAAAAGCTTGAGAAACATCGATGAAGAGGGCGGAACAATATTTTTTTTTCTTCAAAGGTTTTTCTTATGGCGTTTACTATACGATGGGTTTGTTCAATTGTGCTATGTTCTCTTCTAAAGCCGAATTGATGGTTTGGAATACATCTATTTACATTTAAAATTGGGGTTAATATTGACACTAACAGCTTCTCAAACAGCTTTGATATATTAGACAATAAGCTTATAGGTCTATATGACTCAACTTTTGTAGGATCCTTTCCTGATTTAGGTATCATGGTAACTAATGATACTTTCCATTCCTGAGGGTAGTATTCAAGGCGTAAAATAGCATTAAAAATAAAGAGAATAATTTTCTTTGCTATGCTGGGTAGCTCCAAAAGCATTTTGTTACTGATCTTATCAAAACCAGGGGCTTTCTTCGGGTTTAAATCATGAATAGCCTTTTCGATTTCGCTTATCTCAAATCTTAGTGGAACAGCTGCTCTAACAGCAACAGGTGGTAACTCGACCGCCATATCGAGAGATGTGTGAGCGGTAAATACGGTTTTCAAATGATTAACAAAAAGATTTCCTTTTTCTATATCATTTCTTGCCCAACTTCCGTTTAAGTTTCTTAATGGTGGTTTAGTGATAACTGGTCTTTTAAGATTTCTAGCTGCACGCCATAATGAGTAGTCTGATTGTGGAGTTGCATCAAGTTCCTTAAGATATTTTTCAAAGGATGCAGTTTTTTGGGACTGCAGTAACTTTCTTAGCCTTTTTGTGCACTCTTTTAATAAAGTCTTAAGTTGGGGGGATCTGTGCAATTGCCACTCTCTTCGAACTCTCCTTTTTTCAGTCAATAGACGCTCGACATCTACAGAATATATGATATTGTTTTTGGTTTTTTTGAGGGTTGTGCTGGAATGTTGAACAGCTAGTTTGAGATAACTGTCAAAATTAACAATAGCGAGATCCACGCTCTCCGGTGTGCTAAGCGGAATATTTTCTGTGCAATGGGCACTAAGATATTTTTTTATATTTTAACCAATTTATTTGTGAGGGTGATTTGGATAAGTACCCAGACGGCGATACGATTCTATTTGGAATCATTATAGTAACAATTGTAGGTGTGTGGTCGGAAGATAATTCTAAGGAAGCCTCAACATAAATCGTTTCTGCGGGGATGTTTTTAACCACTCCAAAATCTATGACATCTGGAACTTTTTGCTGATCAGTAGGCCAATATGTTGGTTCACCGCTCGCGACCACATTTAGATCCATTTTACGAATTGTGTTAAACAAAACACGACCCTTAGGCGTAATAAGTCGTGACCCCCAGAAAGTATGTTTAGCGTTATAATCGCCAGCAGCCAGGAAGCAGGGTCCTAATGCTTTGAAGTATTTATTATATTGGCTTTCTGATATTGAAAATCTAGGTGGTGAATATATTGATGAAATAACTAGGTTTCGATTTAATTCCTCAACGCAAATGGTCGTTGCTTGGAGATAATCTTCACGATGATCACACATTAAGTAGTGTTTTACTCGGTTTTTTATCAAAATGGCAGAACCTCCACAAGCTCTACCTCGAGGGTCCTTGGTATCATATAATATATAACCATTGATTTTAAACGTATTTCTCGAGGTCAGATGAGTTTCAGAAACCATCATAACATCGATTTGTTTATTTTTAAGGAAGTATTCTAGTTCATTTTTATGTTGGCGGATGCCGTTTGCGTTCCAAAAGCAAATTTTTAGACAGTTCATGGCTTATTTAGTACAGCTTGCAATAACATCGATTGCATTCTTAACATTTCTTGCATCATGTTACCCATTGTGTTGGTAAAATTGTTAACTGTTTGCACTAATGTTTCCATGGTTTTTTCTAGCCGAGTTAAATTAGAAGTGGGAATTTCGTCATTATTTGGTAAATCACCTTGCAATGGCATATGATTAGATTTTAAGACATTAGCGTAATTTATTTCTTGAAACGGAATAACTCATATAGTTAACTGGCGCAGTCGGGTAGTTCCTGTAGTTCCTGTATAAATTAAAAAGAATAAAGGCGACGGATTATTGCCATATATTCAAGTGACGGATTATCACTACACACATTGTACAAGGAACATCATTACGAAGGATCATCGTAGAAGATTGGAACAAGAACCACAAACAACAATGCAGGTTACGATTATTATTGTGTAAGTTGAATATTGAATAATAAATAAACTAAAAAGAATCAAAAAAAAAAAAAAAAATATATATAAGTGAAAACCTAACTAAATTTGAAAACAAATATAAACAAAAAAAATAATAAATAAAAAGTAATCAATCAAAAATCGATAAAAACTAGTTTCAATAGTACATACACTTAGATGAATATAAAATAATTTACCTTTCCGAAGATTAATTATTTTATATACTAAATAAACAAATTCATATATTTTTAAAGACCAGCGATTCTCAAGGGACCCTCCTGTAAATCTCTTTAAATATATGTTTTGTTTAAACACAAGTAAAACACTATATGCCTAAATTTCGCCCCTACTTTATTCCAAAAAGAACACTTACTCCTATCCCAGAATCTGAAATTGAAATGAGTGTAAATCAAGATAACCAAAGTAACACTATGAATTCTACAAATAATTCACCTTCGACAGTAAGAAATATTGTGGAATCTTTAAGAACCCCTGATGCTGTCAAGGATCTTCCGAAATTCGACGGAAATGCTAGATTGTTATATGATTTCATTAACAATGTAGAGGAAATTCTTTCGATATTGTCACCCATCGATGGCACTCCGTTTGCCAAAATGATCTTAAGATCCATACGTAACAAAGTCGAAGGAGAGGCAAATGAAATATTGAACATGTACAGCACAGATTTGAGCTGGCAGAGCATTAAGAATAATCTTATATTACATTACTCTGATAAGAGGAATGAGACCTCATTAATTCGAGATTTACATCTCCTAAAACAGAATAATAAGACATTAGAAGAATTTTATAGCTCAGTGGTGGAAATTCAAGCCACAATAAATAATCATCTAATGATTCACGAAGTAGACCCCAATATTATCTCAGCTAAGAGGGAATTGTTTGCCAAAATGTGCCTCAACACATTTTTGTCCGGTCTTAAAGAACCACTTGGTTCCTCCATTAGGGCTATGAAACCAGAAACATTACCAACGGCTTTTTCATACTGTATTACTGAGCAAAACATGTTTTATATTCGACAAGAGAGTAGAAACCTAGTAAGAAGGCAGGAAACCCATAGAACTTATAATCCACAACAATCATATCCTCATTATCAAAGACCATTTACCCCAAGATTACAACCAATAAACAATTACAGACCACAACAAAACATGAATTATAGTCCTCCCATTTATCAAAACAGAACACAATTACCACCCAATCAGTCATTTGCTAGACCCCAATTAGCACACAATTTTAATTCACCAACACCTAGACAATCATACTATCACACAGCCACAAATAACCAAAACCAATTTAACAATTTCAAACAACCACAAATAAGCACTAACACAAACTATCAGACACCGGAACCCATGGACACTAGCTCAGGTTACACTCACCTTAAGAACAATAGTGGACAAACACGAAGACTTCCAAGGGAAGTTCATCATTTTGACCACAATTTTGGAAATCCTTATGATACTGACCAGAACCCCGGGAATTTTCAGGATATTTATCATAACTTTGGAAATTTTGACAATTATTCTAACCCAGAGGACCATGATGTCCCAAACTATGTGCCTGATATGGACTATTACAACGAAATTGAGGACGTAGAAAATTTTCAATTAGATGCCTCCAGAACCCAACGGGATACTTAGATATCAACAAACATGGTACTAACCTCCCGTACATAAACATTTCATCCCCATTTGGACATCCACTCCGCTTTCTAATAGATACAGGTTCATCGGCATCTTTTATTAATCCAGAATACACCAAACAATTAGATATAATAGAATGTACACCGATAATAATAAATACCGTGTTAAACAAACACCGATTAAATACAAAAGTTAATATTCCAACGTTCATAGAATTTCAAGAAAACGGAAACATGGAATTTTATATTTTCAAATTCCACAACTATTTTGACGGTCTTATTGGATTCGATATACTTACCGAATTAAAGGCGAAAATAGACCTAGAAAAGAGGCAATTAATCACAGGTAAATCCTGTATCCCCTTGTCCTTTAAACCAAACTTAACTTCGGGTAAATTTCTAATAGCACCAAAAACGAAAGCTGTCATTAAAATCCCTGTGGATTTGGAAAATGGCGATTTCATAATCCCTACTATCACAATTAACCCCGAAGTAACTATTTCCCCTGGCATGTACAAGGCAAAGAACTGGTACAGCTTTGCGGAGGTGAATAATAAATCAGTTACGGATAAAATTATTATAATTGAAAGTCCAATTAAAGTAGATCCAATCACAGATTCATACTACAAGGAAATTAACAATATTAACCTCGAAAGTCCTCCTGAATACCAAAACCCTGGATTATTAGAAAATCTTAGAATTGACCACTTAAATTCAGAGGAACGGAAGGTTATCACAAAATTATGTAGAGAATTCGAGGATGTTTTCCTTCAAGAGAACCAATCTCTTACCTTCACTAATAAGATTAAACACGACATCATTACAAGGGATGACATTCCAATATATACGAAATCATATAGGTACCCTTATGTTCATAAGACGGAGGTACAGAGGCAAATTTCGGATATGCTAAGCCAGGGCATCATACGGGAAAGCTACTCACCCTGGAGTGCACCAGTATGGATAGTGCCGAAAAAGGCAGATGCTAGCGGGAAAAGAAAGTGGCGTCTGGTTATCGATTATAGGAAACTAAACGAGAAAACAATCTCGGACAGGTACCCTATACCGAATATAAATGAAATACTAGACAAACTCGGTAAATGCATGTATTTCACCACACTGGACTTGGCCAGCGGATTCCATCAAATAGAGATGAATCCAAAGGACGTTTCTAAAACCGCATTCACAGTAGAGAATGGACACTACGAGTTTGTAAGAATGCCTTTCGGGCTTAAAAACGCCCCATCGACATTTCAGAGAGTAATGGATTGCGTCCTTAAGGATTTGATAGGAACTGTATGTTTAGTCTACTTGGATGACATTATTGTGTATTCCACCTCACTCCAAGAACATGCAGAAAATCTAGGGAAAGTCTTTGGAGCCCTTAGAGAGGCCAACTTCAAAATACAACTAGATAAATCGGAATTCTTGCACAAAGAGTGTGCATTTTTAGGTCATTTAGTGACAACTGAGGGTGTAAAACCAAACCCTGATAAAATATCGGCCATTCAAAACTTCCCAATTCCTACAAACCAGAAGGAAATAAAGTCATTTCTGGGCCTATTAGGCTATTACCGTAAATTTATAAAGGACTTTGCCAAGATAACGAAACCATTTACAACATGTCTGAAGAAGGATAAAACTGTTATAATAGACGACAAATACAGGAAAACTTTTGAAATTTGTAAAAGCCTCCTAACTAACGACCCAATCCTACAATACCCAGATTTCTCAAAGCCATTTAACCTTACGACAGACGCAAGTAATTTTGCGATAGGAGCCATCCTGTCACAGGGGCCCATAGGGAATGATAAACCGATTTGCTACGCAAGTCGAACACTCACGACATCAGAAATAAATTACTCCACAATAGAAAAAGAACTCTTAGCCATAGTTTGGGCTACCAAATACTTTCGGCCATACTTATTTGGGCACCGTTTCAGAATTATAACAGACCATAGACCCCTCACGTGGATTATGAGCCTTAAAGAGCCAAATTCAAAACTGATTAGATGGAGATTGAAATTAGAGGAGTATGACTACGAAATTATTTACAAAAAAGGGAAGCTAAATACAAACGCAGATGCCCTTAGTCGAATAAGAATTGACCCTCTGGAAACTCTGAATATGAATACATTTGACACACTTTCTGTCCAGGCCACTTCGGGTAGCACCATTCACTCTGCGGAAGAAAATTGCGATGATGGTATACCCATTTCGGAGAAACCAATAAACGACTTTAATTTGCAAACCTTATTTTTTAAAGGGAACTCTAGTCCTCGCATAAAATTCGAAGTAATTTTCAAGAACAAACACAGAAAAACATTTACATACCCCGATTATACAGAAGAAATTATAACGGACATTTTGAAAAAACATCTTGCCCCCAATAAGACCACAGCAATTTTCACAGATGACGAATCTTTTCGCGTAATTCAGAATGTGTACGCAAAACACTTCGCACAAAGCAAAATTTTTCGTTTAGTTAGATGTACTACAATGGTGGAAGACATAAAGGAAAACGATAGTCAAGATAAGATCATTCAAGATTATCACGAGAACAATAACCACAGAGGCATTCAGGAAACACATGACCACCTTAAACGCGAATACTACTTTCCGTATATGAAATCAAAGATAATTCAAACGATAAACAATTGCGATTCATGTCAAAGATTAAAATATGACAGACATCCTCCAAAAACTCAATTCGAGAAACCCCCAACACCTACTAAACCATTAGACATAGTACATATAGACATTTATACAATTAGCGGAAGAAATATTTTAACGATTATAGATAAATTTTCCAAATTTGCTGCCGCCTACACTTTAACAGCGAGAAACAGCCTTTGCGTAATTAAAGCCTTAAAACACTTTCTAAGCCTGCACGGCATCCCTAATGAAATCGTTTGTGACCAGGGTACAGAATTCAATTCAAACCTATTTAAAGCTTTTTGCAAACAATATCAAATTAACTTGCATTTTACGTCTTTCCAACAATCAAGCAGCAATGCACCTGTAGAGAGACTTCATTCAACGTTAACTGAAACATACAGATTAATAATGGAAAAAGCTAAAGATAAAAAGTTAGAAATGGATCACGATGATATTTTAACAGAAACGATCATAACGTACAATAATGCAATACACTCTTCCACGAAATTAACACCTTTTGAGCTTTTCTACGGAAGAACCTACAAATTTGACCGACAGATTACATTCAACGATGAACACGAATACCTTTCCAAAATTAATCAATTTCAAACAAAACTTTACAAATCTATTAGGGATAAATTGGAGACCGACACGGATAAACGCATTGAGAAACTTAACACAGACAGACAGGAACCAATAAGTTACGAAGAGAACGACTATATTTACAGAAGAGAATGTAGAAGGAACAAACTTACACCAAGATTTTCTAAGCACAAAGTAAAACAGAACAACAGATCAACATTATTAACTACACAAAACAAAAAACTACACAAATCTAAAATAAGGAAAAAACGATATTGAATCCAAATTAATTATCCAATGTCCATTTCAGATTAATAACCACAATATATGCACAAACACTAAACATACAAAACTTAAGCGACACACAAGGGTTACTACAAATAAAATTAGGAACAGCCAAAACAATAACAGACTACACCAACCTTATACACATCATAAAACTTGATTCATATAGTAACAATGTTGTGAAACTCGAAGAATCGTTAAAACATTTCACACTTTCACACTATAACAAGGGTTCCCTCGAAGTGACAAAATATAAGCTGACAGATCTCAAGAATAAGTTGAATTCAATAATACCTAGATATCGAAACAAAAGAGGACTATTTAATGGTATAGGTTCAGCAATAAAATTCATCACGGGAAATATGGACAGCAACGATGCGTCTCATATTAACGAAATAATATCCAACTTAACATCAAGTGTACAAACCGAAACGAATAGACAAAGTGTGCTCAACACTAAGATTATTGAAAGAATGGAGAACATTACAAATCATATAAATAGAGAACAAGATATTATAGTTCGGTCATTACAACACTCACAAAACAACATTATCTCTAATTCCAAACTTATCAACGACGTTCAGTACTTGGATCAGATCAATTATCATATCGATTTATTGTCAAATCATATTGCAAGTATTTCCGAAGCAATGATCTTATCTAGACTTAACATCATACCAAAAATGATTTTAAATATAGAAGAACTAAATGAAATCGAAAACAATTTGAAAAATCAATCTATTGAAATCGATACCATAGAACATTTGTACGAACTCCTAGAGTTACAAGCCTACTACAATAACACAAATATCATTTTCAATATTCTTATTCCTCATATCCCTCATGATCAATACATAATTTCCCACACAATCCCCATACCTATTAATAAAACAAAAGAAATAATAATAAAACCATATATAATCTATAACAATGAAAAAATTCAATATTTCGACAATTTATGCAAAAAAATCGAAAACCTGTATTACTGCAAAGAAAGTTCACAACAGGAAACAATAGAAAAATCCTCATGCTTTGGAAAAATCATAAATAATCAAGAAGCCAACTGTAACCTCAACGATGTCGGCCATTTAACGAAAGTCTCACAACCAGAACAAGGACTTGTGTTAATAAGAAATCTGCCACCAACAGAAATGAAGACATCATGCGAAGCGAAAATACACGTTATTAAGGGAAACTTATTAATACATTTTAAAACCTGTGATCTTATCATCAACGGAATTACCTACAAAGATAACCCAAACATATATTGGGACGAATTTATTCTAAACCCATCTACACAAATAAACATAAAACCTCTGTCCACAATAGAAAGCTTGAGTATACCCAAACTTAAAGAGTACCATTTAAAAAATAAACCGGCCATTGAAGTCTTATCGGATAATACAGAACTACACAGATACATAAACTACGGCTTCCTAGTTGCAGTAATTGGTACAATAATTATCATTGTCATAACCAAGCGGAAAACTAAAATTGCTGTAAACGAACTTCCCACCACTAATATAATCGCTCCTGACCATCAATACTTTTGGCCATCGCTCCATACTAAAGGGGGAGGAGTTATAGTAACAACTGCAAACACAACTGCAAACACAACAACAACAACAACAACAGATACACCAAAGAAACCACCTAGATTGAACAACTATATCAGCATATAAAACACAATAAAGAAGAAACCCAAAACTAAGCATAAAGACAACTGTAACCAAAACAACAACAGATGCACTAGATTAAGTAGCCACATAAATAAAATAGCCATATCGGCATATACATATTTGTCATTACAAATAAAATAACTTAAACCTTTTCTTTATAAACAAAATTGCGAAACCGTTTATTGAACTTTAATTTACGTAAACACTTTTGTATTTAGGTAATTGCAGAATCATTTAAAATAAAAGTTATTAAACTTTAATGTATGTAAACACTTTTGTATTTAGGTAATTGCAGAATCATTTAAATTAAAAATTATTAAACTTTAATGTAAGCACTTTTGTATTTAGGTAATAAGTTTCATTTTAAAAAAGAAAATCAATAATAAAATAGAAATATTTTGATAACAGAAGTGACAAGTGTATTTATTTCTTGAAACGGAATAACTCATATAGTTAACTCGTACGAGGTTCTGTTATTATTTGGCTGCGGTATTTGAACGCCGTTAGTGTTTTCTTGATAAGTTGCCTGCGTTTGAGGGGGATTAAGTTTCTGTCCAACAGAACGCTTGACAATAGAATATACCGGACATCCTCTATAGTTGGCAGTGTGATTACCACCACAGTTGCTACATTTTTTTACATTAGGGTCATTTTTTGACTTATCACACTGAACGGTACCATGTAGTTCTCCACATACGACACAAACAGGGGGTAAATAGCAGTATGCCCTAGTATGACCAAATTCTTGGCAGTTTAAACACTGAACGGGCCCATTTCTTTTGTGCGGCTCTTCTATCGTTATTTTCCTGTACAGGATGTATTTTAAACTGTAAATGGGATGCGTTTCATTTTTTTTTTTAGCTTAACGTCGCCGGGCTCTAACTCCACTCGAAATAGTGGTTGGGGATTTTTTTCCCTATTTTTAATATTTGTAACATTTTTAATTTTGAAACCCTTTTCTTCTAAAAATGTTTTTATTTCGTCTGGGTCCACGCATGAGTCAATGCCCTTTATCACAACCTGCAGACCTTTGCTGCTTTTCAGCTGGTAAGTATAGAAGCTTTTTTTAAGTGCTTCAAACTTATTAATTAATTTACGAAAATCATTCTCATTATTAATCTGTATTTTTGTTTCGTTAATATTACCACGCTTGATTGCAGCTACGTAAAACGAATTTTCACCTATCACCGATATTTAACTTTTTATTAGCTCACTTGAGTTTTGCTCTCTAAGATATATCGGGGGTGGCTTCGACGATTTTATGACGTTGGGTGTTTCAGAAGATTCATCCTCCAGAATTGCAAAACGATTTTGCGAGTTTATTCTATCAAAAGATGGAACTTTCGAGGCAGAGGCAACAGCTGAAGAGACAGGGCTGCGACCACGTTTAAGCACTGTTATATACCTATCCATACCAACTTGCACTTGTGGTTTTTGACAACTTTTTTCTTGTTTGTTTAACATTGCGTCTATGTTTGGGATTATGGTAACAGTGGTAACGCTTGCATTGTTTTCTGTTGTTGTGTTTATTTCCACATTGCTTTCACTAGCATGAATATCATTTACTGTTGTTGTAAAAACGTTTTTATCTTCTAAAAACGTTTTTATCTCACCTGGGTCTACGCATGAATCAATGCCCTTTATCACTACCTGCAGACCTTTACTGCTCTTCAGTTGGTATGTATAAAAGTTTTTTTTTTAGTGCTTCTAATTTAGTTATTACTTTACGAAAATCATCACGATTAACTTTTTGTTTCATTTATACTACCACGTTTTATTGCAGCTACATAAAAAGAATTTTCACCTATTACCGAGATCAAATTCTTTATTAAATCACTTGAGTTTTGCTCTCTAAGATATATCGGGGGTGGCTTAGAAGATGTGTTAACGTTTTGTGCTGCCGAGGATTCCTCTTCCAAAATTGCAAACCGATTTTGAGAACTTATTCTATCAGATGTACCCTCTTTTAAAACTTTTGGGACCGAAGCAACTGCAGAAGAGGTTGGGCTGCGACCCCGTTTTAGCACTGTTATGTACCTATCCATTCCAACTTGTACTTGAGGATTTTGACCACTTTTTACCTGTGATACTGAGTTTTTCATCATGCCTGATTTGGGGGTAATCTTTTCATTACTTGTTAAAATCGTTTCTGCCACTGAGGCACCGCTTGCAGGTTTTATATTTTTTATTGTATTAAAATCAACCGTATTATTAGACACAGAAGGTGATACTGAGTTTTCTATTATGCCCGATTTGGGGTTAATATTTTCATCACTTATTAAAATTGCTTTTGCCGTTGAGGCAACGATTGCAGGTTTTATGTTTGTTAGTATATCAATGGTATTATAAAATACAGAGGGTGAGAGGGATCGCGTGCTAGTAATAGGTTTAGCCGTTAGTTATTTGCTATCATCGATTCTTCTTTTTATTTCTGCATTTGTTTCGTTAACACTCACTGTGATATATGCATTTCTATCATTATGTTTAATTGTTTTTGCACTGTTTGCACTCATAAGAGTTTTTTTTACTGTTTACAGTTGTGCTCTTCTTATTTTTTATTGTTTATCAACACCGAGAATAAAAAATGTGTATGTTTATGTATGCATGTACAAGAGGTCTGCACAAATGTATTTGCTAGCCAAATGATTGTTGTGTGTGTATTTGATATTCAAATCAAATGTGTAAAAAAAATGAGAGCTAGTCATACACGCTCAATCATTTTAAATGAGAGATCAACACAGCCACATACACTAACACTAATTGTGTGTGTGTCCCTATTATTGTTTATTGTTTGATGAACTCAAATTCATACATCTTACAATAAAAAAAACCTGAGTTAAGTTAAAAATCACACTAATCATTCGTGTGTTTTTTGTCTTTCTTGTTTTTCCCCTATTTGATAATTTTCCCTATCGTTACAAAAAAAGTAAGAAAATAAAATGGTTGTAAAAAATATATTTTTTATATGCAAAAACAATAACAGTAATAAAATTATAAATAAAATAATTATTATTATGCAAACCGTCAAATATTTTACTAAAATTATCGATAAAAAATTAAATAATGTCAAAAAAATGAAAAATTGTTCAACTTAAAACTTAAAAAAATTATCAAAGCTAAGAAAGAAAGCTCGTTATAAAATAAAAATAATCTATTAACGTTTAAAAATAAGTTATAAGTTCTCTTGATTTAAAAAAAATTAAAACAAAAAAATTAACAAAAATTTCATTTGTTTAAAAATATATTTAAAACTACTTTTTGCTTCTAAAAAGTTGGTATCACTTTTAATGCAATATATTTTTACTAATATTTTGTTTTCGATACGATAAAAAAATTTCAAAAACACAAAACACATGTTGTGTTGATAAAACACAATATGTACATCGCCACACAAGTGTATTTACTCGTGTAAAAGAGCATATTTGTTATTTATACCTGTATCAAATATTTCTCTCACAACACTCACATAAATAATTGAACGCTTTGCACACATAGGTTATTTCTTACACACAATAAATTGTGTATGATTCTAAAATCACACACAACACACTACTGGCCAGTCTGGTATGTGAATTCATGTGTCGTTTAATCGCACAAATGCAGATCTCTAGTATGTACATACATGTATTTTTTCTCTTTTATTTACTTTTTTTTAATACTTTATTTGTTCACGTTTTCATAAAAAAAATAAACCGTATGCCGACCTTAGAAGACACGTCTATCTTCAACGAGCGCGACAGACAGAATGACTACTGAAAAAGTGTGTCTGTAAAATTTTTTGTGAGAACTGTCA
The DNA here is from genome assembly GCA_943735925.1 of Pollenia amentaria. Lineage (NCBI taxonomy): Eukaryota > Metazoa > Arthropoda > Insecta > Diptera > Polleniidae > Pollenia > Pollenia amentaria. Next base: position 111,363,669 of record OX031006.1, on the reverse strand, counting down.
AATAAACTCACGCATAAAAACGAGGTGAGAAAAAATTTGAACACTAAAAAATAAATTTAAAATGCAAAATGCAGTGAATATTAACACGGAAGAGATAAGTATTTTGTTCTTGGCAGATTTTTTTATAGTTTAATTACATTGCTTTTAACATTTATGAAAAATATACGAATGTTTTCAAAGCAATTTTGTAATCAACAAACATTAAAGTCGCAATTTACATTTTTTGGTATAGCCGACGCACAGTGGCGCCCGTAGAGCAAGCGAGGTTGCAACAATCAAAATTTTCATGAGTGCCGACGAAGTTTTGAATAAACCCATGTTATAGGAAACTTTTCAACGATTTCAAATATGCCACTCTTAATAATATCACATTTTTAGTTTAGAAGATATAACCGTTCAAAGTTGACCGACTTTCGGTTTTCAAAAAAACACACAATTTTTAGTCAATTTGTTGCGATTTCAGGTGTAATATTACGAAAAATAGGTAACGAATCGCCTTATTTTTTGTTTGTATTGATTGATGTATTTATTAAATGTATAATGATAAAAAAAAAATTAACTGTTTGCTCTGTGTTTCTCCTGGTAAATCACTATTTAAAAACTATCCGTTTTTTCACTATTTTTCAACTTTGACGGAAAATAAAAAAAAACTATATTTTTCTATATTTGCCATATTTGAAAAACCTGTTCTTTGATTAGTTCTTTACATAATTCAAAATTTTTATCTGCCCGTACGTGCCCGTTTGGCTTCTAGAGGTAAAAAAGTTTAAAAAGACATGGTTGCAGAAATTGTATGGCGTGCATCCCTTATATGTTTTGACTGACAGTAGTTTGATCTAATAGTTTGAAAAAAACTACTCATTGAAATTAGCAGGTATGTACCTCACATAAACAATACTTTGGCGTACAAATGGTCAGGAACAATATTGACTTATGGTCCCTACAGGTAGGCACAAATCTTATTTGGACACGTGCATAATATCAAAATTGCATTATTCAGCCTAAATCGATATGTATGCAGGGAACAGATAAATTTTTAGGCATGGTAGCATAAGCCTATATATTGCAAAATAAGCATAATGCCTGGAATAGTCTACGCCTGAAAGTTGGCGCAACAATTACTGAAACCATTAAACAATTTAAGTACTGAAAACATGGCGTTGAACAATTTAAAATTATTTGAACTGTTTAGAAAGTCAACCACACCAAACTTTTTCACGGAAGTGAAAATTCTTCCTGAGAAGTTGACATTGATCAGCAAATGGGGCTGCGATGGATCATCCGGACAAAGCGTTTATAAGCAAAGGATATCTTCCGATGACGCTACAATATCGGATGGAAATATGTTTATGGCATCTGTTGTTCCTTTGCGGCTAAAATCGGATGATTCCCTACACTGGAAAAATCCACGACCGTCATCAGTGCATTATTGCCGACCAATAATGTTTCAGTTTGCAAGGGAATCGACAGAACTCATAAGGACTACGGTGAAGGACATTGAAGAGCAAATAAGCAAGATTAAGCCTACAAAGCTGCAAATTGGAGAAGGAAAATATATTGAATGCAATTACGAGTTCCACCTGACCATGGTTGACGAAAAAGTCGTAAACGAACTGACAGGAACAACCTCAACAATGTCATGCCCGATTTGCAAAAAGAGTCAGAAGAACTTTTTTCAATTCAATTCAATTTATTTCATATATAATATGTTACATCTCAATTTTATATAATTAGTTGTAAAGAATTTAAGATAAGTATCTTTTTCTGCTTAATTATAACATATTTCAATTAGTTATCATATACATATATATAGACAGAATTATTTTGGAGGTAAAAATTTAGCAAAAACCTATTTAAACTCCTTTTTTCGTTTTATTTTTATATTTTTTTTTATCGATTTTTTACTATTATTTGTCAGAAGAACTTTGGTAATTTAAACGATTCTACAAATGAGGAGAATTACGAATATGGAATGTCACCAATGCACGCAAGGATAAGGTGTATGGAATTCTTGCTAAAACTGGCATATACCCTACCACAAGAGGAGGAAAACTTCGATGAAAATACATCAATAAAGGATAAGGAGAAGATCAGAAAGAAGCAAATACAGGAGGCTTTTTTTAAACAAGTTGGACTAAAAGTAGACTGTCCCAAGCACGGATACGGTAACTCAAACGATGGAAACACTTCTAGGAGATTTTTTGAAAATGATGAGGCAGTAACTAGAATCATTGGAATTGACAATCAAATCGTGAAAAGATTGGGAACGATCTTGGATGTTTTAAACTGCAAAGAAAATGTCAATTCTACAAAATATGGAGAATATGCGTCGAAAACTGCATCTCTTTTAGCAGAAATGTATCCACAGAAGAAGTTGACCCCGACCGTCCATAAAATATTGGCGCATGGCAAAGATATAATTGAGTACCAGTCTTTGCCAATTGGAGAGCTTTCTGAAGAAGCACAGGAGTCTCTTAACAAATTTTATAAAATATATATATTGCACAACACATTCAAAGCATCAAGGGTAAGGCAAAATAAGGACCTCTTCAACATGTTGGCAGCATCTTCCGATCCACTTATTTCTTCCCTGCGGCATGTGAAGTCACAAATAGAGTTACAAAATAATTATAGTTTAGAAATGGTTAGTCTTTTAGATATACCTTCTCTTACGAATTGTGATGAATATTTTACAGAAAATTTAAAAAATAAATTTAAAAAAAAAATAATTTTTTTTTTAATTTGTTGGGTAATAATTTAAAACATAAAACCCTTAAGAAAAAAAATAAAAACAATCTAAAAATGTAAAAATAATTTTTTTTAGTTACCATAAAATTGATTTTTCTACTAATTTTAACTTTGATTTTACGAGCTGCAGTAAAAATGAAAAGGGAGCACAGGATACATAGTGCTTTCTCCATGCGAGGCTTCGTATACGTAAAAAAAACCGCAAATGATCCTATTATTCAAATTGATGAGATCGAACATTTTGATTTGTTATTTCCTGTATCAGGTGATCAGGATAGTTTTGGCGCTGGTAATCAAATATATCACGAATTGCATCAACAATAATATATTTTATTTTTATGATAATAGCATAATTTTTCTCACTATGTACTTTTTTTTTATAAATTTTATAAATTTTGTGACATTTTATTTTATATATTTTATTTATTATATTTTTAATTTTACAATGTTTCGATTAAAAATTGTTCTAATTTCAAAAAAAATCATTTGTAAACTCGTGCGTTACTTTCTTATTTTATTTTTTTCCCCCGTGTTTTTTATAAATGCACAATCTAAATAACATAAGGGGTACATCCATATACGGTACTGCAAATATGATCAAAATTCTTTCTAAACAGGGACACGGTTTAAAAATCTGTCATATAAATGCTCAGAGTTTGGCGCCTAAAATTGAAGAATTCCGGTACATATTTGAGAACTCCAACATGGATGTTGTATGCGTTTCAGAAACATGGTTTCATGCAAGTATCAGTAATATTTCCGTTTCTCTAAGTGGCTACAATTTAATAAGGGTTGATAGAGTTGGACGCGCTGGTGGAGTGGCCATTTATATTAGAAAAGGCATATCTTATAATATTAAAAGCACATCTAATGATGTTAATGGACATTCTGGCATTAATAACGATTGTGATATCAATAATGGTTTGGTGGAATACGTCTTAATAGAAGTTATATCTGATGGAAGAAAATTACTGGTTGGAAGTTTGTACAGGCCTAACAATAATATACCAATTGAACCATTTTTTTCAATTTTGGAGAACTTCACAGCTCTTTATAATGACGTTGTCCTTGTTGGTGATTTTAACTGGAATCTTTTGACTGACAATAGCATTATTGATATCTTTGCACCATTAGGACTTTTTCCAACTAACATAACTACACCGACTCACTTTACCTCGTCCAGTAGCACCTTAATTGATCTTCTTTTTGTTGGTGATGTAAGTAATGTTATATTATACGATCAACTATCTGCCCCGTGTTTTTCTAAACACGATTTGGTATTTATGACCTATAATTTTCAGTTGCAAATCCCACCTTATTCGATAACTTTTCGTGATTTCGAAAATATTAATTACGCCACACTGGAATTAGAACTTCTTAGAATTGATTGGAATGCAATCTATTATATGGTTTCTACAGAGGATCAACTAGCCTTCCTTGAACGTAATATATCATATTTGTTTGATCAATCTGTCCCAGTAAAAACCAAAGTAGTTGGTCAAATAAAGAGACCATGGTTCTCATCAAATATCAAACAAGCTATCAATAAAAGAGACCTTGCATTTTCACGTTGGAAGCGGTTTAAAACCAACGATCTACATGTTGAATATTGTTTGGCAAGAAAAACAGTACACAAAATTATTAAACAAGAAAATTCTAAATTCTACACAGAAAAGTTCTCCTCGGCTTTGGGAACAAAGAAAACATGGAAAACTGTTAGAGAAATCGGTATAGGTAAATCTGGAACAAATAACCCTGTTTTTGTTGATCCAGATGTTATTAATGAAAACTTTGTCAATATTCCTATGGTGGACGCAGACATTAATTTTTACAATCATAACCATGACAATCGTCAACCCCATTATAACTTCTCTTTTGATTGCGTAGACCAGTTTGACGTCATACGAAGCTGTATGTCAATTAAATCAAATGCAGTTGGCGTTGACGAAATCCACCCAAGATTTTTTAAAGTAATTCTCCCAATAATATTGCCATTTGTCACACATATATTTAACACTATAATTACCACCAGTCATTTTCCCTCAAATTGGAAAAAATCTAAAATAATACCAATACCCAAAACTAAATCAGAATATAGGCCAATTGCTATTTTACCCTTCATGTCCAAAATATTTGAGAGGATAATTCATAAACAGATATCGCATTTCGTAAATGATCATAATTTGCTTAATGATAAACAATCTGGGTTTCGGGAAAAACACAGTTGCATAACTGCACTTGTAGATGTTGCGGAAGATATAAGAAGTGGTATAGATGAACGTAAAGCCAATATCTTAGTACTTTTAGATCATTCGAAAGCCTTCGATACAGTCGATCATAACGTCCTATGTTATAAACTACAACACATGTTTATGTTTTCTACAGCTGCTACACGTCTGATATCAACATACCTTACCAACAGACATCAGTATGTTCAGAGTGGTAACATCAAATCAAATCTATTACCTGTGCTGAGAGGTGTACCGCAGGGGTCAATTATTGGGCCGTTATTATTTTCACTTTATGCTAATGACCTTCCGAGTCAACTTACACACTGTAAAGTCAGAATGTATGCTGACGATGTTCAAATTTACATCAGCTGTAATTCATCAGAAATTGAACAATGTGTCTTAACTCTGAATACCGAGTTACAACATATATATGAATGGGCTACTGCTAATGGTCTTAGTATCAACCCAAAAAAATCTAAATACCTCGTTATCCAAAACCGAACTTCCATAACCGATAACATACCTGATATTTTACTTAATGATGAACGTATTGTAAGGGTCAATGCAGCAAAAAATCTTGGTATTATTTTTAATAAGAACTTGACATGGTGCAACCATATTAATTATGCATGTGGCCGTACGTTTTCCATGCTTAGAACTCTCTGGCAAACCCACTATTGTACACCTGTAAAAATAAGAATACTTCTCGCCAAAACCTATTTATTACCAATTCTGACGTATGGATGCGAGTTATTTGCCAAATGTGATGCTGCAAGTGCAAGAAAACTAAACTCGGTCTTCAAAAGCATTGTTCGATACGTATATGGCGTGAAAAGGTTTAATTCTGTTTCTCCTTTTACGGTAAAATTATATGGTATTCAGTTTGATGACCTACTCAAAACAAGAGTACTGATGTTCTTGCACAAAATCGTGTTTACTCAACTACCACAACATCTATATAGCCGATTAACCATATCCAGATCTAATAGAGGTAAAAGAATTCTATTGTTTAGACACCACAGTTTAACTTCCGATTGGCAATTTTTCATTAATGCAATCCGTCTTTGGAATCTACTCCCGCACAATATACAAATAATAAGTAACGCACTGAGCTTTAAAAAAAGCATTATTAATTTTTTTACACGGTAAATTATTCAACAAATATGTTGTTACATTCGTGTTTTTTTATTATCGTTTAGTTAATTATAAATTAAATTTGTTATTTAAATAATTACTATTTTTTTTTCTCTTTTCCTATTTTTTTTATATTTTTTTTATATTTTAAAACTTTTTCTTTCTTTCTGTTGTTTAAAAATTTTATCTTTAAGATTTATAATTTTTAATGTTTTTGCTGAAATAATGTTCTATACTGCAATAAGAGGCTTTAAGTCTTGTGTATAGAATTGGAAATAAATAAATAAATAAATAAAAATAAATAAATAAATAACCCATAAGTAGACCCCTACAAAGCGTAGCACCCTTTCCAAACGCTCATTTCATAGGCTGAACAGTTATCTATCATATGCTGTTTAAACTGTTCAATTATCTTATTCTGTTCAAAAGATATGATTTTTGCAACGAAAAAACTCAAATGGCGCCACTGTGCGACGGTTGTATTTTCGCTGCCGTCGTTGAAATGTTTTCAATTTTAGTCCAGTTTGGTCGCCGTCAACGTATATTTGACTGGCGTTCACAACATCTGCAATTTCGAAGTAATCTCTTTTGATAGTTTTCGACATGAGTTCCAGACACACTTTTTTCTCACATTTCGAGAAACGATGGAGTATTTGGTTTCACATGTTTTCGATGCGAGAAGTTCTCACCAAAGTTACCGAACATGGGTACTAGTTTAAGTAAAATGAAGTAGCAGTAAAATAAACATACCTTTAAAAACAACCAAACAGTAAAGGTACCGTGCCCCCAAAAAATTACTTCAGGTTATTTTAAGCATTAATAAATAAAATATCATTTGCAGAAATTGTCTAATTGAAGCACTCGCGGCTGTGTTTCAATAACGTTGTAAGTTACAAAATTATTATTTTTCAGGAGAGCAAAAAACGTTTTTAACAGGCTGGATTTTTTATTTTTAATTTTTTTTTGACTATCAAAAATGATGATAATAAAAACGTATGCAAAATATCAAGAAAATTTCATTTTAATTACATGCAAATTGCAAAACCAGTTCGTTTATACATATAATATTGTTAGTAACTTACGTTTTTCCACTGGCTGATTATTTGTAAACCATTTTGAAGGCGTTAAGGTGCATAATTTTGGTGGATTTGATGTTTAAACAGTGTAAGAGAACAATGTTATTAGTAATCTGCAAAAAAAAACAGTTTTTGCATAAAGTGGCTTTTACAACATTATTCGCGGCTTTGCTTTAATAATCGTTCGAAAACTATCGAAAACTGGAATGGGTCAATGAAACATTAAGATAATTCCGATCCCATTTCACAAAGTAGAAATGCGTGCACTGCGGTGGATTGACATTTAATATTCAAAGAAACTCGGAAAGATATTTTCGTTCTGCTTATTATACAGTTATTAGGAGTGGGAAGCTAAACAGTTTAAAGTTAAGACGAAAAAAGAAAAACCCCCTAATTAAATATGTGAAAAACCACCGAAATACGTCGGTGAATTACTCAAGGTATGTTCAGACCTGAAAAATATTTGACGAAAAAATCAAAAAAAAGTGTGACCAGTAAATTGATCAAACTTTAGCTTTGGTTTTAACAGTTTCTATTGATTAACTAAGCTTTATTTGTAAGAAGATATTTGTGTAATGTTATTTGGAAACTGTTAAATTATGTTTAATATATCCAAACATTTTGCAAAAGCTAATAATTTTGGATAGCACCGACATTTTATTTAGGATTTTTATAAAACGTTTTTAGCTTTTTTAGTTTAATTTTCGGTTTGGAGGAATAGTTTTATTAATTAACTGGATTAGTTTTATCTTAAGGAACGTCTTGAATTTTTTACAAAAAAAATTAACATTTAGCGAATCTTAGAAATGCCCTTATCATGTTGATTATAAAAATTATTTTTCATTTTTTATTACGTATAAAAGTATTGATATCGATTGAAAGTGAAAAATTCACAACCAATAAGTTCTTTCAATAATTTGAGCAAATTGGCCTAACTTAGCATTTTTAAAAACAAATTTCACATTTTAATCACAACTTTTATTTTTGTATATTTTTGGTATTGACGTTTCTTACAAACTGGCATTATCCTGCGGGAAATTGGTGTCAACTGTTCAAACAGACTGGTCGAGGAATTTGTGAAAATATAACAGGTAAAAAAGAAAGAACTCATGACCAGTGCAAGGAGAACCAATAATTTAACTGGTATATGAAGACTCAAAAGGTAGAAAAAGAAATGAATTACAGCAGTACAGTATTCACCGGTGGTGGGACACATTTTTCTTAAATTTAGTTTATTTATTGAAATAATACTACATAATACTCTATTATAGTAACTAACACTAAGCACGTTCATTGAGAATAGATGTGTGACTTGTCAAATGGTGCCTGTTAGGTGTCAATTGACCTCCTCCAATCACAACTCCATGTAAAAGTGATAGATCACATTCATATAAAATGTTAGAACCAGAACCGGTCTCTGCAACCAAATACCTATCACGGGACTACTTTGGTGTCAGTTCGCTTCCCTCTAGGGTAACTGTTTAAAATTACAGAAAAATTATAAAGGATCTTCATGAAACGAGTATTGCAAGTGCGACCGTTTGCACAAATGGCAATTTTAAGCGGTATCATGAAAACCCTTATTGTAATGTAAAAATTGAATTTAATTATCTCAAGATAAAACAGTGTAAATGTTTGGGCATTTAATATTAATCCAACGAAATATCTGAAAAAAAAATTTTTCTTTTAACTGCTGAAAAAACAATAGTTTAGAAATTTCAGATTTTCTTAAACTTTAAGAAACAAACAGGTCCAAAATTTCTTTTTATCGAATCTCTTAAATCAGAGCAAAGCATAGAAATAAAATCGTTTCTATTTTGCTTACATCAGGGATATTGCGGGGATATTTTTTTTAAATTTTGCTTAAAATGGATTCCTAAAATTAATTAAGGCTTTAATAAAATCCTCTCTAGCATTTGCTGGCCTTGTCTAATGCAAGATTAAGCTGTAAACCATTTTAAGATCTGGTCACACTGGAAAGTATGAAACAGTTACTTGGAGTTATCTTAATGACTCCAGCAGAGAATGACAAAAGTATCATTTTAACCAGGGACCGAAAATAACAGTTATTTTTAAATTTTAAAACAAAAAAAGGATAGAGAAGTAAATGTCGGAAAACTGATTGAACTATACCATATTGATCCTTATGAACTCTTCTATGATAAAATAAATTGATTTTTAACATTGTGATTTTTATTTTTTCGATCAAAAATAAAAGTTATTCTTTGATTAATATTTTTTCGAGCAAAAATAACTGTTATTTTTTGATTTTTATTTTTTAAAACAAAAATAACTGTTATTTTTTGATTTTTATTTTTTAAAACAAAAATAACAGTTATTTTTTGATTTTTATTTTTTAAAACAAAAATAACAGTTATTTTTTGATTTTTATTTTTTTGAACAAAAATAACAGTTATTTTCTGATTTTAATATTTTTGAACAAAAATAACAGTTATTTTCTGATTTTAATTTTTTTGAACAAAAATAAAAATTATTTTCTGATTTTTATTATTTTGTTAAGTAATTTTTCGAGACAATACCAAGAATATTTTAAATATCAGAATTAAGTTTTACTAACATTAGTGCTTCTAAATTATCTACTGTCAAATTGTACCGCAACTCTCCTAGAATCAGCTTGAGAGCTGAAAAGGATCTCTCTACACTAACTTGTGTCGCAGGTACAGCACACAACAAGAGCCATTCTACGTAGCCAGGGAAGTACATATTTCTTACTGTTCCAGTATTCCATCAAATCCTCATCGACATCCATTCGTTTTTCTGTATAGTTATCAATTTCATAAAAAGCTTTGCGAACGTTATCATTGATTTGTTTGCCGTCGTCCTCATCATCAGAGGAAGAGCTTAAAATTTCCATTCCGCGTAAACCACTTTTTAGTAAAGAGCATGAGCTTTGAACACTACTTTCATCAATTAAAAATAGTTCATCATCACCATGTATTGGCAAGATAGGCTGATCGTTATGCTTGAATTAATAAACATAGTTATAAATATTTAATAAAACAAGCAGTGTCTGACGGACACTCCGAAGATAACTTACTGAGCTACCTAAACAAGGGCGGCAAGCGTTTTTTTAAACATGAAAATTCTATTTCAAAGACATTTTCAATAAGTAAAATCGACATAGCGATTTGTCAAATAGGATTTTCCAGCCGGGTGCTGTCGAATTCGCGTTCTAAAAGGTTTTTTCGTATAAACTTTATGCAAATGAAAAATTTTGACAAACAAAAAACGCTTGCCGCTCTTATTTAGGTAGCTCAGTTACCTTTTTTAAATTTTGAATTTGCTGAAAAAATTTTTTTAGATGCCGTTTTGCTGCTTCTTTTTTCTGACGAGTTATCAAACGTCTGAACCTAGGATCCAAGAATAATGCAGCATATATTGTGTCATTTTCCAATAACATAATTTGTATTGATTCTATGTTAGCCAATATCTTTTTACTTATTTCGGTGTTTATATTTTTCAACTGAAAAATTAGTTCCATCCAAAACTTATAGAAGTCACCTAACAGCAACTGACTTTTTTGCAGTTTTAAGGTTAATACACGTACAGGTGCTAGAACTGACACAATGTTTTCTATTGACGCCCATTCATGAATCTTAAGTTGATCAGATGCTGGTAAATTGCTTATGCAAAACTCTTTTAACTCCAAAACTCGCATCAACATAAAGTATGTAAAGCTCCACCGAGTTACAACATCTAACTGGGGTTTTGGGATATTTGTTGTTTTCATTCTATATCTTTAAATAAAATTAAATCAAACAGTGGTGGAAAAAATAATAGAAACAAGCTAAGTTTTTTTTTTGCCACATATCGTTTTAGAATTTACCAACTAATAGAGGAAGAGGGAAGACTAACGACTTAAATTTACTTACCGAAACGATGGTGTTCTCAAAACTTTTACAGCTTTCCGTACTCGATCAATATCATGAATGAACCTCCCAAGAAAATCTTTAACAGCTAGCTGCAGAGTGTGCGCAGCACATTTAATTGATATGATATTTTCAAAATGTATATTGGTTATGGTTTCGAAAAATTGTTCAATATCATTGTCTTCCTTTTCTTCTTCACTTTCACTTTCGTCAGGCGATAAGAGCTCTACAGCTTTTACTAAATTGCGTCCGTTATGAGTCGTTATTGAATATATTTGTCTTCTGTCGATATTATAATCCTTTAAAACATTTTCAATTTCAATTTTTAAGTTTTCAGCTGTATGTCTTTTTTTTAACTCTAGCATTGCCAGGGTAAAAATTACTATTTTATTACTCGAAATAATTTGAACATTAATGCCTAAAATTGCGCGATCACCACATCTCTTATTTTTGTTTTAATAGCTTGACATCTTATATGTACCAACTCCATTATATTTCTTGAATTAATTTTTGATATTTTTAAACCATCAAATATTGGAGTCGTCAATATTTTAAATGGCTTCGAGTCAAAAAAAACCAACGGTAGTGATTCCTTTGTCACCATATCAATGCACGCCTGTATCACTTCATTTTTTGACATTTGAAATGAAAGTTTCATTTTGATATTTTCATTTTCATCTGATTTTGATTTTTTTTCATTGTCCTTAAGGAGATCAATGTGGTTTTTTTCTACGTGTCTTCTTAAGTTAGTTAAATAATTATCATTTATTTGTTGGCCACAAGATTTGCATTCACATATACCCTCCTTTTCATTAAAGAATTCTCGTAAATATAAATTACGTTTGCGTCCCATTTTTTAAAACAAATTTTAACTTACTCAAATGCAATGTTTTAAATGAATTCACATTAAGAACTGAACTAAACTTTTCTTTTTACACTTTTGATTTTAAATATTATTTTAATATAACGCCTTGTCTTTACCGTTGTAAATAATGAAAGAAACAATAATAACACTGTGCTCGAATTTGTGATGTCCCACATTTATCGTCAGTAGCAGTGTTGCCAATGAGAATTCGGAAACTACACATGATGCATAACAAATTACACATTTAAAGCAAAACTGCACACACAAAACCAAAATATATTACCCATTCGATAGTATTGATATAAACTCCACAAATATTTTTTTTTTTTTCTTTTTTAATAAAACATAAGGAACAAATATTAAAGAAATGACAATCAAATTTGGCAGCTTATGTTAAAAATTATTTCCTTAAAATAAGTTTGAACAAATTTTTCGCAATATATGTGCACATAAATGTTTTTGCGGTCAACAATGGACAATTGGTGTTGGAAATGAAGCTTACAGCAATACCTAAACAAGAGCGGAAGGCGGAACGTTTTCTTCAGCGTAGCTTTTACGCTGATATGCCATACCTAAATAAGAGCGTCAGCGTTGTGCCATAAACAGTAGTGTTAACTTTCGCGCCGACAACAACCCTCATAAAAGACATAAGAAATTGAATTAAGACCGCTAGTTTGACCTAAAAATAGCTAATTTGCCATTATTTATTATCAAACAATAAAAACAGGGTTGTCAAAACAACAAATATAGCAGCCCTGTTTATTTTAACGCGCTGTCAAAATCGGATTTTCCAATTGCAAAGCGTTGACGCCGCGCTACTTAGGGATGCTTCATACAAATTGTATGGGCATGAGGATTTTTGACAGCTTGAAAACGCTTTCCGCTCTTGTTTAGGTATGGCTGTTACTGCTCGTGGTGACCCTATGTAACATTTCTTTATACATTTGTGTTGAAAAGGGAAATGAAATGATAAAAGTCCCGAATGGAAAAACAAGTTTGACGGAGACTGAAAAAATTACAAAAAATCAATGTTTGAAAAGATAAACTTGACTGTTAAAAATAAATGAAAATATTAAACTTAAAGTAAAATTATACACAGATTACATATGAAACTAATTACACGTGGATTACACCTGCAAGTAGAAATTACACATAAAATGTGAAATTACGCACGGATTGGCAACACTTTTCACTTTTAATGTGGCCTTGAAACGAGGATGACATTGAGAATTTTAAAATTGTACCAATAACCTTTAAGAATTGTACTTTTTTAATCTTACTTGTACTTCTGAGTAAGAGAGGGTCAAAATTTTAAATTTTGGTCAAGTATATGTTCTTTCTCATCCATGTAAGTTATTACCTATTGATGTAAGCAAGATTTGTCCCAAACAAATTAGATAACTATTTCTTGCCGAGTCTGAAAGGGGTCTTTATTACTTTAAAAATTTGTATGAAAATGAGAAAAAACTAACAATGCAGTTGGAAAGAATAATTAATTCTAAATAATTTAGAAACAACAATTTTTTAATAAGCTCTTACCGTTCCTGAGTTATACCGGTTTTCAGCTTTGTACCCACTTTATGATATTATTATAAGCTGTTTGCCAGTTTACCACTCATACCAAACAAACAAATAAAAATCAATCGTTTTGCTTTGTTTAAAAATGATTTATTGGGGCTTCTACGATGTAGTTTTATGCAATTCAATAAGTTCCATAATTGAACTAAATTAGCCATTGGAGTACCATTGTACTTCTCGAGTTTAAATAGTACCAGAAAAAGTACCAATTTTGCCATCCCTGCTTTGAAAACACAGTACTTTTACATTTGACAGTACTGGCAAGACAGTAAGCAAATACATATTAGTTGCCAAAAACACTACTTGCTGTCTTCGTGACGTAGGCGTCCAGACAGTAGTTAAGACAGTTCACTTTTAAAAAAATGTGTACCGTGAATGTCGCAGTTCAAGTTCTAGCTAAACGTGTTTTATATGAACTTAACAAATTAAAAATAGCATTTAACAACTATTTTTTGTGAACATAGATAACCCTTAAGTAAATCATGCAAAATCAAAGCATAATTTATAAATTTTCTTTTAATTGTTGATTTTTTTTTTACTTTTGCAAACAAAACTTCAAATTACTGTCAGCAAATGTCAAATCACTGTCCATTTTACTGTCTGCAAAATTTGCTAGACAGTAGACAAGACAGTTGGAAAAGTGTACATGTATTAGTGAAAAAGTTTGCATGTATTGCAACTGTCTTGCCAGTACTGGCAAATGTAAACACCGTGTAAGCTACTTTTTTTTCTTACTTAAGCTGCCCACACACGGTTGATTTGTGCATGTGATTTGTTCGATCTCAACGTTTTGTTACTTGTTAATGGGGTTGTGCGCGCACAAATCACAAGTAGCAAACAATTTTTAATTGAATTTATTGAAATTTTAAAAAAAGAAAATGCCATTTGGCAAAGTAAAAGGGAAAAATATAAAGACAGAAACGAAAAACAAAAAGCATTAGAAAAACTTTTATCAAAATTTAGAGAATTGGAAAATAATGCTACATTGAAAAAGCACAAAAGAAGTATCATGGAATAAGACCTTGCTATAGACGAGAATTGCAAAAAATATAAGAAGTGAGAAATCAGGGACAGTATCCGAAGATGTATATGTACCAGAATTGTATTTTGATTCATCCGCTTCACATTTCATGTTTTATTTTTGAAGTCTACGGTTATTGTGATTTGTTCTTCGTTTGTGGAGAAATGGTACGCCAACAAATCAGACGCACAAATCACTCATGTGTAGGCAGCTTTAGAACAATGCGAATTCATTCGGTACTACAACAAGTACAACTCGTACAAAAACCAAATGCAATTTTTTTTTGTTAAATCTTTGTACAATGTCAATAATAGAAATAAAACAAAACAGAAACAAAGATAATAAACAAAATTTTGACATCCAACAATTATAAAGCTAAAAAACAAAATTTAGCAGGGTTTTAAGAAATAGAAAAATGTGCGGAGAATTATGTTCCTTAAGCTTGAACATAAACATGTTTGTACTGTTTTTCTGCCTTCGTTATTGCTTATGTTTGAGAGGTGCCTTTAAAAATGTGCATACATTTATTTTTTACTTTAGGAAAAGGCAATATTTGCCTTTTTTTTAAATATAACCATTAAATTGCAAACAAGGATTTACCAAAAGTTGATGCAGGTCGAATTTTTTCGTTTTGTGTGTGTAATTTTGCTTTAAATGCGTAATTTTGGACACAGTTATGTGTTATTTCTGAATTCTTTATTACCAACACTGATATTATATATAAGAAGTTTATTTTTTGTAATGTTTATGGTTTTAGTGAAAACAACTTAGTAAATATGTTTTTTTTTAATTTTCTTGTTTTTTAAGTTTCCGCTTTTTTCTCAGAATTTCCCTTTTGGTGCTACTTTGAAAATCCCCTTTCTGTGTCCCTTTTTGAAAACGGATACAGAGTCTGTCAAATACAGAACGGATGATTTCCGTTATTATACTGTGCTAGTTGACAAGCTAAAGGCTAATTTACACTATCACACAGGACTCACCTTTTCCATAATACTTTGTGGAATAGGAATCTAATGAGTTTTTTTGTGATTGTCAAAAAATCTTATTAACCATTACAGTTTGTGTTCACACTATTACACATGAACATGGGGTGCGTTCGTAAATGCATCACTGAGCTGCGTCAGAAAAGCAATCTTTTTTTAATGCCAACAAAAAAGCAATTATAATTTTTTTTATTGTGTGACTATTATTTTTGTGGAGTATTTGACAATTTTTTGGTCGACATCTACTTCATTAATATATATAAACATTTGAAATCACTGATGCAGCGCAGTGATGCATTTACGAACGAACCCATGCTTTTGTTTAAATGATCAACCTGTTCAAATGAAAAGTACATATATTGTTTTGAAAATTTTCAAAAAACGATGAAGTCGTATGGGATGTGAAATTTGTTTTCGTAATACTTTTCTTTTTCGTAACACATTGCATTCATACTATCGCACTTTTACATATTTCTTGAGTTTTTGACATATATTAATACATAGTACAATAGTGTAAACTAGCCTTAAGCAACACCAAACAAATTAAAAAAGGAGAAAGACTTATTTCGAATATTTAGAATAGTATATAAAAATATGAATATCACAAGATATATGTATGATCTTCATGGGGAACAATTAATATTAAAAGTCAACTAAGTTATTAAATACGGTCATTTCTTGAGAAAATAATTTTTTTGTTCAAAAAAATAAAAATCGAAAAATAACTTTTATTTTTGTTCAAAAAAATAAAAATAAAAAAATAACTGTTATTTTTGTTCAAAAAAATAAAAATCAAAATATAACTGTTATTTATGTTAAAAAAAATAAAAATCAGAAAATAACTGTTATTTTTGTTCAAAAAAATAAAAATCAAAAAATAACTGTTATTTTTGTTCAAAAAAATAAAAAACAAAAAATAACTGTTATTTTTGTTCAAAAAAATAAAAATCA
Source organism: Pollenia amentaria (assembly GCA_943735925.1). Lineage (NCBI taxonomy): Eukaryota > Metazoa > Arthropoda > Insecta > Diptera > Polleniidae > Pollenia > Pollenia amentaria. The sequence continues at coordinate 111,347,192 of OX031006.1, read as the reverse complement.
AAAAATAACTGTTATTTTTGTTCAAAAAAATAAAAATCAAAAAATAACTGTTATCATCTGACTTTTACGAAAAAAGGAATAACTGTTACGGTCCCTGATTTTAACTACTATTTTAGTATTAGTGAGAAAACATGTATGGGTAAAGATCAAAACCATTACCCATAACAAGTTGAAGTTAAATATGCATGATATTTGGAATTAGGCAGAAATTCAATTTTTGGTTCTTATACAACTTTGACTACCCGTATTAAAATGAAATGTTTGAATTATAAATCGTTACAGAACGGCGTCTAAGCTGGTAGCCCAGGTAGGCTAGCTGGTAGTGAGCTAGTCTATCAGTACCGGGGTTGCGGGTTCGATTCATGCCAGAGACTCTGGTCTCCTGCAGACAAGCAAAAAGCTTCGCGGGATTTTAGTGTAGGAATAATAATAAAAAAAAATATATATATAAATGTATTGAGTGGCGGTTACACTCTTTCTTATTAGCACAACATACAAATCAATACTTACATACATAAAAAACATTATCTTCCGTGCAAAAAAAAATATTTATTTTACTTTACGCATCCGCATAATTTTTTTACACTTGTCGCTGTCACGCACACATAGCATAGAGAGGTGACACGAGACGGAAGATATTGTTTTTTATGTATGTAAGTCAGTGGTGTCAAATATGATTGTGTTGGTGCGATTACTCTTGTCTCTTACATTCCCAGCGGTAGAAATCTGCGGTTGCGAGGCCTATTACGAGGCCTTATTAACATACATATTTTGCTATGAAGACTTTAGAGCAATTAATAATAACACAATTATCGAAAAATGTTGAGTTATTGACAGACACAATCAGTTACACTATGCTAGTTGAAAAAACAGACAAGCCGGGCACATGGCGTTTTAACATAATTCGGGTACGCTGAATCCAGTGGTGCTCGCGGTTTTTTAAGATTGGCTCTGGATTTCGAGATATACCGTTATTTCGAAAATGGAGGAGGTTGCACAACATATGCTCGTGTAACTCAAAAACCCTTTAGTTAATTGAAAAAACTTAAAATAAAACTTTTTTTCTAATATGAGTAGCCGTTATTGAAACATAATTTTTTTTTTGGAAAAAATAATAAATTTTTTTATCAAAATGCAGCTAGGCTTTTAATTTTTTGCAGACATATAAAAAACGAAGCTGCAAACAAAACAAGCCATAAATGATTAAAATCTGTCAGCAACTTTTTATTCACAAAAGTCGACAAATTTTAATTAATTTAAGAATTTCATAAAACTAAATATTTGTCTGGGAGCCCCCCTAAGAACTGGAGATAAGGGGCAAGTATGTCTCGAGAAAATGTTAAGGACAAAAAATTAATTGAGGTCGGTCATACATTATATACCACTAGGGGCGACTTCTGGGAATTTATGGGACTTTTTCTTCAATATATATGAAGAATATAATTTATATGGATCATTTCATAGGATTTTTTTTAATTATTAAATTCTTTATTCAATATTATGTATTTATGAAGAATGTGCCAATGCAGAAAATTTATTTTCAATGACATTTTGACGTAAAATTTTTTAAATGCGGTTTTTGTGCCATTTACAATACAAAACAAAAGAACAAATATTCAAATTTATGATATTCTAAAGAAATATGCATGCATTATTACCAAACTTTCACTTTGCGGTAGGAATTTTGGAAAATCCACAGTTACCGATTAAAAAATTCTATAAAAGCATTGAGCCCAGATGGTGTTTACCGAATTGCGCCGAATTTTTCAACGATTAAGCGGCATAAAAGTAAAAGAAGGTATGAACTCTACTTTATTAAATTAGATTTATATTTCATATCATAATGTTTTTATTTTACAGGAATTCTTAATGGACCGGACATTCGTCGTCTTATGAAGGACCATCAATTTGAGGTTGCATTGAATTATATCGAGCTATTGGCCTGGAATTGTGTGAAATCAGTAATAAAAAATGTATTAGGAAATCATCGGTCTGAAAACTGGCGAATTTTAATCAAAAATATGCTAACCGCATTTAAAAACTTAAACGTTAGAATGTCATTGAAAAAAAATTTTTTGCATTACCATGCCGAAAAATTTAATGAACAATCACCAGCCGAGTCTGATGAACATGGCGAGAGATTTCACCAAGTAACAGCCAGGCTCGAACACTGGTATAGCGGCAAACAACTTGATTCGCTATTAGGGGATATTTGTTGGAATCTGCAGGAGGAAGAAGAATAAATTTCTAAATAAAAATAATAAAATTTCATCTTTTCTGAAAAAATCAAAAATTGTAGACAGACTTTAATCACTTATAGCTTATTTTGTTTGGAACTTTGTTTTTTATACGCGTAGAACCCTAGCCTTAAATTTTGCACCTGCAGCGTCTGAGATACCCCTAGACGGGCCAAATATAGCAACTTTATTTTTCATTCCCATCACTTATTTCTAAGGCCTAGGATTCACTGCAAGGGGGATAAAATGTATGACCGACCTCCAATGTTTTTTGTTCTTAACATTTTCTTAAAACATAGTTGCCATATATATCCAACCCTTAGGGGGCTCCCATACAAATATGGCCGTTTAATGAAATTCTTAAATTTGGCCCCTGCAGCGCCTAGGATGCCCCTGGATGGGTCAAATGCATGACCAACCCCACTTTATTTTTCATCTCAATCATTTATTTCTAACATACCCACCAGCTATCTCCATTCCTTAAGGGGGCTCCCATACAAAATGTTCAATGCAGACTGGAAATATATTGAAGAAAAAGTCCCATAAATGTCCAGGAGTCGCCCCTAGGTGGATAAAATGTGTGACTGACCTCCATTAGTTTTTTGTTCTTAACATTTTCTCAAATTATACTTTCCCTTTATCACCATCCCGTAGGGGGGCTCCCATACATATAATGCGTTTTATGAAATTCTTAAATTAAATAAAATTTGTCGACATAAAATCAAAAGTTGCAAGCAGATTTTAATCATTTATGGCTTGTTTTGTTTGGAATTTCGGTTTTTATACGTCAGCAATAGCTGCATTTTCCAATTTTTTATAAATTTTTAAAAAACAAAAATTTCAAAATTTTGTTAAAAACAATTATGTTTCTAAAACGACAAAGGATATTAGAAAGCAGTTTTACTTTTCTTAAAGGAAATTTCGGTTTTTTAAGTTTTTTGAATAACCTAAAGCGTTTTTGAGTTACGCGAACATATGTTGTGCAACCTCCTCCATTTTCAAAATAACGGTATATCTCAAAAACCAGAGCCAATCTTAAAAAACCGCGGGCACCACTGGATTCAGCGTACCCGAATTATGTTAAAACGCCAGGTGCCCAGCTTGTCACGAAAAAAAGTGTCAATTTCTTGCACAGTGTTATTATTTAAATAAATTTAATTTGGAACCTGCATTTCACAGAAACTTTGCTTATTTTTTGGAAAAATTGAGCACTTGACAATATATGAAGTCTTTTTACAACCTTATACAATTCTTTCCAATATTTTTAATTTTGTGCTCAACATACCTTTGCGAATGCCAACAATGAAAATAATATTTGCACATACCAATGCAAATAATAACCCCATTAAGTTTAAAAATATTCTATAATTATTAACCGCCATTATAAAAAGAGAAGATTTTACTAGCCTATAAAAATATACTTTTATTTACCAATAATATCTTCTAAATTTAAATTGCAGTTTCGAAACAACAAAACATTTTTTAGGTTTAAAGTTTCATTAATACATCAATAACACTGCTTTACAAATTTTTAAGTACCGTTTTTTAGATAACGGAACTTTTGTGTTTTTCGGTGTATGGTCCCACTCAAACCCTTGTGGAGCCCAGCCGAGCATATCGTTGCAAAGGTAATTGAATACCTTTTTTGTCGATATACCGCAAATTTCTATCTAATAAGAACTGGCTGAGTTATGGTACCTCAAAGTTCAAAATTTTTTACGTTTTTTTCAAAATTTTTCATTTTTATTTCGTTTTTTTTCTACGTTTTAGTAAAGATCTGGAATGTTTTATTTTTTACCTAATAGTTTATTTAATTACCAACATTTTAAGTGTAATTTGAAAATGAAAAATAAAGTTTTTATTAAAGATTTTGTGGAACGCCAATATTTTCATCTTAATTGCTCACACACTATATTCGGCGTAACTTCAAAAAATTTAAATTAAAATGACGAGCGACTTGAACTGTTGCATTTTTTTCGGATGGATCTTCGCGAATGAGGAACCAACAATAGTTCGCCATCATTTCTTCGTCCCACCTTTGTAACGTCTCTCGATTTCTTCCATTTCTTGGTGAAATCTTTCACCTTGTTCATCACTTTCGGAGCCCAAGTTCGTGGGGAAATTATCCAAATGACTGAATAAGAAGTGTAATTTAGGTGTCATATTTGAACCTTAAAGTTAAAAAGAATAAATTTTAAAGTGATAACGGCCTTTTTGATATACATGTTTTCACTCAACGCTTACCAATGGCATTGAATTTTTGCAGTAATGTATCGATCTTCTCTGCGTAATCAGGACTTCTGTAGTTTCCCAAAAAGTTGTAAACGATGTCCTGGAATGCTTCCCATGCCTCCAAATTAGCTGGACCTAAACACTCATTAAATGCTTGGTCACCGTACAGAGCCCGAATTTGAGGTCCATCAAATATACCAGCTTCAATGTTCCTCGCTGTGGCTCTCGGAAATTTTTGTTTAAGGTAAATCATGGCAAGACTGTCTTTTGGCAACTTTTTTATAATATTTGTAAATAACCCAAGCTTAATATGTAATGGAGGAAGTATTATCTTCTCCAGAGGAATGAGTGGGTCATTTTTGATATTGTACACTCCTTGCGTACGTCCACTTCGCTCGGGCCAAACTTTTTGGGTGTAGTGATTCTGACGGTCACGGCTGTCCCATAGACATAGAAAACAGGGAAACTTCGTATTGCCCCCTCGCAATCCAGATAGTATGGCAACTAATTGTAAATCAGAGCAAACTTTCCATTGATGTTGGTCATAATGTATGAGATCGAGAAGTTCTTTCATTGCTTCATATGTTTCCTTTATGTATTTTCCATATCCGATTGGAATTGATGGTTTCGTATTCCCTTTATGAAGCAAGACTGCTTTCAAACTATCCTTGCCTCCATCCATAAAAAGACGCCATTCCTCTGGGTCATAATTTTGTTGGAGAGCATTGAAAAGACCACATATGTTGGCACACAAACAAAAGTTTGCCGTTTTTGCGAAGAAAAGTGCAAGTTGTTTGCTGCGATCACGGTAATTTGTAACACGTCTCTCAGGAGCACAATATCCCCACTCTTGTAATCGTGATGCAAGTAATTCAGATTTCGATTTCGGCAAATACAAATCTCGACACAAATCATTGATCTCGGCCTGAGTAAGTAAATGGGGTTTCTTATTTGATTGCATTTCTGCTTCACTGCACTCATCTGATGAATCATTTTTTATTGTTCTTTTTCGTATTTCTGTGGGGCCCGCTACAATCAGCTGCGGTTTGGGGCACGATAATGAGTGCGGCACTGGTAGCGTCACCGAGCTAACAACTGGATAAACTGGTTCAATTCTACGTCTGATAGCCTTTTCCGTTAAACAGAAATAACAATTCTCCATTGCATTGGCTTTCCAAATGTGAAGAAACACTCTTGACCCTTACCAATTTTATTTAATATTGTTCGGCAGTTGTTACATGCACTATTCGGTGTCCACGGTTTGTCGAGAGACGCAGGTCGAAAGCCGAAATACTTCTTATACGCTTCAGATAAATTTTTCGCATCAAATGTTGTGATTTCTTTTTCACAAGAACACCACAAACATGACAAAATTCGTTGGAATCGATTGAACACATCTTCTTTTTTGTACGTACAAAGCCAAACTGACATGTTTTTACAAAATGTGTTTCTTTTATATGCCTTTTAGAATTCTTTAAAAAATTTATTTGCATGGAAAATTGTTAAAAAAAAACACATCTTCATGATGGTGTTTCGCGCGTTTTGTTACCTGTAAGAAACACGCACGCTTATTAGACAGTAAAGGACCATAACATTTTGGAAAAACCTTAATTGCTTAAAAATCCGATGCACAATAATACCCCTGCCTGTTTTTTAAAATTAAAATGTAAATCCGGGAACTTGAATTGAAAACAAAAATAAATTTCATTTTTTTTATTGTCGTTTCAATGTAAATTCCCAAACGTCCAAAACTGATTGACGCCGAATATAGTGTGGGAGCAATGAAGATGAAAATATTGTCGTTCCACAAAATCTTTAATAAAAACTTTATTTTTCATCCGATTTTTTTCAAATTACACTTAAAATGTTGGTAATAAAATAAACTATTAGGTAAAAAAATAAAACATTCCAGATCTTTACTATAACGTAGAAAAAAAAAAGAAATAAAAATGAAAAATTTTGAAAAAAACGTAAAAAATTGGCAAATTTTGAACTTTGAGGTACCATAACTCAGCCAGTTCTTATCAGATAGAAATTTGCGGTATATCGACAAAAAAAAGGTATTCAATTACCTTTGCAACGATATGCCATTTATCTCGATCGGACTTCTCGGCTGGGCTCCACAAGGGTTTGAGTGGGACCATACACCGAAAAACACAAAAGTACCGTTATCTAAGAAACGGTACTTAGAAAAAAAAATTACAGCGTTTTTCGTGTTCAGGAGGTCCCAATTAACTTATCTAGGCATGTGGCGTTCTTGGTATTTTTTGGCTGTAAACCAGTGTAATACACATTTTCTTACCCAAAAATTTTACCTGCTGTCACATTTGCTTTTATGTGGATAGGTTTACACATAAATTGTAGGAAAACAAGACTTTTTTAACAAGTTTTTTAAATATTTTTACTTACTTAAGAAAAGTGTTTTCAAAGAAAAGAACCCACCGACGCGATTGGTACAGAAAGAATAATATTTTTACAAGCACAAAATACCAACAAATTCTTGTGGCTATTTTTTTCTTAATAATTTCTGCATTTAGGTACGTCTTTTTAACGAAAGAAAAAGGGACCCTTTAACAGGCATCAAAGAATTTTTTTTCACAAACAAAACACATATCGTTAGCTTATATGCAAAACAATGTAGATATTATTTGTCAATCATTGTACAATGTTAAAAACAGAAATAAAACAAAACATAAACAAAGATAATAAAAAATAAATATATTATTTCTGTTTAGGGGCCTAAAAACAGGCCGTGTGATATAGCCCTGTGAATGAGAGTGTTTTGCAGTAAAAAATTATATTTTACGCTCGCAAAATAAAAGAGCGTAAGCGTACATGTGAGTTTTGCTTACACAATTGTGTATGACGCTGACATCCCTGATGTAAGTATTGATTTGTATGTTGTGCTCATGGCCCCACTAGTATTTCTGCGCAAAACTACAACAATGCAACAATAGAAAAAACAACACACATTTTGTTTGTGTAAATTATGTTAAAGATGTCAAAACTCAATGCATTTGTTTATGAAAAAATGGACAAGATGTCAAAAGCAATTGCCACAATAACAATTGCACGACAAAAACGCAACTCTACAAAATATCAGCAGGCGTTTCGAGCAGACCTACTAATTGGGCCATGGTTGTGCTAATAAGAAAGAGTGTAACCGCCACTCAATACATTTAGACGCCGTTCTGTAACGATTTATAATTCAAACGTTTAATTTTATGTTTATTTTCGCATAGTTTTTGCAGAAACCAAAGTAGTTCTCGGTTTAAAAATAGCGTACTGCCGCCTCAAAAATTTTTATTTGTGCCGTAAGAGTTAACCCATCTTTAATTTTTTTTTCTTTAATTTCGAAGATACCAATTTAGGATATAAAAATTAAACGTTTTATATATACTAGCGTTTGCCTAATGGTCAAAATTCGAACATAAATTTTTATGTAAATATGAAGAAAACATAGTACATCTAAGTATATAAAAATTTACATGTTTTGAGCATTTATTTGTTCCGTCTTAGTTGATCGATTTGGCAATGGACCAACCTCCGGTTCATATTTTATCTTCCACGTGAGTTAATCTATTTTGTAAGTTCAATATCAAAAATATCAGAAAATATCAATTGAAAAACAAAATATTATCAAAAAGTCTTCTCTTATAGATTCTAATCCGCTCAGGACATTGCATGTTTATAATTTTATTTTTATGTATGTAGACATACATTGGCACTGCTGATGTTAGAAAAAAATTTATTTTATGTATCAAAACAAATATGTGCATAGTCCCATACCTGGCTAGTATTCAAAGCACTTTTTTGCTAAAACTTTTCATACAAAATTTTTTTTTTCATATTTACGCAGTGGTGCCAAAAATACTGAAGGTACCCATGTATATTTTCTAACACATAGATATTTTATATGTATGGCAGATAACCAAAGCGCGTTCATGGATATTGAATAATATCTGCATAACATTCATGTATTTAAGTTTACTGAATGTGGTGGCGTAAAAAAAATTGCCGTGCCAAAGTATAAGTAATACACATATTTTTTGCAACGCACAACCATAGCTGTTGTTATTATTTGTGTTATTAGTATGGATATACCCAATAACGTAAAGCGTGGGTAAATACCTCTGTATATTATTCTTATGGGTACTTGTTGTCATTCTCTGGACTCCAGGTGAAGTATACTATTTCTTACCGTGTAGAATAATTGCCTTTATTTGTAGCCTTAACCTACTTCAGTGAACAGTTGGGATGCATATTAGAACCTTTGGTCCCGGTCGCGGCTTTTCTATAATAATTATAATGTTAGTATAAAAATTTAGGAATGTTCAGTAGCGACATTCAGATGCGAAATTGGTCATTTCAAATTCAGTCATCGGAATGTAATAATAATGTTAAATACATTTAGTAGAGTGCCAGATTTTTTTCTCATTGATTGCTTTGGACGAGAATGGGAGATTTTTCAATCAAATTTAAAATATCGTGTGGCGCTGAATTTCAAATTGGATGTTCGTATTCGGCGAATATTGGCGCAGGTATTCGCATTCTTTTTCGCGATTATTTGAAATTGTTATTCGTAACATCACTAATTGTTATTTCTCATATTTTCAAGTCAATTGTAAACGTAAAAAGTTAACTTTTAAATGTCACTCAATATGAATTTTTTAAAGCTGCATTATTTTTTTATTAACTTAACCAATTTTTCGCCTACCGGTGTTTAAAACCATCAGCACTCATACCCGTTTTTTGCAAGGTTCTCTTTTACTGTCAGTTACTGAAAATCTTATCTCATTATTATATTGTCAGTTTACTTGGTGCGGCGAAAAATGTGTTAAATCATCTCTTAAAATACAATTTACAAAAGTTTTTTTTAAGATAAATTTTTGTATCTCTTTTAGTTTATTTTAAATGTTGAAAGATTAACTTATTTTTGTACCCTCTATTACTTTTGACGAATGAGAGTATACTTAGCTAGTCATTCCGTGTGAAATTTTATAATAATCATCTAAGACCCCATAAAATATACATATGTATGTATATATTTATGGACCTTGAGTAATTCTTAGTCGATTTTGTCGTGTCCGTCTGTCTGTACGTCTGTTGAAAAACGCTTATATTCAATAGACTCAACAGAAAAGAACAGTATTGGTTTCAAATTCTTTGTAGTTCCCCTAAGCAGTTCGGGATTGAAATCTAGCATAATCTGTTTAGTAGAAAAAGAGCTGTGAACTAAAATGTGGAACAACCTCCCTAAAAATTAATATTTTTGTTAATAAAAAAACATAAATTGTTTGCACAATGCAATTGTAACAATAATATAATAATTCATGTGATTTAATACCATTCTAATTGTTTTGTTCTGCCAAATTTTTTTCTTTTATATAATTTTTTTAGCACTTTTCAAGCATTGTGTTTGACATATTTTAGCATTTTTTCGTAAAAATCTAGCATTTTCCTTTTATTAATATTTGGCAACACTGTACCCTACGTAAATGCACCGTGCAGTGCCAGAATTAAGCACTGAACCTGTGTAACGTATTGACGGCATTAGTAATTCTTGCATACTTACTTACATTTGACAATTATACATATAACAATGGGCACGTTCATAAGGCGTAACTGTTGTGTAACCGTTTAGTGTTTGTCTTAGAAACGCATAGTTGAGCACTTCCGCTCAACACAACAGTTGTGTATTTGAGGCCATTTATTCCATCATGAAATTTTTTAGCTACCTAAAGTCAACATGTTGTGCTCAACCTCAAACTTTATTTTTTTTCAATTGCTTATGTTTATCAGCTGTTAATTTTGCATTATACTCATAATGCCGTTTCTAAGACGAAAATGTTCGGCTCAACAGTTGTCAACAGTTTTCTAGCAGTTGAGGTCAACAGCTACGTCATATGAACGTACCCATTGTTATATGTTATATTATAACATAAATGCATATTTATTCCTTGTTTAAAATTATTGGAATTTTATTTTGTAGGTATGTTTTTATTTTATTTCTTAAATAACAATTTTAATTATTTAGAGTAAATTACACAGATAAACTTTCAGTCTTATATGTGAAAAGCGACCAATTGCGATTCAACTAAATGCAAGTGTTGACTTGTCAATATATTACTAAGAGCAAAAATAATTCAAAAACAATAGTTTAAACCTATTCTAACCGTTCATAAACGAGCATGACTCAGTATGGATTTCTTAATAATAAAAAATAATAATATTGTGCTTATAATAGATTATAAGTAAATAAATAAGCCTTTGTGACTATAAAAAATAAATAGTATATTAAAGTTTAATAAATAAATATCCAGACCAATAAAAGAGACCAATTCAAATAAATACCTGTTCTATGTGTCCTATACGCTAATTATACTTTAAAATTAAGTTATTTTTGATTTTGCTTCATTTTGCGAGGATTTAAAACTAAAGGAAAGGTTTTTGTTGGCAAAGCAACACATGCTGGAACTATTCTAAGGCTTGACAAATTCTTAGAGCTAATGTCATACTGCTGAAGAATGTTTGCTAATAAAATAAAACCAAAACCCCGCACAAGATTTTGTCCAATGCATGTGCGCTTACCTATACTAAAAGGTAAAAAATGAGGTATATTTTTCTTAATTTTCAACTTCTTGCGGCGCCAGCTATTTACATTAATTGAACTTGGAGACTTAAGCAATGGATCCAACACTGAATTCTCAGATACTGATGAAGTTATAGCTAACACTTCCTTTTCATATTCAATTCCAGAGTCAGATCCTTCTGAATTACGTCGCTTAGATTCGATTATTATATCTGCATTATTTTGAGAGTATTGGCGCGGGGTTTGATTATTCCAAAATTCGTTTTCATCTGCCGTTTCCAGAAATCGTTGAGGTTGAAACAGTTCAGGATTTTCCCAGTATTTAGAACTTGTGTTCAATTTGTAGTTATTGATAAATACAACAGTGCCCTCCGTAACTCCGTATCCTGCTACAACAGTATCTTCAGTAGCTACATGTGGAACTATAGGAGACGAAGCGTACCGTAGGACTTCGAAAATTGTGGCCATTGTGTACGGCATATTTTCCATATCGTATAGACTAATTTTTCTCTGGCCATTGTTTGATATACCATCAACTTCGAACTGTATTTGCGTTCCAATGGAGGGATTTTTTGCAATATAAGCCAATGAAATCATGACTAGATTACCCACAGCCGAATGACCACCAATAAAATCTTCCAGCATGTAAATTATGGTCTCCCGTGAAACATTGTTGTCTTCAATCAAACTCTTTAAAAGAGCGTCTGTAAAATCCTTCTCGGGTTCCTCAATATCTAAATTTTGTTCGCGACCGTTAATAATACGTTCTAAAATAAACTTTCTTATATTGGAAGACCAATTGACAAGAGTTTTTGTGTGTTTTCTGTAAAAAGGTGACAGACATGGTAAAAAATCTAAAGCGTATCCTTGATTTATTTCCCAAAATATTTCGTCAAAATATTTGACGATCATTTGAAAATCTGTATCATCATAGTCAAAACGTGTTGAGCACATGTATTGTGTAAACATATTTGCACAAGTTTGTTGTATAATGGACTTTATTTGGAACTCTTCACCTGGCGATAGCTTTTCTTTAATTTTTTCCATTAATTCACTCACTTCTATGGAACCAACGTTTGACATTTTTGAAAAGTATGAAGATGAAACTCTAGGCGAACAGTGTCGACGTGCAAGATTACGTCGTTTTTGTTGAAGCAACGACCAATCACACAATGCTAAAGCTGTAAATAAGTTAAAAGATAATAATAGTGGAAAAAATCTAAATAATTTCAGGTCTTACAGTTATTGCGATCTCCTCCAAATAGTTTATGGTAACGTAGAAAATCTGGACGACCCCCAAAAAATTTACCGTTTTGATTTAGAACTTCTCTTATCAGCTCCAAGTTATTAACCACCAAACAGCGCGTCGAGCCAAGTGTTAAAGAATAAATATCACCAAGTTGTTTCGACAGTTCAGTAAATCCTTCAAATGGTACTCTAAAACGTGCCAACATTCCCAGATTTCCGATTACAGGCCAAGGTACCGGACCTGGCACTTGTTTGTACTCTTTAACAACAACTTTATTTTCTCCTCTACTTTCAATTATGCGCACTTTTCGTCCATAATTATATAACGTGCGAATATACAATCCCACAACAAGAGAAAATAAAATTGAAACTAAAGCAAGCGCTAACGGTACCATATTACAAAAAAATATTCTTGAAACTTCTTGAACCCCGGCTTTCTAACACGTATCTAAAACTTGTTTTAACCTTTTAATAATTCACTTGTTATTAGCTCAGGAAATAGTTTACGTGTGCTTTTTTGGAAAGTAAAAATTCTTAACTGAGTGTTATTGATTTTCAACATAAGCTTTTATACGTACTCGGTTAAGCGTCACTGGACATACATATGTATAAACTTTAGAGTCTATTTACCAGTAAAAGACGTTGATCACCAATATATCACGAAATAAAACAGAATTAATAATATGTGTTACTTTTCAATATCCAGTCAGTCATCTCTTCATAAATATATTCTACCTAATTTCTCACAAATATTTACAAACAAAATGGCAAAAATTATACGAAATTGAGATTTTAAAACAAAATAAATAATGATATGTGTGTCACAAAATACGTCGTTATTTTTACTGTGTGTTAACGTGACGTGTGTTCTGTCATGGCGACAACCATCAATCCAACTGTAATATGTTAATGACGCAAGACTACGCGCACAAGTATTGCTGCTATGAATTGGTGGACAGTGGGTTCGAGAAATAAATATGCAATTTAAAAACAAGTGGATCAATATTTGGAAGCAATATACACACATACATACATACATATAATTTACTAGTACTTCTGAATGTTTTGTAAGATAATTTAAAAACTCCTAACTTAACATAATAACAATTAGACAGGGCGACATAAAATTTGGGGAAAAATAAATTATTAGTCGATTATAGATATATCATATACTTGTAATTTTATATTTTAGCCATTCTGCGCCAATCTCACCGCCCTCGATATTTATCCATTATATTCTTATTATCCTGTTGGAACTATCCCCCAGCTCTGACGCGCGTGACGATAACTTTAAGCGTCACGGGTAAAATCATCTTTGATTGTAACATGTTTAAGTATTCATCACGCGTGAGAGAGTAAGCGTAATTGCGAAGCTAGGGACCGTGCGTTATCGTGATAATTTCAAAATTCTGCGTGCGTGATTCGATTATTCCATTGCATGATCGTAAGTCAAAAACCACTGACGTACATCATATGTATATGGATTGAACTGCTTTTCCTATTGCTTTTGCGTCAAAAGGAAGCACTTTTAATAAAACACAAGCTCTTTGATTTTTCAGAAAAAGGAATTTTGGAAACATCTGCCAACAGACATTTTAACTCTAGGAATTAATACTACGTGTAAGGAATTAATCGAATTTTGAATTTAAAAATTGCTTGACTAATCGGATAAGGGTTTTAATTTGTTTGAATTACTCAAATAATTCGAATAATTCAAATAATTTTATTAAATGGGATAAGACTCTCCATCTCTATTTGAATTGATACTTTTATTATATTAAAAAACAGAAAAAAAGATAAGAAAGGCGCCTGCCAGCTATGAAAACTTTTTAAGCCAATTTATTATTCCTGTTAATCGAGCTTAATTTAAATCAATAAGGATTTTCAGTTAAATTTTTTAAACATCGCCGTAGTTGTGTGATTTTAAGAGAAATTCTGGTAAAGATAAGAACTCAATGCATGTACAATATATAAGGACACTTAGATTTTAAAGACGGATCTAACGATATCCCAAATGTCAACATCCAGCCGATTATAAGATACGAGGTAATAAAGAAGCAGTCGGGTAAAACAGAAAACCCATAATATGACAGAGCATGGTTTACACATTTATGAATGCTGGTGAATTTTTTTTACAATAAACGCCAAAATGAATATGAAAAATTTTATGTTTACAGTGATTTACATAATTTGCCACACTCACACTCATATCTAATATATAAAATACTAGCTGACCCGGTCCGCGTTGCTGGCCCTAAGCAAACATTAGTGTTGTATTACCAGACGATTTAAATTGATCTTTAAACGAAATTTACGGCCTTTAAATAAAAATCCATGAAATACCTATCATTTCCACCGGGAGCGTTTAGAAAAAAATCCCTCCAGTTTCATCTTTCACAGCTTTCATAAGGGTTTCGTATGCCTACTTTTGTTGTCGATTCAACAGTGGAAATTTTGTTCGAACTGATTCCCTAAGGGCTTCGTAAAATCGATGCAACTGTTTTCCGATTTTAGATAAATAGAAAAAGTAGCGTGGTATATTTTTCTTTCGATGAAAACTTAAAATGGATTAATACAAACATTTGAAAGAAAAATTAGTCAAATCGATGGAGCCGTTTTCTGATTTTAGGTAATTCGAAAAAAGTGGGCGTAAAAGTGGGCGGGGCAACATTTTCTTTTCGCAAAACCTAAGTTAGACCATGGCGATCATTTTAAAGAAAAAATCGTCCAAATCGGTCAAGCCGTTCTCCAGTTATGCGCTTAATAGAAAAAGTGGGCGTAAAAGTAGGCGTGGTTAATTTTTCTTTCCATGAAAACTTAATGTTGATTAATACGAACATTTGAAAGAAAAATTAGTCAACCTGATGGAGCCGTTTTCTGATTTTAGGTAAATCGAAAAAAGTGGGCGTAAAAGTGGGCGGGGCAAATATTTCTTTCCGTGAAAACCTAAGTTAGACCATGGCGATCATTTTAAAGAAAAAATCGTCCAAATCGGTCAAGCCGTTCTCCAGTTATGCGCTTAATAGAAAAAGTGGGCGTAAATGTAGGCGTGGTAAATTTTTCTTTCGATGAAAACTTAAAGTTGATTAATACGAACATTTGAAAGAAAAATTAGTCAACTCGATGGAGCCGTTTTCTGATTTTAGGTAAATCGAAAAAAGTGGGCGGGGCAAAATTTTCTTTCCGTAAAAACCTAAGTTGGACCATGGCGATCATTTTAAAGAAAAAATCGTTCAAATCGGTCAAGACGTTCTCAAGTTATGGATTTTGCCACGCCCCTCCGCCCCCAGGCCATTAATTTAAATAATAACTATCCTATCATCTAAGTTGGACCAAAATACATATATATGCCAATTTTCATGAATATCAGTTGACTCGTTTTTGAGTTTATTCGAAACATACACAGTGACACGGATTTTTTATATATTAAGATGTTTTAAAGAATGTGTAATGAAAATACATGCAAAAGGTAACAACATGTAATTTAGTTTTCAGGTATTAATTCTGCTAGAAATCTAAAAAAAAACATGTGTTTACATTAAAAAAGTAGAATTTTCTAAAAAATTATTATATCAATTAATTGACCTAACTTGTTCGAGTTATTCCTTATTCGAAATTGGCTATTTTAATTAATCGATCAAATAATAGCTGAATAATTCCTCGATTAATCGAACAACTTTCGAGTGAATACTCTAGAATATATGTATGCAAATATATTCAATTAAGTACAAAAACACAAAATGTCATGGAAATGCCATCTAAACTTCCTTACAAAGATAATGAATTATTCGGCAAATTAATAAAAT
This sequence comes from Pollenia amentaria, assembly GCA_943735925.1. Lineage (NCBI taxonomy): Eukaryota > Metazoa > Arthropoda > Insecta > Diptera > Polleniidae > Pollenia > Pollenia amentaria. The sequence goes on along the minus strand of OX031006.1, from coordinate 111,331,077 downwards.
TTAATAAAATATGTGTATATTAAAGTTATATAAAAAAGGTTGGTACAAAAACTAAAAATATTTCCATGATGCAGTAATAAGGTAGGCGCAGTCAGTCGGCTGGGCTGATTGTATTCTTGGATGTATGTCGTTTTTTATTACAACAAGTTATAGTGCTATATTCGGCTGTGTCGAATCTTTGATACCCTCCCCCGACAGAAGAAATTTTACCGCAATATCTTTATCTGTTATGGTTTCAGGCGAATTTAATTCTTTTCCCAAGTGGGCTTTATTTGGTTTTAGGCGCAATAAACTGTTTACCAGGAGTAGGGTTTATATGGGGCCTAGGGTAAATTATAGACCGATCTTCACGAAATTTTACAGTGTGATTTCTAATCTTATAAAACTGTGATTTACCAAATTTTATTATGATAGAATTATTAATTACGGTTTTAGGCGAACCAAACTGTTTTCCGGAAGTAGGGTTTATATTCGGCCTAGAGTAAATTATAGACCGATCTTCACGAAATATTACAGTGTGATTTGTAGTCATATTAAACTGTGACGTACCAAATGTTATTATGATAGCATTATGTATAACGGTTTTAGTCGCAGTTAACTGTTTTCCGGGAGTAGGGTTTATATGGGACCTAGTATTAATTATGGACCGATCTTCAAAAAATTTTACAGTGTGATTTCTGGTCCTATGAAACTGTGACGTACCAAATTTTAGTATGAAAGCGTTATTTATTACGGTTTTAGGCGTACTTAAATGTTTTCCGGGAGTAGGGCTCATAGGTCAATTATAGCCGATCTTCACCAATATTAACAGTATAATTTGCAGTCGAATAAAACGAATTCGTGCAAAATTTTATATTATTTCACCATTTTTATTTATTATTCCACCATGTTTATGTTAGTTTTTGTATCAAAATTATCAATTTTTTTAGGGTGGTTGTTCCACATTTTGGTTCATAATTCTAGTTCTACTAAACCGATGTTGCTGGATATCAATTCCAAACTGCTTAGGATATCTACAAGCAATTCGAGAACAAGTTTGTTCTTTTCTTTTGCGTTTTTTCAACAGACGGACAGACAGACGGACATGCCTAAATCGACTTAGAACTACTCAAGGAGCCAGAATATATATACTTTATGGGGTCTCAGATGTATAATAAAAACGTTTCACACGGAATGACAAATTTAGTATACTCTCATTCGCCACTAGTGGTGGTGGAGGATATAAAAAGTTATTTTTGGGGTTTCAGAATTTTGGTCATAACTCGGCCATTTTTAACCGATTTGACAGATTTATATTCCGACGTCTTTAGGAAGGAATTTACCATTTAGCTTGGTAATCAAATTTGTACTCGGGAAGATCAATGATTCCCGAAAAAGGGTATTTTTCAAAAAAAAGTTATATTTTGGCCATTACTTTTTTGTATCTGATCCGATTTTTCCGATCTTTTGATATATTAGACGTATTCATAGGTCATATAACAGCTCTAAAAATTTAGCCCATTTTTGGAGTATTTTGCTAATAACTTAACCATTTTTAACCGATTTGGCAGATTTATATACCGACGCATACAGGGGCCAAAGGCAGTGATTTCACGGATTAATAAAAAAAAAGTTCAAGTACCGTGAAAACTTCAAGTAGTTGGTTAAAGTGCATAAAATTCTGCATCAGTAGGCAAAAAAAAATAAATGTCAAATGTGTTACGGTGCTTTTGTACTGACGCGTTGAAATTTAACATTGTAGCAAAATATTTTAAAAAAAATTTGAATAAAAGCTAAATTTTTTTTCGTAAATAAATCCGATTTACCGAAAGTGAATTCAAAAAGTAATAAATATAACCATGCAACCATCAAGCTCAGGTATTTATTCAAATGTGTAGCTTAAATTTGTATAACAAATTATTTGTGGAAGTGCTTTTATTTTTTAAGTTTATATGGGAAATCCGAAAAAAGATTAGTTTTCTCAATTTAAGTGGACATAAAGTTATTAATTGGGCTTAATTAAGTAGCGATTTTAACTTTATTTAAAAGGTTGAATAAATCAGCGTTGTAGAAGCTAAGCCTAATATAAGCTAGTGTGACCATAGCTTAAGTCGGACGGTATACTTAAAGGTAGGTCTAGGACCAATACATTAATGTTTACAAACATATGCACAAACGCATTTAACCTTCTGCATTAGTGTGGTTTGGGTATACAAATTTAAATTAATTATACACCTACATTCTCATATTCCTCACGCCAATTGCGGTACAGGGCATCGCAAACAACGGGCACGGTCTTACAAAAAAACGCTGGTGATATAATTGATGAGTAATTCATACTTTTATGTGATTCACCTGTTGCTAGGAATCGAAGGTTTATCGCCAATCTTTCTTCCACAGAAATTGACTCCTTGAAAGAGCTTTTATATAACGCCGGCTTTATTACCTCGGCCAGTTTTTTGAACTGAGCTTCGTCCATTCATAAAAAATTACGATACGAACTAGTGTCTTTGAAGAGAAGTTCTTTATTTAGAAATGCAAAGGAACCATTTTGCTTGCGATTTTTTCGCCATGATTGGATCCATAAACATTTAGGTTTATCCTTCTTTTTATTAAAAAAAATTGTGCATAATTTTCACAAGACCTTAAAATAATAAATACATATGTACATAAATAATTAAATTGCATAGTTTTTAAATACTTACTCAAAGCAACTTCATCATCATCATATACATTTTCTATACGCTGAAAATAATTTTGATTTTCTTGATTTGGAACACAATTATTGTAATCAACACCAGACATTTTAAGATATTTTAAAAATAATTTGTCAAAATTCTATTATTAAATAATATGTACATTAGGGTTATAAAAAAAAAAATACCTATCACGACGGGGTGGCCACTGATGTATATATCAAGAAAACAGTTTTTTGAGATCAATTGGGATAAAAAACCTCCCCCCAATCCGTTTTTTTCTAAAAGCTTCCAAAAAATAATAATATTTGAATTTTTATTTTTTAAATACCATTCATACACTCATGTACTATATATTAACTTCAGATACTAAAAATTATCTTTGCTGAAGGAAATAAACTTTAAGTTCAAAGTGCGTGTTGATCTGCAATATTGTATTTTTAATAAGCAAAAAAAATCCAAATACTAAACTTCAAAGTGATTTGGGGGGGAACTTTTTTAACGCCCGCGAAAAAGTGACCCCACTTTTCATCATAGGTTTTCATGGTCTATATGGCATGGATAGGTATTTTTTGATAATTTAAAAAATTGTTCAAAAGTTATACCCCTAATGTACATGTATTAATCCTATCGACGATTGGATTTAGCACACGCAAATATTGTTATTCGAAATACAGGTATTTTTCGCTTTGACAATAAAGCAGATTATTACAAGGCCTACTTATTTTGCGAAGAACTAATGATACATTTTAAAAAATAAGCACAAATTTATGCGCTACACAATAAGACATAGAGAGATGCAGTGATGTAAGTGAACGAATTCTTAATAAACTATAAAAATATATAAAACTAGCATTTAACCCGCTACTTCGTTAGCGCCCCTTTTTCTTATGTGGACATATTTTTACGCCAAAGTTTATGTTTCTAGGTTTAAACCCGCTACTTTGTAATGGGACGATTTGTACCTCTAAATGTTCGTATTTCGAAAATTTTTATTTGTATTTTTTAGATACGTTACGAATGTGATATTTTTTTATTTCAATGTTTATTGGTTTAATAGATAGATGTAGTGGCAAAAAAGTTTAAAGATACAGGTTTACTTCCCAAAAGGTTCTAATTTCAAAAAAGTACCAGACACCTAACCGCTTATTATTTTAATGAACATCAGGTTAGGGAATTTCCCGTTTTAACCTCTTTTACCCTCTAACCATAACAATTTCCAAAACTCCCATCATAGGTAATCGATTTCGCGACAGGCCAACCTCCCGGGCAAATTTCAGCATTTTAGTTCAGGCGTTTAGGTCGTGCGATGATGAATCATGCAGTAACATTACAATTTTATATTATATAGGTAGATGAAGAAAAATGTTTTGAAAAAAATAACACAATTAGGTACGATTTTCACCCCTTTAACGTTCGAATTTCGAAACGCATCAAATTTGTATTTTTTAGATAAGTTACGAATGTGATATATTTTTTATTTTAATGTTTATTGGTTTAAAATATAGATGGTATAGCAAAAAAGTTTTAAAATTCATGTGTTACCCGTTTACTCCTTATTTCAAAAAAGTGCTAAACACCTGTCCGCTTATTTTTAATGAACAATAATAGGTTTACATTTTTTTGTATCCCTTTTAGTTTAGCAGATATGAGGTTAGCGAATTTCCGTTTTCACCGCCTTTTTTTTATTGAACCACAATAAGTATTAAATTTTTTTGTATCTCCTTTAGCTTAGCAGATATGAGGTCAGCGTGATCGATTTGGCGAGAGGCCTACCTCAGGTCCAAATGTCAACTTTTTAGCTTCAGGCGTTTAGGCTGTGCAATGAAAATAAATAGATGAAGAAAAAATATCTCGGGAAAAGTAACAAAATTACGTACGATTTTTACCCCTTAAACGTTCGAATTCAGAAAAAGAACAACATTTTCACTTGGCATATTTTAGATAAGTTAAGAATTTTATATAATTTTTATTTCTATGTGCATTGATTTAAACGGTAGATGGGGGACAAAAAAGAACCAAAATTCAGGTTTTACACTTTTACTCCCTAAAAGAGCCGAATTTCGAAATAGTACCAGACACCTGTTCTCTTTTTTATTTAATGACTAACAATAAAAGCACAAAATAAAGTACAAAAAAGTACCAAAAATTGCCTCTTACAGATGCTCATTCAACGCTTTGCTTGTTTAATTTTATGTTTGTAGCTGCAATACTAACAAAAATTTAATAAGTAACTGTTGGCAAATAATACAGTACGAAAAAGTAACAAAAAACCACTCTTACAGATTCTCATTCACTTGGGAACTTGCATGTTTAATTTTATGTTTATAGGTCCAATTTTAACGGAAATTGAAAAAGTAACAGGTAAATAACAAAAAGTACCAAAACGCCCCTCTTACAGATTCTCATTCACTCAGGACATTGCATTTTTAATTTTATGTTTGTAGATCCAATATTAACGAAAATGAAAAAGGTACCAGTTAAAAAACGAAAAAGTATCAAGAAGATCCCTCTTATAGGTTCTTGTCCACTCAGGACATTTAATGAATTTTATGATTTTAGGTCCAATACTAACGGAACTTCAAATAGTACCAGTTAAAGACCAAAAGGTACCAAGAAGCCCCTCTAACGAATTCTCATTCACTCAGGACCTTGCATGTTTGATTTTATGTCAATAGGTCTAATTTTAACGAAAATTAAAAAAGTACCAGTTAAAGAATGAAAAAGTACCAAAAAGATCCCTCTAACAAATTCTTATTCACTCAGGACTTTGCATGTTTAGTTTTATATTTCTAGGTCTAATACTAACGGAAATTAAAAAAGTACCAGTTAAAGATCAAAAAATACCAAAAAGTACCCTCAGAGGTTCTTATCCATTTAGGACATTGCATGTTGAAGTTTATGTTTCTAGGTCCAATATTAACGATAATTAAAAAAATTTTCAGATTTGGAACCAAAACCTAAAGTAAGAAATTAAATTTCCCGTATTTCCCCTTTTTGGTACTTTTTTCTCCCCATTGAAGCATAAAAAATTTCAATATTGTAGTAGGAGCCCATAATTTAATACGAATATGTCAATGAATAAAAAAAAATGTTTTGTAAAAAAGTACCAAAAATAGTAACGGTTTTTACCCCCTAAACGTCCGAATTTCGAAAAAGTACCAAATTTGTATTTGGATTTTTTAGATAAGTTTCAAATGTAATAAGGGTTATATTTCTATGTTTATTAGTTTAAAAGATAGATGGGGTGACAAAAAAGTACCAAAATACAGATTTTACCCGTTTACTCCGTATATCCCCTTTTTGGTACTTTTTTTCTCCCCACTGAAGCATGAAAAATTTCAATATTGTAGTGGGAGCCCATAATTTAATACGTTTATGTCAATAAATAAAAAAAAATTTTTATAAAAAAAAGTACCAAAAATAGTTACGCTTTTTCCCCTTAAACGTCCGAATTTCGAAAAAGTACTAAATTCGTATTTGGATTTTTTAGATAAGTTTCAAATGTGATATAACCCTTATTTCTATGTTTATGGGTTTAAAAGATAGATGGGGTGACAAAAAAGTACCAAAATACAGGTTTTACCCGTTTACTCCGTTAAAGGGCTGAATTTCTAAAAAGTACCAGACACCTGTCCGCTTATTTTTCTAAAGAACAACGATAAGTATTACATTTTTTTGTATCTCTTTTAGTTTTAGAGATATAAGGTTACCGAATTTACCCGTTTTTGCCCTTTTTTACCCCCTAAACATTCGAATTTCCAAAAATCCCGTCTTAGTGGATCGATTTGGGGAGAGACCAACCCCTGGTCCAAATTTCAAGTTTTTAGCTTCAGGCGTTTAGGCTGTGCGATGATGAATCAGTCAGTCAGTCAGTCAGTCAGCCTAACGTTACAATTTTATATATATAGATTAAAAGAGCCACGAAATTCCCTTACTAGGAAGCAGATTTGTTTGTAGTGCGCAAAGCTGATCGTTACATTCGCCCATTTTTATATGCGCTGAAAAAAGCGCTTCCTTCGTCAAAAATGTATTGTTTCAACGTAGGAACTTGCCATATAAAATTCATATCTTCCATAAGGGAAATTTGTACGTTTCTCCCTTACAAACCTGCTTCGTTGGAAGCTCCAATTTTAATTAGGGAATTATAATTGCGTGGTTTTCTGAAAAGTCGTACATTCTATGATGAGATAGAGGGTTTTGCATTAAAAAATATTAGGTAGGTATGTAAAATAGAAAAGAAACTTTATTTCCTAAATAGTACATCAGACAAGGAACATTTTACCGAATATTTTACCATCAAAAAATAATTTTCGTAAAAATTAAGGATAGAGGATTTTGAATATAATCTCTCGATATGTAATTTACTTTTCTGATTATTGTGATTCTCTTAATTATCTTTGTGTTTAAAAAGTTTAAATTAATTAAAACTTTTTGACCTAACCCTTCGTCTTACACGTGAGTCTGGCCAGACCTTTTTCATTTTGAAATGTTATTTTATATATTTAACACTCAGGTAGAGACTGGAAATTTCAGGTACCCTTCTAGAATTTAGTTAGCTGTAAGCATTTAAAAAAGATATCCTGAAAAGGGTATAGAAAAAAACTTATTCGAATATTTTACTGCACACATCACATTCGTAACACATATGGTCTGGCCAGACCCATATATAGTTTGTATTGAAGATGATGTATTTTTAACATTTGTTGCTGTTTTTAATTATTTTTTGTGCAATAATCTATTATTATTTATTTAAATCTATTAAACACACAAACGACTCGCTCCATCTAGTTATCAATTTGTAAAACAAACCAATAAACACACTAATTAGTAATTCAAGTAACTCGTATTCAGATGTCGATTTTTACATGCGAATAGTGAATGCTAATGGTTTATAACATAAGAAAGCTGTTGAAGAAGGGTTTAAAATTCAACCGTTCATCCGATACTAAAAATAATTATGTCGTAAAATCGAATGAACCGTGCGATTCTCCGAATGATGAAGAATAACTACGTGCACAAAAAAAATTAACCAAACTCTGCCGATGTTTATTTCTATGGCAAAGATGGAACAAAATCGAATAAGCAGGACTCAGATGTTGGTATATGCTGCGTCAAAATAATATGCGTTTTAAAGTTGGGCCAATGGTAGAATACTCTATTCCAATTGAGGCGTTTAAGAGATTTTGCATACCAAATATTGCATTTATAATCATCATTAAAACAAATTGGTATGGAAAAAATGAAACCGAAACCGCTGATGTTGATACAAAGCCGAAAGTTAAGGAAGACTTGACCTCGAGTAAATAAAATGCATTAATCGCAATTATGCTGCCAGTTGGTATTTCCCACAATAGTACTCTAAGATTTTGTTGCGTTCAGACAACTTACAGAGGAGCGATGTCTTATCACCGCTTCATCCCACTGATACTTTGACGATGGAAGAACATACGAACGTCGACTTGCTGATGATAAAGCAGCACTAAATTGTAATATGGAATTTTTGAATGAAAATCATTCAAAGTGAAAATGTTATCTTTCAGCTCTCAAAGTCGTACTGTAATAGTGGCCGCACAATTGTTTCAGTTATTTTTTCATATTAGAAGGCTTGGTAAGACGCTACTAAACTTTCTATTCCTATTATTATCAGTGTTTGGATTCCATGGAGATTTTTTTTCAATGTGCAGCAACATATGTGCCAAAAAAATAATAACTGTGTCATTTTACTTTTACTCTGTCCATTACTTAAAATACTGTGAAGACGAGGCGATAAAACCTCAAGCAATCTCGTTTGAAAACGCAAATAAAAGCGAAGGCAACTACAGTTTACAACGAAACTATCTACAGAAAGATGAACTTTTGCTTTATTTTGGACATTATGGCATTGGCTGCCCAGAAATATTCTAAAATGGATTTTACATGTTTCAGTTGCTAAAGAAATCCATTAAGCTAATACTTTTATTTTTTTGAACCTATTTTATATTTAGTACAAATAGTACTGCCTGTTTTATATACACATATACTTTTTAAGAAATAAAACGACCTTAGATTTTTTTTTTAGAAATATTTTGATAGCTCAAAATATGTATGTTAATTTGTATATAATAAATAAAAATAATATGCATATGTACGCATATTAATTCGTATTTAATTTTTAAATTATAATGTGTATAATATAATATTTAATTAAAAACAAAAAAAAATTTTTTTTTTTTCGAATTAAGTACCTATAATGAAAATTTTGTTGGGTCTGGCTAGACTCATGTGTTACGAATGTGCCAATCCAACCATGCGTAAGACCAAGGGTTAAGGTTCCTCAAAAAGTTCATTTCCTCATTTGCTGGAATTCAGCTTTAATTTATGACCTATTTTCAAGTAAAATTCCAGTTCATACAGAAATGTTTGAAACTCCCATCGTAAAACTACACAAGGTAGACTCGTTGCCCAAGTACAACAAAGAAAAAACAACAGGCAATTCAGTTTTGTATTTTCTACCGAGACTTCAAAAAAAGAGCAACACCTTGCCTTCAGAAACACAAAATAAAAATACAACTTTAAAAAAAAACAAGTTAGAGTGCTGTTTTCGGCTGTACTGAATCTTTAATACCTTCCACCGACAGGAGTGGGCTCTATATGATAAATACATATATATTATTAACTAACGTTCACAAAAACGAACGTCAGCATTGAAATTGGTTGCGGTTAGACCTTTAATAAATTATTGTCCGACAATAAGAAAGTTTTATGCATGTCTTTTGAGAACTTTGAAGTGGCTTGAGTAAAATATCATGATTCGTAAAAGTTTTAGCCGAACTAAAATGATTTTTAGGAGAGTAATTTGTATTGGACCTATGGTAAATTATGGTCCAATCATCCCAAAATTCTGAAGACTGATTTCTGGTATTACAAATAATAAATTCGAATAAATTTCAATAGAGCATTGTAATTAGTTTAACCTTTAACTGTGGAGGTGGTGGTAAATTTCACCCTCTCCTTACATTTTTTTCAAAATACTCTTTTCCATTGCGCTTTATAAATTTAATTTTCTTCGTATCTTCTCAAATCGTGATCGTCGTTATTCACATGCGTTTTGGCTGAGCTCGACTTAGCACGAGCGGAGGTACGGTCATGCTGGTGTAAAAATTACCACTCGTCATCATTTACGTAATTTTTTCTTTAAAAATATTTTACCACCACGTCAGCGTTAGCGTCAAAATTAACATAATATTTTCATGGAATTATTTTTACCACTCGTTCGTTTTCTTGTTAGTAAAAGATATTTTATATGATACAAGCTAATTAAAAAAAATAAGTACATTTTATTAAATACAGGTCTCTTGCATTGTTTAGGAAGCTGTTTGTACCGTTCATTAGATACAAAAAAATGTTTTTTGTGCCACGCTCAATTCTCTAATCCCACCCACATTTTGTCGGATGTTGTCTATTGCTAACCAAGATGAATGTACTTCATTGCGAAACTTTGACTCTTATTCAGATATATAGAAATCTATAAGGTCTTTGTATGAGAGCTTCCACGCCCACTTCTACCGCCCAGATTTTGCCAGATGTTGTTTATTGGTAACCAAGATGTTTCGATCAAAGTTGGAAGCTTTAGCTCTTGCCGATTTGTCTGCAATGTAGTAAGCCAATGTGTATGGTATTCAAATTTTGATGAGCAAAAAACCTCCAAAAGGTTGACCTGTAGTTTCTACACCTAATTTTGTTTTCATGATCTCTTTTATATCTTTAAGTGTATACATTTGGCTGTGAAAAAAATGCCCTTTAAGTTTTTGTGTTTTTTAAATTCATATTTTTTTGATAAGTTTTTGATATATCGTTTTTTTTTATATTAAAAAAAAAGTTTGTGAAGTAAAGTACCTTTTTCGTTTAAAAAAATAAAAATAATTTTTGGTTTCTTTATTTTTTGTAATTAAAAATGTGGTACCTTATTTTTCAAGAACAAGTAATTATAAAAAAATATTTTTATCTAAATTTTTTTTAGTAAAATTTAGAGGGGTAAAATTTACCACCGCGTCATTAAGTATGTCCCAAAATTTCACCTCGACAGTTAAAGGTTAAGCGTTAACAGTGAATTTCACAAAATTGCATGATATTTTTTCTGGCCATATGAATCTAAGTTGGAAGAAATTTTACCGCAATATCTATATCTGTTATGGTTTTAGGCGAATTTAATTATTTCCCCAAAGTGGGCTTTATTTGGATTTAGGCGCAATAAACTGTTTTCCAGGAGTAGGGTTTATATATGGCCTACGGTAAGTTATGGACCGATTTCCACGAAATTTGGCAGTGTTCCCATAAAACTGTTACTTACTGAATTTCATTATGATACCATTATTTATTACGGTTTTAGGCGTACTAAACTGTTTGATGGTAGTAGGGCTTATATGGGGTCTAGGGTTAATTATGGGCCGATCTTCACGAAATTTAGCAGTGTGATTTCAATTTCTACAAAACCGTACTGTATCAAATTGAATTATGATAGCGTCATTTATTATGGTTTTAGGCGTAATAAACATTTTCCCGGGAGTAAGGGCCTAGTGTAAATTATGGACCGATCTTCAAAAAATTGTACAGTGTGATTTCAGGACCTATAAAACTGTGACGTACCGAATTTTAGTATGATAGCGTTATTTATTACGGTTTCAGGCGTACTAAACTGTTTTCCGCGAATAGGGTTTATATGGGGCATAGGGTCAATTATAGACCGAGCTACACGACATTAAGCAGTATGATTTGCAGTCGTATAAAGCGAATTCGTGCAAAATTTTATATCATTCCGTGCATTATTCCACCATTTTTATGTAAGTTTTTGTATCAAAATTATCAATTTTATTAGTGTGATGTTTCCGCATTTTTATTCATAATTCTATGTTGCTCGATTTCAATCCTAAATTTTTCTTTTCTTTTGCGTTTTTTCAGCGTGTTTTCAACAGACGGACATGGCTAAATCGACTTAGAATTACTCAGGGATCCAGAATATATATACTTTATGGGGTCTCAGATGTATAATAAAAAGTTTCACACGGAATGACAAACTAAGTATTCCCTCATTCACCACTAGTGGTGGTGGAGGGTATAAAAATGTCGAACTTTTTTGTTTGCATTTTTTCCAATGTGAATTGACTGAAATATGAAGTTTGATATTTAATGTTATTGCCATAATTTCTCTAAATATAAAATATAAGCACATAAACAAAAACGAATTTTACAATTGCTGATCAAAATAATTGTCGAATTGAAACAAATGTTGACAAAGAATTGATGATGATATCGGAAAAATTGTTTATCATCCAAAACATACCATCGTTGACCATCCATTTTGCATTACACAAAACAGTACTGTATAATAGGTCAACGTACGAATGGGATGGTAAACAATATTAGGTGCGTTCGAGTACTTTTACAGTTAAATGCAGTAAATGAGTAATTACTGAGTAAACTGAAAAATTACTATTCACAAAAGCTGTTGCCCAAAAAACTACGCAAACGGAAATTTGTAAAAATACGTAAAATCTGGGAAACAACTGATGGCAAATAAATGTAGTGCTGCAAAATGTTTAAGCTTATGACTACGTAGCTCGTTTTCTTATTGGTAATCGGTTAAAATCTTTGGATAACACGAACAGTTTAGGAAATTACAAACAAATTAATTATTGTTATCTTTGATTTTTGTTTTTTTTTTATTTGATCTGATCTTGTACAAAATTAGTGCAAAAATATCTGCAGTAAAAGAAATTTGTAAATAGTCAGTCAAGAACCGTCACTTTACACTTTCAATTTGTGCTCTCATTTACTGTATTTTGTGTATGCGAACGCAATTTAGTACAGTGCAGTAAAGTTGAGTAAAAAATAGTAAAAATTTTGTGTTCTCGAACGCACCTATTAATAAAATAACCTAATGTAATATATTCCCAATTTATTTCCATTTCTCATTATAATGATAAACTTCCACAACTTTTTTTTTAAATTTAAGGGAAAAGTAACTTTTACCAGAAAGAGCGCTATGTCTGGCTGTGCCGAACGGAAAGTTTGAATATTTTAGAAGTGTGTTTTATATTCCTTTATTATAAAACAATCTTTATATATCAGTTTATTCCAAAAAGTCCTAATTTGTCCTTATTTAAATAAAATATCAAATCAGTCTCAGAAATATTAATAGGCGTATTAAAGTTATTTTCAGGAGGGGATTTTATATAAGGCCTATCGTAAATTATAGATCGTTTATCACAAAATTCGGTAGAGTGATTTGTAGTATTAAAAAAATTTTTAGCTACATCAAGTTTCAATACAGAAATACAATTTTTTTAAGGATTTTATACGTTTTAAAGTGCTTTTTAGAAGGCCGCCTTATATGACACATATGGTAAATTGTGAACAGATTATTACAAAATAAATTGGTGTTATTTCAAACCATATAAAGCAAAATTGGACAAAATTTTACCACAACATATATATTTGTTACGGTTAAAGAAAAACTAAAGTGTTTGCTGAGAGTGGGCTTTATATGAGCGCTATGGTAATTTATGGACTGCTTTTAACGAAATTTGGCAGACTGATTTCTAATATTTTGAAACTATAGCAGGCCGAATTTATCAATATATCATTTTTGTTACGATTTTAGGCATACTAAAGTGTTTTTCGATAGTGGGCTTTATATGGACCGCTCTTTACGAATTTTGGCAGTATAATTTGTAATATTATAAAAATTTGACAGACCAAAATTAACTACAATACACCAAAGCCTTTGCTTGGTTTTTAAGAGACCTTGTGTTGTTTTTAAAATGTGGTTTAATCGAAAATCGTAGCTCAGACATAGCAGCATCTGCTATTAACGCCTAACATGTTACAAGCAAATCTATACTCAAAAGAAATCAGCAAACCATACACAATTTTGTGAACAAATCGGTAAGACCTCTTTATAAAATGGATCTTCAGATCTTCAGTTCAACTTAATTTTAAAAAAAAAATTTTTTTCTTATGTTAATATGAATGATTTTTTTTATTAGTTTTTATTTCTTTTCTTTATATTTTTATACTGTTCGCATCAGAATTTTTCCTCTATCGGTGGGTGAATTCCCATAAGTCCTATCTAATTTAGTTTTCGAGATAGAAAAGTTGAAAACAACACCAAGTCCAACTTGCTTAGTGGTAAAGGGCATCAAGTGTACTTAGTGTTGCTTACCACTGAATTTGTAGACAATAAAGAGAGTGTGATTAGAGGCAAAGACCATCGAGAGTCCTTTTTTGTAAATTGTGAAGTGAATTCTTTTGTTTTTAATATAGATAAATTAAAAAACTGCCATTTTGGTTTCATTTTATTTATTAAGTTGAATATTTCGACCAACTTTGTTTGTAATTTTCAGGAAAATTAAACATATTTTTATTTAAACATGTCGATGACCCTTTAGTTGTTATACTTTTAAATTTTCGTTTTTAGTGTAAAAGTTTAATAACTTGTATAAAATATGTTGAACAGAAAAGTAAGGTTAAAATAAAAATTGTTGTAAGCCTTGAATTATTTTTGGGAAATAGCAGACCTTGGAGCTATTTGCCTCAAGAGATTGAAGAGTACCAATACCATCATAATACAGAGATAGAAGCATCTGTGATTTTCAACATGTTTTTGCTGTATAGGTAAAATTTTCCAAATGTGACCTTCCACCTGCAAAGTTAAAAAAATATTTATATTTAAATAAATAAAGTGAAATCTTCTTGTTCAATGTACTCGTCATTCTTTTTTCTTTTCCATAATCAATATATTATTGTCCAAGACCGAAATATAAAATTGCAAGTCTTTATTTTCTCTCTAAATGTCCCACAAATCCTTTTTGGGTTAACCCCACACTGATGGGATGTAGTTCTGGAACAATATCATGCATTTTTCCCGAGTTCCTATTCCTTTTTTTCGATTTAAAAATGTGCTTTCACCACAGGAGGAACGGCAGATTTCCAATTATATGTATATATGAACATCGCTAGCAAAATATTTTTCAATGTTCGACTTAAATTTAAAAAAACAAATATGTCCTAATTCGACTATATTTCATCAACGATATCTTGTCGCACTTCAAACAGAAAGGTTTACATAGCGAATCAGCGAGTTTTGCTACAGACAATGTAAAGAGATAGATTTGAAAATGTCTGGTGAGTGGAACGAACCAATTTTGTTACCAACTGCAATTTTAGGTCACATAAAAATATAGAAAAGTACATGCTTCGATATAATCTATATATGTAATCTTATAAAGTGCTAAAAGATCTGTAAAAATCTATTTTTATATCGATTTTTTGTTTTTTGTAACGAACGAGTTTTGCAACTCACCTTCTCATCTGGATTACGAAAAGAGCAAAAGTTTCCAAATAAGGCACACGCATCTTGGTTAAGGTGCCCATAGACGACATGTTTTTTACATCTGACTTGTCAACTTTTCAAGTCATATGTAATCCTGAATGTCTATCAAAATTGCTGTTTTACAGAAGGTTAATATCATTTGGTCAGAAACGTTCATGTAATTTGCTTCTGACATTGTCTATGTTTTTTCTCTGCAGCTATGGAATAAACCAAAGTAGTTCTTGGTTTCAAAATAGCGTGCTGCCGGCAAAAGGGACATGTATGTATTTTACAGTGGGAAATTTGACAAGTCAGATGTAAAAAACATGTCGTGTACATGCAACTTTATCAATACACACACAACCTCTTTAAAAATAAAAAAAAAAAACAGATTTCTTTATACGGTAATTCTGACTGTTTTAGAAATTTAGTGGAAAAAGATTAAAAAACATCAACTTTCCAACCTTCCGTTCCAGAGAAAATTGGGTTCATCCAAAATGGTCAGTAAAAATCGTTGCTGATTTATGCCAGCCAAACCAGGAAGTGTCAGGGCATAAACTCAACGGAATATGGTAGAATACCACCTTAAGATTAAATGACGTCCAGGGTGGGAAGATTTCCCAAGCCGTTCCAGAGAAAAGTGGTTTCATCCAAAATGGTCAGTAAAAATCGTTGCTGATTTATGCCAGCCAAACTAGGAAGTGTCTGAGCATAAGCTCAACGGAATATGGTAGAATACCACCTAAAGATTAAATTACATCAATTTTGGAAAAATTTCCCGAGCCGTTCCAGAGAAAAGTGGGTTCATCCAAAATGGTCAGTAAAAATCGTTGCTGATTTATGCCAGCCAAACTAGGAAGTGTCTGAGCATAAGCTCAACGGAATATGGTAGAATACCACCTAAAGATTAAATTACATCAATTTTGGAAAAATTTCCCGAGCCGTTCCAGAGAAAAGTGGGTTCATCCAAAATGGTGAGTAAAAATGGTCAGTAAAAAAGCGCTAAATTTGTAGTACTTTTTATCGCTGATACATTTTTTGGCGTCGTTGTAATTAATGGCGCCTATTAGTTTTCAGCAAATCTGTAAAAGAGCGCAAAGTATTTGCTGGTTTTAAAGTGTCCATACTATTTTTTTTAATTGCTTGTGTTTTTTCGTAAGTTGCTGACTACAAATATAATGTTTTTTTTTTCATAAATATATATAAATTATTTTTATAAAACATATATTAATAAATAATTTGGGTGTAAAAAATATTTGCGTGCATTGTATTGCATGTTGTTTACCCCTGACCACACGGGTAATTTTAGATTTCTTAACAAATATTATAACGCCGGAAGATTAACTGTTGTAGGTTGGAAATGTTTAATATATCTGGAAATGGAGAGCACGTGCATATCTTAGAACATAATTGAAATATATGTCAGAGATATTTTTTGTGTTATTATATTCCCAACAAAAGTTTTAACGTGATGTTAACGAAATATTTAGTTAATTTTTCGAACATAGAACATGCCGATGCAACATAAGTTGAAACATGTATTAATCTTTACCATTCACAATGAAACTAAAATTGGTCTTTTTGTAGTTTACATGAATTTGCCTTTAATTTAAGCAACAATTATGCTCTCCTGTATGAGTGGAGAAAAATACCATACATTTCCTGAAATTTTGAAATTAATATGTTTTAAAACATAGTTTTGGAACAGTTTTGAATAAAAGAAATAAAAATGAATAACTATAATGACGAGGTTGCATATCTAAATTCGTCGAAACTGGACGGATTTTGTTTTCCTTACTTCATGCAAATGCCGATGCCGAGAGATTTTTTTAACAATAACCGATGCTCGTGCCAAAAAGCGAAATAAATTGAGCCACACAACTTTAAGTTCAATTTAAGTTCAAGACAAGAAATAAAATTTCGTAGATAGGTTTATAATCTAACTATATTAAATTGTAACGTTACTGACTGACTGATTCATCATCGCACAGCCTAAACGCCTGAAGCTAAAAACTTGAAATTTGGGCCAAGGGTTGGTCTCTCCCCAAATCGATCCACTAAGAAGGGGTTCTTGGAAATTCGACTGTTTGGGGTAAATTCGGTAACCTTATATCTCCAAAACTAAAAGAGATACAACAAAAAAGTATCGTTGTTCTTAAGAAAAATAAGCGGACAGGTGTCTGGTACTTTTTTGAAATTTGGCCATTTTAAAGAGTAAACGGGTAAAAAATGTATTTTAGTACTTTTTTGTCACCCCATCTATCTTTTAAACCAATAAACATAGAAATAAAGGCTATATCTCATTCAATACTTATCTAAAAAATACAAATACGAATTTGGTATTTTTTCGAAATTTTTGGTACTTCTTTTACAAAATATTTTTCTCCATTCATTGACATATACGTACTAAATTATGGGCTCCCACTACAATATTGAAGTTTTTGATACATCAATGGGGAGAAAAAAGTACCAAAAAGAGAAAATACGGGAAATTTATTTTCTTTCTTTAGCTTTTTGGTTCTACAACTGGTACTTTTTTAATTATCGTTAATATTGGACCTAGAAACATAAAATTCAACATGCAATGTTCTGAGTGGATAAGAATCTATAAGTTGGAACTTTTTGTTCTTAAGCTTGTACTTTTTGAATTTCCGTTAGTATTCGACCTAGAAACATAAAATTGAACATGCTAGGTAATGAGTGAATGAGAATCTGTTAGAAGAATTTTTTTGGTATTTTTTCGTTCTTTAACTGGTACTTTTTTAATTTTCGTTAATATTGGACATAAAATTAAACATGCAAGGTCCTGAGTGTTTTTTAACTGGTACTTTTTTTAGTTTTCGTTAATATTGGACCTATGAACATAAAACAAAAAAGTACCTTGCTTTTCATATACCAAAAAGCGAACAGCTGATTGATACAGTACAGATACGGTACAGCAACGTTCGCCTAAAGGCTCAGTCAGGTACCGTAGTTGTAACGTTTCATTCTGTATAAAATAGATTTTCATGCCGTCGTTACGTGACAGTTGTAAAGCAGTGATGGCCTGCTTGTATATTAAATTGAATGCGGGTATTTTCGCTCTTTTTTTTGCACTTTTTTTTAGTATATCTATGGACTTTCGACAAAACGACTTACAATACAACATATTTCCATATATATAAATATATATATATATATATATAAATATACATATGCTTAGATGTACAAAATAAACAAATGCATATGCACATACAATAGAAACGAGAAATATATAGAAGGCTTTAAATGGTTACAAAATGTTGTTTTGTCTATGCACATTTACAAAATAATATATGTAAATGTGTATGTATTGTATATGCTAAAATACATATTTGTTTTTTGTAAATCTATAATATAAATATCAGATATTAAATTATTAATATTTTTTAACTTACACTAAATACTGTTTTAATACCATGTTAATCACTTGGTACTTTTTCTGCACAACGGTCAACATTTAAACCTTTTGATTTCCCATCGATGTGTGTTGTTTTATGTATACTATTGCTTTTTTGTTTATGTATGTGAAAAACAAATGACACGTTTTTAGATGTTCTATAAGTACACCAACGTGCAAGCAGTCCGTTACAGTAAGTTACGGGAACAGCAACGTTCGCCTAACTCAGCCTTTATACATAATTGTATGACATAATAGTGTTAAGATTATTGTTAACCCATAAAGTATGATTTAGTTTATTGATGTATAATAGCTCAATTTAAATTCAGCCATAGTTTTAATGCATAATTATATTAGCTGAGTAAGTTTAGATAATTGACGCTAGAGAGCATTCCGCAGACAATTCCAATAATCTAGAGCAGTGGTGTCAATAATGATTGTGTTGGTGCGATTACTCTTGTCTCTTACATTCCCAGCGGGAGAAATCTGCGGTTGTGAGGCCTATTACGAGGCCTAATTAACATACATATTTTGCTATGAAGACTTTAGAGCAATTAATAATAATACAATTATCGAAAAATGTTGAGTTATGGACAGACACAAGCAGTTATTATTTGGAACCTGCATTTCGCAGAAACTTTGATTATTTTTTTTTGGAAAAATTGAACACTTGACAATATTTGAAGTCTTTTTACAACCTTATACAATTCTTTCCAATATTTTTAATTTTTTTAAAATCATTGTACAATGTTAAAAACAGAAATAAAACAAAACAGAAACAAAGATAATAAATAATAAATATAAATTTCTGTTTAGAGGCCTCAAAACAGGCCGTGCGATATTTCCCGCTGAATGAGAGTGTTTTGCAGTAAACAATTATATTTTACGCTCGCAAAATAAAAGAGCGTAAGCGTACATGTGAGTTTTGCTTACACAATTGTGTATGACGCTGACATTCCTGATCTAGAGCAGGGATTTCCATTTCTTTGCACAATTGTGTACACCACTACTAACCAGTGTTGCCAGTGAAATTTCGAGAAAGATATATTTTAGTTTCCAAAGAGATACACTTTTTTTTCCAAAAGTATACATTTTGGAAAAAATTTGAAAATCCATTTTTAACGTTTAACATTTATTAACATAACATTTTTATTACATAGTTAATGAATATTATGAAGAAAATGATATCATATAAATTAATTTTTATATATATTTAAGTCATAAATATTAGGTATGTAAATTTAAAAATACAGCAAGCAAACTTTAAATTTATTATATATAACTATCTTTGGATGTTATTAAAACAAATTCATTTTTGTAAAAATTATTTTTATTATATCGATTATATCATTTTTATATATTTTTCTTCTAAAATTTCATCTTAACACACATACACAAGAATCAGCAAGCGGCAGAAGAACTTAGAAAACCTAACAACGAAATACATGTTATTTTTGTATTTAGTTGTCACTGTTTTTTAGTATTCATAACGAAATGATAACTTTAATAAACTTCGTCAGAGTAGAAAAGTTTAAAATTTGATTTCTGTACATTTTGCGGACAGATTCAAAAGATACGAAAAATATCAGGATTATACATGGTACCTGAAGTCATCAAAAGGTACGAAAACTGTATCTTTCATATCGTAATGGCATCACTGCTACTAACACATATTTTTATACTCTTCAATTCAGTCGTCGATGCAGTGTGACCATATTAGCTTTTTTCGAGCTAAATTTAGCTTTATTTTTTTGGATTTAGCTTGATATATTTCATTTAGCTTTTAGCTTTTTTTTAAGCTTTTTTAAAAAATAAATTTGGCTTTTTCTAGCCTTTTTTCTATTTGTATTCCAATGATTTTTATATATATACATAATAAAAAAAGAAAGTTCAATAAAATAAAGATATATTGGTAACCTTATAAACTAGTCTCAAACAGCTAAAATCTGGCATCACAGAAAAAATAAGTCAGCAAGTAATTCTTTAAAGTATAACAAGGTGGTAGTAGGAGATTTGCAGTTATTTTTTCACTATTGTTTTTGTCAGCTTGATGATCTACACACATATATGAAAACAATGCGATGTTTCAATATCTGCTATAATCTGTTTTGAATTTTACTTTTGTACACATTTTGTTTTCTTCTTTTATTGTGAACTACAATATAACTGTTTTTTCGTATTTGGCTTCTTAAATTCATACTTTATACCTATTAAATTAAAAAATTAATGAAAAGGAAAATGGAAAGGTCAGTATTAATATAAAACTATAAGTAAGGTGTATTATTTTTAATTACTTATACATATAGATTCTTAAAAAGAAATGAGTCGAATGATAAGCAAATTGTGCATAGCTGTAATAGTGATACAGAAGATGAATTTTCACCTAGTACTAGCAAAAGGTAGTTTTAATATTGAAAAGAAAAGTATAAGGAATTAAGTATTGTTTTATATTCTAGGAAATACACGCAAAAATTGAGAAAAAGCTGGTTCAATGATTCGAGACTTTCGAAGTGGATTGTTGAAGTAAATGACAAACAGGTAAAATGTAAATACTGTCATTGTACATTGAAATCAAAATTAAGTAACCTGTTAACGCATGGGAAGACAAGTAAGCATGTAGCTGCTGCATCACCTTTCAAGACCAAAAATCAAAAAACATTAGAGTTTCAAACTTCAAGTAGCTGTACGAAGAAAAAAGAAGCTGAGTTGTCTGGTGCATTGTTCGTGGCGGTGCATACTTCTATTAGGTCTGTAGATCACATGGTAAAAATGCAGAAAAATATTTTCAATGACAGCAAACCGGCGGTTGCAACGACTTTGGGGCGAACAAAATGTACCGCTATCATTACTTCTATTTTGGCACCACAATTCAAGCAATTGTTGACAGACGACATTAAGGGAAGTCATTATAGTCTTATAATAGACGAGTCAACCGATATTACTGTGGAAAAACATTTAGGTGTAGTAATTCGGTACTACAGTAAGTCATTAAAACATATCGTAAATACATTTTTACATTTGTATGCTCTAGAAGAAGCAACAGCTCTCGGAATTTCTTCAGCTATCTTTAAAATTTTAAATGCTTTTAATCTAGATATAAAATATATGGTAGGCTTAGGAACAGACAACGCAAAAGTTATGACCGGAGTGAACGATAAAAGAAAAAAACGATAAAATTGTATTAGTTCCTTGCGTTTGTCATTCGATACAATTATCTGTTTCACATGCGTCCAAAAGTTTGCCGTCCGAAATTGAATATTTAGTGGCAGAAACATATAATTGGTTTTCAAAATCATGTTTAAGACAAAAGAACTATAAAAACATATATGCAGCAATTAATTGTGATATGCAGCCACTTAAGTTAGTAAGAGCTTGTGACACTAGATGGCTGTCAATAGAAACAGCTGTAAATCGAATTGAAAACCAATGGTTAGAACTAAAAACCCATTTTGAAATTGCAGCTGTTTCTGAGTCGTGTCATCAAGCTAAAATTTTGAAAAAATTGTATAATGAAAAGAATTTACTTTATTTAAAATTTTTGAAACCGTTACTATCAGATGTTCAAAAAGTAAACAAAATGTTTGAAAGCAACGACGCAGATCCCACATTATTGCTCTCAGAAGTTTATTTATTATTGAAAGATCTTGCAAATCAAATTATTTTGAAAACTGAACATTTTGATCCGTTAAAATCTGATTTGGAAGATTTTTTAACTCCAATACCTTATTTTAATTATAGTTTTGAACAATATCTGATTTCGAAAAGACAAATAATAGATTCTGAAACAGAAAAATATATAAGATGTACTTGCCAAAATTTTATTAAACAATTGATATATCAATTACGCCAACGTTTGCCAAACAATATTTCATCATTGCAACAAACAAACTTCTTTTCTTTAGAAAATAGTCTCAAGAAAATAAAATGTACTTTGTATGAGAATTTTAAAGAAGAAATGACAATTTTAAAACTAGATGAAATTTCTGATTTAGAATTACAGTGGCAAAAATTAAATTGTTACGAGTGGCCTAATCAAAATTCAACAATAGAATTTTGGATCAATGTTTTTGAGTATAAGAATGCATTAAATGAAAACCCCTTTAGGGAATTATCTATTTTTGTGATGAAATTTTTAGTTTTGCCTTTCAGTAACGCTGAAGTTGAGCGCGTATTCAGCGGAATGAATCTCATAAAAACGAAAATTAGAAACAGATTTACTTTAAATACAGTAAATTCACTTCTCTATATAAGATGTGGCTTAAAAAGAATAAATAAATGTTGTCATAATTTTAAAATAACAAATGATCTCATAAAAAATTTTGATAAATCTATTTATACAAATAATAGTGATTTTTTGTCGAACTCTTTAGAGGAAGACGAATATTCATTTGAGGAAATATTTAACATGTAGTCAAATATTTATCAAGTTTATTCGTTTGCTTGTTAAAAAGTATTTTTTGGAATTGAAAATTTTTAAATCTAGTAAATATACTTATAATTTGTGCAAACAAAGAATCCAAATTTGTTCTATACTATACTATATATTAAACGATGAATTTGCATCTATTCCTTTTTGTATTTTAGCTTTAAGAGCTTTTTTATATATGTTCACCATTGTACAAAGATACATACATACGTTCATGTGATATAACTTTGCATATTTTAATTTTATATTTTTTGTTTTTACTGTATTTTTATATATATCAACCGAAGTAGTTTTGAATAGCTATCAATTTTATTTTAGTCTTAAGACTTTTCTTAACTTTATTTGCTTTGTGGTTAACTCTTGCTGGCATAAGAATTAAAAATAATTATTTTATAATCATTATTATTATACGAGCATACATACATGCATATGTTTTTGAATTTAATGCTCATGAATTTATTTTTGTTCCATAAATATACATAGTTTGATTTGGTTACTGATTAAAAACATATTTTACTTAAATTTTGACAAAAAAAAGGTTTTTACATAGTATGTGTACATGTATGTGTTATTTATAATACGAATAATGAATTAATATTATTAAAAAGCAATATAAACATTTAGCTTTATTTTTTGGCCTTAATTTATTTATATTTAGCTTTTTTTAGCTCTATTTTTAACCTGATTTAGCTCTATATTTTTTTAAAATCTGGTCACACTGCGTCGATGTGACTTCGACAAGTGTACATGTCTTGTTTCAGCTTACACTCAAAAAATATTGTGCGGTCAAAAATGCTTTTGGTAACATCCAATGCCTTGCGTGCAATTTTTATTAAGAGTTTAAATTTTAAGACTTAAATGTAGAATAATGTAACATTTCATAAGTTTACATGCAAAGCAAAGAACTTTGTAAAATGGTAATTATTTCAGATTTAAAAGCAATTTTTAATATTTCAAAATGTCTAACAGTCCTATGTGGAAGAAGCTGATAGTCACATTTATTATAGGTTTTATTTTACATACGTATATGGACTCGGTTCTTATAATTTTACAGCACATTTTTATTTTTTCTTATGCAATACTAAAACTTATTATTAAAAATTTTTATCTGATCACTAATTCCACTAACACCGTGCTAATAGTTATAAAACAGATTACCCAGTTTTGGTGTTTAAAAATATTAATGAGTTCTTAAAAAAAGAATTAAAAACTCTTGTAATTTTTTTCTTGAGTGTGATTATACATTATGCTGTTAAAAAAAATTATATATGTATTTGATGATGCGTCTTTTTTAATTTTGCAAATAACTTAAAATTATATAAAAATACATATGTAACGTGAATCCTTATCAACAAAAATTTCAAATTTTCAAATAATATCTACATTGTCTTGCATTTAAGCTAACGATATGTGTTTTGTTTGTGAAAAAATTCTTTGATGCCTGTAAAAGGGTCCCTTTTTCTTTCGTTAAAAAGACGTACCAAAATTCAGAAATTATTAAGAAAAAAAATTTCCACAATTTGTTGGTATTTTGAGCTTGTAAAAATATTTTTGTTTCTGTACCAATCGCGTCGGTGGGTTTTTTCATAAAAACACTTTTCATAAGTAAGTAAAAATATTTAAAAAAACAAGTTAAAAAAAGTCTTGTTTTCCTACAATTTATGTGTAAACCTATACACATAAAAGCAAATGTGACAGCAGGTAGAATTTTTGGGTAAGAAGATGTGTTTTATTGATGTATCAATGAAAATTTATTGTTGCGCACTATTTTTATTGCTTACTTTTTTATACTACAATTATATGACCGAGTCCAAAGAGTTAACCTTACTAATTTATGGTATTTATTTAACGTAACTTTGACCTGTTATAATGACTTTATACATTTTTGCAGGCAAACTCAGGTGCGCATTTGGTATTTTGTAAAAAGTTATGATATACCATTAGCTAGAATTAAAATGTATGCACAGATGTTTGAAGTATGAGTAACCCAACAACGTGAATAACCTTTCTATTTTACTCTAACTTTTTACTAAAATAATTTTTTCACGTTATAATTCTCATGTAAATTATTTTATTTTTGAACAAATAGACCAGTTGCAGTCACGGAGTCGCTTAGCCCGTGGACTTGGGCTGCTGATGGCCGGGTGTAAAGACCAAGATGTCTTTGTAGTTTTTTCCGAACGAATTTCGCCTCCGAGGCGGAGTCTATTAGCGCGCGAACCGTACACTTGTGGTCGTTATTGTAGACGTCGACTAACGTTGTACCGAGTACTACAGATCGTGTTGTGGGTTCCACCTGAGTAGAAAAAGATTGCAGCGTTCTATTTTCTGCTTGGGACGAAGTCGAAGGAGTCACATCTAAAGCGGGAAGGGGGTTGTTTTTTTTGATGAACTGGAGTATTTTTAACGGTATTGTTAGTAGCTGTGGTTTTCTTCCCGTCTACGCAATGAAGCAGCGAATTATGGTTTCCTTTACATACCTTGCAGGTGAATTTGCTTTGGACTTCGGTATCGCCTGGGGGTAAAGAAATGTGTGAGGTAATGTCGCGGTTGCTATCATTCGAGGGGGAGGCTGTTTGGGCATTGGCTTGAAGAGCCTCTCGGATAGAGTTGTGTCGGTCGTGAACGACCTCGTTCAATTGAACGGATCAGTCAGACGAACGATGAACGGCCGTTCAGTTTCATCGTTCGATTTCGTTCAATCGTTCACTTGGGTCTTTTGAATCAGTCGGTCACTTGCTTGCCGGACAACTGGTTGAAAAGAAACAACAATACTTTTGTGTTGTATAAGTTATGCAATTATAATATACTTATTTCTTTTACTCAATGCCACATTGCTTTACACATTTTCATAATACAATCAGGGTTGTCAAGTTTCTTGGCGACCTAATTTTCGATTTGGCGATATGGCGACTTTTTGGCGGCTTATAAAATATATGGCGATTTTGTTGGCTATTGATTTTCTATAAACTTGTTTTGAGACTGTTGGACAAATTTACCGTTTGTTATTTAGAAAGATTATATCAATGATGGTATTCCATCTAATATATATCAGGTTTTGCATAAAGCTTATAGCTATAAGGATACGTCAGGTACTTACCATTTTAAAGAACTTGCTTTGACGGTCTTTATATGCATTTAATTCCAACTGCTAATGCCTGTGTTGAAATAGTTCTTTTTAATAATTTACTCTACTAAAACTCGCCTTCATTGTTACGAGTTATAAATTATATGAATGTAAATAGCACTTTTTGTACCTTCGCACGATATTTTGAATATACATTGTAAAAAAAAAAAACAGTAAGAATTGCCTTGCCGGTGAAGTGTATAGCGTGTTAGATATACATATATCCAATATTTATTTAATACTAAACACAAAAAAACGTTTTGCTGCTTTAATTGGATTATTATAAACTATTGTATCTTTTGTGTGTTCACCAATAATTTTACTTTTATTCAAAAAAATATACATATATCAAGGCGACTTTGTCCCATTTTTGGAAAATTTTAGCGATTCAGAAGAAATATATTTTTTTAGGATTTATAGAAAACATTGGAGAAAGTTCTAAAATAAATTTTATGTTGTCAAAAACGCAAAATAAGCCTTGGCGATTTTTGACATTGAATTTGGCAAAAAACATCAAAATAAATCTGAAAACCCTGGCTGCTTTTCACAATTTTTCTACAATTTACATGAGCGTTGCCAGTTGTTCTTAATACAAAACCCGCCAAATGCTAATTTTTTTCATTTGAGCAGAAAATTTTATAAATATTTATTTCTTTTAATTTTTTAAATAAGTCCCTTTATTTATAAAAGCTTAGTAAAGTTTTACAGCACGAAATTAGTATGAAAAAAAACTTTTAATGTATACATTACATTCGTTTATGAATAAGACTCTTAAAATATAAAAAAAATTAGCAATGTATGTTTGTTCGGTGAAATCTTGCAACTCAATTTTGAAGCAGATACCTCGAACCGATTGAGCTGTCATTTTTAAACACGTTTAGTTAAGATGACGATGCATGGTTAACTGTGTTACGTTATTCTAAATCTAACATTATAAGACACCCAAGATGGCAGACTTATTTTTAATGCATTCCTACAATATGAGTATCAAATGGGAGGGCTTGCTGAGAATAAGTCGAAAAAGAAAGTGACGTTACTCTTAATCATATATGGCGGACTAAGTTTTTAATGCTTGCCTTCAAGATGGGTATCAAATGAAAGGACTCATGAGAATACGAATGCTAGTTTTAATATAAACTAAAAGTAAATAACCTTTTTAAAAAACAAGCTTTTATTGAAATGCGCTTCAAAGAAAAATATAAATGAAAAGTATAAAACTACTATCAACTTATAACGGATTACATAATTTATATGATATACGAGATTTACTTGTGTAGACAAACAAGTAAATTATACATATAACTTGATGTGATTGATTTAAACTATTAAACTTTTCAAACCATGTAAATACTAGTACTTAAATCTCGCGACTAGCTTTTAAATCAAATAAATTGTGTAAAGACAAGCGACAAGCTTTTATATCATATAAATTTATTAATGATGTTATAAGTTGATAGTTAAAGTTTATTTCTCTTTTCTTTTTAGCGCATTTAATAAAAGCGTGTTTTTTTAAAAGGTTTTTTAGTTTTTATAAAATAAAAACAAAAAATAAAATTTATATTATCACATATTTTGAGAATATAATACATATAACGCATGAATAATAATAATCACTATTGCTATTTGCTCATTTTTGTAATATTATTTTGATATTTAAATTGTGCAATTGCTATTATTTTTTTGTTATTAAAAGTATTTTGTTCTTAAAATACCACATAAATTTGAAATTTTTTTCTCTCATTATTTTTGTTTAAATTAATTTTTAAAGAATTGGGCTCTTACTTTGAATAAGCCCTCGCAACAATTTTTTGTTCTTTCTATTAAAATGGAATTACCTAAGCATATAATAAATAAACTAGTTTTAAAATCGCCACGTTTGGCGAGAAATTACTACGTATGGCAGCCCAGATTGTATTATGAATTTTTTAAAACAGTGTGGCAAGTCGCCACTGGCAATGTGTTAAAAGAAAAACGTATAGCATACACACTTATAGTGTTGTTGTTTCTTTTTAATCAAATGAACGAAACAAATGCGTATTTGGTTTGTGCTTATTGTTTTCTATTCTTGGTTACACTCAAAAAAGTTTTACAGTAACTTAATGAGATTTATTAAAATTGTTTTCCGTAATTAATGAAATTTTTTTATTTTATTAATTAAACTGTTTCTGCATATTGTTCCGAAAACAAACTACAAAAATTAATAAGGGTTTTCATGATGAGGCAAACTTGCAAGACTCGTTTCATGAAGACCCTTGTTAATTTTGGTGTCATTTTAAATACAAAAATCGATACAAAAATCAATTAAAAGAAAACAACTATAAAATTAAAAGCTAAAATTTGTGAATAAAAAGTGAAATTTGTTTTTTAAACAAGCATAAATAAAGCATAACGACTAATTTGCTTAAATTACTGCAAGATTTTATTGTTTGTGATATTATTAACACTTAACACATTTTTCATTGAAAACGGCGGTAAATATTAAACAAACAGCGCCAGTTTACGAGTCAAAATTGTTGAGCAAATTTACGAAGTTTGTGTAAACGAATTCTCATACAATTTTTGGCAGTTCATTTGAGAGCGCGTAAAAATGCACAGTTTGCGAGACTTTTAGTGATATCATGAAAACCCTTAATGATTTTTATTTCTGTTAATATGTTCAGTTATTTTTTATGCATAAAATAAAACTGAAGTACATGTGTACATATGTACATAAATAAAAAAAAATAGAAAGGAAAAAATATTTGGCTCATTTGGTAGGTCATAATGACAGATAAAAACACTGCTTTAGCTGTCTTAGTACGTAATTTAAATTAAGTTCAAATTAACTGAAAAGCCTTTGAATATCTTTTTTGTACCTAGTGTGTACTTTTTTTTAATTGTAAATAAAGAGAAAAGTTAATTCATTTTTAATTAATATCTCTGTTATAAAATTAACAGTAAAAAATTACCTTACAATTCCTTTATTTAAAATTATCCGTTTTCTAATTACATTTTCAGTTTTCTAAACTTAATGCCTATTCTTTTGAATTTACTTACATAATGTTTCGAGTGTAATCTCACATGTTGTTTCTTTTAACACATTCAATCGATTGTTTAGTAAAGAGGACAAGACAAGTGAACGACTGAACGAAAGCGACAAATGATTCAAAAGACAAACTGACCCAAAAGACAAAGTGACCTGAAACGAACGATTGAACGAAAAGAACGAGCTCGTTCACTGATTCGAATTGAACGATAATGACCGGTCACTTAAACGAACGATTAAGCCCAAGACTACTCTCGGAGTTCGTAGATCTTTGCGACCACAGCTGTGTGGCTGCCATAGGTAGAGTAGTAACGCCCTTTTAAAGCTTCCAGATCGATCTCTTCTTTGATGGTTTCATAATTATCCATCGCAGATTCATAACGTGACTCGAAACTTGACCAGAGACGGTCGATTTGCTTTTCGTATGCGTAGAGGGTGTGTCGTGTGTGCGACTCTACTTTTAGACCATCAAAGTAGGTTTTGAATTCGACCACACGATCAGAATACCGCATGACATTTTTTACCGATGCCATTTTTCCTCAGGTGAATGCGGCTTATACAATTGGAAAATTTTAAGAAATTTTATTCAAGAAAATTTAGATAAATTTTCGGTGGTGCTTCGTAAAAGCGACCAGTAAATTTATTGGAGAAAATTTATAGGAATTTTCAAAGGTGCTTCGTAAAAGCGACCGAAGAAAATTATTGATAAAAATTTAAAGGAATTTTCGAAGGTGCTTCGTAACAGCGACCGAAGAAAATTATTGAGGGTAAAAAATTTAAAAGAAACTTTCAAAGGTGCTTCGTAAAAGCGACCGAAGAAAATTATTGGGAAAAATTTAAAGAAATTTTCAAAGGTGCTTCGTGAAACCTACCGATGAAAAATATTTGGTAAACAATTTAAAGGAATTTTCAAAGGTGCTTCGTAAAAGCGACCGATGAAAATAGTTGGTAAAAATTTAAAGAAATTTTAATGATTAATTTTCAATTAATTTATTATTAAAAGGTTTAAATAAATTTTCAGAGGTGCTTCGTAAAAGCGACCAATAAAAATTATTTGCAAAAAATTTAAAGAAATTTTAATAATTAATTTATAATTAATTTATTATTAAAAGGTTTAAATAAATTTTCAGAGGTGCTTCGTAAGAGCGACCAATGAAAGGTGTATGCAAAGATTAAATGAAATTTTTCCAAAAAAAAATAACAAAAAAATATTTAAGAAATTTAAGAACTTTTCAAAGGTGCTTCGTAAAAGCGACCAATGAAAGTTAGTTGAAAAAATTTAAAGAATTTTAAATGGTTATTATATAATATGGGTATATAGGTGTTATAATAAATTCACAGCAAAGGGGTTATCATGTGTCGTGGACTTTATGGTAATTTGTTTATTTTCATATATTCACTTTATTTTTATAATGTAGGCATTTATTTCAATAATAAATATTATAATAGTAATTGTATTAAAAATTCCAATGATTTTTCGAGCTGCCCTCGTATCCAGCAGTTAGTATATAAGTTCTTATGTACAATTCGATTTGTCCCAGTGACCTAGTTATTTTCATATACTTATGTTACACACCGTACATTACATTTACTCGTCAGGTTTTTTGATTGCTGTTCTCTCATCAAATGCTGGGAATTGTGACCTGAAAATGTTTACAGAAGTTCGGTGGCTAAGTCGCGGTGATTGCCTGAATAGACTTTATGATTTAAGAGAAGAAGTTCTTCAGTTCCTAGAAACTGAGAAAATAGAAAAAAATTTTAGTAGTCTTTAAAAGACAATAATTTTATTTTAGACTTAGCTTTTTTGGCAGATACGACAAGTATGTTAAATGAACTTAATTTGGAATTGCAAGGAAAGGAACGCAATATATGCGACTTGTCAAAAATCATTCACAATTTAAAACAAAACTTTTTCTAATTTTTTTCCCATATTAAAACTGGTGATTTTTCCAACTTTCCAAAAACTTAACTTGTTTATAGAAATCTCGAAATCGACAAAAGATATGAAAATACCGAAATATTTGAAACACTTTTATGAATTATAAGACAGGTTTCAAGATTTTGTAATTTTACAACCGCTATTAGATCTTTTCGAAAACCCTTTTCGTTGCGATGTAAGCAACTAAGAATTTGATATTTTTTTTTTTTTTTTTTTTCAGTATTTATTTATTGAATCTTCATATATATTAAATATGAACTAACAATAATTAATCAAATCTTATCCTAATATTTACTTTATGTCCTGCCAGTGCCAGACAAAAAAGATTTAGTCATCACGGTTTCTGTTCACATATGAAGGTGTTTATCGCTCATCTGATTGGGTGAGTGCTGCAGTGTCTCTTCTTCTTAAGCGAGTGTGGCCGCCATAATTTAAAATATTTCGAGCTAATGGGTTTGGGTGCAGTTCCAGCCTTTTTAAATATTTTACTGCATATTTCGTTATCATAGTTTTTACCAATGGCACATTGAGATCCTTGTGGATATTTGAGTTCTTGACGTACCAGGGGGCGGCTGTGATTATTCGAAGAAGTTTGTTTTGGCGCCTTTGTATTTTTTCGATGTTAGAAGCCGAGGCAGTGCCCCATAACTGAATACCGTAGGACCAAATTGGCTTTAAGATAGAGTTGTAGAGTAGAAGTTTGCAATCGAGACTAAGAACAGAATTTCTTCCAATAAGCCAATTAATTTGGATTGCTTTTAGTTTCATTTGAGTTAATTTAGCTTCTATATGCCATTTCCACGTTAAACGCCGATCTAGATGTATACCGAGGTATTTTACATGCGAGTGTTGGGGTATTATTTGATTATTGATTTTAATAGGGGGGCATGTTTCCCGACGCAATGTGAATGTTATATGTGCGTATTTTTGCTCATTGATCTTTATCCTCCATTTTTTAACCACCTTTCTAGTTCAAATATATGATCCTGCAAGTAACGAGATGCTTCTTGACAGTTTGCGTGTACGCTTAGAAAAGCTGTATCGTCCGCAAATGTTGAGGTATGGGTGTAGCTGTTTGTAGGCAAGTCCGAAGTATAAATTAAGTATAATAGAGGGCCCAGGATGCTGCCTTGTGGGACTCCAGCGATAATTGGCTGAGGAGAACTTAAACAATCGCCTTCTTTAATAATAAATTGCCGACCGACTAAGTAGCTTTCTAACAGCTTGTGTATGTTTGCTGGTAAGTTTTGCTGCAATTTCAGTAGTAAGCCTTCATGCCAGACTTTATCAAAAGCTTGAGACACATCGATGAAGAGTGCTGAACAATATTTTTTTTCTTCAAAGGCTTTTCTTATGACATTTACTATTCGATGAGCTTGTTCAATTGTGCTGTGCTTTCTTCTAAAACCGAATTGATCGTTTGGAATACATCTATTATCATTTAAAATCGGAGTTAATTTTGACACTAGTAGTTTCTCAAATAGCTTTGAAATATTAGATAATAAGCTAATAGGTCTGTATGACTCAACTTTTGTGTGATCCTTTCCTGGCTTTGGTATCATGGTTACTAAGGAGACCTTCCATTCTTGAGGGTAGTATTGAAGGCGTAAAATAGCATTGAAAATAATAAGAATAATTTTTTTGCTATACTTGGTAGCTCCAAAAGCATTTTATTACTGATCTTATCATAACCAGGGGCTTTCTTGGGGTTTAAATCATGAATAGCCTTCTCGATTTCTCTTATCTCAAATCTTAGTGGAACAGCTGATCCAACAGCAGCAGGTGGTAACTCGACCGCAGTATCGAAAGATGTATGAGGGGTAAATACGGTTTTCAAATGATTAACAAAAATATTTCCTTTTTATACCCTTCACCGAAGGTAAAAGGGTATATATAACTTTGTCCGTACGTTTGTAATTTCTACAATATTGATCTAAGCCCATATAAAGTATATATATTCTTATGAGAAGGGAAGTTCAAATCCGGTTGTCCGTCTGTCCGTCCGTTGAAATGTTTTTTCCGAAGACCCCAGATATGACGGAGGCTAGGTTTTTATACATTTATGTCACATATAGTCCGGAATTGTTTGCTATTGAAACTCAGGAAGATCTGTCCATAAATGGCTAAGATATGAGCAAAAAACCACGACTACCTCTAATTTTTTCCATAAATCCCATGTTGTTGTTTTTTAAATTCTTTTTTTCTGCATATCTCGAGATTTTTCCAGAGAAGCCGTTTTTTGAGACTGCAGTAAGTTTCTTAGCCTTTTTGTGCACTCTTTTAGTAAATTTTTAAGTTGAGGGGATCTGTGCAATTGCCACCCTCTTCGAACTCTCCTTTTTTCAGTCAAGAGACGCTCTACATCTGTAGAATATATTTTACTATTTTTGATATTTTTGCGGGTTATGCTGGAATGTTAAACACCTAGTTTGAGATAATTGTCAAAATTGACAATAGAAAGATTCACATTCTCCGATGTTCTAAGCGGAATATTTTCAGTGCAGTGGGTACTGAGATATTTTTTATATTTTAACCAATTTATTTGTGTGGCTGACGTCACTATGTAACCAGACGGAGATACAATTCTATTAGGGTTTGATATGGTAAGAATTGTAGGTGTGTGATCAGAAGATAATTCTAAAGAAGCTTCAACATTAATCGTTTCTGCGGGGATGTTTTTAACCACGCCAAAATCGATGACATCTGGAATTTTTGCTGATCAGTAGGCCAATAAGTTGGTTGTCCACTCGCGACCACATTTAAATCCATTTTAGACATTGTATTATACAAAACACGACCCTTTGGTGTAATGAGCCGTGACCCCCAGAAGGTATGTTTAGCGTTGTAATCGCTAGCGGCTAGGAAACAGGGTCCTAATGATTTAAAATATTTATAATATTGGCTTTCTGATATTGAAAATCTATGTGGAGAGTATAAAGATGAAAGTACTAAGTTTCGATTTAACACTTCAACACAAATGTTCGTTGCTTGCAGATAATCTTCACGATGATCACACATTAAGTAGTGTTTGATTCGTGCTTTTATCAAAATAGCAGAACCTCCACAAGCTCTATCTCGAGGGTCCTTGGTATCATATAATATATAACCATTAATTTTAAAATTATTTCTTGAGGTCAAATGAGTTTCAGAAACCATCATTACATCAATTTGTTTACTTTTAAGAAAGTATTCTAGTTAATTTTTATGTTGGCGAATGCCGTTTGCGTTCCAAAAACAAATTTTTAAACAATTCATGGCTTGTTAAGTACAGCTTGCAATAACATCGACTGCATTCTTAACATTTCCTGCATCATATTACCCATTGTGTTCGTAAAGTTAGTTACTGTTTGCACTAGTGTTTCCATGGTCTTTTCTAGACGACTTAAATTAGAAACTGGAGTCGCATCATTATTTGGCAAATCACCTTGCATTGGCATATGGTTTGATTTTAGGACGTTAGCGTAGGATGTTCTGTTATTACTAGGCTGAGGTACCTGAATGTCATTAGTGTTAACTTGATGTGTTAACTGAATTTGAGGGGGATTAGGTTTCGGTCCAACCGAGCGCTTTACGATAGAGTATACAGGGCATCCTCTATAGTTGGCAGTGCGATTACCACCACAGTTGCTGCATTTTTTTACATTAGGGTCATTTTTAGACTTATCGCAGAGAGCTGTACCATGCAATTCTCCACATACAACGCAAACAGGGGTTAAATGGCAGTATGCCTTAGTGTGACCAAATTCTTGGCAGTTTAAACATTGCACGGGACCGTTCCTTTTGTGCGGCTCCTCTATCGTTATTTTCCTATACAGGATATATTTCAAATTGTAAATGGGATGAGTTTCGTTTTTTTTAAGCTTAACGTCGCCGGGTTCTAACTCCGCTCGAAATAGTGGCTGGGGATTTTTTTCTCTATTTTTAATATTTATTACGTTTTTTATTTTAAAGCCCTTCTCTTCTAAAAACGTTTTTATCTCACCTGGGTCTACGCATGAATCAATGCCCTTTATCACTACCTGAAGACCTTTACTGCTCTTAGGTTGGTATATATAAAAGTTTTTCTTTAGTGCTTCTAATTTAGTTATTACTTTACGAAAATCATCTTCACGATTAACTTGTATTTTCGTTTCATTAATACTACCACGTTTTATTGCAGCTACATAAAAAGAATTTTCACCTATTACCGAGATCAAATTCTTTATTAAATCACTGGAATTTTGCTCTCTAAGATATATCGGGGGTGGCTTAGAAGATTTGGTAACGTTTTGTGCTTCCGAGGATTCCTCTTCCAAAATTGCAAACCGATTTTGAGAACTTATTCTATCCGATGTACCCTCTTTTAAAACTTTTGGGACCGAAGCAACTGTAGAAGAGGTTGGGCTGCGACCCCGTTTTAGCACTGTTATGTACCTATCCATTCCAACTTGTATTTGAGGCTTTTGACTACTTTTTACCTGTGATACTGAGTTTTCCAACATGCCTGATTTGGGGGTATTATTTTCATCACTTGTTAAAGTCGTTTCTGCCACTGAGGCACCGCTTGCAGGTTTTATATTTTTTATTGTATTAAAATCAACCGTATTATTAGACACAGAAGGTGATACTGAGTTTTCTATTATGCCTGATTTGGGATTAATATTTTTATCACTTATTAAAATTGTTTTTGCCGCTGAGGCATCGCTTGCAGGTTTATTATTTTTTATTGTATTCAAATTAACCGTATTATTAGACACAGAAGGTGATACTGATTTTTTTATTATGCCCGATTTGGGATTAATATTTGCATCACTTATTAAAATTGGTTTTGCCGTTGAGGCAACGATTGCAGGT
Organism: Pollenia amentaria; assembly: GCA_943735925.1. Taxonomy (NCBI): domain Eukaryota; kingdom Metazoa; phylum Arthropoda; class Insecta; order Diptera; family Polleniidae; genus Pollenia; species Pollenia amentaria. The sequence continues at coordinate 111,295,282 of OX031006.1, read as the reverse complement.
TTTATATTTGTTAGTGTATCAACATTATTATTAAATACAGTGGGTGAGAGGGATCGCGTGCGAGTAATAGGTTTAGCCGTTAGGTATTTGCTATCATCGATTCTTTTTTTTATTTCTGCATTTGTTTCGTTAACACTCACTGTGATATATGCATTTCTATCATTATGTTTAATTGTTTTTGCACTGTTTGCACTCATAAGAGTTTTTTTTTTTTTACTGTTTACAGTTGTGATCTTCTTATTTGTTATTGTTTATCAACACCGAGAATAAAAAATGTGTATGTTTATGTATGTATGTACAAGAGGTCTGCACAAATGTATTTGCTAGCCAAATGATTGTTGTGTGTGTATTTGATATTCAAATCAAATGTGAAAAAATGAGAGCTAGTCATACACGCTCAATCATTTTAAATGAGAGATCAACACAGCCACATACACTAACACTAATTGTGTGTGTGTCCCTATTATTGTTTATTGTTTGATGAACTCAAATTCATACATCTTACAATAAAAAAAACCTGAGTTAAGTTAAAAATCACACTAATCATTCGTGTGTTTTTTGTCTTTCTTGTTTTTCCCCTATTTGATAATTTTCCTTATCGTTACAAAAAAAGTAAGAAAATAAAATGGTTGTAAAAAATATATTTTTTATATGCAAAAACAATAACAGTAATAAAATTATAAATAAAAAAATTATTATTATGCAAACCGTCAAATATTTTACTAAAATTATCGATAAAAAATTAAATAATGTCAAAAAAATTAAAAATTGTTCAACTTAAAACTTAAAAAAATTATCAAAGCTAAGAAAGAAAGCTCGTTATAAAATAAAAATAATCTATTAACGTTTAAAAATAAGTTATAAGTTCTCTTGATTTAAAAAAAATTAAAACAAAAAAATTAACAAAAATTTCATTTGTTTAAAAATATATTTAAAACTACTTTTTGCTTCTAAAAAGTTGGTATCACTTTTAATGCAATATATTTTTACTTATATTTTGTTTTCGATACGATAAAAAAATTTCAAAACACAAAACACATGTTGTGTTGATAAAACACAATATGTACATCGCCACACAAGTGTATTTACTCGTGTAAAAGAGCATATTTGTTATTTATACCTGTATCAAATATTTCTCTCACAACACTCACATAAATAATTGAACGCTTTGCACACATAGGTTATTTCTTACACACAATAAATTGTGTATGATTCTAAAATCACACACAACACACTACTGGCCAGTCTGGTATGTGAATTCATGTGTCGTTTAATCGCTCAAATGCAGATCTCTAGTATGTACATACATGTATTTTTTTTTTTCTTTTATTTACTTTTTTTTAATACTTTATTTGTTCACGTTTTTATAAAAAATAAACCGTATGCCGAGCTTAGAAAACACGTCTATCTTCAACGAGCGCGACAGACAGAATTTGATATTCAATCAGAACTAATCATACTACGAAGCGAAGTAAATGCTCCAGACGAAAATAATATTGTAGAGTTCTGGAAAGATTTGGATGGCGAGTTCTATCCTGAACTAAAAAAAAAAATTCATTTATGTGCCTCTCTTTATTCGGCACTACTTACCTATGAGAACAAATTTTTTCGGATTTAAAATTTATTTGTTCCAAGCAACGTAATAAATTAAGTTCATCCCATTTGAAAAGCATTCTACTTTTACGAAACTGACATAAAAGTATTAATTTAGAAGATTTTATTTTATAAGTTGTATAACACTAGGGAACAAAATTAAACATTTTTTGTGTTGATAGAAAATTTGTAGCAGTTCTTTTCCAATTCAATGTCGCTGATTTAAAAACTGCACTTTTTTTCTATCAGCTGCGATTTGCGTGCAATATTTATTTTTTATGAGTTTTTAAAACATAAAAATCTTTAATTTTTTTACAATTGTTTGATAAGATATTTGAAACTGATTTAGAGTCAAAAAGCTTCCGAATAAAAAAAAAAGTGCAGTTATAAAATCAGCGACATTGAATTGGTAAAGAATTGCTACAAATTTTTTATCAACAAAAAAAAAATTTTAATTTTATACCTTTGTGTTATACAACTTATAAAATATATTACTAACATTTTATTTTGGCTGTAAATGAATGCATTCTCTCAATTTTTTACTCTCTGATACTCACTACTACACAACCAAAAATTTTTTGGAAATCCCTGATGTAAGACCCCTTTCAGACAAGCAAAATTTACTTTGCAAAGTCTTGAGTTTATAGAAGAGAAGGGAAAAGAGCATAGCGGGGGAGTACATACTTTGCTGTTCTCACAAATTCGTTGTCTTTTTCGTTCGTAGATTATAACTGAAGTTGGCTGCAACTTTATATTTATAAAAAGCGTTACCAGAATCTTTGGAATGAAAATTGTCATATGGCGAAAGAGATCATATTTTGAAGAGGAAAATCTTAAATTTTTTTTTCTTAATTTAAATTTTTTAAAACAAGGGCAAAATAGAATTATTAATTTTTTTTAAAATTATACTTCTTATTATTAAAATTGAAATACATAAAAAACATAATTCGTCAGTATATGAAACTTTATAAAAATAAATTTTTTCTTTTCACAAATATTTTTTTTATCAATATTCTAACTGCCTATTTCCGATGTGCGAAAGAATTATTTACTTCGTACAAATACATTTAAAACAAAAACAAAGTTTTTAGAATTTGTTTTTGTTTTATATGTAGTTGTTCGAAAGAAGGAATTCTTTCGCACATTGGAAATAGGTTATAATATTCCTTTTTTAATATTTTTTATGTCCAGAAATAATGATGCAATTTTGTGTATTCTAGATACTGGGTACAAAGGTGTGCAGCACCAATGCGCATCAAGCTGATGCAAAACTTCATTGTTATAAAAAGTGACCGTTTAAATAATCGTGTATTTTGTATAAGCAAAATTAAAGTAAAAATCAGAATTTCTAAAAATAAAAAATCATCATTTGAGAAAAAAATCTTTAATCATATTTTTGTTTAAAAAAATAATCCAAAATATGATAAAATCATCAATTCTGGCAACGCTGTTTATATATTATATACAAACAAGAGAAAGCAAAAATTTGTCAAATTAAACTTTGTGTGTCTGAGCACCAAACAAGTTTAAAAGAGAATTCAACAGACCTTGTCAAAGTAAACTTTGCCTGTCTAAAAGGGGACTAAACTGTGGTTGTATTGCTTAACATTAGTTTTAGTGAATAAAGAGACAAATATTCCGCCGCATGTGCACTCGTCGCTTGATACTTGACGACTGAATTGTGTACTAGAGTTGTGTCGGTCATGAACGAACTGGATCAATTGAACGGATCAGTCAGATGAACGATGACCGGCCGGTCAGTTTCATCCAGTGGTGCCAGAAGTTTTCGAAGAAAAATCTTCATTCTGTGAAAAAAAAAATCTTAATTTGAGAAAAAAATCTTAATTTTTTTTTTTTTTTAGTTTTTATTATGTGTAATTAAAAATTCATGTTAAGTATAATAAAGCTACTATACATACATATTGCACTTGCTCAACAATGGTGTATTTACCCAAATTTTTTTATTTTTTGGGAAAAATCGACACGCAATATTCATATCTAACCGCTGTAAAAATATCGTAAAAATACCTAATAGGTATAAAATTAAAAATTGTTTTCAAATTTTTTTAAAATTTTGGGTAAATAGAGTATTGTTGAACAAGTACGATATAGCGATGTACTTAGAAACATAAAAATTACATGTAAACATAAAAATTAAAAATTCAATACAAAAAAATTTCTTACAATAAAATTAATAATATACATACATAGGTACATTGTATATTTATGAGATCAAATATGTTTTTAAAATTACAGGTACAAAAATTTGTATTTCATGACTCATTTCAGATTTAGTAAAAAAATTGCAAATAATTCACATATTCTTAATTATAATACTGTGAAGGTTTTATGTTCTTTAAAATATTAGAATCAAGTTTCAAATTATAGCACGAACATTGGTTAACTAACAAATAATCTTGAGTATATAATATACCCTCCAATGTGGTGTTGTCTAATCGGTTTCTGTATTTCGTTTTATTTAAGTTTACTTTCGAAAATATCCGTTCAACGTTAGCAGATGAACTTGGTAGACATATTAAACTTAATGCAAATTTCGACAACGTTGGAAAAACTAACTGACTGTCTGCTCTAGTTATTTTTGAGATTGTGTGCCAAAAATCTTCCACAGTAACGTTTTCTAAATTTAAAAAATATTTATTAAATTCTATGTGGCGGAGCTCTCTAAATTCGTCATCTATATTTTGAATTTCACTTTCATCAATAATATTTGGAAAACGTTTTATTAGACCAGCTAATGAAGAAACGTTTTTCTTAATAACGTTTTGCGGGTCAAGATAAGAAAGCTGTTTTAACACTGCATCACTAAAATCAAATCGTTTTGTTATTTGTTTGCAGAACTCTATGTAAAATGCAACACAGTTGTCAATGAATTCATTTAATTCAATAGTGTTAAATTTTGTAGTCGAAATTTTGTTTTTTACAAATATGCCTAGGTACACGCCATCATTTTTTAAAAAAAATTCTTTATCTTCAAAATCTTCAAATTTAAAATTCGTACTAACGTACATTGACTTAATGAAGTTATCTAATATTTTGAGATATAACCGTTCCATTTCTTCATACATTTTTTGTATCTGTGCACTTGAACTTTGAAAAATTTTATTGACATTATTTATGATATGAAGAATATACTTTAAAAAGCATAGATATAACTCGTTTATATCATTTAACTTAGTTTTTATGACCTTGGCGCTATCGATGTGATCTACGTTAAATGCAAAGGAAAAAAATATTTTAAGTGGCTCATATAACTCTAGGACTCTAATCACAACTGCTTCCAAAGAGAGCCACCTTGTTTGTGCTGGATGCAACATCTTTCTGGGCTTATATTCTAGAAGCTTAGCAATTTTTTGAAATTGAATTTTTCGTTTAGGGCTGTTAGCTACATAACTGTATACATCACGTACTAAAGATTCAACCTGTGCAGGAAGTTTAAGGCATGAATAAGACGAACAAAGAGCGATAGAATGACAAACACATTTCATTACAAATAAATTCGGTACTTCATTTATAAAAAGTTTAGCAACAGAATGGTGTCTTCCAGTCATATTTGGGGCACCATCCGCTGCGAAACCTATCATATTACACTTATACTGTATGTTATGTTGCAGAAAGTAATTAGTAATACACATAAACAAGCTAGAAGCATCGCAATTTTCTGTTTCTATTAAGCCAAAGAACAGAAACTCGGGCTATCAAGCAAAGTGATTTTTTATTCGCTATATCGGTTGATTCATCTATGCATAAAGAAAACTTCTGCTGCTGTAGTATGCCGCAAACAAAATCAAATTGAGTGCGGCCCAAAACATTTTTGACGAGGCATGTTGTTTTTGTTCTTCCACAAGAAATCTTTGGGGTTATTTTAGAATCAGGTATTGATTGTTTTAAAAAGAGGGACAAGTGGTCCATACAGGCAAAAGGCAAATTGTGTTCAGCTATAAAAGCACTTAACTGAACTTCTAAATTTTGTACGCATCACTGGTGTTTTTTCGAAATTCATCTTCTATTGTACTTTGGTGGTTACCAATACAATTTGCCTTTTCCTTATGTCTTTTCGTATTTTGGTGTTTGATCAAATCGGATTTACCGCCCGTTCCTTTCAAGCTGACGTTACAAATTTTACAGTACAGTTCATATTCACCTGACGAATCCTTTACTTTTGTTAGCCACTTGCCAAAAACATGTAACCACGATGCATTTATTCTGCGTTTTGTGGCATTTTCCACCTGCAACAAAAAAATAATATAAAATATGAAGTCTTATAGCAAAAATAAAATTTGTTACCACATTATCTTCAACCATAATAACGCTGCTTCCAACTTCACAGGAATTGTTGGTGTTGTCTCCATCTAAAATAGGAATGCGTAGAAAAATTAGTTTTAACTAAACAAATACACACACATATATGAACATATGTATTTCAAATTACCTTTTCTTATTAAAAATTTGTCCATTATAGGCTTTTGCAAAATATTTCTTTTAAATAAATAATTTTGTAAATCATTTGTCTTCAAAAAATAATAAGCGGCAAACCAAGGTTGTATTTTTAGGTATATTTTTTGTACTAAAAAACGCTATGTTGCATTTCTGTGTAAACTTTAAATATCAGCAAATGGCAATTCTCTACAAAAGGGTATTTTCTTATTGAGCTAACATAGGTAAATAAATTAAATAAATACAAAAATAGGATTTAAGCAACTTGTCTCAAAAAATCTTTATTTTGGAAAAAAGATCTTCAAATCTTATTTTTAATAAAAAATCTTCAAAAAAAAGGTAAAATCTTCCTTCTGGCACCGCTGGTTTCATCATTCAATTTCGTTCAATCGTTCACTTGGGTCTTTTGAATCAGTCGGTCACTTGTTTACCAGACAACTGGTTGAAAAGAAACAACAATACTTTTGTGTTGTATAATGCATTAAACACATTCGAGACAGCAGGCAGCACGAAGGCACGACTACAAATGCTGCAGGTTGCAATTGTAGTCGCGTAATCACCTACTAAATTATTTTGAAGACGACAGCTACAATAGAAAATACATAAACAGCTGTGTTTTTTATTATGTATTTACATTTCAGTGGTGCCACTATCAGTTTTAATTTTTATAAATTTAACAACATGCATAATTGCAGACTCGTACACAAACTTAATTTAAGCCTACAAAAATATAAATACTTATTTATGATAAATTTTTTAACGTAAAAACAAATGAAATTATTAAAAAACATTTAATATATATTAATTTTATTGTTTTTAGAACTCAAAAAGAATATCATCTTCATGGCAGGTTGAATAAAAAAATCCTAATATACAGTAGAATCGCGAAAAAGTAAACTGAAATGTCCTAAGGGTTGTTAACTTTTTCGTCTTATTTATTAACTTTTCTAAATTGTAAAAAAATGCAATAATAAACATATGTACCTATATTTTTTCAATGACTTAGTTTTCATCTGTACAAAAAAGAAACTTAGATCTAATTTGTACCGGCTACAATTTATAATTAATAATTATACAATCAGTCATGTATTATGTGTTAGGTGCTACATATGACGTTTGTCAGAAAATTAGTTCTTCAAAAATTTTCAGATAGCGAATTCTGGGTATTTTCTAAACATTTGCCAGCCATCCATTACTGACATTATTGTCTTTTCAGGTTGCAGTTACACGAACTCGCGCTTAGCTATTGATATTGAAATTAGAACAGTGATTGCGCAATTACGTTTTCGATGCTTCAAGAAAACATTTGTACAAACTTGCTTTAATATCGGCATATTTTGGTCTATGTAATGTTTTCCTGTATGCTTTTTCCTATGTATTCTTCAAAGCCTCGAAAATTTTGTGACGTTTCGTTTTTATTTTTGAGATGGCAACTTCAGATATACAATAATACAACGCCGATAGTTTTTCTTTAATGTATTTCTCAATTTTGTTTAAGCTCTCAACTTTCAGCTTAAAATTTAATCTAATTTGTTATCGTTTGTACAAATTAGTTCTTTTACTAATACGATCTGAAAAGTTAACTTAGAGTTAACGTTTAGAGCGGCACAGAAGCGCTAAAATTTGGTTAACTTGAATTATATATGAATTATAGGTCGTAAAGGTTTCAGAGCACTTTATCAATAGTATAGGAAGAAAAATATAATCTGAATCTTTAAAGTATTGGTATCATAAAAAAGTCTTTCGAAACACATTTCATATGATGTATTAAATATACCGATTTTTTTAACCCCTCAAGAGGATTTATCTTAAAATTTTGTCGATATGTATAATAATATTTCCTCAAATATAATATGTTATAGATAACACCCCAAGTTTTTGTATGCTATATTTTTAGAAACTCCATCATATAAAATTTTAAAGCTATTAGGGTAAAAAAAAATTTATTTTGGAAAACTTCACAATTTATTTATAAGTTTGAATTAAAATATATAGTGGTAATAGTTTATGCACTTGTTACATATTGAAATATAGTAATGTGTAAATATTTGAAAAGTGTTCCGGAAGGCTGAAAACCCGCAATACAGAAAAACTTTATTAATCAAAGTCCTAATAACTTTGGTAACATGTGTATATAATTGTTAAATAATTATTAATATATCGACATAATTTAAAGATAAAGCAAATTTAGTAAAAAAGTCAGTCAAGAAGTATGAGCATTTGAAATGGGCTCTTAAAGGGTTAATAAATCGGTGTGCTTTAAACACCATGTGAAAAGCACTTTCAATTTTTCAATGATACCCATACTGCTAAAACTAAAGGCCGTGTCAGATACAACTTTGTCGCTTTGCGTGACGTTTCTACCTTTGGCAGAAAAACGCAAAGCAAAAGGTGTATGACACAATGAAAACTTTGACAACACTCATGCATTGCTTGTTTACTTATAAAAGCAGTTGGTAATTTGTACATTTAATTATTTGTTATAAAAATAAAAGTTAAATATTTAATTGGACGGTGTTTTGGAATTAAATTTGGCAAAAAAAAATAAAAAAAAAACAAAATTATACTAGCCAACTGTCAAAGCGCGCAAAAAGATGAGAGTTGGCTAACTTTTTGCTTCGCTCCGCTTTGAAAGTACTTTATGTGACATGTTTCGTATAAGTATGTATATTTTATCTTTGATGTCAAAGCGAATCGGTAACGCAACGCGAAGCAAAAGTTTTATCTGACATGGCCTTAAGAGCGTTGGCGTGACAAACATCTTCCTATATAATTTCTTTTAAGGATACTAAAAAGTAATAATAATATAGATTTGGTGGTGAGCCGCGCTTATATTCTTGTTTCAATCCGGTTCTTTGCTGTTTAACAAAAAAATTATTATTATATATTATAAGCACTAATTCTTCTAATTTTTGATTTTATTAGCAGCACTTTTTCTGTTTTGTATCGTACAAAAACAGAAATTAGTTTAATTTGACTACAACGACAAAATTAGCATAGACAACAACCTGCAGTCATTTTGCCGTGTCGTCTTTAAAATAATCATTTCCATATACACACATGTATTCTATTGTTGACATATTGAAGTCGGTAGTCTGCTGTCTCGAATGTGTTTAAAGCATGAGCACGTGTGACCAAATTTTTTTTGCACGAATGCACAAGCGCGTGTGATAAGATAAAAAATTTTCTCCGTGAGAGCGGGGAGCACGCCTGACTAACTTTTTGCCCGTAACAGTGCGTGACAAACAATTTATGGGCCATAAGAGGGAAAGAGACTTCCAAAGATCGAAGCAAAAAAAATTATTAATTTGGTCCAGTCGTTCGGCTAAAAATTAGTTTTGCCCAAAAAAAAAAAAAAATGGAACAATTTCCTATAGTGGTATGGTGTAGATTTCAATAATCAAATGAGCCGGTTATTAATTCATTTATGCATATTTTAAATGAATGCGCGAAAAGGCTTTGAAAGGCCATCCGGAAATTGAAATATTGGATAATATGGTTTTATTGGGCGCCAAGGCTCAAACACCAGAATTGCAATATGCGATTTCCAACAAATATCCAGAAGTCGAAACAAATATATGATGTTGTAGCAGTGCGCTGCGCTCGCCAGAGTATTGTGAAGCACAAGTTTTGGAATCGGCGGAAGAATGTGTATGTGTGGCCGAAGAAGCGACTAATATGGCACGGTTCAGTGGAGGATGATGAAAATGCTCAAAATCTTTTGAGTCCTAGAGATGTTTTGCCCAAAACTGGTGTTTTAAACATAAAATTAAAAGACTCTTCGGTAGACTGAAGCATTTCAATTGCGTTATGGTTTAAAAATCAATGAGGTACATATCAAGAAGGCTGAAGAACCTGAGGAAGCAGAAATACAAATGGCTGAAAATAGTGTGCCCCTTGTACGATTTAGATGTATGTGATTGATGAAAGAAGCATAATTAGAGAAAGGACTCAAATGTTGGTTAAAAAACGCATTAAAAATGCTTATAATCTTTTGTTGGTTCTTCCAATGGACTTTCTATTACGACTTCTATATTATTCTCCTTGTTAGTTTCTACATTATTTTCAAGTTGGATTGGAGAAAAATGTATGTCTGTCACTTCTAGAATATTAGAACCGGAAAATCCAAATAATCAGACTTTTTATGTCTGAATCAAACACGTCCATTTCAGCGTCCTTTTTCCAACTATATCTTAAAGCCGATCATAATGACAGCACATTCTTCTTTATTTATCGTTATTCATCTGCATAAATAAGAAGAAATAAACTTTGATTGTCTATTTATTTAATTTCAGGAAATTTTAAACAACCAATTTACCATTTACAGTAGTTATATAATTTTCTAAATGTTCAACAAGAATACCGGCACACGTATTGTATCTCCAATTTTTAGCGTTTACAAAAACATTTTTTAGATAACGCACCAAAATACACAAAATTATTATTAATGCATTAAACACATTCGAGACAGCAGGCAACACGAAGGCACGACTACAAATGCTGCAGGTTGCAATTGTAGTCGCCTAATCAGCTACTGAATTATTTTGAAGACGACAGCTACAATTGAAAAGATATAAACCGCTGTGTTTTTTATTATGTATTTACATTTCAGTGGTGCCACTATCATTTTTAATTTTTATAAATTTAGCAACATGCATTATGATAAATTTTTTAACGTAAAAACAAATGAATTTATTAAAAAACATTTACAATATTTTAATTTTATTGTTTTTGGAACTCATGAAGAATATCATCTTCATGGCAGGTTGAATAAAAAAATCCTAATATACAGTATAATCGCGAAAAAGTAATCCTAATGGTTGTTAACTTTTTCGTCTTATTTATTAACTTTTCTAAATTGTAAAAAAATGCAATAATAAACATATGTACCTATATTTTTTTCAATGACTTAGTTTTCATCTGTACAAAAAAGAAACTTAGATCTAATTTGTACCGGCTACAATTTATAATTAGTAATTATACAATCAGTCATGTATTATGTGTTAGGTGCTACATATGACGTTTGTCAGAAAATTAGTTTTTCAAAAATTTTCAGATAGCGAATTCTGAGTATTTTCTAAACATTTGCCAGCCATCCATTACTGACATTATTGTCTTTTCAGGTTGCAGTTACACGAACTCGCGCTTAGCTATTGATATTGAAATTAGAACAGTGATTGCGCAATTACGTTTTCGATGCTTCAAGAAAACATTTGTACAAACTTGCCTTAATATCGGCATATTTTGGTCTATGTAATGTTTTCCTGTATGCTTTTTCCTATGTATTCTTCAAAGCCTCGAAAATTTTGTGACGTTTCGTTTTTATTTTTGAGATGGCAACTTCAGATATACAATAATACAACGCCGATAGTTTTTCTTTAATGTATTTCTCAATTTTGTTTAAGCTCTCAACTTTCAGCTTAAAATTTAATCTAATTTGTTATCGTTTGTACAAATTAGTTCTTTTACTAATACGATCTGAAAAGTTAACTTAAAGTTAACGTTTAGAGCGGCACAGAAGCGCTAAAATTTGGTTAACTTGAATTATATATGAATTATAGGTCGTAAAGGTTTCAGAGCACTTTATCAATAGTATAGGAAGAAAAATATAATCTGAATCTTTAAAGTATTGGTATCATAAAAAAGTCTTTCGAAACACATTTCATATGATGTATTAAATATACCGATTTTTTTAACCCCTCAAGAGGATTTATCTTAAAATTTTGTCGATATGTATAATAATATTTCCTCAAATATAATATGTTATAGATAACACCCCAAGTTTTTGTATGCTATATTTTTAGAAACTCCATCATATAAAATTTTAAAGCTATTAGGGTAAAAAAAAAATTTATTTTGGAAAACTTCACAATTTATTTATAAGTTTGAATTAAAATATATAGTGGTAATAGTTTATGCACTTGTTACATATTGAAATATAGTAATGTGTAAATATTTGAAAAGTGTTCCGGAAGGCTAAAAACCCGCAATACAGAAAAACTTTATTAATCGAAGTCCTAATAACTTTGGTAACATGTGTATTAGACTGGGTCGACCTCCATACAAAAAAAAAAGTTGTGCCAGTCACCCCCTAGAATGAAAGATATGCCAATGAAGTTTCTAAAACAGAAAAAAATTTTTTTTGCCACGCCCCAAAATACAGCACTTTTGGTTTTTTATATGTAGCGCTGCCATTTAAAGTCCGATCTTATTATATCACATATCGTTGTTCATGGGTTGACAGTGGCTTCATTTTTGCCTTTGGTGACTTTTCAATCCGACATCAAACTCTGGGCGTCACTTATGCCATCTCGGATACTTCCCCCAAATATAAATTTTTTAAACGTGCTAAGAAAGTCCTTGTAAAACTAAGTATGTCTAGCTTTTATTATACTCACTTTTATGCCACGCCTCAAAATTGAGCCCCTTTTTTGTTTTTCACAAACATATTACATTAAACCAGGTAGAAGCCAATACAAAAACCAAAAAAATATCCACCAGCGACTTCATATAATAAAAGTCATATATATTAAATTTCAAGAGCTTACAAAATTTTTTTATCATGCCCTAAAATGCAGCCATTTCTGTTTTATACACATATATAGCATCGCCAATTGAAGTCCAATCTCATCGTATCGTATATCAGTATTAATGGCTAGAATATGGCTTCATTTTTGTATTTAGTGCTTTTCTATGATAATTATTATAACTGAGATCATTCCGTTCTTATGTTAAATTTTTATAAATAGAAGAGAAACCCTTCTGATTATTTGTAAGTCAAGTTTTTTAACTACTCACTTTTTACACACGCCAAGAACTAAACAAGAACTAAAAAAAATAAATTGCATTATTCTGGAAACAAAAAAGTACAAAACTAATTACATACATACATACAAATGAATGCTTAACAAAATACATATATGAAAAATTAGATAGCTGGTGTACGTAAATCGAAATTAAAAAAATTGTAACTATGATACAAGTCTTGCAAATATACGCGATATTTTTTGATCATATTACAAGGGGCGATGTAATTGCTATGTGAGGAAATAATAAAAGGAACATAATTAAAGGGCGTGTGTAAAAAGTGAGTAGTTAAAAAACTTGAGGGTTTCTCTTCTATTTATAAAAATTTAACATAAGAACGGAATGATCTCAGTTATAATAATTATCATAGAAAAGCACTAAATACAAAAATCCTTTTTTTTAAAAAAGTCAGATGATAACATTTATTTTTTTTTTTTTTTTTTTTTTTTTTTTTTTTTTTCATTATTTATTTATTGAATCTTCATATATTAAATATGAACTAACAATAATTAATCAAATCTTATACTAATACTTTATTTTTGTCCTGCCAATGCTAGACGAAAATTTTTCTCTTCACGGTTTCTGTTCACATATGTAGATGTTTAGCGCTCTTCTTGTCTGATGAGTCCTGCTGTATCTCTTCTCCTTAATCTAGAGTGGCCGCTGTAATTTAAAATATTTCGAGCTAGTGGATTTGGGTGCGACTCAAGTCTTTTTAAATATTTTACTGCATAGTTCGTAATAATAGTTTTTACTAACGGCACATTGAGATCCTTGTGAATATTTGAGTTTTTAACATACCAGGGAGCGGCTGTGATTATTCGAAGAAGTTTATTTTGTCGCCTTTGAATTTTTTCGATATTAGAAGCCGAGGCAGTGCCCCATAACTGAATACCGTAGCACCAAATTGGTTTTAAGATAGAGTTGTAAAGTAGAAGTTTACAATCGAGACTAAGAACAGAGTTTCTTCCAATAAGCCAATTAAGTTGAATTGCTTTTAGTTTCATTTGTGTTAGTTTTGCTTCTATATGGCATTTCCATGTTAAACGCCGATCTAGATGAATTCCGAGATATTTTACATGCGATTGTTGGGGCACTAATTGATTATTGATTTTAATAGGGGAACATGACTCCCGACGCAAGGTGAATGTTATATGTACGCATTTTTGCTCATTAACCTTTATTCTCCATTGTTTTAACCACTTTTCCAGTTCAAATATATGATCCTGCAAGTAGCGAGAAGCTTCATGACAGTTTTCGTGCACGCTTAAAAAAGCTGTATCATCAGCAAATGTTGAAGTTAGGGTGTGGTTGTTTGTTGGCATGTCTGAGGTATATATTAGGTATAACAGTGGGCCCATGATGCTTCCCTGAGGGACTCCAGCGTCAATTGGCTGAGGAGAACTTATAAAAGCACCTTCTTTAATAATAAACTTTCGACCGACTAAGTAGCTTTCTAACAGCTTGTGTGTGTTTACTGGTAAATTTAGCTTCAATTTATGTAATAAGCCTTCATGCCAGACTTTATCAAAAGCTTGAGAAACATCGATGAAGAGGGCGGAACAATATTTTTTTTCTTCAAAGGTTTTTCTTATGGCGTTTACTATACGATGGGTTTGTTCAATTGTGCTATGTTCTCTTCTAAAGCCGAATTGATGGTTTGGAATACATCTATTTACATTTAAAATTGGGGTTAATTTTGACACTAACAGCTTCTCAAACAGCTTTGATATATTAGACAATAAGCTTATAGGTCTATATGACTCAACTTTTGTAGGATCCTTTCCTGATTTAGGTATCATGGTAACTAATGATACTTTCCATTCCTGAGGGTAGTATTCAAGGCGTAAAATAGCATTAAAAATAAAGAGAATAATTTTCTTTGCTATGCTGGGTAGCTCCAAAAGCATTTTGTTACTGATCTTATCAAAACCAGGGGCTTTCTTCGGGTTTAAATCATGAATAGCCTTTTCGATTTCTCTTATCTCAAATCTTAGTGGAACAGCTGCTCTAACAGCAACAGGTGGTAACTCGACCGCCATATCGAGAGATGTGTGAGCGGTAAATACGGTTTTCAAATGATTAACAAAAAGATTTCCTTTTTCTATATCATTTCTTGCCCAACTTCCGTTTAAGTTTCTTAATGGTGGTTTAGTGATAACTGGTCTTTTAAGATTTCTAGCTGCACGCCATAATGAGTAGTCTGATTGTGGAGTTGCATCAAGTTCCTTAAGATATTTTTCAAAGGATGCAGTTTTTTGGGACTGCAGTAACTTTCTTAGCCTTTTTGTGCAGTCTTTTAATAAAGTCTTAAGTTGGGGGGATCTGTGCAATTGCCACTCTCTTCGAACTCTCCTTTTTTTAGTCAATAGACGCTCGACATCTACAGAATATATGATATTGTTTTTGGTTTTTTTGAGGGTTGTGCTGGAATGTTGAACAGCTAGTTTGAGATAACTGTCAAAATTAACAATAGCGATATCCACGCTCTCCGGTGTGCTAAGCGGAATATTTTCTGTGCAATGGGCACTAAGATATTTTTTATATTTTAACCAATTTATTTGTGAGGGTGATTTGGATAAGTACCCAGACGGCGATACGATTCTATTTGGAATCATTATAGTAACAATTGTAGGTGTGTGGTCGGAAGATAATTCTAAGGAAGCCTCAACATAAATCGTTTCTGCGGGGATGTTTTTAACCACTCCAAAATCTATGACATCTGGAACTTTTTGCTGATCAGTAGGCCAATATGTTGGTTCACCGCTCGCGATCACATTTAGATCCATTTTACGAATTGTGTTAAACAAAACACGACCCTTAGGCGTAATAAGTCGTGACCCCCAGAAAGTATGTTTAGCGTTATAATCGCCAGCAGCCAGGAAGCAGGGTCCTAATGCTTTGAAGTATTTATTATATTGGCTTTCTGATATTGAAAATCTAGGTGGTGAATATATTGATGAAATAACTAGGTTTCGATTTAATTCCTCGACGCAAATGGTCGTTGCTTGGAGATAATCTTCACGATGATCACACATTAAGTAGTGTTTTACTCGGTTTTTTATCAAAATGGCAGAACCTCCACAAGCTCTACCTCGAGGGTCCTTGGTATCATATAATATATAACCATTGATTTTAAACGTATTTCTCGAGGTCAGATGAGTTTCAGAAACCATCATAACATCGATTTGTTTATTTTTAAGGAAGTATTCTAGTTCATTTTTATGTTGGCGGATGCCGTTTGCGTTCCAAAAGCAAATTTTTAGACAGTTCATGGCTTATTTAGTACAGCTTGCAATAACATCGATTGCATTCTTAACATTTCTTGCATCATGTTACCCATTGTGTTGGTAAAATTGTTAACGGTTTGCACTAATGTTTCCATGGTTTTTTCTAGCCGAGTTAAATTAGAAGTGGGAATTTCGTCATTATTTGGTAAATCACCTTGCAATGGCATATGATTAGATTTTAAGACATTAGCGTACGAGGTTCTGTTATTATTTGGCTGCGGTATTTGAACGCCGTTAGTGTTTTCTTGATAAATTGCCTGCGTTTGAGGGGGATTAAGTTTCTGTCCAACAGAACGCTTGACAATAGAATATACCGGACATCCTCTATAGTTGGCAGTGTGATTACCACCACAGTTGCTACATTTTTTTACATTAGGGTCATTTTTTGACTTATCACACTGAACGGTACCATGTAGTTCTCCACATACGACACAAACAGGGGGTAAATAGCAGTATGCCCTAGTATGACCAAATTCTTGGCAGTTTAAACACTGAATAGGCCCATTTCTTTTGTGCGGCTCTTCTATCGTTATTTTCCTGTACAGGATGTATTTTAAGCTGTAAATGGGATGCGTTTCATTTTTTTTTAGCTTAACGTCGCCGGGCTCTAACTCCACTCGAAATAGTGGTTGGGGATTTTTTTCCCTATTTTTAATATTTGTAACATTTTTAATTTTGAAACCCTTTTCTTCTAAAAATGTTTTTATTTCGTCTGGGTCCACGCATGAGTCAATGCCCTTTATCACAACCTGCAGACCTTTGCTGCTTTTCAGCTGGTAAGTATAGAAGCTTTTTTTAAGTGCTTCAAACTTATTAATTAATTTACGAAAATCATTCTCATTATTAATCTGTATTTTTGTTTCGTTAATATTACCACGCTTGATTGCAGCTACGTAAAACGAATTTTCACCTATCACCGATATTAAACTTTTTATTAGCTCACTTGAGTTTTGCTCTCTAAGATATATCGGGGGTGGCTTCGACGATTTTATGACGTTGGGTGTTTCAGAAGATTCATCCTCCAGAATTGCAAAACGATTTTGCGAGTTTATTCTATCAAAAGATGGAACTTTCGAGGCAGAGGCAACAGCTGAAGAGGCAGGGCTGCGACCACGTTTAAGCACTGTTATATATCTATCCATACCAACTTGCACTTGTGGTTTTTGACAACTTTTTTCTTGTTTGTTTAACATTGCGTCTATGTTTGGGATTATGGTAACAGTGGTAACGCTTGTATTGTTTTCTGTTGTTGTGTTTATTTCCACATTGCTTTCACTAGCATAAATATCATTTACTTTTGTTGTTGTTTCATTGTTATTACTCATATAAAGTTGTTTTTGTTTTTTTCACCGTTTTTTTATTTTTTTTATTTTTTTGTTTTTATTTTTTTTGTTGACTGTGCTCTTTTTATTATGTATAATGTTGTTACACCGAGATAATAAAAGAAAAAAAGAATAAATATTTTTTTGCACAGATTATTTGCAAGTATGTATGTGCGTACGTACATACATACATATGTAAGTATATTTTTTTTTACTTGTATTTTTTTTTTTCTTAATTTTTTTATAATTATTCTTTTGTTCACTTTTATATTGAGCGTCCAAATTCGCTTGTTACACTGATATTATTAATTAATTTATGTTAAAAAAAAAAGAACCGTATGCGGAGTTAAAAGAAACACGTCTTTTCTCATCGAGCACGACCGACTGAACAGTTATTTTTGATTTTTATTTTTTGAACGAAATTAACAGTTATTTTTTATTTTTATTTTTTCGATCAAAAATAACAGTTTTTTTATGATTTTTATTTTTTTGAATAATAATAACTGTTATTTTTTAATTTTTATTTATTGGAACAAAAATAACAATTATTTTTTGATTTTATTTTTCGAGCAAAAATAAAAGTTATTCTTTAAAGAAATGTATGTGTTATAATTATATAGTTGACTTTAAATATTTATTTTAATGCGCATAAGAAATCCCAATGATGATCACATATTAAAATAAATATTTAAAGACAACTCAATAATTATAACACGTACATTTATTTACAGAATAACTTTATTTTTCCTCGAAAAAATAAAAATCAAAAAATAATGGTTATTTTTGTTCAAAAAAATAAAAATCAAAAAACTGTTATTTTTGATCTAAAAAATACAAATCAAAAATAACTGTTACTTTTGTCCAAAAAAATATAAATCAAAAAATTACTGTAATTTTTTATCGATAAAAATCAAAACTTTAAAAATCATAATATATTATCATAGAAAAGCTCATAAGGATAAATATGGTATACTTGCGTCACTACGCTGGCATTTACTACTATATGCTTTTTTTGTTTTAAAATTTCAAAATAACTGTTATTTTCGGTTCCTAATTTTCTTTTTCACAGTGTTCATCTTTTCAACAAATCTTTTTTAATTTAAAAAAAAAAGTTACTTTGAAAAGGTATTCCTGCGTTGTTGACTACTTTTTTTTAAGCTTTTTTCGGCTTGGCAATGCCATACAAAGTTGCAATATTTTTATGCTTTTACTCTGATAATATTGCACTTACTGACAATTTTGCGCCGCTTGTGCGTAAAAATTTTATATGTGGTTGTAGTTATGTTTTTGCGCTTTTGCTTTTTCGCAAGGGTGCAACTTTTGACGTGAATACCTTTAATATAATGGCGCACACATTATTTTTTTTACAGCAAATAAAAAAAATTTACATATTACAAGATTATATAAAACATTACGTCGGTCGCGCTCGTTGAAGATAGACGTGTTCTCCTAGCTCGGCATACGGTTTAGTTTTCATAATAAATTTAAAAAAAAAAGAGAAAATATAAGAAAAAGAAAAAAAATATATATACATATGTATGTACATACATACAAAAATATTTTTTGTTTTAGACTCGGTGTTGATAAACAATAAATAATAAGAAGAGCACAACTGTAAACAGAAAAGTAAAAAAAACGCTTATGAGTGCAAATAATGTAAATACAATAAAGCAGAAAAATATTAAACCTGCAAGCGATGCCTCAGCGGCAAAAACAATTTTAATAAGTGATAAAAATATTAATCCCAAATCAGACATAATAGAAAACTCAGTATCACCTTCTGTGTCTAATAATACAGTTGATTTCAATACTATAAAAAATATAAAACCTGCAAGCGTCGCCTCAGCGGCAAAAACAATTTTAATAAGTGATGAAAAGCTTACTCCCAAAGTAGGCATAATGGAAAACTCAGTATCATAGGTAAAAAGTGGTCAAAAGCCTCAAGTGCAAGTTGGTATTGATAGGAACATAACAGTGCTTAAACGGGGTCGCAGCCCAACCTCTTTTGCGGTTGCTTCGGTCCCAAAAGTTTTAAAAGAGGGTACAGCTGATAGAATAAGTTCGCAAAATCGTTTTGCAATTTTGGACGAGGAATCCTCGGAAGCACAAAACGTTATCAAATCTTCTAAGCCACCCCCGATATATCTTAGAGAGCAAAACTCAAGTGAATTAATAAAGAATTTGATCTCGGTAATAGGTGAAAATTCTTTTTATGTAGCCGCAATAAAGCGTGGAAGCATAAATGAAACGAAAATACAGGTCAATCGTGAAGATGATTTTCGTAAAGTAATAACTAAATTAGAAGCACTAAAGAAAAACTTTTATATATACCAACTGAAGAGCAGTAAAGGTCTTCAGGTAGTGATAAAGGGCATTGACTCATGCGTTAACCCAGGTGAGATAAAAACGTTTTTAGAGAAGAAGGGCTTCAAAATAAATAAATGTAGTAAATATTAAAAATAGAGAAAAAAATCCCCAGCCACTATTTCGAGCTTAAAAAAACGAAACTCATCCCATCTACAGTTTTAAATATATCCTGTATAGGAAAATAACAATAGAGGAGCCGCACAAAAGGAATGGTCCCGTGCAATGTTTAAACTGCCAAGAATGTGGTCACACTAAGGAATACTGCCATTTAACCCCTGTTTGCGTTGTATGTGGAGAATTGCATGGTACAGCTCTCTGCGATAAGTCTAAAAACGACCCCAATGTAAAAAATGCAGCAACTGTAGTGGTAATCACACTGCCAACTATAGAGGATGCCCTGTATACTCTATCTTCAAGCGCTCGGTTGGACCGAAACCTAATCCCCCTCAAATTCAGTTAACACATCAAGTTAACACTAATGACATTCAGGTACCTCAGCCTAGTAATAACAGAACATCCTACGCTAACGTCCTAAAATCAAACCATATGCCAATGCAAGGTGATTTGCCAAATAATGATGAGACTCCAGTTTCTAATTTAAGTCGTCTAGAAAAGACCATGGAAACACTAGTGCAAACAGTAACTAACTTTACGAACACAATGGGTAATATGATGCAGGAAATGTTAAGAATGCAATCGATGTTATTGCAAGCTGTACTTAACAAGCCATGAATTGTTTAAAAATTTGTTTTTGGAACGCAAACGGCATTCGCCAACATAAAAAAAAACTAGAATTCTTTCTTAAAAGTAAACAGATTGATGTAATGATGGTTTCTGAAACTCATTTGACCTCAAGAAATACTTTTAAAATCAATGGTTATATATTATATGATACCAAGGACCCTCGAGGTAGAGCTTGTGGAGGTTCTGCTATTTTGATAAAAGCCCGAATCAAACACTACTTAATGTGTGATCATCGTGAAGATTATCTGCAAGCAACGAACATTTGTGTTGAAGAGCTAAATTGAAACTTAGTACTTTCATCTTTATACTCTCCACCTAGATTTTCAATATCAGAAAGCCAATATTATAAATATTTTAAATCATTAGGACCCTGTTTCCTAGCCGCTGGCGATTACAACGCTAAACATAACTTCTGGGGGTCACGGCTCATAACACCAAAGGGTCGTGTTTTATACAATACAATCTCTAGAATGGATTTAAATGTGGTCGCGAGCGGACAACCAACTTATTGGCCTACTGATCAGCAAAAAATTCCAGATGTCATCGATTTTGGCGTGGTTAAAAACATCCCCGCAGAAAAGATTCATGTTGAAGCTTCCTTAGAACTATCTTCCGATCACACACCTACAATTGTAACTTTAATGAACCCAAATAGAATTGTATCTAAGTCTGGTTACTTAGCGACGTCAGCCACACAAATAAATTGGTTAAAATATAAAAAATATCTTAGTGCCTATTGCACAGAAAATATTCCGCTTAGTACACTGGAGAACGTGGATCTCACTATTGTTAATTTTGACAGTTATATCAAACTAGTTGTTCAACATTCCAGCATAACCCTCAAAAAAACCGAAAATAAAAACATATGTATACAGATGTCGAGCGTCTCTTGACTGAAAAAAGGAGAGTTCGAAGAGAGTGGCAATTGCACAGATCCCTCCAACTTAAGCCTTTATTAAAAGAGTGCACAAAAAGGCTAAGAAAGTTACTGCAGTCTCATAAAACGGCTTCCCTGAAAAAAAATCTTAAGTAACTTGATGCAACTCCACAATCAGACTACTCATTATGGCGTGCAGCTAGAAATCTCAATAGACCAGTTATATCTAATCCACCATTAAGAAACTTCAATGGAAGTTGGGCAAGAGATGACATTGAAAAAGGAAATCTGTTTGTTCATCATCTGAAAAACGTATTTACCCTTAATACATTTCACGATATAGCACTCAAGTTACCGCCTGTAAATGTTAAAGCAGCTATTCCCGGTATTGATAAGATCAGTAATAAAATGCTTTTTGAGCTACCAAGTATAGCAAAAAAATTATTCTTATTATTTTCAATGCTATTTTACGCCTTCAATACTACCCTCAAGAATGGAAGGTCTCCTTAGTAACCATGATACCAAAGCCAGGAAAGGATCACACAAAAGTTGAGTCATACAGACCTATTAGCTTATTATCTAATATTTCAAAGCTATTTGAGAAACTACTAGTGTCAAAATTAACTCCGATTTTAAATGATAATAGATGTATTCCAAACGATCAATTCGGTTTTAGAAGAAAGCACAGCACAATTGAACAAACTCATCGAATAGTAAATGTCATAAGAAAAGCCTTTGAAGAAAAAAAATATTGCTCAGCAATCTTCATCGATGTGTCTCAAGCTTTTGATAAAGTCTGGCATGAAGGTTTACTACTGAAATTGCAGCAAAACTTACCAGTAAACATACACAAGCTGTTAGAAAGCTACTTAGTCGGTCGTCAATTTATTATTAAAGAAGGCGAAGTTGTAAGTTCTCCACAGCCAATTAACGCTGGAGTCCCACAAGGCAGCACCCTGGGCCCTCTATTATACTTAATTTATACTTCGCACTTGCCAACAAACAGCTACACCCATACCTCAACATTTGCGAACGACACAGCTTTTCTAAGCGTACACGCAAACTGTCAAGAAGCATCTCGTTACTTGCAGGATCATATATTTGAACTAGAAAGGTGGTTAAAAAATGGAGGATAAAGATCAATGAGCGAAAATACGCACATATAACATTCACATTGCCCCCCTATTGAAATAAATAATCAAATAATACCCCAACACTCGCATGTAAAATACCTCGGTATACATCTAGATCGGCGTTTAACGTGGAAATGGCATATAGAAGCTAAATTAACTCAAATGAAACTAAAAGCAATTCAAATAAATTGGCTCATTGGAAGAAATTCTGTTCTCAGCCTCGATTGCAAACTTCTACCTTACAACTCTATCTTAAAGCCAATTTGGTGCTACGGTATTCAGTTATGGGGCACTGCCTCGGCTTCTAACATCGAAAAAATTCAAAGGCGCCAAAATAAACTTCTTCGAATAACCACAGCCGCCCCCTGGTACGTCAAAAACTCAAATATCCACAAGGATCTCAATGTGCCATTAGTAAAAACTATGATAACGAAATATGCAGTAAAATATTTAAAAAGGCTGGCACTGCATCCAAATCCATTAGCTCGAAATATTTTAAATTATGGCGGCCACACTCGCTTAAGAAGAAGAGACACTGCAGCACTCACCCAATCAGATGAGCGATAAACACCTACACATGTGAACAGAAACCGTGATGACTAAATCTTTTTTGTCTGGCACTGGCAGGACATAAAATAAATATTAGGATAAGATTTGATTAATTATTGTTAGTTCATAGCAATCTTCATCGATGTGTCTCAAGCTTTTGATAAAGTCTGGCATGAAGGTTTACTACTGAAATTGCAGCAAAACTTACCAGTAAACATACACAAGCTGTTAGAAAGCTACTTAGTCGGTCGTCAATTTATTATTAAAGAAGGCGAAGTTGTAAGTTCTCCACAGCCAATTAACGCTGGAGTCCCACAAGGCAGCACCCTGGGCCCTCTATTATACTTAATTTATACTTCGCACTTGCCAACAAACAGCTACACCCATACCTCAACATTTGCGAACGACACAGCTTTTCTAAGCGTACACGCAAACTGTCAAGAAGCATCTCGTTACTTGCAGGATCATATATTTGAACTAGAAAGGTGGTTAAAAAATGGAGGATAAAGATCAATGAGCGAAAATACGCACATATAACATTCACATTGCCCCCCTATTGAAATAAATAATCAAATAATACCCCAACACTCGCATGTAAAATACCTCGGTATACATCTAGATCGGCGTTTAACGTGGAAATGGCATATAGAAGCTAAATTAACTCAAATGAAACTAAAAGCAATTCAAATAAATTGGCTCATTGGAAGAAATTCTGTTCTCAGCCTCGATTGCAAACTTCTACCTTACAACTCTATCTTAAAGCCAATTTGGTGCTACGGTATTCAGTTATGGGGCACTGCCTCGGCTTCTAACATCGAAAAAATTCAAAGGCGCCAAAATAAACTTCTTCGAATAACCACAGCCGCCCCCTGGTACGTCAAAAACTCAAATATCCACAAGGATCTCAATGTGCCATTAGTAAAAACTATGATAACGAAATATGCAGTAAAATATTTAAAAAGGCTGGCACTGCATCCAAATCCATTAGCTCGAAATATTTTAAATTATGGCGGCCACACTCGCTTAAGAAGAAGAGACACTGCAGCACTCACCCAATCAGATGAGCGATAAACACCTACACATGTGAACAGAAACCGTGATGACTAAATCTTTTTTGTCTGGCACTGGCAGGACATAAAGTAAATATTAGGATAAGATTTGATTAATTATTGTTAGTTCATAGCAATCTTCATCGATGTGTCTCAAGCTTTTGATAAAGTCTGGCATGAAGGTTTACTACTGAAATTGCAGCAAAACTTACCAGTAAACATACACAAGCTGTTAGAAAGCTACTTAGTCGGTCGTCAATTTATTATTAAAGAAGGCGAAGTTGTAAGTTCTCCACAGCCAATTAACGCTGGAGTCCCACAAGGCAGCACCCTGGGCCCTCTATTATACTTAATTTATACTTCGCACTTGCCAACAAACAGCTACACCCATACCTCAACATTTGCGAACGACACAGCTTTTCTAAGCGTACACGCAAACTGTCAAGAAGCATCTCGTTACTTGCAGGATCATATATTTGAACTAGAAAGGTGGTTAAAAAAATGGAGGATAAAGATCAATGAGCAAAAATGCGCACATATAACATTCACATTGCCCCCCTATTAAAATAAATAATCAAATAATACCCCAACACTCCCATGTAAAATACCTCGGTATACATCTAGATCGGCGTTTAACGTGGAAATGGCATATAGAAGCTAAATTAACTCAAATGAAACTAAAAGCAATTCAAATTAATTGGCTTATTGGAAGAAATTCTGTTCTTAGTCTCGATTGCAAACTTCTACTTTACAACTCTATCTTAAAGCCAATTTGGTGCTACGGTATTCAGTTATGGGGCACTGCCTCGGCTTCTAATATCGAAAAAATTCAAAGGCGCCAAAATAAACTTCTTCGAATAATCACAGCCGCCCCCTGGTACGTCAAAAACTCATATATCCACAAGGATCTCAATGTGCCATTAGTAAAAACTATTATAGCGAAATATGCAGTAAAATATTTAAAAAGGCTGGAACTCCATCCAAATCCATTAGATCGAAATATTTTAAATTATGGCGGCCACACTCGCTTAAGAAGAAGAGACACTGCAGCTCTCACCCAATCAGATGAGCGATAAACACCTACACATGTGAACAGAAACCGTGATGACTAAATCTTTTTTGTCTGGCACTGGCAGGACATAAAGTAAATATTAGGATAATATTTGATTAATTATTGTTAGTTCATATTTGATATATGAAGATTCAAATAAAATAAATACTGAAAAAAAAATTACAAGAAAACTTTTAAAAAACTTTTTATTTTTCTTCACGTGTTTTGTGTTTTTTTAATTTGTGTTTTTATTATGTGTTTCTGAAGGCACAGTGTTGCTTTTTTTTGAAGTCTCGGTAGAAAATACAAAACCGAATTGCCTGTTGTACTTGAGCAACGAGTCCACCTTGTGTAGTTTTACGATGGGAGTTTCAAACATTTCTCTATGAACTGGAATGCCAGCTGAATTCCAGCAAAGAAGGAAATGAGCTTTTTGAGGTACCTTAAGTCAAAAAGTTTTAATTAATATGGATATGATGGCCACCAGCGTTACCGTTATACGACTAAAGTCGCATTTTTGCCCCTTTTTGACTGCTTTGCCACTTTCTTTGCCCCTTTATTTTCAAATCTCCTTTAGTATCATTTTGTATTTTTTTGTATCCCTTACGCTGGGATCACACGATTGCCGCAATGCACAAATTTTCACACTTTTTAATACCCCAATCGTGTGACTGCACAATCAAATGCGTCATGTACCAATCGAGGGCAATATTGTGCTTACTTTTACCAATAAAATGCAACCCTGGTGCGGCAATCGTGTGACTACTTGATATGCAACAGCTCGTCAATAAAAATGACAAAAAGGTACCAATATTTATTGGGTTCTTGTGCGGCAATTAAACAAAACAATACGCGCCAATATTTACCTTTTTTTAATAAATTTACTTTGTGTGTTTCTTTTAGTAGGAATAAATTAAAAATAATAATTAAATTTGGAAATTTAGTGCAATAGTTGTTCAGCAGAATATAAAAGAATATATAGAGGAAAACGGAGCAAAATGTATTGAAATTCTTTAAAGCGAATTTATTTTTGAATCTAAATATTCTCTTTTTCTTTATATATTTAAATTAGAATTTTACTTTGTTTAATTTTTGGAATTTCATATATTTTTCTTAAAAAATTTTAAATAAAACTATTCAACAAAAATTTGTTTGAATATATGATACAATTTTCTTGTTTTTAATGAACAAGCCAATTAGATCTTTCAAACAAATAAAACAACAGCTGTTTTCACGCAAAGAAAAAACATGGTTGATACAATCACAATCGCAAACTATCATTAATGTTTGTGGTTATGATTGTGTCAAACACGTCTTAAGCAACAATATATTTTCAGTAATAATGATTTTAGATAATTGTTGTCTCAAACATATTATTATGTTCAGAAGAAAAATGCGCACGATCTTTCAAACCATTTTTCTATATTTTCCAACACCATGCAAAATGTCTACTTCAACATTTTAAATAATGTCTACTTCAACAATAAAAATAATAAAAAATGTAATTTAAAAAATGTTTTATTACAAATATAATAAATAAAATATAGCATATATTAAAAATAAATTTAAATACACATATTTATGTACCTGTGTATGTAGAATTTATAAATTTACGTTGTGTGGTAGAAATATATCCAAAAAAATAAGAATTCCGTTCACTTAAGGCTTCTAAAAAAAGTCAAACACAAACTTACCTTTTATTTCTTTTTTGAAAAAATTCGGGGCTGATGACAAAATTATGTGTCAAAATTTATTATAGGTTTCTTTGGCTGCAAGAAAGACAAAGTAGTTCCATATTTATATATTTATATAATTATATTTAAATAACTTACCTGTTTCAATAAACGTATAATAATTTACATCGTTAGTTTTGCAAGGCAGCATGGCATTTTTCTCCCCGAAAAATGTTTTAATTATTCTGTCATCATTCATGTTTCCTGATTAACTGACGCTCGCGGACGGAAAACATTTAATTTTCTTAATAAGCACACACTGTTTGTTCGGATAATAAATGTTTGCTTCTAAAGAGAATGTGTTTTCAAGCAAACAAAAATTATGGTATTAAACATACCTTTTGTGTTCAACTAATATTATGATTTTAACTGTATAGTTGAAAATATATATATTATAGTAGCTAACATATCAAGTAATATGTTTAGCTAGACCAGAGTTCTTTTTTTAAGTGTAAGCCACCATATAATATTATTATAGTGAATTTAAAAATGTTAAGGACAAAAAACCATTTTTTAAGTTATATTAAGACTATAATTAATTTATGATGGTAAACATATTAGGCAAGTATGAACAAAAATGGCCGTAGTGACCATTCATTAATCATGTTTTTTCTCTGCGTGTTCGCAGTTGACACAAGTAAGAACACTCGTGTGATTGTGATGCGGCAATTATTGTACACATTTCGCTTTGTACCAACTAGCGGCAATTACATTTGTATAAAACAGGGCAATCGTGTGATTTCAGAATATTTTATTGGGGGCAATTTCATTATTGTGCGTCAATGAAGTACAATCAAAATTGTGGCATATTGGTGCATTTGCGACAATCGTGTGATCCCAGCATTATGCCCCTTTTTGAACTAATTTTTTTTTATATTGGTTATCAATAAATATGATGTAAATGCCAGCTTTGATATATATTTCTGACACAAAAAGTACTAAGGCCCTAATTATGTACAACGCAGCGCAACGCCAAACAATAACATTGAAAGCACAAACAATGTCATAAATATTTTGTAATTTTGTTGTTGCTTTCAACAGAAATTCATGTACCGTTTTAAAATTTTCAACGACACAAGCAATGGAGCGTTTGAAATTTTAACACGCAATGTGAATTTCTGTAGAAAGCAACAACAAAATTACAAAATATTTATGACATTGTTTGTGCTTTCCATGTTATTCTTTAGCGTTGCGTTAGTTCTGTGGCGTTGCGATGCGTTGTACATGATTAGGGCCTAAATCTTTTTAAATAACGGCTATTTAAGCCGTGACCACATAGTGCAAAAACGCCTTCGTAGAATAAGCTTATTTATGTAAGGTGGAATTTTTTTTTATTGAAAATACGTTGGAGCTATGAAAAATACAGCAATTCTTACTGCTTTTTTGTGAATATTTGTAAAATTGAAAAAATGTGTTAAACTGGAATAATCGCTTTGTTTATGTGAAAAATCTCGTGTCAAAAAATATTGTAAAGTCATGATGGACAAGTAAGTATTTCATATAAAAGTTTTCTAAAAAAAATATAGGTACATTAACATAATTTTATTTGGTTATGTTTAAGGTTCATCATAAGATCAAAAAAAAAAAAAGCAAGTTGAACTCCCATCAACAAGTGGTTCAATTCAATTAAGTCCAGATGTGGAAATAAGTTAAACGGATGAATCAATGTAAGAAAGAACACACAAGAAGAAGAAAGCCGCAACGCGAAAATATTGTTTAACTTGGGAAAGACAATATAAGTATGTGGTAGAAAATGGACATACAAACAAAAAAAACCATTTTGTGTTCTTTGCAAGCAATTGCTTATCTGTCAACGAAACCATTTAGAACGCCATGCTGGAACTGTCAAACATGTGACTAATGAAAAGCAAATAAATAATGTTAAAATTTCCAAGTTTTTACAAAAAAAAAAATACCGATTTTCGAAAAAAGGAGTTATAGCTGAAATAAAGCTAGTCCTTAGAATGATCAGTTGCAACCAATCGTTCAAGTCAATGGTCAAATTGGCCAAATTCAACGAAAACATTTTTGCAGATTCAGCAATTGATAAGTCGGTAAGTTTTTTTAATCATTATTAAATAAAATAAAAAAATATTACGCGGCAATGCTTTTCGGTGTATTTAATAACAAATCAAACGACAGATATGCATGACACACAGAAAATTTGCAAGAATTTTTGTTTGTCAGATTTTCCATTTATAGTTTTCAAAATAATAACTATCAGATATAGATACATAGTTTTATCAATAAATGGTTACCCAAAATGCAACATTAGGATCAGAAAAGTAACAACAGTTTCAGAAGACTATACTTAGGTTGCCAATCGATTAACTCAACATGGCTTGTTTATTAAAATTTCTCTTCAATTAAGTGTTAACGAAAATAAAATTACAAAATACAAGTGTTAATAAAATATTTACGGTCGAAGTAATTTGTTTTGAATTTGGTGCTGTTAAATGCCAATAAAGTATTTTGACATTTCTATGTATTTAATAAAATCCTGAAAATTAAGTTAATTGATTTGGCAAGTGACAAATTCAATTCAATAGTAACAAGCTGACTGATTGAAATTCTAATTTTTTATTCCGAATATACCTATGCAATAAATTACTAAACTGCTGTCCCCTGCTTGTAAGATTTTTGTACCCTTAAAATATCAACAAATAAAATTTAGCGATCCTGCTCAATATGGGTTGAGTAATTCATAAATTATAGTTGAAGGTCCCCATTAGCCAATGCATTTTAAAATTTAATTTATTACTTTAGAGTATGATTTATTGAAATACGATAAAATTGAAAGACTTATCAAATGATTTCAACAAAGTCCTGAGTTACATTGAACAAATTTTACAGGAATGAAATTGTTTTTGTAAGTATTGTTATTACACTATTTTAAGCTGGTTCTATTTACAAGCAATCAGTGTTTTTGTATAAATTATATATATATATATATATATATAGAACGCTTAAAATACTTATACAAGTTTAACTATAGATAAATAAGCCTTAATTAAACATTTTTTTTTCTAAATTCTGTTTCATTTTTAAAAATATCCAAACCTAAAAGGGTAAGGGTGTAGTGTATCTATACTTAGTTAAGGCACTGTAGCAATGGAAGAATTTTATTTACTCTAAGTATGACATTGAACTTGAAATTCAATTCATTTTTTTGTTTACGATAAGTAGTTCTTTTAGAATTTAATTTTTAAAGCTAATGAACTAAACTTATAATTGGTTTTTGTGTTTGGTCAGCATAAATGAAAATTGAACTTTTTGTAGTGAACTGTTACCATGGGAATGGTGTAATATAAATTTTGTATTGAATATTTTTGCAATAATTGTTTTCACGCGCCAACAAATTCTAGTAAACAAAAGAAGAATTTGTCAAAATTGCAAATTCCCGTGGGAACAGCAAATTTACTATTGATTTGTTGCTGTGCCACATTAATGCTGAGCATAGAATAAATAAGTATATAAGTTTAAAATTTGAAGGAAAAAACATAGAATTTATTGAACAGCTAAAAGCACAAGCTTCTTTAATAAATCTCTCATTAAAATCGGCACTGTTGGGTGCTGAAGAAAAACGGCTGCAGAGCTTAGCAAATACTGAAAACTATATTTTTTCCCTTTATTTTAAAATAATAATACAACAACTTAATATTGAAGTATGGTATATATAAAACACTTATACCAGATAGAGGTGCAGAATTTGTAAACGAGTTGATTAAGGAGATATGCAGTCTGTTAAAAATAGAGCAAAAATTATCAACACCATATCATCATGAAACTATGTACTGTGGAGAGAAACCACAGAGTATTACATGGGTATTTCTTATCGTTTGTTGAGGATGATAATTGCGAACAATGGATTCCTTATTATACATTCGATTACAGTGTAACTCCTCATGTAGGCACCGAGTACTCACCTTTCGAGATAATTTTCGGAAAATTACAAAGTTTACCAGGTGATGAAGTCATGAATCATCCAAAGTTTTACAATTCGAAAACCTTGTCAATGAACTAGAGACAAGAAAATGCTTGAAAATTAATAGAAACTACTAAAAAGATTCATACAATAAAATGAATAGAATTGATCTTAGTATTAGTGAAATTAAAAAATAAAAAAAAATCAGGCACCATACAATTGCCCTTTAAAATAATGAACATAAATAATTTTAATGTAGAACTAAAAATAAATGGAAAAACAAAAATCATACATAAAAATCTATTAAAGAAATATAAAATATAAAAATTTAGATATTTATAATTAGGCTTAAATTCATTGAATTTAATTTTCATTAAATTATTTTTATGAAGACAGGAATTTTACAACATGAAATTAATAAAAATTTGTTTCTTGATAATATTTCATTCTTGACTGCGCTGAGATTTGAACCCAGGCGTTCACGGACAGGTTGCCCAGAATAGTTTCGATTGTAACCACACAATCGCAGTCAAGAATGAAAAATTATCAAGAAAAATTTTAATTAATTTCATGTTGTAAAATTCCTGTCTTCATAAAAATAATTTAATGAAAATTAAATTCAATGAACTTAAGCCTAATTAAAAATATCTAAATTTGGATTAAAAACCATTAACAGTTCAATAAAATAAGCACAATACTAATTATTAAATATAAAAACTTTCCTATTGTAACACAGAATACACTAAAAATACTGGAGTATAAGATTTACAAAAAAAAATTTTTTCTTACTCATGTTGACAACAATAGTTCAATGTACATTTCTACAGTTATGCTGAACTAGCAAATTCTTTACTACACAATACACTTCTGAAACTAATATACTACATTAATAATTGGAAATAACTCAAATTGTTTTGCCTGATACAATGCTGTATATTTGTGTGTAAATTCTAAGTACAAAATATGTGATTGAGTGCACTTTTGTAAAGTCACTTAATTTTAGGTTAAACTTTATTCTAATAAGTAGTATTTAAGCCAAACAATTTAATTAATAAAGAATCAATCAACTTTGATCAGAACACCGTGTTTGTCTTTCATTACAACTGTATTACTATTTTTTAAAATAGAATACAAAAGTAGTATCAGAATTTAAAAAATAAGCGATGTATGGATAAACTAAGCTACGATTTGTGGACAAACTGGGAGACCCACAAGTATGCTTCATACCTTATTTTATAGATAATTTATCCAATTTGGTGTTCCATAAGTTAATTTTAATAAGATTGGCGAATTGGCTGTTTTTTGAATGATGTTCCATGTAGCAAGGTATTGCGCGGTGAATCTCTGCGTGAT
Source organism: Pollenia amentaria (assembly GCA_943735925.1). NCBI lineage: Eukaryota > Metazoa > Arthropoda > Insecta > Diptera > Polleniidae > Pollenia > Pollenia amentaria. The sequence continues at coordinate 111,263,034 of OX031006.1, read as the reverse complement.
TTCTGGCCATTGTGGACAAACTGGGAGACCCACAAGTATGCTTCATACCTTATTTTATAGATAATTTATCCAATTTGGTGTTCCATAAGTTAATTTTAATAAGATTGGCGAATTGGCTGTTTTTTGAATGATGTTCCATGTAGCAAGGTATTGCGCGGTGAATCTCTGCGTGATTTCTGGCCATTGTGGACAAACTGGGAGACCCACAAGTATGCTTCATACCTTATTTTATAGATAATTTATCCAATTTGGTGTTCCATAAGTTAATTTTAATAAGATTGGCGAATTGGCTGTTTTTTGAATGATGTTCCATGTAGCAAGGTATTGCGCGGTGAATCTCTGCGTGATTTCTGGCCATTGTGGACAAACTGGGAGACCCACAAGTATGCTTCATACCTTATTTTATAGATAATTTATCCAATTTGGTGTTCCATAAGTTAATTTTAATAAGATTGGCGAATTGGCTGTTTTTTGAATGATGTTCCATGTAGCAAGGTATTGCGCGGTGAATCTCTGCGTGATTTCTGGCCATTGTGGACAAACTGGGAGACCCACAAGTATGCTTCATACCTTATTTTATAGATACTATTACATTTTCTTTCAAAACTAAATAAAATTGTTCTAAACGTGATTTGTAATTTCATACACATTGTTGCTGAAGTAGAAGTAGACTCAACTTTAAAAAAAACTTTAGTTTTAAGCATCGTTCACAATGGGAGCAACAATTTCGTTTTCTCTATCTTATTTCTTTCCAAAGTATTTCAGATATGTTTCTTAATTATCCGAACAAAAATGTAAATAAAGAGTTTTAAAATGTTCAGCCTACTTCTATTTCAGCAACAAATTGTATGAAATTATAAATGACGTTTAGAATAATTTGATTTAGTTTTGAATGAAAATTTCAACAAAATGTTTTAAAAAATAATAATATCGACTTCTTTGCGCGAAATTATCGTATATGCCAATTTTTTTGAAATTGAGTTTTTGATGCAATCTTGTTCTACATTCAAAGAGACGTCACCTGACAAAATATTGTTGGCGAATTCCACTTCGTTGCTCCAAAATTTGATTGAATACTTTATCGTATGTTACACTCCATTTTTTCTTGTGAGCGATTTTATCGTATCTCACGCATATAAGAGACAAAGATGAGGCCAAGGCTAATTTTTTAGGAGATCAAAATGAAAGCAAAAATTTTTCTAGTTTTGTTTGCGCTAGCTTCGATTTGCAAAAAGTTTTGAATACTCCGTTCGGAAATAATATAACCCTTTTTTACTCACGCAAGTACGCCTACTACAATTTCAGCGTTTATGAAAAAGGGCACTAGACTATTGTTATTTGTGGGGTGAGCGTGATGGTAAGCATGCAATGAAATTTCCACAGCCCTGTATAAGTATTTAATAATCGTAGACCAAAGAAAGACAGTTAAAGACATAGCCCTATATTGCGACAGTTCAACAGGTAAAAACCGCAACAAGGCTGTATTAGCTATGCTGACACATTTTTTAAATTTTCAAGCTTCGTTGAAAAAATTAAAATAACATATTTACTTCCCGGTCATACAATGATGTCAGTTGATTCTGTGCATAGCACAATTGAATCATTTGTACGCAGGCGTACCATTTGGGCGCCAAGTGAATGGCCCACAATTATTCGCAATGCACGAACTAATCTATCGGTGTGCAAATATATTGAAATATGCCACTCAGAGTTTTAAAACTGGAAGTCCTTTCCAAATCTGTTACTATCAAACAAAGTTAAACTAAACATAAATAAAGTTCGCATAGCTTTATTAGACAAAAAATCAAAATCAATTGAACTCATTTACGGATATTCCGACAATTCCACTAAAAAACTATAAATAACTTTAATTTTACCTTTAAGTTACAAAAGTTGTACAATTCACCTTTGTGTAATCTCTTTGCAAAATTCAATGATTTGAAAAATCTATGTTTAAAAAAAAGCGTTCCGTCAAAATACCACAATGAGTATTTAAATTTAAAATATTGTGTACGCGAAAAAGACAAATTAAATGAAAGCGACGAAGAAGATTTACTCACTTATTATTATTGGTTTATTTTAGTTTTTTTTAATGAATTCATGCTTATGTTAAATATTGATTACATTTTTTATTTGTATCATTCTAACTTAAAAAAATAATGAACAAAAACATTAAACCACAAATAAAACTTTGTTTAAATTTATTTCTAACACTGACAAATGATATCGTAAGTGCCATTTTCTACACACGCATCTACGAAATGTTGTGAATGAAATTATCGTATGTGCCAAGAAATACGTTTTTGTCGGAAAACTTGAACTTTTCCAACGGAATACTTTTAGGTGTAGTTATATTAGTTAATTATCTAAGCACATGTATATTTTCATTTTGACATTGCCAGCGAAAGCAGAGAAAAGTAGAAAAATGGCTGTCCTGTAAAATTTGGTTTTTGTAACATACGATAATTTCGCGCAAAGGGGTCGATATATACACAATTTTAGCTGTGTTTATTTACAAAAATTTGTAACAATTTTTACTGGAGAGTGTTCATTAACCCAAAAAATTTGAAACTTGAGAGTGTCAAAAGAGAGAAAAAATTGAGAGACAAAAAAATTCTTGCAAATTTTACTGGTAAAATTTTTTCTTGCAAGAATTTTTGAAAGTTTTAAATTATGATATTAACTTCCCGCATTTTTTTATATTTTTTCTCCCGATTGAAATATAAATAAATTCATTATTGTAGTGGAAGCCCATAATTGAGAACGTATGTTGCAAAGAGTGGAGAAAAATGTTTTGTTAAGAAAGTACCAAAAATAGGTACAATTTTCACTCCTTAAATGTTTAAATTTCGAACAAGAAATAAATTTGGATAAGTTACGAATGTAAAACAGTTTTTATTTCTATGTTTATTGGCTTTAATTGAAAAATTAATGGCTTAATTTTAATTAATTAATTCTATTTGTACATAAAAGTTGAATTGAGCTGCCACATAATATAGTGCTATAATGCAACAATTGTTTTTTGCTGAATAATTAAATAAAAAAATAAAGATAATTAAAAATAATAAAATCACTTTCCTTTTTTCGTCCATTTTCTTAACACACTTTTAGAAAACAATTCAATATAAGTAGTTTGCTAGTTGTGCTGCCAGTTTGTATAATTGTTTACATCTGTAAGCCATATGGAAGCTTTGTTTTTCCGAAATAGGTGAATCGTTCTGAAAAACACTTAGTTTGTTTTTCGGACAAAAATATTGTTCGGATCGCATGGATGAATCCACAGTTAGTTTAGGAGATATGAGGTTAGCACATTTACTCGTTTTTACGTTATTTATCCCCTAAACATTCGAATTTCCAATAATTCCATCTGACCTAGCATTAACACGTGAAAGTAGTTTCTGGCGAGTCGCAATGCACTAAATTTGTACACTTACCCACACATACACACAATTTTCATACAATTAAGCAATTTGATCGATTTTTAGTGAATCGATTTAGCGAGAGACCAGCATCCGGTTCAAATTTCAACCTTATAACTCACGGCTGTGCAGAGATGAATCTGACAATCGGTCCGTAAAGTTGAAATTGTATATACCCATATACATAGCTTATACATATATATATATTGTTACATTAAATATTTTGTTTTACCTTATAAATACTTTAATTGTTAACAAAGGTTTTTTTTATCTTTTATTATTGATGAAAACCCAAATTCTTCTTTTACCTCCTAAATAAAAAAAAACAATTCATAATTCATTTTATTCACCATAAACAAATATAAATTAATAAAATCACATTATTTTTACCGTAATGTATAACATTTTCTCAAGTCTTAGAATAATTAATCGGTACTCAAATATTCCTGTATATTCGTCACTACTTTAACTTGCAAATTTTTGCTGGCAAAGTGTTCATTTACTTTTTAGAATTTTTGAGAGCAATTTCTTTAAATTGCACCTTACTCTCTGTATATTGAATGGACTCTTTTGTCCTTCAATGAATTTGTGTTAGGTTTTTTATCGAGGCAGAATCACCAAGATAAAGTTTGGAGCAACTCAAGCACTTGAACTTGGTTGCAGCGGAGAAAAGGTGGAAAGAAGTCGAGACACTAACAAGTCGTGAATTTCTGACAATTTTATTGATAAATTTTCTTTCTTAAATACTAAATTATTGCTAAGTTTACAATTTGTTGTTGTTGTTTTTTTTTATAGTGTGTTCCCTTTGGATAAATGGGAACGCTGCTTATTTAGTTAAACATACATACATACATGTGATATTTTTTTATAATTAATTGCTAAGTTTACACTTTGCTAAGTTGCACTTTTTTATTGGTGCATTGACCAGTGTGGTTCATTGGATTATTGCGACAATTTTCTTTGGTTACATAAAGGTTTTATGCAAGTGTGTGTGTGTGTTTATTACTGGGCAAAAAACATAAATTTTTGAGTCAGCGTAAATAATTAACAACAAAAGAAAACAAATAAAGAAAACAAAAACAAGCGATGTGAATGTATGAACATGCTCCCCGCCGTTGAGCTATGCTCGACAAATTACATTGTATTGGTATTTGATATTTTCAATGGTTTGAATGTTCCTGACTTAGTCACTAGATGATATAAGTAAAAAAAAATGTTTTATTTTTTTTTGTTTTAATTTTATTTCTTTGTTGTTCAAGCTACTGTTACTGTAAATTCTGATGACGCTGCATGCTGGCAAATTGCTGCTGGTGAGGTTTGTTGACCTATTTTTCTTCTTCGACCTTGTAGCTTCTGTTAGATTGTCGCAATGATTACTCCGATTGTAAGAAGAAGGGCGGCGTAAGCTACTGCTGCATGGTGTCTTTTTAAGTGAGTCAGTTGTTGGGGTAGATTAGTGAGTACCTGTTGGTGTAATTCTTGTTGGATATCCGATATATTTTTTATATGGTCTATGTACCTTTTGAGGTGAATACTGCTGACTTCTTCTTCGGTAGGGTAATTAATTTCACTCATGTTGGCAGTAGCAGTATATGATGTGTATAGGGATGTTGAATAGATTTCGTGTCCCTGAATGAACATAGCCTTGTATTTAAGTGTGCAGTCTGGGCTTATTTTTATTAGTCCAGTGCCCTGTAGGTTGAGTCGAATGTGTTCTTCGCTGCACACGGCGGTTATAGGGGTTGAGTGCGGCATGGTGTACATCCATTGATTGTTGTGGTTCAATTGGATGAGTGATGTGTTTTCTACAAACGGAGCTACGTTGCAGTTGGTACTAGTGACATTGTTCAGCAACGAAATTTCACATAGGCATTTGGCTGCATCTGAATTGAATTTAGACTGCATGCTTGAGCACAAGACTTCATCTTCTGTTAATGGTGTGCAAGATGCCCATTGCTGTTCAGTCAACGTGTAATATTCATCTTGGTGCGCGTTTATGGCGATGATTTGACTGCATGGCTGGATGGCTGTCATCGTGTTGTGGAGAAGAGCTGGTATCGGGTGCAGTTTAAAAAGTTCCAACGTCTCTGGATCACATAGAGGAATTGTTATATGGAAAATTATGTGATTGTTTGCGATTCCTCCCTTCACGTTCATGATTTTATAGAGCTGAAGCAGATTGTCCTGATTGACTGGTAGTTGTAGTGCTGAGGGTAAGTTATTTCTCACTTGTATCAGTTCGGCTTGAAGTTGTGATGGTGACAGCAGTAATGGGCTGATCTTGCCATGTTGAGAGTCAGACAATGCAGTGATTATTGCTGTTTGAGTTCGGTGTAGTCTTGCTGACATCAATGACAATTGTGTAGCTAGCAGAACAAAACCTTGTATTAACTTAAGTTCATGCTCTTGTTGTACGTTGTCGCGTAACCTGGAGTCAATTCTGTTTACTTGCTCGTCGAGGTTGTCGAATTTGCTCTGGATCTGAGTTTCATCTTGCTTAAAGATGTTGAGGGTTGAGTCTATGAATGAGGTCTGGTTTTTTAACAGTTGCATTAGATAAGTTTCATCTTCCTTGATCTGTTCGATGGTGTTCGACATTTGTTCAGCATAGGTTGAATCCAGTACCCCAAACAAGGAGTTGGCAACATTTCCCACGATATCTACTGCACCACGTTTATTTCTTTTGTTCTTGAGTAAAGTGTTTCCATCTTTAAGATCTGAGAAGCCAAATTTGAGACTTTGGAGAACGTTTATACATGTTGTTTTTTGAGATACGAGGGTACATAGATGCTGTAGGGATGCCGTGCCCTTTGTGAAGGTCTGCATTTCTCGCCAGTACGGTTGTAATTCATAATATGTTATGATTTTCCATTCTGACCGTGAAATTCGTGTTGTGCCGATGCCTTCAAAATGTATGCCAATGTTTGGTTGAAACTTAGTTATTTCTATTTTATTCGCGTTGCAGATTAGTGGAAGAGCTAGTAATGCAACGAACATGGTCATCATTACACCGGAGGTGACTGTCTTTCGTTTTTTCCTGCTTGGACTCTCGTCTTTTGAAGTTAGCGAAGCTTGTTCCTCTTCCTCATCTGTATCAACTGGCTGCGACGTGGTTAGTTGTTCCTCGCTAGTGGTGTCTTGTTTGAGTCTCTGCAGTGGTGCCAAATAGTGGATGGCTCGTTTGAGCACACCGGAGGCTGTTTTTACATCTGCAACTCTAACTGTGTTGTCTTTTCCTCTGTATGTCTTTATGACGCGCCCTAGTGGCCACTGCATTACTGGAGCATTATCTTCTTTGATGATGACAATGGTTCCTGGTTCAAGATTTTTCGACTGCTCTTGCCATTTGTTGCGATACTGTAATTCATTTAGATAGTCTCGGGACCATCTGCTCCAGAAATTATGCTTAAGTTGGGAGACTAGTTTCCATCTAGTGGCCAGGCTCGACGCCGCTGGCCTTGCTTGTGCGTCAACTTGGGCCGTGAGTGGTTCACCGATCAGAAAGTGTCCCGGGGTCAGCGCGCCTATGTCATTTGGATCGTTTGACATTGGAGAGATGGGCCTTGAATTCAGTATTGCCTCGATTTCTACGATTAATGTTTCAAGTTCCTCATAAGTAAGGGAAGCATTTGCTGCGCTTCTTACCAGAAGATGTTTGGCTGATTTGACAGCCGCTTCCCAGAGGCCACCAAAGTGTGGTGCTCTTGGCGGGATGAAATTGAACTGGATACCCTTGTTGTTGCAGGCGTTTGTAATGGCTTCTTGCGCAGCAGGGGTGTGTATAACCTCTGACAGCTCTGGTAACTTATTTTTCGCTCCCACAAAATTTGTTGCGTTATCACAATATATTCTTTGGCAGCGGCCTCGTCGTCCAATGAATCTTTTGAGGGCACCTATGAAGGCCTCAGTTGTGAGGTCGCTCACTAATTCTAGGTGCACAGCCTTTGTCGCGAAGCAGCAAAAAACTGCAATGTAGGCCTTATGTGGCCTTTTTCCCTGCAGCTTGTAGTGGACTGTTAGAGGGCCACAGTAGTCAACTCCGGTATTAATGAACGGTCGTGCTGGTGTTACCCGTGTTGAAGGCAGGTTTCCCATGACTTGGTTGAGCAGTACTGGCTTAGCTCTGCTACATCTTATGCAACGGTGAACAGTATTTCGAGCCATGATTTTTCCTTTCAGTGGCCAGAATCGCTGTCGTACGATTCCCAGCAGAGTTTGCGCTCCACAATGCTTATTCTCCTGATGGACCATTTCAAAGATGAGTTTTGAAATTGGATCATTGTAGGGAATTAACAATTGATGTTTTGAGTCGAATGGCAACGATGATTCGTCAAGACGACCTCCAACGCGTAGTAAGCCGAAGTTGTCCAGGAATGGTGATAAGTTGCGTAAATTGCTTGTTCCGCGCAATTCTTGATATTTTTTTAGCTGGTCAATCTCTTCCTTGAAGTCCGAATCTTGCATCCCCCTGACTATGTACATCAGGGCAGTGTCTAGTTCGATTGTTGTTATCACCTTTGATGTTTGTCGCATCTGCCTTGTGCATCTGGTGTGGGTAATGAAGCGCAGAACATATCCAACAATCCGTTGAAGACGGTGAAATGAATTTTTGTGGTTAATTTTGTATATGAATTCTGCGTCCGTACACGTTATTGTTAGAGACTGTTTAACTTTTCTCTCCAGATCAGTTGAAATGGCATGGGCTGGATTATATTTGGGAGGCCAAGCGTGCTCTTGGCCATGTAAAAAGAGGGGGCCAAAAAACCATAAAGAGCAGTCCTTGAGGCGTCTGGGTGCGATCCCTCGTGATAAGATGTCTGCGGGATTGATTTTTGTGCTGACGTGTCGCCATTGTGTAGCTTGCGTTGTTTGTAAAATGCTTGACACTCGATTGGCTACAAAGGTGTTGAGTGATGCTGGTGAATTTATCCATGATAATACAATTTCTGAGTCTGTCCAGAACCAGACTTGGCTTGTTAGTTGAAGGTCCATAGTGATTCTTGCGGCTAGCTGTGCTCCCAATGTCGCCGCGCAAAGCTCCAGTCGAGGTATGGTTTGAGTTTTAATTGGAGCGACCCGGGATTTCGCGCACAGCAGTCGTGTTATAATTGAACCGTTTTTCTCAGTGGATCGAATGTAAGCCGCTGCTCCATATGCCTTTTCTGACGCATCTGTAAAAATATGTAGTTGGACGGATTCAGGGATTCCTCCATTGAAGATATGCCTTGGTAGCTGCAATGTCTTTAACTCATTTAATTCTGTGCGGAAGTTAATCCACTTAGTATGCATGTGTTCAGGAAGTGATTGATCCCAATCGAGTTTTAGTTTCCACAATTCTTGGATGAATATCTTGGCGGTAACGGCTATAGGCGATAGGAGGCCTAAGGGGTCGAAGATTTTTGCAAGATCCGATGTGACGGTGCGCTTGGTAATTCTTCTGATGTTTTCAATGTTTACCTTCATTCCTAACTTATCATCTTTTGGTAGCCAAATCATCCCTAACGTGGTTATCGAGTCATTCTTGGTACTCTCGAAGTCTAGATTGACCTCCACATCTCCTTGTGGTACATTGTGGAGCAATTTTGGGTGATTGGCGCACCATTTACGTAATGTGAATCCACGTTCCTTTAGAATTTGCACGAGCTGTTCTTGTATATGTAGTGCGGTTGTTAAGCTATCAGAACCACCCAGGCCATCATCTACGTAAAAATTCTCTTGGAGAAACTTGGAAGCAAGAGGGGATCTGAGAGCATTTTCTTTTGCTATTTGCTGTAGGCATTTGGTTGCCAAATATGGAGCGGCTCTTGTGCCATATGTCACTGTGTTGAGTTTGTAATATGTGATAGGGTCCGAGGTGTTCTTTCTCCACATTATTAGTTGGTACTGGCGATCGTCGGGGGCCATTAAGATCTGTCTGTACATTTTTTCAATGTCAGTGGTAAAAACAAATTTCGGCATTCGGAATCTTAGTAAAATAGACAGTAACTCACTTTGTAACGTTGGCCCTGTGTACATTAGGTCGTTTAAAGAGTATCCTGAAGAGGTTTTTGCTGAAGCATCAAATACGACCCGAAGCTTTGTGGTTGAGCTTTCCGGTCGTTGCACGCAGTGATGTGGAATGAAATAGTTTGGAGAGCGAATCGCTTCTGCTGGTATCTTTGTCATGTGTCCCAGCCTTTCGTATTCTTCCATGAAATTAGCATATTGAGCTTTTAATTCCGGGGTTTTCTGCAATCGCCGTTCCAGAGAAAGGAAGCGATTGATTGCGATTCCGTGTGAGTCACCTAAAGCCTCAGGACTTTGATGAAAAGGAATCTGTACCACAAATCGATTTTGATTATCCTTTATGGTGTGTTGTTCGAAGTGATTTTCGCATTGTTTATCTTCGATGGACATTGGTTTACTGGATGTTTTGATCTCTTCTAGTTCCCAAAGTCGGGCGATGGAAGCATCAAGTGATTCATCAGCGGTGCATATTCCGCACGTCAAATTGTTGGGTTGTTCCTCCTGTATTTTTCCAGAAACTATCCATCCGAATACAGTGTTCTGCATTGTTGGAAGCTGATTTGCCAATTTTATTTGTCCGATCGCTAGCAAGTCGTGATAGTGCTCTGCGCCCAGCAGAATGTCGATTCTACCGGGGCGGTTGAAAGCTGGATCAGCGAGTGCCACATTTTTGGGTAGTGGCCATTTGTCAGTATTGATGAACTGTGATGGTTGTGGTGACAATATACGCGGCAGAACAAAGGCCTCAAGTCGCGTCGAATATTTGTTAATTCGGGATTTGAGTCCTACATTTACTCGGTGCCTTGTCTTTGTATTTGTTGAACCGATTCCATTGATGCTTATATTCGAAATCTGTCTGGAAATGCCGAGACATTTTACTAGACGTTCCGTGATGAAATTGACTTGTGATCCGGAGTCGAGTAAAGCACGGCATTCCACTTCTGTTCCATTTGCTTGTATTTTCACAACTGCTGTGCTGAGTATCACGTACGAACTTGCTTGATGAATATTAGATGCTACTAGCTTCTATGTCGTTGGTCGCCTGAGATGATGACGTTGAAGATGAAGGCCCTGCGCCCCCCGCTGTTTTAGTTGATGCGGCTGATGATGCCTTTTGATTGTCCTTTTTGTTTGAGGACTCTTGCTTGTTGTCCAAATGCAACAGTGTGTTGTGTTTTTTATTGCACTTCATGCAACATCGTGAAGTGCATTGGTTTGCTGAATGTCCCTTACGTAAGCAGTTCACACAACATTTTTGCCTTTGTGTGTAGTTAAGTCGCCCCGTGGGTTTTAATTTCAAAAAGGTCTGGCACTGAAATAGTTTGTGAGTGCCATTGTTGCATAGCGTGCATGCCCAATTGCCTTGGTGTGTTGAAGCTACTGAAGCGCACGACTTGGCTGACCCTTTTTCCTTCTGCCCCATGGCTTCCATTGATTGAAACCGGGTTTCTAGAAATTCTAGGAATTGGCTCACATGCTGCAATTCCTTTGGATTTTCTATTGTTTTTTCATATTGCGAGTGAAGACCCCGATCTAACTTTTTTATGAGAAGATGAAGCAGCATTGGACTCCATGAAGAAGTGTCCACCCCTATATTGTTGAGGGCATGCAGACACTCTTGAGTGACATCATGTAGCTGTTTTATGGAGGCTGCTGACGTCCCAGATGACGGCTGATCTATTAGTTTCTGCATTAGTGTTGATACCAGTACACGCTTATTGTTGTACCGGTCTTGTAATGCTTTCCAGGCTGTCTCATAATTATCAGCTGTTGCGGAAAGATGGCTGATGAGTTTTTCAGCTTCACCGGTTACGTTCGCCTTGAGATACCATATTTTCTGCACAACGGGAATGTTTTGGTTGACTACCAGCTGTGAAAAAAGATCAGCGAACGAAGGCCATTTCAAATAATCCCCGTCGAATTCCGGAATTGTAATTTTGGGAAGTGGCAATGCATTCGTCTGTGCACACTCTGCCCCATATTGTGCTGTAGGTACTGTTGTATGTTTGAAGTTTTGTATCACCATTTTTTCTAGATCCGTGTACGAGTCCATGTCATATCCTTCTTCGAGTGGGTTGACACAGTTTTCCCAAATTGAGAAATGTAGCTCCTGGATCTGTTCCCATAGCTTCTCTTTCAATTTCATGTTTGTTACTGTTGGGTCCGTTGTGATTACCCGTTTTAGAGACGATATCATTACGTTTTGTCATCTAATGGATAAGGTAATTTGCGACGCTCTTACGGGTGGAGTAGGTGTTGGGGAAGCCATATCCTGCTGTTGAATTTGTGGAGGCTGATGATGAGCTTGTGTCCTTGCCATTGTTATAGTTGACTTAGCGGCGGCCAGTTCTTGATGTTGATACTCTGCTTCTGGATTGGTTGGACCTTTTTGCTGGTTAACCGGTGTTTGCATCATTGCCGACTCAAATTCCTGCCTGTATTTTTCCACGAGCACCGCTATGTCAGTGTAGTAATTACTGACAAAATAATCGTGGTTTAATGGTGGATTTTCAAGACAACGTATTTTGTTGTCAGTTATCTCGAAATCCGCCCATGCGCTATTCAACCTCCTTAGGCGTTCCTTATAGTACTCTAGGGTCTTCCTGGACTGGGAGTCCTTCTTATAATTTTTTATGATTCCCTGTATGATGTCACCCGTTTCGCGTTGGGATTGAGCCAATACGTCCATACTGATTTTTTGTTCTGCCATCTTCGGAAGCTAGCACAATGCTCTGTTGATTGGTTCTCTGACTGCGGTTGCGAGTTGTTTTGTTGATCCTGATAAGGACTATTGCTGAATGTATATTGATGATTGCTGTGTGGACAACTATCCAATTTTTGCAGCAAATCGATACGTTGATCCTGTTTAATGTTGCAGGATCTGACGTAATTCGCGAGGTTGCGTGTTTTGTATGTTCTATAAAAGAACTAGGGGTCACCAAATGTATATTGAATGGACTCTTTTGTCCTTCAATGAATTTGTGTTAGGTTTTTTATCGAGGCAGAATCACCAAGATAAAGTTTGGAGCAACTCAAGCACTTGAACTTGGTTGCAGCGGAGAAAAGGTGGAAAGAAGTCGAGACACTAACAAGTCGTGAATTTCTGACAATTTTATTGATAAATTTTCTTTCTTAAATACTAAATTATTGCTAAGTTTACAATTTGTTGTTGTTGTTTTTTTTTATAGTGTGTTCCCTTTGGATAAATGGGAACGCTGCTTATTTAGTTAAACATACATACATACATGTGATATTTTTTTATAATTAATTGCTAAGTTTACACTTTGCTAAGTTGCACTTTTTTATTGGTGCATTGACCAGTGTGGTTCATTGGATTATTGCGACAATTTTCTTTGGTTACATAAAGGTTTTATGCAAGTGTGTGTGTGTGTTTATTACTGGGCAAAAAACATAAATTTTTGAGTCAGCGTAAATAATTAACAACAAAAGAAAACAAATAAAGAAAACAAAAACAAGCGATGTGAATGTATGAACACTCTCTGTTTGCAAGTTTTTGCTAGTAAAGTAAATGAACACACCTATTGTTATGGGTAAAATTTGCAAACGTTTTCTTAATTAAAAATGTGTGTGGCTGCCAAAAAAATTGTTGCTTTATAGTGAACACCAAGTAAAAATGTTGCTGCCATTGTGAACGTAGCTTTAAATTAGTATAGCAAAGTAAAATAATGAATTTAATTAGCAAACCAAAAAAATTAAACAATTCACTTTATTAATAGTAAAAATATGTAAACCTAATTGCATTTATAAGTGTGTAGAAAATTTGGGCTGTGGGAAAAATCGCCCAAAGAAAAATGGCCCAAAAAAAGAAATGAAAAATCGCCCAAATGAAGAATCGCCCAACAGAACATGAAAAATGACCCAAAAAGTTATATATGAAATTTTGCCCAAAAGAAACGAAAAAGGGCCCAAAAAAAAAATGAAAAATGACCCAAAAAGCAAAAACGAATTTTTTCCCGGTGGCATGTTATAACGTCCAGTGTCATAGTGTCCATGGATGTTATGACACTCCAAAAAGTGTCATAGTGTCCATGGACACTGCGCTAACTAAAGCTTCTCTGCACAGCCGGCCTTCGGCCGGGCGCAAGGATTTTCTCCTCTATGGTATACCAAACACCGGCTTCGCTAACTAAAGCTTCTCTGCATAGTCGGCTTTCGTTTGGAAACAAGGCATATTTTAGAAGCTTTACTTAGCGAAGCCGGTGTTTGTTATACCATAGAGGAGAAAATCCTTGCGCCCGGCCAAAGGCCGGCTGTGCAGAGAAGCTTTAGTTAGCGAAGCCGGTATTTGTTATACCATAGAGGAGAAAATCCTTGCGCCCGGCCAAAGGCCGGCTGTGCAGAGAAGCTTTAGTTAGCGAAGCCGGTATTTGTTATACCATAGAGGAGAAAATCCTTGCGCCCGGCCGAAGCCGGCTGTGCAGAGAAGCTTTAGTAAGCGAAGCCGGTGTTTGTTATACCATAGAGGAATCAAAAAAATGGGCCATTTTTCATACAACATTTTTGGGTGATTTTTCATAATGAAAAATCACAAAATTTAAAAAACGAAAAATCACCCAACAATAACGAAAAATAGCCCAAAAATTTTAGGTCACTTTTCATATGAATTTAGGCCCAATTTTACATGGAATTTTTTTGGGCGATTTTTCATTTCTTTTTTTGGGCCATTTTTCTTTGGGCGATTTTTCCCACAGCCGAAAATTTGTACTTTTGTAGGAATATAAAAAAACATGTTTAATAGAGGTTACAAAAAAAAAAACAAAAATTATAATACATTGTACATGAGTGAGCTTCAAAAAAGAAATATTTTTTTTGCTATCAGGTTAATATTTTGGTTCTACGAGACGTTCAAAGACTTTCAGTTTTTTTCGTATAAAATACATGTGAACTTTTTTTTCTTATTTTGCAAATAAAACTGTTCAATATTTTTTTACAATTTTAATTTTCCACAAAAAACATCTCATATGATTTATTCGTAAGCTTGGCGGGTAAAATGTTATTAGAGTTTAAATACTAGGTATTTCTTTCTGTGATCGGAAATAACTTAAACAAATATCGTTTTTCGTCCTGATTTTTGCTAGTATTCAAAGTCTGATTACTTTTAACTAAGCTAAGTTTACGAAGAAATCACGTGGGATGTTTTTTGAGAAAAATTTAATTTCCCACAGTCGTTAAGCGTTGCATTGAATCAAAATATTGAGCTGATCTTTCGGGAAAGCTTCTTTATACTTGCAGGTTACCAGCTGCAGCCGGTAATATAGGCCCACTTAACCAAGAATCACTGTAAATAGCTTTAACAAAAATCATTTTCGTTGTCAAAAAGCCCTTCCATGGAAAGTTGAAGTATGTCAGAAGGGCTGGCTGCTGAGGAACACAAAGAGCGGTATGATATTGACGAGCATGTCTGGCTTGCACTATTAATACAGGAGGTCTTCTTTTCTTTTTATTGAGTTTTGCCAGTGTTTATTTAGTACACTATCAATCTTCCAAACAACTTTTATTTGTTACTCATCCTCTATTTCAACTAACACATATTTTGATTTAGTTTGCGTTTTTTTTTTCTAAAACTGGCTGAAGCTTATCAAGCCAATCCGCTAACGAAAATTTTTTGGGTTTCTTTGTTGGTGGAGTCTCTGTTTCTGAACAGTATCCAACAAAGCTGGCTGAAATATCGTCTTGAGAAAAATAAAATAATTTTATAATGGCGGAATATTTATTTATTTACTTCAATTTACTTACCGTACTACCTCAAACTTAAATCGTTTTTTAAAAACGAAAGCTGTTGGAAGCACAACAACTTTGGCACATCTTCGTCATCTGTTCCCGTACCGGATTTACTTCTATTTTGTACCATTTTTAATTCAGATGAGAACGGCGAACGAAGTCCCTTGATTTTTTATTTAATAATATTCAATGAAATCGTTGGACGGTCTTCCATTATTCCTTCTAAAATTGTATTCATGGCGGCAGCCTATTCATATAATTTTTAAAGCGTACATTTGTCAAGCATTCGAGCTGTTAATATAGATCTATTAATGATTGTCCATGAGAACTCCATTATTCTGCATTTTTAAAATAAAAATGTGTATTATGTACATATGTATATAATACACAATACATAATGTACCTACATACATATGTTCTAGAAACGTAAAAGGAGTGAAAGAGAAATTAAGCGTTATTTTCAGCTCGCTTTCGAAACGCTCAACAGAAAAGAACAATATTGGTAATAGTTCTTTGGCGCTAGCCAAAAAGGTCTTAGATCAGAAACTGAATTTTTTAGTAATGTATTGAAAATTATTTATTTGTTATATTTCATATTGACTTAAGACCTTTTTGCCTAACTGCAAAGATTTTTCCAAAGGCAATATATAAACAATACTATTTCATAATAATGCTATTTTAACAAAATTTGATCTGTTCAAAGTTTTATAAAACTAGAAATCACATTGTCGAATTTCGTGAAGATAGGTCTATAATTTACCGAATGCCCATATTAACCCTATTCTCGGAAACGACTAAAACCGTAATAAATAATGCTACCATAATAAAATTTAATACTTCACAGTTTTATAAGTCTAGAAATCACACTAATAAATTTCGTGATAGTCGGTCCATAATTTACCATATGCCCCATATAAACCCCAATCTGGAAAATTAATTTAATACGCCTAAAACCGTGGCAGATAAAGATATTGGTGCAACTTAGCTTCATATGGCCAGAAAATATGTCGTGCAATTTTGTGATATAGGTACGATTTATAATTTACCTTAGATCCCATATTAAGCCGCCTCTTCAAGTTCACTGTAAACGCTAAAACTAATACAGCCGTGAAGTATTGAAATTTAATCTAATTTATGTTTTTTTAATACCAGGAATCACTCTACGGAATTTTGGAATGATTATTCTATAATTTACCATGGGCCGAATATAAATTCCCCTCCTGAAAATCATATCGGTTCGGCTAAAATATAAAGTCCACTCTTGAAATATTCGAACTGTCGGTGGAGGGTTTCAAAGATTCGGTACAACCGAATATAGCAATCTAACTTGTTTTTAAATAATAGTTTTTTCTACCTTAAAGAATAATATTTGTTAATTTAATTTATATCCAATGACTGAGGTATAAAAAAAGAAACATTTTCTTATAATTTCAAAACTGGATCTTTTTTAATTTATTAGAATTTACTTTCATTCGATTTAATTTTTTGGAAAAGTTTCTGCGACATGGCCGATTATTGCTATTTACACAAAATGCACTTAAATAGAACAATTTAAAAAAATACATGCGCAAAACACAGTGAAATTAAGCTTTAACAAATAACATTTAAATTTTTTATTATCAAAGTTGTTTGTGGGAATACTATTATTTATTAAAAGATTTTGTTTGTTGTGCTTAATTCCCTTTTTAAATAATTGATAAAAAATACTGAAATTTATTGTTGGATAATAAGCTGTTCCTATGCGCATTTCACTGGTTGCTTAGGCCAGATCATCAGGAAACGTTCTCCTAAATAATTTTAGAAAAGCCAAAGCTATCAGCAAACAAAACTACAGAGGGAATGAGAATTACCTACAAACTCTAAAGGGGTCTGTACACGGTAAAAATGCTTGTCATGCAGGTGAATTCACTCGTGCACGTGTGCTGGATGTAATATTCGCCGTTGGTGTCGCCATACAAACACATTTTCACAAATACTACCATAGCGCATGATGAGAAATGCTTGACCGTGTATAGAGCCATTAAAAGAGAAGCAAAAAATGTCCAGTACCACGGCGAATTCAACTACAGCTGGAATCGGAACGCCATCTGATTTTGACAGTTCGGACCAATTTTTATTTTATTTGTTAGTGTTTTGGTGGGAATGATTGACATTTCGAACCCTTAACACTAACAATGTAGTGCAAAACCCCCATGTTGTTTGTTTTGTTTTAGGATTGTTGTAGTTCCGACACCACCTGCAGTTGAATTCGCCTTGGTCCAGTACAGATAGTCGCATACTTTACACTACCTCTTTAACCCCTCGCCCACAAACTTCGTCCGTCTGCCTTTCAATTTCCACATTGTAAAAGGGTACTAAGCTAAATCGCCAAAACCTCTAACTTTTAATTAATTTAAATCTGTGTTTGTCATTTTAAGTTTCCGTTGCTAATAAAATTTTAATATATTCTGTCTGTTTTTGAAATTTATATAAAAAATTTCTTTTAGAAACTTATTTTTGAAGTAATACAACCGAAAATTTTGAAAAGTAGTGGCTTCATAAGAAAAGTAACAAAATAGTCTTAAACGGTGTCGCAGCCCTACCTCTTCTGCTGTTGCATGTTTTAATAGAATAAATTCACAAAATCGTGTTGAGATTGTGGAGGATGAATCCTCTGAAGCACCAAACGTCATTAAATCGTCTAAGCCACCCCCGATATATCTTAGGGAGCAAAACTCAAAAGAGTTGATAAAGAGTTTGATCTCGGTGATATGTGAAAATTCATTTTACGTGACTGCAGATAAGCGTGGCAGTATAAACGAGACAAAAATACAGGTTAACTATGAAAATCATTTTCGTAAAATAATTAATAAATTTGAAGTACTTAAAAAAAGCTTTTATACATACCAACTAAAGAGCAGTAAAGGCCTTCAGGTAGTGATAAAGGGCATTGACTTGCGTGAAACCAGATGAAATAAAAACGTTTCTAGAAGAGAAGGGTTTCATAATAAAAAATGTTATTAACATTAAAAACAAGGAGAAAAATCCGCAACCACTATTTCGAGTAGAATTAGAACCAGGCGATATAAAGCTTAAAAAAATGAAACGCATCCCATTTACAATTAAAAATACATTCTGTCCAGACGAATCACGATAGAGGAGCCGCACTATTTTTCGACTTATTCTCAGCAAGCCCTCCCATTTGATACTCATATTGTTGGAATGCATTAAAAATAATTAGTCTGCCATCTTGGGTGTCTTATCATGTTAGATTTAGAATAACGTTACACAGTTAACCATGCATCGCCATCTTAACTGAACGTGTTTAAAAATGTCAGCTCAATCAGCTCGAGGTATCGGCTTCAAAATTGAGTTGCAAGATTTCACCGAACAAACATACATTGCAAGTTTAATTAAAGCTTTTAAAATACGTACATAAGTAGTTTCTTATAAACTAATTTTTTTATATTTTAAGAGTCTTATTCATAAACGAATGTAATGTATACATTAAAAGTGTTTTTCCATACTAATTTCGTGCTCTAAAACTTGACTTAGCTTTTATAAATAAAGCTTTCGAATATGGAATTTGGTAATTTATTTATAGGATTTATTTTAAAAATTAAATGAAATAAATCTGTGGTTTTCACGAATAATCGCGTAAGTCGGTTTTTACCGAAATTGAGATAATGATGTCAAAGTGCTACATTTTGCATTAGGTTTTTATAAGTATTAAGCTTTTTAGAATATAATGTAGTATTATTAATTTTTTTCTGCTAAAAACAACTTAAGTTAACTGTTTAATAAAATATTTTGCTATTGTAACGATTTATGTCGATATACATCGCCAAAAATTGTAAAATTGCTGAATATGTTTCCAAATAAAGAGCATATGTGATGTTATGTTGTTATTCGTGCAAAAAATATGAAAGTATTTTTTGAAAATTTTTCTATTAATAACAACTAAAGTCGTAAAAATAACAACGTAAGTCGCCATGTGTGATTAAAATGATAACATTTATTTTCACAAAAAAGAACTTATGTGGAGATATGATGTTATATTGCACACACTTAATGAGTCAATCAAACATATGCATTTTTAATCCTTTTACAGATTGTGATCCTGTGAGGATTTTTTCATGAAAACTATGTATAATACGTAGAAAGTCACTGTTAAGAGGATAGTAAAGAAAAAAGTTTAAAAAAGCATCTACAGAAGCCGCAATTGAAAAAAATAATTGTTTTTGCTCTCCTGAAAAGTTTGGTTTTATAACTTACGCGATTATTCGTGAAAACCACAGAAATATTTATAAAATTTTCTGCTTAAAGGAAAAAATTAGCATTTGGCGGGTTTTGTATTAAGAACAACTGGCAACGCTCATGTAAATTGTAGAAAAATTGTGAAAGGCAGCCAGGGTTGTCATATTTATTTTGATGTTTTTTGCCAAGTTCAATATCAAAAATATATATAATATCAAAAATCGCCAAAGCCTTTTTTGCGTTTTTGACAACATCAAATTTATTTTAAAAATTTTTCCAATGTTTTCTATAAATCCTAACAAAAATATATTTCTTCTGAATCGCTAAAATTCTCAAAAAATGGGACAAAGTCGCCTTGATATATATTTTTTTGAATAAAAGTAAATGATTGGTGAACACACAAAAGATACAATAGTTTACAATAATCTAATTAGAGCAGCAAAACGTTTTTTTGTGTTTAGTATTAAAAAATATTGGATATATGTATATCTAAAACGCTATACACTTCACCGGCAAGGCGATTCTTACTGCTTTTTTTTTAACAATGTATATTCAAAATATCGTGTGAAGGTACAAAAAGTGCTATTTACATTCATATATAGCCTATTTCCAATGTGCGAAAGAATTCTTTCGTTCGCATAACTACATTCAAAACAACAAAGTCTAAAAATTTGTTTTTGTTTTCAATGTAGTTATACGAAAGAAAGAATTCTTTCGCACATCGGAAATAGGCTAATAATTTATAACTCGTAACAACGCGTCAAGAAGTTCGATTTGCACTCTATTTTGAAGGCGAGTTTTAGTAGAGTAAATAATTAAAAAGAACTATTTCAACACAGACATTAGCAGTTAGAATTAAATGCATATAAAGACAGTCATAGCAAGTTCTTTAAAATGGTACGTACCGGACGTATCCTTATAGCTATAAACTTTTTGCAAAACCTGATTTATACTAGATGGAATACCATCATTGATATAATCTTTCTAAATAACAAACGGTAAATTTGTCCTACAGTCTCAAAACAAATTTATAGCTTATCAAATCGCCATATATTTTATAAGCCGCCAAAAAATCGCCATATCGCCAAATCGAAAATTAGGTCGCCGAGAAACTTGACAACCCTGATTGTATTATGAAAATGTGTAAAGCAGGGGTTTCCATTTCTTTGCACAATTGTGCGCACCACTACTAACACATATTTTTATACTCTTCAATTCAGTCGTCGATGTGACTTCGACAAGTGTGCATGTCTAGCGGACGCTATATTATTTTGTTTGAGCTTACACTCAAAAAATATTGTGCGGTCAAAAATGCTTTTGGTAACATCCAATGCCTTGCGTGCAATTTTTATTTAGAGTTTAAATTTTAAGACTTAAATGTAGAATAATGTAACATTTCATAAGTTTACATGCAAAGCAAAGAACTTTGGAAAATGGTAATTATTTGGGATTTAAAAGCAATTTTTAATATTTCAGATAAAAAATTTCAAAATGTCTAACAGTCCTATGTGGAAGAAGCTGATAGTCACATTTATTATAGGTTTTATTTTACATACGTTTATAAATTCGGTTCTTATAATTTTACAACACTTTTTTATTTTTTCTTATGCAATACTAAAAATTATTATTATAAATTATTATCTGATCACTAATTCCACTAACACCGTGGTAATAGTTATAAAACAGATTACCCAGTTTTGGTGTTTAAAAATATTAATGTGTTCTTATGAAAAGAATTAAAAACTCTGCTAATTTTTTTATTGAGTGTGATTATACATTATGCTGTTAAAAAAATTATATATTTTTTTGATGATACGTCATTTATAATTTTGTAAATAACTTAAAATTATATAAAAATACATATGTAACGTGAATCCAAATCAACAAAACTTTAAAATTTTCAAATAATATCTACATTGTTTTGCATTTAAGCTAACGATATGTGTTTTGTTTGTGAAAAAAAATCTTTGATGCCTGTAAAAGGGTCCATTTTTCTTTCGTAAAAAAGACGTACCTAAATGCAGAAATTATTAAGAAAAAAAATAGCCACAAGAATTTGTTGGTATTTTGTGCTTGTAAAAATATTTTTGTTTCTGTACCAATCGCGTCGGTAGGTTTTTTTCTTTGAAAACACTTTTCTTAAGTAAAAATATTTAAAAAACATGTTAAAAAAGCCTTGTTTTCCTACAATTTATGTGTAAACCTATCCATATAAAAGCAAATGTGACAGCAGGTAAAATTTTTGGGTAAGAAGATGTGTTTTATTGATGTATTAATGAAACTTTATTGTTTAGCACTATTTTTATTGCTTACTTTTTTATGCTACAATTATATGACCGAGTCCAAAGAGTTAACCTTACTAATTTATGGTATTTATTTAACGTTACTTTGACCTGTTACAATGACTATACATCTTTGCAGGCAAACTCAGGTGCGCATTTGGTATTTTGTAAAAAGTTATGATATACTATTAGCTAGAATTAAAATGTATGCACAGATGTTTGAAGTATGAGTAACCCAACAACGTGAATACCCTTTCTATTTTACTAACCACTATGAACCCCCTAACTTTTTACTAAAATAACTTTTTCACGTTATAATTCTCATGTAATTTATTTTATTTTTGAAAAACTAGACCAGGGAAATCCATTTCTATGCACAATTGTGTATACCACTACTAAAGGTAGTGAAAGCAAACATCAAATATTTCATTAACGTAGTCTGAACACAAAATATTTTTGAGTATCAAATAAGATAACAGCTGATTTTGAGCAAATAAAAGTATTTGCCGGCAAACAAATATTTGTCCAATGTGAACATAGTGTGAACACAAAAAATCAAATATTTTAGTAATTTTTGAGCAAACATTTATTTGATATTACAAAAAAATTGTAAGAGCAAACAACGACAAATAATTTTAGCCATGTTCCGGATAGAAGCAATTTTTCCTGTAAGTTTTCGGATTCTTTACAATTTTAAAGATTTTTTATAATTATTAGACTTTGTATCGTGCCGCTATTAGCAAATTTTTGCGAATTACCGCTAATTTAGCAATTTTTATAGAATTTTTGCCATTCCTTATAGTTTTAGGCACTTTTACTAAATTTTATGGCTTGTTTGAAATATTAAAATGGTTCGCTATTTTCGCTATTTCTGCAACATTTTTTTTTTTGTTTTTCCCCTACATTTTGTTTTTTAACCGATTTAGCAATTTCAAATATATTTTAGGGTTTGTTTCCAAGTTTGCAATTTTTCGCGAATTTTAGCCATGCTCGCGAAGAAGCGATTTTTCACTGTAAATCTTTAGAGCTTTAACGATTTTTAATAATTATTAGGCTTTGCTATCATACCGCTATTATCAAATTTTTGCGAATTTCCGCTAATTTAGCAATTTTTATCGAATTTTTGCCATTCCTTTTAGTTTTAGGCACTTTTAATAAATTTTATGGCTTGTTTTAAATATCTAAATTTTTCGCGAATTTTCGCTATTTTTGCAAAAAAAATTTTTCCCGACATTTTGTTTTTTAACTGATTTAGAGACTTCAAATATATTTAAGGGTTTATATCCAAGTTTGCAATTTTTCGCAAATTTTAGCCATGTTCCCGTTACCCATTGTCTTCCAGTTTTTTTTATATCTTACATTCTCCTGTTCTAACACTATAAAAGATGCTGCTCCACAGAATAAAAAAAATAAATTAGCTTTTGCGCTCATTTTTACTATTTGTGAAATATATTATTATTTTTGAACACTTTCATTAAATAATTATTTGATGCAAATATTTATTTTAGTCTGAACGCATGGCAAACATGAATTAATTTATTTTATTTAACACTTTTTGCCAACTGTTTCATCAAACAAAAATTGTCAAATGTTTGAGCTTAGTTTGAACATTAAACAAAATATATTTTTGTTTTACACAGTTTGAAGCAAATATCAGAACAAATATTTTCGTCAAATATTTCATTAGTCTGAACGTACCTCAATACATATTTTTGTTTCAGGTTAACAGAAAAAACTTTATGATGGCACTTAAAAAATATTGTGCGGTCAAAAACGCTTTTGGTAACATCCAATGCCTTATATGGTATGCAACATTTAAGGAAGGAACGGAATATGTTATTAAACGTGTGATTTGCGTGCAATATTTATTTTTTATGAATTTTTAAAACATAAAAATCTTTAATTTTTTTACAATTGTTTGATAAGATATTTAAAACTGATTTAGAGTCAAAAAGAGTCGAAAAATGTATCTTTCGTATCCTAACGGCATCACTGGTTGGCAGTTTTCGTCGGCTCTTACGCCATTTATAACTGAGACTAAAACCAAATATTCGCGACAGCTCTTTTAAAATATTTAAAATTTTCGGAATACCTGCTTTTAACCATATATGATAAAAAAATTACCATACACATCTGCCCGTTTGTCAGCTTCGCTACGTTTTACTCGCCATTAATTAAATAACTATGTATTCGTTTTTATTTCTTTGGCCAATTTATTATTTATTTACAGTTTTTTTTTCTTTTTAAGCTAATAAGACCTAATGATATTGATGTAAATAAAAACAATTTTATTAAATTTCACCCGACGTTTCGTCACTTTTTTGGTGACTTTTTCAACGGTCGTCTATTTAAATAAAAATAATAACAGGACAACATTAATACAAAATATTTTTCACAACAAGCAAACACAACTTACTAATATTATTTATTATTTTGCATTTAAAACATCAGATTTTTAATAAAATTAAATTACACAAAAACATTTAACAGAAAACAGTAAAGCATAACTTAAAATTATTATCACAGATTTAATTATATTGCGGTTCTATAACTAGCGCTAATGTTGTCAATATCCTCATTGTGGTTCATTGTTTTCATTATGTTTTGTTGTACTCTCAAGCTTTCTATCGTATATATCTTCCTCTCCCCTCGTTCAAAATCCAACACTCTCACTTGTTCTGTTTCAAAGTAGTGAGATTTTGAAATCATGTGTTGTGATAATGCACCTGTTTCTCTCCTCTTCAATATGTAATTTTGATGTTCTCCCATTCTCTTTTCAAGTGAGCGTTTTATTGTTCCTATATAAATTAAGCCACAATTTCATCGTCACTTCCGTTACACTTTACTTCGTAAACAACATTACTTTGTTGTAGTTTTTTTAATTGGAGCCTTAACTCAAGGTATATTTATAGCAGGTAGCCGCGAGATTACAACAATTGTACAATAAAACAAACAACAGGGCTTTTTATTGTTGTTATGTGATATGAACTGTCAAACAGCGAAGGAGTTGATAAAAGAGAAATGAAAAACAAACAAGAAAAAACGCCATTAAACGAAAATAGATTCATTTTTTTTGTTAATTTTTTCTAATTATATATTTAAGTCTTTACCCAAAATTGTTATTTATTATAAATCACTTTGATTTTCTTTTTAATTTTATCACTTTTTACTTTGATTAAAAAAACTTGTTTACTTTTTAAGCTAGAAATTTAACACGTGTTGAAAAAAACATAAACAACATTTGACAGTTCGTATCACAAAACAAGCAAATAAAAAAATAATCAGCAGGCTTTCCGAGACTACCTGCTATAAATATACCTTGCCTTAACTCTTGAAAATATCGCAGTTAAAGTTAAATTCGGTTTGTATGCAAAGTTTATTTGTTCTGATTTTATTGTTGTCCTTATGTGTAAATTATCCGTCAAGCCAGGTATGTATTTTACACTGTAAAAATGTTTGTCTTTTTCAGGGTTTCTATCATTATTAATGTTTTTTATTTTTGTGTATCGTTGATAAGTGTATTGATTAATTTTTTAGGAAAACTGTAACGTGACGTTACAAACTAGCCCTACATATACATTTAATACTAACATCATAAAGTATAAGTAACCCAACACCTTGAACACCCTTATTATTTTACTTACTACTATGAATACCCTTACTATTTACCTACATAACCTTTTCACCGTATAATTCTCATTTAGTTCATGTTATTTTTGAATAAATAGACAAGGTTTGCCTCAGAACAAACAGAGTAGATATTGATACTAACCCCAGTATTTACTCTTCGTAGTTTAGTCGTATTCTACCCGAACACCTCGCTCTCGCATTCCGTTGCTGCCCGAGTAAACGAACCAGTATTTAGTCGTATTTTACCCGAACACCTCGCTCTCGAATTCCGTTGGTGTCCGAGTAATTTAACCAGTAGCTAGTCGTTTTACCCGAACACCTCGCTCTCGAATTCCGTAGGTGTCCGAGTAAATCAAACCACCGTTTTTTTTTCATAACCCATAATAACTGAAGCCGTTACCAATCTCTCTTTACCAGTTCGCCCTGCAGCCCGACTCCAGCGCACCTCCGGCCGCCGCCTCTCAGCCCAGTAGCCCTTCCTGTCAGCAGCTGCACCCACTCATCGAGGACCGTCGTTAGCTCTAAGTATTCGACGTAGATTAAGATTTCGTAAATAAAGCTTTGTTAAAATTATTGTAATCGAACATACACAAAACCACCTGTGTTTCATTTCAAAGGAAGCAGACCTTCGAATTGACCCTGGACAGACTGAGCCATACCTCAGCTGGAAAAATAAACTGCGTTACAATGGCGCCCGAGCAGGGACCCGATTCCAAAACCGCAACCTGTGGTAAAACCCCAACCCAAACCACCAACGGCACTGGATCGGGTCAAGAACAAGAACAAAGCACAGAAATCATGTCTACGCCGAACACCTTACAAACGGATTCCCTGGGTTGGATCTACCTACTCAAAAAAGACAAACTCCTAGAAATTTGTCGGCAGCACGGCATCTCTATCACTGACAGAGTTACGGTGGACCAGCTTCGTCGCCAGCTAAGCGAACTGGTGAAATTAAAACGGCAGCGGACTTCGTCGGAAAATCTGTTGCGTGCGCTAGAAGAGGAAGTTCTGGAGGAAGAAAGAAGACCCCTACACGTTCCAGTTAGCATGGAGGTACCTCGTGCCGAAGACCGGAAATGCCCCCCGAACGACCCCAGTGATTCAGAAGTCATGGCCACCATCCGGCGGTGGGATCTGACATACGATGGGGGCGAACAGCTGATGGAATTCATCGAGCGTCTGGAGGAATTAGCCGAATGCTACGGCTTCGAGCGTCGTCGGTTGCTATTCTCACTACTGGAAATACTGAAGGGGAAGGCGTTACAGTGGTATCGGATCAAAAGAGAACAAATCCGCAGTTGGGACGACTTTAAGGAGGAAGCCAGTCGGTTCTTTTTGCCGCGACGACACCTCGCCCACCTGGAAGAAACCATCTACCATCGTAAGCAAGGCAATCGAGAGAGGGCGAAGGACTATGTCATGAGCCTCCAAGCCCTCATACGGCAGCATCCCGACCTACGGAAAGTCGACCACACTGACC
Source organism: Pollenia amentaria (assembly GCA_943735925.1). Classification (NCBI taxonomy): domain Eukaryota; kingdom Metazoa; phylum Arthropoda; class Insecta; order Diptera; family Polleniidae; genus Pollenia; species Pollenia amentaria. The sequence continues at coordinate 111,236,236 of OX031006.1, read as the reverse complement.
GCATCTATGACGGCCTACGCTGCGAATATAAACTGTACGTCCGCCGCACTGATTTCCGCTCGCTGGATGAACTCATGGCGCTGACCGACGAATACGAGTGGCTCCGAAAAGAAGAGGCCAAACAGGGAAGACCGCAGCCCATCCACTACATCGACACCTCTGCTTACCAGCGTAACACCCACTGCTGGCGTTGCAGGCAACCAGGCCATATTCGAGGAAATTGTCCGAACCCACGAGTGCGGTTCTGCTCATGGTGCGGTCAGGGGGGCAGGCTCACTCGAGAATGCTCCTGCAGGAGCGAACCAATCTCAGATGGACGGTACTACCTCCCCGTCACCGTTTGCGGCACCCCCATTAGAGCATTGGTGGACACCGGGTCAACCTTGACATATCTTGGACGGAGTGTGCGCCAATTGCTGGAATCCCATAACGTCCGACCCCGCGGCCACCAACGCGGCATCCAGTTGGCCGACGGCTCCTGTCGATCCAGTTTAAACGTTTACCCACTTATCCTGGAAACCAGCGGAGGTACCACACGGCTGTTGGCATCCGCCCTTGATAGCCTGGCTGAGCCACTCATCCTCGGCATGGATTTCCTTCGCCGCCGGCAGACCTGTTTCGTGATTGATGGGGTGGAGCTACAAACCGCCCAGGCACCAGGGGCCGACCAACCGCATGCGCTGCATTCGATCACCATTCGCGAGGAGCTGCCCCCGGAACAAGAAACCAAATTGCACAGGGTATTAACCGACGCCATCAAAGGACCCTGTAATATGGGGGAGCACGTTATTAATATGAAGCACGATCGGCCGATTAAGCAGCGGTATTTCCCACGCCCTTTCGGACCAACCAGACCAGTAGCACCTGGCAAAATTACGCAGTACCTTCGGCGTACGGCCATGCCCCGCCACGTACCACCATTTATACCACCTTTCGAAGCCCGACCCCGAATCCAGACGGTGGAGAAATGCCCAGTTGCTCTGTCAGGGAACCGAGAGCTGGACAAGCTGGCTCAAACGGTATGGGAGCGAAAGACCCAGCAACCACTACACGCGACTCTACAGGGACCCCCTCCGCTCGCAGCATTGTCCTGGGACGGGGTGGGAAAAACCCACAAGGAAGAAACTAGCCCCACTAATACTCGAGAGGAACCACACCCCCTAGAAAACGACCTGGAGAACGACGTTCTCAATTTAACACCCGTCGACCTCGAGGAGTTGGAAGATGCCGATGACCCCTTTAGGGGAATAGTCATACCGCAGGACCCCCACCGCAAGGTGAAGCGATGGATAATATATCCAAGGGGCAGACCCAAGGTCGAAGTAACGATAATCGGGGAGCGAGCCCGATTGCGCGCCCTGGGCAAGGAAAAGATGATTCCCCAAGGGGACAGGTAACGCAACAATCATCCCTCCCACGATGTACTTCCGAGGCCCTGTATTATTATTTTTTTTTGGTATTATTATTTTTTTTACTGATTGTGAATATTATTGAATTGTATATTTAAAAAAAAAAAAAAAAAAAAAAAAAAATGGATTAGTATTATTTTAGTGGTTTTTTATTTTTTATTTTTTTTTTATTTAAAGTAGGGGGGGACTGTAACGTGACGTTACAAACTAGCCCTACATATACATTTAATACTAACATCATAAAGTATAAGTAACCCAACACCTTGATCACCCTTATTATTTTACTTACTACTATGAATACCCTTACTATTTACCAACATAACCTTTTCACCGTATAATTCTCATTTAGTTCATGTTATTTTTGAATAAATAGACAAGGTTTGCTTCAGAACAAACAGAGTAGATATTGATACTAACCCCAGTATTTACTCTTCGTAGTTTAGTCGTATTTTACCCGAACACCTCGCTCTCGAATTCCGTTGGTGTCCGAGTAGTTTAACCAGTAGTTAGTCGTTTTACACGAACACCTCGCTCTCGAATTCCGTTGGTGCCCGAGTAAACCGAACCAGTATTTAGTCGTATTTTTACCCGAACATCTCGCTCTCGAATTCCGTTGGTGTCAGAGTAGTTTAACCAGTAGTTAGTCGTTTTACACGAACACCTCGCTCTCGCATTCCGTTGGTGCCCGAGTAAACCGAACCAGTATTTAGTCGTATTTTACCCGAACACCTCGCTCTCGAATTCCGTTGGTGTCCGAGTAGTTTAACCAGTAGTTAGTCGTTTTACACGAACACCTCGCTCCCGAATTCCGTTGGTGCCCGAGTAAACCGAACCAGTATTTAGTCGTATTTTTACCCGAACACCTCGCTCTCGAATTCCGTTGGTGTCCGAGTAGTTCAACCAGTAGTTAGTCGTTTTACACGAACATCTCGCTCTCGCATTCCGTTGGTGCCCGAGTAAACCGAACCAGTATTTAGTCGTATTTTACCCGAACACCTCGCTCTCGAATTCCGTTGGTGTCCGAGTAGTTTAACCAGTAGTTAGTCGTTTTACCCGAACACCTCGCTCTCGAATTCCGTTGGTGCCCGAGTAAGCCGAACCAGTATTTAGTCGTATTTTTACCCGAACACCTCGCTCTCGAATTCCGTTGGTGTCCGAGTAGTTTAACCAGTAGTTAGTCGTTTTACACGAACACCTCGCTCTCGAATTCCGTTGGTGCCCGAGTAAACCGAACCAGTATTTAGCCATATTTTACCCGAACACCTCGCTCTCGAATTCCGTTGGTGTCCGAGTAGTTTAACCAGTAGTTAGTCGTTTTACCCGAACACCTCGCTCTCGCATTCCGTTGGTGCCCGAGTAAACCGAACCAGTATTTAGTCCCGAACACCTCGCTCTCGAATTCCGTTGGTGTCCGAGTAGTTTAACCAGCAGTTAGTCGTTTTACCCGAACACCTCGCTCTCGCATTCCGTTGGTGCCCGAGTAAACCGAACCAGTATTTAGTCGTATTTTACCCGAACACCTCGCTCTCGAATTCCGTTGGTGTCCGAGTAATTTAACCAGTAGCTAGTCGTTTTACCCGAACACCTCGCTCTCGAATTCCGTAGGTGTCCGAGTAAATCAAACCACCGTTTTTTTTCATAACCCATAATAACTGAAGCCGTTACCAATCTCTCTTTACCAGTTCGCCCTGCAGCCCGACTCCAGCGCACCTCCGGCCGCCGCCTCTCAGCCCAGTAGCCCTTCCTGTCAGCAGCTGCACCCACTCATCGAGGACCGTCGTTAGCTCTAAGTATTCGACGTAGATTAAGATTTCGTAAATAAAGCTTTGTTAAAATTATTGTAATCGAACATACACAAAACCACCTGTGTTTCATTTCAAAGGAAGCAGACCTTCGAATTGACCCTGGACAGACTGAGCCATACCTCAGCTGGAAAAATAAACTGCGTTACAAAACTATTGCTAACTATTATTTCTGAGATTTTGTCGATATTTTTGTTATGATATTGCGGGTCGCTTATGTTTAATACTCTTGATATAAAATTTTTTGCTGTACTAATTATCTGGTTTTTGGGTTGTGTCGCGTTGTAATTCATTATTCTTTTTCATTATTAAACTTTTATTTAAAAATCACTTATATTTAACTCATATATGGATTGCAACCACACTAATTTTGCAGTTTCAACTCAGAGTAAGTGATAGTGAAGAATTATTGCAATCATTACATTGATGTTGAGTAATGAATTGAAAATCAGAAGCCTCACTAAACATGATCGATAGTGATGTTAAAAAATTTTGCACTCAAAAAAAAATAATAAAAAATATATTGCACATTTGTTTTTTCTCTTTGAAGTCATGTAGCGTTGACACAAATAAACCGATTTTTATATTATTTACCGTTATAAAAATAGTGCTTGTTACACTTTAAGCACATGAGTTTCAGAAGTGTTTTTTTTCAATAATTTTAGTCAAACTAAGTGGTTTTCAAAAGTTATTTTGCTATTGTGCGATATAGTGATATTCAGTGCTAGTTTAAAGTGATAGTAACGTTATTTTACGCTCTGAAAAAAATTGTAAGTATTACTTGAGTAGTTTTTAGGCTATTAGTATTTTGATTCCATTTAATTTTATAATAATAAAGTCTTTAGAATATTTAAATGCACGTCCATTATATTGGACAAATTTACTTTGTGGTTGCAGTTTTTGAAATTTGCGAGCACATTTTTTTGCCAAGACACTGATGTTAATTTTATGAAATGGCTTCAAAACGACTACTTAGTAAAGAAGAAATCTTGAAACTGTTAGAAGAATCTTCTAAACTAAGCGATGCATGAGAAGACGATGAGGTTGACCACCAGATCCTCTTAGTAAGTTGAAGAAGTATTAGAAGAGATTGAGGTGCCTAATCTTTCGGAAATTGAATTTACTGCACTAGGAATTGAACAGACGCACTTGGTGGATTTAGTACCACAAAATTCTTTCGAAAATTCTGAAAGCACCAAAATCTAATTGACTAAGATAATAATATTGTATGGAAGAATAGGCACATGCGAAATCAAGAACTGGTTGCATTTGTTCCGCCAAATGATAATATTATTATAGAAACTCCATTTCAATATTTCCAAAAATATTTCGACGATGATTTTTTTCAAAAAGCCGCGTATTACACAAATTTATATGCCGTTCGCTTATTCTTTGGCCTTCATATTATGATGAGTTGTTTGAAATTTCCTCGAGTGCGTATGGGATAAGCGTTTGGGAGTGCCTACGTATTATGAAAATATGACGGTCAATCGTTTCTTTTTATTACGTAACTATTTACATGTAACAGATATTTCAGTTCGGCCAAAACAATGTCAGGGTAGAATTTACAAAATAAGGCCCGTAATTGAACAGGTGCATCGTCGGCTTAACCAATTGTCCTTGGAGGAAAATCTTTGCGTGGACGAGCAAATAATTCCATTCAAAGGTAAATTTACTGGACTGCTGTACATTAAAGGCAAGCCATGTCCATGAGGTATCAAAGTGTTCTTTTTGTGCGGCAAAAGTGGAATGCCCTATGCTTTCATTGTCTACCAGGGTTCTACAACACCACTCAACGAAATATTAGTCAAGACCGTAGCAAGTGGATCAGCAGTCGAACTAGAATTAGCAAAGAGTATTCCAATGAATTCTCAGGGTAATAAATTATATTTTGATAATTATTTCGCTTCTTTTCAATTATTTGAAATTCTGCTGGACAGTGGTATTTATGCAGCAGGAACTGTTCGAAGCAATCGATTTATCAATTCGCCTTTTCCGGATCAAAAAGGTATGAGTAAGCGTGAAAGAGGTTCTGCTTTAGAATGCTGTAGTGCCAATGGAAAAGTGATTTTTAAATTTTATCTTCATATTTATTTCTGATCGAGTTTATAATGTTTGATTATTTAATTTCCAGGTGGTTTGACAACAAAGTAGTAAGCAGATATGACGAAGAGATGGGACCAAAAAACATTAAAATATGTGGAAGTTAATCGTCCTGAAGTTGTTCGTTTATACAATGAAAATATGGGTGGAGTGGACCTTCTAGATCAAATGCTACAGTACTACAGAATCAACATCCGTAGTTCAAAATGGACTGTACGTGTAATAATGCATTTTTTGGATTTGGCGCTTACAGCTTCGTGGATGGAGTATAAAAAGCGTGTGAAGTGAATGGAGTTCCTCAAAAAGATATATTGGATTCTCTGAATTTTCGAGCTGATGCAGAAAAGAGATAATGATAGTAATACATTGCATAGAGGCAGACCATCTCGAACTTCTACATGTCCGCCAGAAACGACACCAACAATCCGAGATTGATACTGAGCTATTGCAAAATCCACTCAAGCGCAAAAAAACAAAGTGCTCCAGCTAAAGAAGTTCAACACGATGGTCACAACCACTTACCAAAATTTTTGGAAAACACAAACGCTGGTCGCTGTAAAATGGTCGGTTGTTCAAAAGCATCTTTGTCTAAAACGTGAAAGCAATTGGTTTGCTAATTATCACACAAAATAAATTTTGTTTATACTTTTGTCTTATTTAATAACAGTAATTGACTGAAAGTTTACTTAGAAGAAACATGTCCACCGAGTAATTTCGTCCAATATATTGGACAACGCCTTGCGGCCAGGTAAGAGAACCTACCTGTAATCTGATTCTTAATCAGCACCCTCAAATTAGCTTACACTGCAATTTTCAGATTTTTATCTCAACTGGTTCTATTTAATGTTTGAAAGGGTTAAGATAAAGCAATCATCAGTTATTGCAACATTTTTGTACTTCACTCATTTGACCAGGAGATAATCCGTTATTGACATAATTTTATGTTTAATTTCCTTTGCTTATGCATATCATCACAAAAATCAAAAACCATGTACATACGAAATTATATTTTTTAAATTTTAGTGAGAATCTGTTTATATGCAGCTTCTTTGATTGCAAGTACATATTTTGCACTATTTGAATTGAGCGCAGATTTTATGCATTCAATCACCGTTAGTGACACTGTTGGGATCCGACAATTCTTTAATTGTACCGTCTCAATGGCAAAATTGTACCAAATTAACATAAATTGTACCAAATTTAGGCTACAAAATAAAAAAGCATACATAGTAAGGATTCATAACACCTTTTTATTTAATAAAACACGGAAGAGTATATAGTCGATCAAGCCCGGCCGTTTGATACTCTACACCACAGTATATAAACACAAATTGTCAAGAATGTGCCCAATTTGGGATCCATGGGCAATCAAAATTATGTTAAGAGGTTAAGATTCATGTAAAAGTTCTTCGTGCAGAATATTATTTAGATATCTTTATCTACATATATGAAATCACTCTTGAGTGATTTTAGGAAGTGGGCTAACATGGGACCTATGGTTAATTTTGGACCTACCAGCAGGTTTATATGCTCAGACACTATACCGAAAAGAAGTTTGTATGGGGGCCAGGTGAAATTTTGGACCGATTCTCACCCTTTCTAGTAGGCTTCGTGCTTATGAATTGGAATCTATGTACAAACTTTTATCAAATAACCATCAACATTGTGACAACCAGCCAGTCTGCCGGACAAAGGGACAGCGTTAAATCGACTTAGAAAGTGATATTAAGTCGATCGGTATACTACAAGTTGGGGAACAATTACAAGTCCTCAGTTAATGGATTCAAAAATCTTATTAGGAAGGCCAAGAGACAGTCATGGAGGAAATTCTGCACTGACGTGGAAAACTCCTCGGAGACAAGTCGGCTACGTAAGATTTTATCCTCTAAACCAGCTATTCCATCATATATACGATAGATGGATGGATCCTGGACCACAAACAGTCGGGACATCCTTGAGGTCCTGATGAATACACACTTCCCAGGTTGCACTGATGATGTGCCTAGGGAGGAAACATTTAGTGGCGCTCAGGATATCTCTAATATTCCGATAACTCGCCATCGTGTGGAATGGGCGGTCAAAAGCTTCCATCCCTTTAAATCTCCAGGCCCGGATGGCATTATCCCAGCGGACCTACAGAAGAACCTGGTAATATTGATGCCATGGCTCTTGTCAATATTTAGAGCTTGCCTGAGTCTCTCACATGTCCCATCAACTTGGGCAACATATAAGATCGTCTTCATCCCCAAGAGTGGGAAGACATCTCACACTATGGCTAAAGACTTTAGACCAATTAGTCTATCCTCCTTTCTACTGAAAACACTGGAGAGGATTTTGGATATTCATGTCACCGGCTCAGCACGCCTACACGAAGCGAAGGTCCACTGAAACTGCGTTTCACTCATTGGTGGGCCACATAGAGAGATCCCTGCATTACAAGAAATTTGCTTTAGTTGCATTCCTGGATATTGAGGGCGCTTTCAACAACGTTAGACCTGAATCGGTTATTAACGATATGAGACATTTGGAAATCGACCCAGCGATCATTCAATTTGTCAGCAGTATCTTGCACTTCAGGTGTATCGAATCCAACTTAGGCGCCTCGAACATTTCAAAGGTTGCGACTAGGGGCACCCCGCAAGGTGGTGTTCTGTCACCTTTACTTTGGAATCTGAATATAAATACCCTACTCAGAGCCGTAGAAAGGACGTGCTGCAGAACGGTTGCATATGCGGATGACGTTGCAGTTGTGGCTATGGGTAAAGATCCCAGACTATTGTCTGAACTAATGGAGACCGCATTGGACGTCCTAACATAATGGTGCCAGGGATGTGGACTGGATGTAAATCCTGCCAAAACAGAACTGGTACTTTTCACAAGGAGATACAAAATTCCCAAATTTAATACCCCGAGGATAAAAGGGGTGTCTCTGGAACTGTCTGACAGCGCCAAGTATCTTGGGCTAATATTGGACAGCAAACTGAACTGGAGGATGAACACCAGCTCCAGGACTAATAAAGCGGCTACTGCATTATATTGCTGCAAAAGGGCCATTGGCCTAAACTGGGGAATTAACCCGAGGAATGTATACTGGCTATACGAATGTGTCATTAAACCAATTCTTTTCTACGGATGAGCTGTTTGGTGGCCGGCGCTCAAGGTGAAGAGTCATCGAACCAGGTTTGAACGTACAATGAGAATGGTGGCGATAGCGGTAACAGGTGCCATTATAACAACCCCCTATAAAGCATTGTTTACGATTTTAAACTGGTTACACCAGACATTTTGGCGAAAAGGATAGCTGCAAACGCGGCGGTAAGACTAAGGGCCACCGGAGCATGGAGGGATTACAATATCGGACATACTCCGAGCAGCTAAACTGGAGCATTCCTATAAGGCTGCCGGACCACTGCAGTGTCATCCAGGCCAGGATAATGGCCATCCACACAGCAGCGAGACGCATCCGGTACGGTGAAATATCTGGAAGGGATATTCACATTATTACCGATAGCAAGACGGCCATAAGATCCCTTGAGAATGTGTTTATCACATCGAGAATTGTCCGAGAATGCTGGATATCTCTGGAGGAGATAGCGACACATTCACTGGTCACCCTTAATTGGGTCCCCGGACACGGGGTCATACATGGAAACTGCATGGCGGATTCGTTGGTGTATGCAGGTACCACCTTGAATCGGGACGGTTCCACATATTATGTAGGTGCTTCACTCCCAAGGTGTAAGCAACTTATAGCGCACAAGTTTCATCTTATCGCCAGTCAGAGGTGGCACGATGAAACCACCTGTGGGGAGACCAGGAAAATCTGGCCCATCATAGATGGAAAAAGGACACGGCGGGCATTACAACTGTCCAGACATCATCTAAGAAACCTAATTGCGGTTATAACTGGCCACTGGCCCATTGGGAGGCACGCCCAGAGGCTGGGGCTCCCTTATAGTGTGTAGAAGTTGCGGCGATGAGGAGGAGGAAGGGTCAACGGAACATCTTCTCTGTAATTGCCCGGCATTCGGAGACTTAAGACTCGAAATGTTTGGTCGAAGAGCCCTTGGGGACAAAACTTGTCTCTCTAATGTTGATGTAAACAGGATCCACTCCTTTATTGAATCGACCGGTTGGCTGCATGGGAATACTAGCAGCCAGATTTCATAGGACCCATGGGAGACGGCGTGATATGGTAACACAACGGGAACTAATTAATGGACCCACGTGAGCTGTGCTTGATCACGGCAGCCAATGGAACCTAACCTACCAAAACCATCGACAAATGTGGTGATTTGGAGACATTTAATCCCAGGCTTCCTACAGGGATACGAGTAGAAATAATAATATAAATATGTTTGTATTTAATATTTAAGTATAACATCATGAACATAAATTAACAATAATGTAATTTTTGGAAGTTCTGGTCAGGGCTAGAGATATGTAATTAGAAGTTTTATTAATTTAAAGAAAAGTAAGTTAAACTATTCAAAGAAATGATAAACTTCGTGGGTATTTGTTTTTTTTTTTTTTTTATTGTACCAAAAGGGGAATAATTGTACCAGTGTACCGCTAAAATTTTGATTGTACCAAATTTGGAATAACTGTACCACAAACCCCATCAGTGGTTAGAGATAGTGAACAAATTTGCAATGCCACTCAATTTTTTAGTGCTTGTGAAAAAATACCAGCCATCACTAAAGTTGGTAAGAAATAGAGCAAACTAATTTTTTGCAGTTTTATTTAGTGATAGTGCAATGCTGATTTAAATCAATATATAGTGCACTACCCCAAACTATGTTTTTACTGCACTCAATCATTGATTTTAACTCGGTAACAATTCACATATGTACATATGTTTGTATCTATAAAGTAACGGTAAGCTACATTGTAGAAAAAAAAGCACACAGATGCTTATTTTGGTATATTTTAATTGAACTAAATTTAAAAAATTTTGAATTTTGGCCAAAAAAAGGCAAAATGTTCCTATAATGCAAACGTTGAGTGGAAGGTAAAGTTGAAAGAATGTGTTTACAGTAAGCAGCAGCAGAACGGCTAATGAATGATGAGTTTCATAAATATATTTTACTAACTCTTCTGTAAACTGTTGTCCGCCTATGGAGAAGGGGCCAAAGCATTCCACGTGTATAAACCATGCTTTACTTAGAACATAGCAAAATTTGAGTTAAAACATATTTGACATCCTCCTAATTCTGATTAAAAAAAGCTTGACTTGACTTTAAATGGTGAAAACTCTTTAATAACCTCTTTGTCTTCATCATCATCGTCGGGCATCATGGCTTTCAACAAAAACGTATGCTTCTCTGAATCATATTCACAATATATTGTTTTTCTGGCCTTTGCCAATGATTCTTTCGTTTCGTTCACGCATTTTTTATACCCTTCACCGAAGGTAAAATGGTATATGTATATAACATTGTCATTCCGTTTGTAATTTCTACAATATTGATCTTAGACCCTATAAAGTATATATGTATATTATGGCTCCTCTTGAGAAGGGAAGTTCAAATCCGGTTGTCCGTCTGTTGAAATTGATTTTCCGAAGGCGTCAGCTATGATGGGTCGGTTGTTATATATTTATGTCAAGTAAGCTCATATTAATTTTGCTATTGAAATTCAGCCAGTTCGGTCCATAAATTTCTGAGATATGAGCAAAAAACCACGACTACCATGTTGTTGTTGTTTTTTAATCCTTTGTTCTGTATATCTGGAGAACGGCAAGAACCAGGGCTTTCAAATTTGGTACAAACATCTTGGTTATCAATACACCAGCTTTCTAAAAAATGGACGGGATTGGAGAAGTGGACGTGGCACTTTCCATACAAAGACATTATACATTTCTGTATATCTGGAGAACGAAACGAGCCAAAGTTCCCAAATTAGGTACAAACATATCGGTTATCAATACACAGCATCCCACAAAATATGGGCGGGATTGGAAAAGTGGGCGTGTACCTCCCGTAGAAAAACATTATTGAAAATACTCCAAAAATGGTCAAGAAAAAATAAAAATTTTAAATTTTAGGGCTCTAGTATGACCGATATTAAAATATCGGAAATTTTTAGCAGAATATATTTCCCGAAAAGTGTGAATTTTTTTATTCCAGGAATGGAAGTTATGCCCAAAATAATTTTTTTTTAACATACCCATTTTCGGGAACCATAGATCTTCCCGATCTTCTAATTTAAGTAAAATCGGATAAGTTATTAGTAAAATACTCCAAAAATGGGCTAAAATTTTAGAGCTGTTATATGACGTATGGATATGTCTAATATATAAAAGAATCTTTAGTAGAATATATTTGCTGTAATCATTCGTTCGGTCGTGTTCGTTGAGAACAGACGTGTTTTTTAAACTACGCGTACGATTCTTTTTTTTTTTTATTAAACATAAATTTGTTAATAATATTATTTAACAAGCGAATTTGGACGCTCAATATAGAAGTGAACAATATAATAAGTAAAAAAAAAATAAGAAAAAAATACAAGAAAAAAAATATATGTATGAACGCACATACATTTCTATCATTATTAATGTTTTTTATTTTTGTGTATCGTTGATAAGTGTATTGATTAATTTTTTAGGAAAACTGTAACGTGACGTTACAAACTAGCCCTACATATACATTTAATACTAACATCATAAAGTATAAGTAACCCAACACCTTGAACACCCTTATTATTTTACTTACTACTATGAATACCCTTACTATTTACCTACATAACCTTTTCACCGTATAATTCTCATTTAGTTCATGTTATTTTTGAATAAATAGACAAGGTTTGCCTCAGAACAAACAGAGTAGATATTGATACTAACCCCAGTATTTACTCTTCGTAGTTTAGTCGTATTCTACCCGAACACCTCGCTCTCGCATTCCGTTGCTGCCCGAGTAAACGAACCAGTATTTAGTCGTATTTTACCCGAACACCTCGCTCTCGAATTCCGTTGGTGTCCGAGTAATTTAACCAGTAGCTAGTCGTTTTACCCGAACACCTCGCTCTCGAATTCCGTAGGTGTCCGAGTAAATCAAACCACCGTTTTTTTTTCATAACCCATAATAACTGAAGCCGTTACCAATCTCTCTTTACCAGTTCGCCCTGCAGCCCGACTCCAGCGCACCTCCGGCCGCCGCCTCTCAGCCCAGTAGCCCTTCCTGTCAGCAGCTGCACCCACTCATCGAGGACCGTCGTTAGCTCTAAGTATTCGACGTAGATTAAGATTTCGTAAATAAAGCTTTGTTAAAATTATTGTAATCGAACATACACAAAACCACCTGTGTTTCATTTCAAAGGAAGCAGACCTTCGAATTGACCCTGGACAGACTGAGCCATACCTCAGCTGGAAAAATAAACTGCGTTACAATGGCGCCCGAGCAGGGACCCGATTCCAAAACCGCAACCTGTGGTAAAACCCCAACCCAAACCACCAACGGCACTGGATCGGGTCAAGAACAAGAACAAAGCACAGAAATCATGTCTACGCCGAACACCTTACAAACGGATTCCCTGGGTTGGATCTACCTACTCAAAAAAGACAAACTCCTAGAAATTTGTCGGCAGCACGGCATCTCTATCACTGACAGAGTTACGGTGGACCAGCTTCGTCGCCAGCTAAGCGAACTGGTGAAATTAAAACGGCAGCGGACTTCGTCGGAAAATCTGTTGCGTGCGCTAGAAGAGGAAGTTCTGGAGGAAGAAAGAAGACCCCTACACGTTCCAGTTAGCATGGAGGTACCTCGTGCCGAAGACCGGAAATGCCCCCCGAACGACCCCAGTGATTCAGAAGTCATGGCCACCATCCGGCGGTGGGATCTGACATACGATGGGGGCGAACAGCTGATGGAATTCATCGAGCGTCTGGAGGAATTAGCCGAATGCTACGGCTTCGAGCGTCGTCGGTTGCTATTCTCACTACTGGAAATACTGAAGGGGAAGGCGTTACAGTGGTATCGGATCAAAAGAGAACAAATCCGCAGTTGGGACGACTTTAAGGAGGAAGCCAGTCGGTTCTTTTTGCCGCGACGACACCTCGCCCACCTGGAAGAAACCATCTACCATCGTAAGCAAGGCAATCGAGAGAGGGCGAAGGACTATGTCATGAGCCTCCAAGCCCTCATACGGCAGCATCCCGACCTACGGAAAGTCGACCACACTGACCGCATCTATGACGGCCTACGCTGCGAATATAAACTGTACGTCCGCCGCACTGATTTCCGCTCGCTGGATGAACTCATGGCGCTGACCGACGAATACGAGTGGCTCCGAAAAGAAGAGGCCAAACAGGGAAGACCGCAGCCCATCCACTACATCGACACCTCTGCTTACCAGCGTAACACCCACTGCTGGCGTTGCAGGCAACCAGGCCATATTCGAGGAAATTGTCCGAACCCACGAGTGCGGTTCTGCTCATGGTGCGGTCAGGGGGGCAGGCTCACTCGAGAATGCTCCTGCAGGAGCGAACCAATCTCAGATGGACGGTACTACCTCCCCGTCACCGTTTGCGGCACCCCCATTAGAGCATTGGTGGACACCGGGTCAACCTTGACATATCTTGGACGGAGTGTGCGCCAATTGCTGGAATCCCATAACGTCCGACCCCGCGGCCACCAACGCGGCATCCAGTTGGCCGACGGCTCCTGTCGATCCAGTTTAAACGTTTACCCACTTATCCTGGAAACCAGCGGAGGTACCACACGGCTGTTGGCATCCGCCCTTGATAGCCTGGCTGAGCCACTCATCCTCGGCATGGATTTCCTTCGCCGCCGGCAGACCTGTTTCGTGATTGATGGGGTGGAGCTACAAACCGCCCAGGCACCAGGGGCCGACCAACCGCATGCGCTGCATTCGATCACCATTCGCGAGGAGCTGCCCCCGGAACAAGAAACCAAATTGCACAGGGTATTAACCGACGCCATCAAAGGACCCTGTAATATGGGGGAGCACGTTATTAATATGAAGCACGATCGGCCGATTAAGCAGCGGTATTTCCCACGCCCTTTCGGACCAACCAGACCAGTAGCACCTGGCAAAATTACGCAGTACCTTCGGCGTACGGCCATGCCCCGCCACGTACCACCATTTATACCACCTTTCGAAGCCCGACCCCGAATCCAGACGGTGGAGAAATGCCCAGTTGCTCTGTCAGGGAACCGAGAGCTGGACAAGCTGGCTCAAACGGTATGGGAGCGAAAGACCCAGCAACCACTACACGCGACTCTACAGGGACCCCCTCCGCTCGCAGCATTGTCCTGGGACGGGGTGGGAAAAACCCACAAGGAAGAAACTAGCCCCACTAATACTCGAGAGGAACCACACCCCCTAGAAAACGACCTGGAGAACGACGTTCTCAATTTAACACCCGTCGACCTCGAGGAGTTGGAAGATGCCGATGACCCCTTTAGGGGAATAGTCATACCGCAGGACCCCCACCGCAAGGTGAAGCGATGGATAATATATCCAAGGGGCAGACCCAAGGTCGAAGTAACGATAATCGGGGAGCGAGCCCGATTGCGCGCCCTGGGCAAGGAAAAGATGATTCCCCAAGGGGACAGGTAACGCAACAATCATCCCTCCCACGATGTACTTCCGAGGCCCTGTATTATTATTTTTTTTTGGTATTATTATTTTTTTTACTGATTGTGAATATTATTGAATTGTATATTTAAAAAAAAAAAAAAAAAAAAAAAAAATGGATTAGTATTATTTTAGTGGTTTTTTATTTTTTATTTTTTTTTTATTTAAAGTAGGGGGGGACTGTAACGTGACGTTACAAACTAGCCCTACATATACATTTAATACTAACATCAACAAGTATAAGTAACCCAACACCTTGATCACCCTTATTATTTTACTTACTACTATGAATACCCTTACTATTTACCAACATAACCTTTTCACCGTATAATTCTCATTTAGTTCATGTTATTTTTGAATAAATAGACAAGGTTTGCTTCAGAACAAACAGAGTAGATATTGATACTAACCCCAGTATTTACTCTTCGTAGTTTAGTCGTATTTTACCCGAACACCTCGCTCTCGAATTCCGTTGGTGTCCGAGTAGTTTAACCAGTAGTTAGTCGTTTTACACGAACACCTCGCTCTCGAATTCCGTTGGTGCCCGAGTAAACCGAACCAGTATTTAGTCGTATTTTTACCCGAACACCTCGCTCTCGAATTCCGTTGGTGTCCGAGTAGTTTAACCAGTAGTTAGTCGTTTTACACGAACACCTCGCTCTCGCATTCCGTTGGTGCCCGAGTAAACCGAACCAGTATTTAGTCGTATTTTACCCGAACACCTCGCTCTCGAATTCCGTTGGTGTCCGAGTAGTTTAACCAGTAGTTAGTCGTTTTACACGAACACCTCGCTCCCGAATTCCGTTGGTGCCCGAGTAAACCGAACCAGTATTTAGTCGTATTTTTACCCGAACACCTCGCTCTCGAATTCCGTTGGTGTCCGAGTAGTTCAACCAGTAGTTAGTCGTTTTACACGAACATCTCGCTCTCGCATTCCGTTGGTGCCCGAGTAAACCGAACCAGTATTTAGTCGTATTTTACCCGAACACCTCGCTCTCGAATTCCGTTGGTGTCCGAGTAGTTTAACCAGTAGTTAGTCGTTTTACCCGAACACCTCGCTCTCGAATTCCGTTGGTGCCCGAGTAAGCCGAACCAGTATTTAGTCGTATTTTTACCCGAACACCTCGCTCTCGAATTCCGTTGGTGTCCGAGTAGTTTAACCAGTAGTTAGTCGTTTTACACGAACACCTCGCTCTCGAATTCCGTTGGTGCCCGAGTAAACCGAACCAGTATTTAGCCATATTTTACCCGAACACCTCGCTCTCGAATTCCGTTGGTGTCCGAGTAGTTTAACCAGTAGTTAGTCGTTTTACCCGAACACCTCGCTCTCGCATTCCGTTGGTGCCCGAGTAAACCGAACCAGTATTTAGTCCCGAACACCTCGCTCTCGAATTCCGTTGGTGTCCGAGTAGTTTAACCAGCAGTTAGTCGTTTTACCCGAACACCTCGCTCTCGCATTCCGTTGGTGCCCGAGTAAACCGAACCAGTATTTAGTCGTATTTTACCCGAACACCTCGCTCTCGAATTCCGTTGGTGTCCGAGTAATTTAACCAGTAGCTAGTCGTTTTACCCGAACACCTCGCTCTCGAATTCCGTAGGTGTCCGAGTAAATCAAACCACCGTTTTTTTTCATAACCCATAATAACTGAAGCCGTTACCAATCTCTCTTTACCAGTTCGCCCTGCAGCCCGACTCCAGCGCACCTCCGGCCGCCGCCTCTCAGCCCAGTAGCCCTTCCTGTCAGCAGCTGCACCCACTCATCGAGGACCGTCGTTAGCTCTAAGTATTCGACGTAGATTAAGATTTCGTAAATAAAGCTTTGTTAAAATTATTGTAATCGAACATACACAAAACCACCTGTGTTTCATTTCAAAGGAAGCAGACCTTCGAATTGACCCTGGACAGACTGAGTCATACCTCAGCTGGAAAAATAAACTGCGTTACAAAACTATTGCTAACTATTATTTCTGAGATTTTGTCGATATTTTTGTTATGATATTGCGGGTCGCTTATGTTTAATACTCTTGATATAAAATTTTTTGCTGTACTAATTATCTGGTTTTTGGGTTGTGTCGCGTTGTAATTCATTATTCTTTTTCATTATTAAACTTTTATTTAAAAATCACTTATATTTAACTCATATATGGATTGCAACCACACTAATTTTGCAGTTTCAACTCAGAGTAAGTGATAGTGAAGAATTATTGCAATCATTACATTGATGTTGAGTAATGAATTGAAAATCAGAAGCCTCACTAAACATGATCGATAGTGATGTTAAAAAATTTTGCACTCAAAAAAAAATAATAAAAAATATATTGCACATTTGTTTTTTCTCTTTGAAGTCATGTAGCGTTGACACAAATAAACCGATTTTTATATTATTTACCGTTATAAAAATAGTGCTTGTTACACTTTAAGCACATGAGTTTCAGAAGTGTTTTTTTTCAATAATTTTAGTCAAACTAAGTGGTTTTCAAAAGTTATTTTGCTATTGTGCGATATAGTGATATTCAGTGCTAGTTTAAAGTGATAGTAACGTTATTTTACGCTCTGAAAAAAATTGTAAGTATTACTTGAGTAGTTTTTAGGCTATTAGTATTTTGATTCCATTTAATTTTATAATAATAAAGTCTTTAGAATATTTAAATGCACGTCCATTATATTGGACAAATTTACTTTGTGGTTGCAGTTTTTGAAATTTGCGAGCACATTTTTTTGCCAAGACACTGATGTTAATTTTATGAAATGGCTTCAAAACGACTACTTAGTAAAGAAGAAATCTTGAAACTGTTAGAAGAATCTTCTAAACTAAGCGATGCATGAGAAGACGATGAGGTTGACCACCAGATCCTCTTAGTAAGTTGAAGAAGTATTAGAAGAGATTGAGGTGCCTAATCTTTCGGAAATTGAATTTACTGCACTAGGAATTGAACAGACGCACTTGGTGGATTTAGTACCACAAAATTCTTTCGAAAATTCTGAAAGCACCAAAATCTAATTGACTAAGATAATAATATTGTATGGAAGAATAGGCACATGCGAAATCAAGAACTGGTTGCATTTGTTCCGCCAAATGATAATATTATTATAGAAACTCCATTTCAATATTTCCAAAAATATTTCGACGATGATTTTTTTCAAAAAGCCGCGTATTACACAAATTTATATGCCGTTCGCTTATTCTTTGGCCTTCATATTATGATGAGTTGTTTGAAATTTCCTCGAGTGCGTATGGGATAAGCGTTTGGGAGTGCCTACGTATTATGAAAATATGACGGTCAATC
Source organism: Pollenia amentaria (assembly GCA_943735925.1). Lineage (NCBI taxonomy): Eukaryota > Metazoa > Arthropoda > Insecta > Diptera > Polleniidae > Pollenia > Pollenia amentaria. The sequence continues at coordinate 111,218,038 of OX031006.1, read as the reverse complement.
GTTTCTTTTTATTACGTAACTATTTACATGTAACAGATATTTCAGTTCGGCCAAAACAATGTCAGGGTAGAATTTACAAAATAAGGCCCGTAATTGAACAGGTGCATCGTCGGCTTAACCAATTGTCCTTGGAGGAAAATCTTTGCGTGGACGAGCAAATAATTCCATTCAAAGGTAAATTTACTGGACTGCTGTACATTAAAGGCAAGCCATGTCCATGAGGTATCAAAGTGTTCTTTTTGTGCGGCAAAAGTGGAATGCCCTATGCTTTCATTGTCTACCAGGGTTCTACAACACCACTCAACGAAATATTAGTCAAGACCGTAGCAAGTGGATCAGCAGTCGAACTAGAATTAGCAAAGAGTATTCCAATGAATTCTCAGGGTAATAAATTATATTTTGATAATTATTTCGCTTCTTTTCAATTATTTGAAATTCTGCTGGACAGTGGTATTTATGCAGCAGGAACTGTTCGAAGCAATCGATTTATCAATTCGCCTTTTCCGGATCAAAAAGGTATGAGTAAGCGTGAAAGAGGTTCTGCTTTAGAATGCTGTAGTGCCAATGGAAAAGTGATTTTTAAATTTTATCTTCATATTTATTTCTGATCGAGTTTATAATGTTTGATTATTTAATTTCCAGGTGGTTTGACAACAAAGTAGTAAGCAGATATGACGAAGAGATGGGACCAAAAAACATTAAAATATGTGGAAGTTAATCGTCCTGAAGTTGTTCGTTTATACAATGAAAATATGGGTGGAGTGGACCTTCTAGATCAAATGCTACAGTACTACAGAATCAACATCCGTAGTTCAAAATGGACTGTACGTGTAATAATGCATTTTTTGGATTTGGCGCTTACAGCTTCGTGGATGGAGTATAAAAAGCGTGTGAAGTGAATGGAGTTCCTCAAAAAGATATATTGGATTCTCTGAATTTTCGAGCTGATGCAGAAAAGAGATAATGATAGTAATACATTGCATAGAGGCAGACCATCTCGAACTTCTACATGTCCGCCAGAAACGACACCAACAATCCGAGATTGATACTGAGCTATTGCAAAATCCACTCAAGCGCAAAAAAACAAAGTGCTCCAGCTAAAGAAGTTCAACACGATGGTCACAACCACTTACCAAAATTTTTGGAAAACACAAACGCTGGTCGCTGTAAAATGGTCGGTTGTTCAAAAGCATCTTTGTCTAAAACGTGAAAGCAATTGGTTTGCTAATTATCACACAAAATAAATTTTGTTTATACTTTTGTCTTATTTAATAACAGTAATTGACTGAAAGTTTACTTAGAAGAAACATGTCCACCGAGTAATTTCGTCCAATATATTGGACAACGCCTTGCGGCCAGGTAAGAGAACCTACCTGTAATCTGATTCTTAATCAGCACCCTCAAATTAGCTTACACTGCAATTTTCAGATTTTTATCTCAACTGGTTCTATTTAATGTTTGAAAGGGTTAAGATAAAGCAATCATCAGTTATTGCAACATTTTTGTACTTCACTCATTTGACCAGGAGATAATCCGTTATTGACATAATTTTATGTTTAATTTCCTTTGCTTATGCATATCATCACAAAAATCAAAAACCATGTACATACGAAATTATATTTTTTAAATTTTAGTGAGAATCTGTTTATATGCAGCTTCTTTGATTGCAAGTACATATTTTGCACTATTTGAATTGAGCGCAGATTTTATGCATTCAATCACCGTTAGTGACACTGTTGGGATCCGACAATTCTTTAATTGTACCGTCTCAATGGCAAAATTGTACCAAATTAACATAAATTGTACCAAATTTAGGCTACAAAATAAAAAAGCATACATAGTAAGGATTCATAACACCTTTTTATTTAATAAAACACGGAAGAGTATATAGTCGATCAAGCCCGGCCGTTTGATACTCTACACCACAGTATATAAACACAAATTGTCAAGAATGTGCCCAATTTGGGATCCATGGGCAATCAAAATTATGTTAAGAGGTTAAGATTCATGTAAAAGTTCTTCGTGCAGAATATTATTTAGATATCTTTATCTACATATATGAAATCACTCTTGAGTGATTTTAGGAAGTGGGCTAACATGGGACCTATGGTTAATTTTGGACCTACCAGCAGGTTTATATGCTCAGACACTATACCGAAAAGAAGTTTGTATGGGGGCCAGGTGAAATTTTGGACCGATTCTCACCCTTTCTAGTAGGCTTCGTGCTTATGAATTGGAATCTATGTACAAACTTTTATCAAATAACCATCAACATTGTGACAACCAGCCAGTCTGCCGGACAAAGGGACAGCGTTAAATCGACTTAGAAAGTGATATTAAGTCGATCGGTATACTACAAGTTGGGGAACAATTACAAGTCCTCAGTTAATGGATTCAAAAATCTTATTAGGAAGGCCAAGAGACAGTCATGGAGGAAATTCTGCACTGACGTGGAAAACTCCTCGGAGACAAGTCGGCTACGTAAGATTTTATCCTCTAAACCAGCTATTCCATCATATATACGAAAGATGGATGGATCCTGGACCACAAACAGTCGGGACATCCTTGAGGTCCTGATGAATACACACTTCCCAGGTTGCACTGATGATGTGCCTAGGGAGGAAACATTTAGTGGCGCTCAGGATATCTCTAATATTCCGATAACTCGCCATCGTGTGGAATGGGCGGTCAAAAGCTTCCATCCCTTTAAATCTCCAGGCCCGGATGGCATTATCCCAGCGGACCTACAGAAGAACCTGGTAATATTGATGCCATGGCTCTTGTCAATATTTAGAGCTTGCCTGAGTCTCTCACATGTCCCATCAACTTGGGCAACATATAAGATCGTCTTCATCCCCAAGAGTGGGAAGACATCTCACACTATGGCTAAAGACTTTAGACCAATTAGTCTATCCTCCTTTCTACTGAAAACACTGGAGAGGATTTTGGATATTCATGTCACCGGCTCAGCACGCCTACACGAAGCGAAGGTCCACTGAAACTGCGTTTCACTCATTGGTGGGCCACATAGAGAGATCCCTGCATTACAAGAAATTTGCTTTAGTTGCATTCCTGGATATTGAGGGCGCTTTCAACAACGTTAGACCTGAATCGGTTATTAACGATATGAGACATTTGGAAATCGACCCAGCGATCATTCAATTTGTCAGCAGTATCTTGCACTTCAGGTGTATCGAATCCAACTTAGGCGCCTCGAACATTTCAAAGGTTGCGACTAGGGGCACCCCGCAAGGTGGTGTTCTGTCACCTTTACTTTGGAATCTGAATATAAATACCCTACTCAGAGCCGTAGAAAGGACGTGCTGCAGAACGGTTGCATATGCGGATGACGTTGCAGTTGTGGCTATGGGTAAAGATCCCAGACTATTGTCTGAACTAATGGAGACCGCATTGGACGTCCTAACATAATGGTGCCAGGGATGTGGACTGGATGTAAATCCTGCCAAAACAGAACTGGTACTTTTCACAAGGAGATACAAAATTCCCAAATTTAATACCCCGAGGATAAAAGGGGTGTCTCTGGAACTGTCTGACAGCGCCAAGTATCTTGGGCTAATATTGGACAGCAAACTGAACTGGAGGATGAACACCAGCTCCAGGACTAATAAAGCGGCTACTGCATTATATTGCTGCAAAAGGGCCATTGGCCTAAACTGGGGAATTAACCCGAGGAATGTATACTGGCTATACGAATGTGTCATTAAACCAATTCTTTTCTACGGATGAGCTGTTTGGTGGCCGGCGCTCAAGGTGAAGAGTCATCGAACCAGGTTTGAACGTACAATGAGAATGGTGGCGATAGCGGTAACAGGTGCCATTATAACAACCCCCTATAAAGCATTGTTTACGATTTTAAACTGGTTACACCAGACATTTTGGCGAAAAGGATAGCTGCAAACGCGGCGGTAAGACTAAGGGCCACCGGAGCATGGAGGGATTACAATATCGGACATACTCCGAGCAGCTAAACTGGAGCATTCCTATAAGGCTGCCGGACCACTGCAGTGTCATCCAGGCCAGGATAATGGCCATCCACACAGCAGCGAGACGCATCCGGTACGGTGAAATATCTGGAAGGGATATTCACATTATTACCGATAGCAAGACGGCCATAAGATCCCTTGAGAATGTGTTTATCACATCGAGAATTGTCCGAGAATGCTGGATATCTCTGGAGGAGATAGCGACACATTCACTGGTCACCCTTAATTGGGTCCCCGGACACGGGGTCATACATGGAAACTGCATGGCGGATTCGTTGGTGTATGCAGGTACCACCTTGAATCGGGACGGTTCCACATATTATGTAGGTGCTTCACTCCCAAGGTGTAAGCAACTTATAGCGCACAAGTTTCATCTTATCGCCAGTCAGAGGTGGCACGATGAAACCACCTGTGGGGAGACCAGGAAAATCTGGCCCATCATAGATGGAAAAAGGACACGGCGGGCATTACAACTGTCCAGACATCATCTAAGAAACCTAATTGCGGTTATAACTGGCCACTGGCCCATTGGGAGGCACGCCCAGAGGCTGGGGCTCCCTTATAGTGTGTAGAAGTTGCGGCGATGAGGAGGAGGAAGGGTCAACGGAACATCTTCTCTGTAATTGCCCGGCATTCGGAGACTTAAGACTCGAAATGTTTGGTCGAAGAGCCCTTGGGGACAAAACTTGTCTCTCTAATGTTGATGTAAACAGGATCCACTCCTTTATTGAATCGACCGGTTGGCTGCATGGGAATACTAGCAGCCAGATTTCATAGGACCCATGGGAGACGGCGTGATATGGTAACACAACGGGAACTAATTAATGGACCCACGTGAGCTGTGCTTGATCACGGCAGCCAATGGAACCTAACCTACCAAAACCATCGACAAATGTGGTGATTTGGAGACATTTAATCCCAGGCTTCCTACAGGGATACGAGTAGAAATAATAATATAAATATGTTTGTATTTAATATTTAAGTATAACATCATGAACATAAATTAACAATAATGTAATTTTTGGAAGTTCTGGTCAGGGCTAGAGATATGTAATTAGAAGTTTTATTAATTTAAAGAAAAGTAAGTTAAACTATTCAAAGAAATGATAAACTTCGTGGGTATTTGTTTTTTTTTTTTTTTTATTGTACCAAAAGGGGAATAATTGTACCAGTGTACCGCTAAAATTTTGATTGTACCAAATTTGGTATAACTGTACCACAAACCCCATCAGTGGTTAGAGATAGTGAACAAATTTGCAATGCCACTCAATTTTTTAGTGCTTGTGAAAAAATACCAGCCATCACTAAAGTTGGTAAGAAATAGAGCAAACTAATTTTTTGCAGTTTTATTTAGTGATAGTGCAATGCTGATTTAAATCAATATATAGTGCACTACCCCAAACTATGTTTTTACTGCACTCAATCATTGATTTTAACTCGGTAACAATTCACATATGTACATATGTTTGTATCTATAAAGTAACGGTAAGCTACATTGTAGAAAAAAAAGCACACAGATGCTTATTTTGGTATATTTTAATTGAACTAAATTTAAAAAATTTTGAATTTTGGCCAAAAAAAGGCAAAATGTTCCTATAATGCAAACGTTGAGTGGAAGGTAAAGTTGAAAGAATGTGTTTACAGTAAGCAGCAGCAGAACGGCTAATGAATGATGAGTTTCATAAATATATTTTACTAACTCTTCTGTAAACTGTTGTCCGCCTATGGAGAAGGGGCCAAAGCATTCCACGTGTATAAACCATGCTTTACTTAGAACATAGCAAAATTTGAGTTAAAACATATTTGACATCCTCCTAATTCTGATTAAAAAAAGCTTGACTTGACTTTAAATGGTGAAAACTCTTTAATAACCTCTTTGTCTTCATCATCATCGTCGGGCATCATGGCTTTCAACAAAAACGTATGCTTCTCTGAATCATATTCACAATATATTGTTTTTCTGGCCTTTGCCAATGATTCTTTCGTTTCGTTCACGCATTTTTTATACCCTTCACCGAAGGTAAAATGGTATATGTATATAACATTGTCATTCCGTTTGTAATTTCTACAATATTGATCTTAGACCCTATAAAGTATATATGTATATTATGGCTCCTCTTGAGAAGGGAAGTTCAAATCCGGTTGTCCGTCTGTTGAAATTGATTTTCCGAAGGCGTCAGCTATGATGGGTCGGTTGTTATATATTTATGTCAAGTAAGCTCATATTAATTTTGCTATTGAAATTCAGCCAGTTCGGTCCATAAATTTCTGAGATATGAGCAAAAAACCACGACTACCATGTTGTTGTTGTTTTTTAATCCTTTGTTCTGTATATCTGGAGAACGGCAAGAACCAGGGCTTTCAAATTTGGTACAAACATCTTGGTTATCAATACACCAGCTTTCTAAAAAATGGACGGGATTGGAGAAGTGGACGTGGCACTTTCCATACAAAGACATTATACATTTCTGTATATCTGGAGAACGAAACGAGCCAAAGTTCCCAAATTAGGTACAAACATATCGGTTATCAATACACAGCATCCCACAAAATATGGGCGGGATTGGAAAAGTGGGCGTGTACCTCCCGTAGAAAAACATTATTGAAAATACTCCAAAAATGGTCAAGAAAAAATAAAAATTTTAAATTTTAGGGCTCTAGTATGACCGATATTAAAATATCGGAAATTTTTAGCAGAATATATTTCCCGAAAAGTGTGAATTTTTTTATTCCAGGAATGGAAGTTATGCCCAAAATAATTTTTTTTTAACATACCCATTTTCGGGAACCATAGATCTTCCCGATCTTCTAATTTAAGTAAAATCGGATAAGTTATTAGTAAAATACTCCAAAAATGGGCTAAAATTTTAGAGCTGTTATATGACGTATGGATATGTCTAATATATAAAAGAATCTTTAGTAGAATATATTTGCTGTAATCATTCGTTCGGTCGTGTTCGTTGAGAACAGACGTGTTTTTTAAACTACGCGTACGATTCTTTTTTTTTTTTATTAAACATAAATTTGTTAATAATATTATTTAACAAGCGAATTTGGACGCTCAATATAGAAGTGAACAATATAATAAGTAAAAAAAAAATAAGAAAAAAATACAAGAAAAAAAATATATGTATGAACGCACATACATACTTACAAATAATCTGTGCAAAAAATTATTTATTCTTTTTATACCCTCCACCACCACTGTGGTGAATGAGGGTATACTAAGTTGGTCATTCCGTGTGAAACTTTTTTATAATACATCTAAGACCCCATAAAGTATATATATTCTGGATCCCTGAGTAATTCTAAGTCGATTTAGCCATGTCCATCTGTCTGTCCGTCTGTTGAAAACACGCTTACTTTCGAAAAACACAAAAGAAAAGAACAAACTTGGTCTCAAATTGCTTGTAGTTATCCTAAGCAGTTTGGGATTGAAATCCAGCAACATCGGTTTAGTAGGATCAGAACTGTTAATCAAAATGTGGAACCACTACCTAACAAAAATTGATAATTTTGATACAAAAACTAATATAAATGGTGGAATAATGCACGAATTCGCTTTATACGACTGCAAATCATACTGTTAAATTTCGTGAAGATCGGTCCATAATTGACCATAGGCCCCATATAAACCCTTCTCGCGGAAAACAGCTTAGTACGCCTGAAACCGCAATAAATAACGCTAGCATACTTAAATTTGGTACGTCACAGTTTTATAATACCGCAAATTACACTTTAAAATTTTTTGAAGATCGGTCCATAATTTACACTATGTCCCGTATAAGCCCTACTCCCGGAAAACAGTTTAGTACGCCTAAAACCGTAATAAATAATGCTATCATATTACAATTTGGTACGTCACAGTTTTATAGGATCAGAAATCACACTGTAAAATTTTTTGAAGATCGGTCCACAATTTACAATAGGCCCCATATAAATCCTACTCCCGGAAAACAGTTTAGTACGCCTAAAACCGCAATAAATAACGCCAGCATATTAAAATTTGGTACTTCACAGTTTTATAGGACCAGAAATCACACTGTAAATTTTTTGAAGATCGGTCCATAATTTACACTATGCCCCATATAAACCCCCCATATACTCCCGGAAAACTGTTTAGTACGCCTAAAACCGCAATAAATAATGCTAGCATACTAAAATTTGGTACGTCACAGTTTTATAGAACCGGAAATCACACTGTAAAATTTTTTGAAGATCGGTCCATAATTTACACTAGGTCCCATATAAACCCTACTCCCGGAAAACAGTTTATTGCGCCTAAAACCGTAATAAATAACGCTATCATACTAAAATTTGGTACGTCACAGTTTTATAGAACCAAAAATCACACTGTAAAATGTTTTGAAGATCGGTCCATAATTTATACTAGGCCCCATTTAAACCCTACTCTTGGAAAACAGTTTAGTACGCCTAAAACCGCAATAAATAACGCTAGCATACTAACATTTGGTACGTCACAGTTTTATAAGACCAGAAATCCTCTGTAAGATTTTTTGAAGATCGGTCCATAATTTACATTATGCCCCATATAAACCCTACTCCCGGAAAACAGTTTAGTACGCCTAGAACCGCAACAAAAAACGCTAGCACACTAAAATTTGGTACGTCTTATAGGACCAGAAATCACACTGTAGAATTTTTTTAAGATCGGTCCATAATTTACACTAGGTCCCATATAAACCCTACTCCCGGAAAACAGTTTAGTACGCCTAAAACCGTAATAAATAACGCTATCATATTACAATTTGGTACGTCACAGTTTTATAGGATCAGAAATCACACTGTAAAATTTTTTGAAGATCGGTCCACAATTTACAATAGGCCCCATATAAACCCTACTCCCGGAAAACAGTTTAGTACGCCTAAAACCGCAATAAATAACGCCAGCATATTAAAATTTGGTACTTCACAGTTTTATAGGACCAGAAATCACACTGTAAATTTTTTGAAGATCGGTCCATAATTTACCCTATGCCCCATATAAACCCCCCATATACTCCCGGAAAACAGTTTAGTACGCCTAAAACCGCAATAAATAATGCTAGCATACTAAAATTTGGTACGTCACAGTTTTATAGGACCGGAAATCACACTGTAAAATTTTTTGAAGATCGGTCCATAATTTACACTAGGTCCCATATAAACCCTACTCCCGGAAAACAGTTTATTGCGCCTAAAACCGTAATAAATAACGCTATCATACTAAAATTTGGTACGTCACAGTTTTATAGAACCAAAAATCACACTGTAAAATGTTTTGAAGATCGGTCCATAATTTATACTAGGCCCCATTTAAACCCTACTCCTGGAAAACAGTTTAGTACGCCTAAAGCCGTAATAAATAAACTGTAAAATGTTTTGAAGATCGGTCCATAATTTACACTAGGTCCCATAATTTACACTAGGCCGGTAAACAGTTTAGTATGCCTAAAACCGTAATAAATAACGCTATCATATTAAAATTTGGTACGTCACAGTTTTATGGGACCAGAAATCAGACTGTAAGATTTTTTTGAAGATCGTTCCACAATTTACACTAGGCCCCATATAAACCGTACTCCCGGAAAAATGTTTTGTACGCCTAAAACCGTAATAAATAATGCTATCAAATTGAAATTCGGTACGTCACAGTTTTATAGGACGTGAAATCACACTGCCAAATTTCGTTAAGAGTGGTCCATAATTTACCCTATGCCCCATATTAACCCTACTCCCCAAAAACCGTTTAGTACGCCTAAAACCGTAATAAATAATGCTATCCAATTGAAGTTCGGTACGTCACAGTTTTATAGGACAAGAAATCACACTGCCAAATTTCGTGAAGAGTGGTCCATAATTTACCCTATGCCCCATATAAACCCTACTCCCGGAAAACAGTTTATTGCGCCTAAAACCAAATAAATCCCACTTTGGGAAAATAATTAAATTCACCTAAAACTATCACAGATATAGATATTGCGGTGAAATTTTTTACTTAAATTCATATGGCCCGAAAAATATCACGCAAATTTGTGAAATTTACTGTTAACGCTAAAACTAATTACACTGCTGTATTGAAATTTATTTATTGTAATACCAGAAATCAGTCTTCAGAATTTTGGGATGATTGGTCAATAATTTACCATACCAATACAAATAACGCTCCTAAAAATTATTTTAGTTCGGCTAAAACTTTTACGAATCATGATATTTTACTCAAGCCAGTTCAAAGTTCTAACAAGAAACGCATAAAATTTTCTTATTGTCGGTCAATAATTTAATTCAGGTCCAAACCGCAACCAATTTTAATGCTGACGTTCGTTTTTGTGAAGCTTAGTGTTATAATATATATGTATTTATCATATAGAGCCCCCTCCTGTCGGTGGAGGGTATCAAAGATTCAGCACAGCCGAATATAGCACTCTAACTTGTTTTATTATCTCGGTGTTACAACAACATTAAACATAATAAGAAGAGCACAGTCAACAAAAAAATAAAAAAATAAAAAAAAAACGGTGAAAAAAAACAAAAACAACTCTCTTTATGAGTTATAACAATGAAACAACAACAAAAATAAATTATATTAATGCTAGCGAAAGCAATGTGGAAATAAACTTAACAACAGAAAACAATATCAACTACCTAAAGCCTAGTACTCTGTTCCAATTTGTGAAAAATGTTCAGCAACATCTATTATTTCATGCGAAAAATTTGACATGTATCAATGTTATCTATCTCGAGAGCTTGTACAATTTGACGTTTTCAATCTTTCAAAGTATGCGACATTGGTTTGGATATGTAAACAAGACCCACATGTAGTTTACCTTGTATTTTACTAAAAATTATTTTTTTTAATAAAAAATTAAGTAAAAATGAAAGTAAATATTGATGAAAAACTGTTACCCGTTGTGTTATTTATGTTTTGCAGTTCTCATTTTAATATTAAGTTTAAACTTTTTTCATTTGCTTAAAATTCCACGTGAAATAAGTGCAGCTTATATTATTTCGCAATTGTAAAAAACTTTTTCACAAATTAAACAGAGAACAACTCTATCAACATTTTTTCATAGAAATTCCGCACAAGCTTTTTTCATATGAGTTTTGACAGCATTTCACGTGAAATGTTGAACAGAGTCGCGTTGTAATTCATTATTCTGCCAGATGAAGTTTCCTAAGCGTACCAGTCAAACGTAATAAATTTGGCACACTTTTGTTACCTAGAAAAATATGCTTTTAAAAAAGATTTGCACCTAAAGTACGATATTTATTAAAGATATTATATTGTCCTAAAGTAAAAATCAAGCTTTATAACTATCAATTGCAATCATTTTTTCTTAAAGTCCAAGTGAAATTCGAATTCATAGTTCTATTTATTAATGTTCAATTCACTTTATATCTGCCGATTTAATTGTACTAATAGAAGAATTCCCTAATCTAATATTTCGATACATATAAAGAAAATACTCACTTTCGAAATTAGTTTGCATTTTTATTTTTCTGTAATCATAAGTTATTTGTATTAAAACTTTTATTTAAAAATCACTTATATTTTACTCATATATGGATTGCAACCACACTAATTTTGCAGTTACAACTCAACATTGATGTTGAGTAATGAATTGAAAATCAGAAGCCTCACAAAACATGAACGATAGTGATGTTAAAAAATTTTTCACTCAAAAAAAAAATAATTATAATTCGATTAAACCCTTTCAGAAATTTTGTCTAATATATTGCACATTTGTTTTTTTCTCTTTGAAGTCATGTAGTGTTGACACAAATAAACCGATTTTAAGCACATGAGTTTCAGAAGTGTTATTTTTCAATAATTTTAGTCAAACTAAGTGGTTTTCAAAAGTTATTTTGCTATTGTGCGATATAGTGCTAGTTTAAAGTGATAGTAACGTTATTTTACGCTCTGAAAAAAATTGTAAGTATTACTTGAGTAGTTTTTAGGCTATTAGTATTTTGATTCCATTTAATTTTATAATAATAAAGTCTTTAGAACATTTAAATGCACGTCCATTATATTGGACAAATTTACTTTGTGGTTGCAGTTTTTGAAATTTGCGAGCACATTTTTTTGCCAAGACACTGGTGTTAATTTTATGAAATGGCTTCAAAACGAATACTTAGTAAAGAAGAAATCTTGAAACTGTTAGATGAATCTTCTAAACTAAGCGATGCATGAGAAGACGATGAGGTTGACCACCAGATCCTCTTAGTAAGTTGAAGAAGTATTAGAAGAGATTGAGGTGCCTAATCTTTCGGAAATTGAATTTACTGCACTAGGAATTGAACTGACGCACTTGGTGGATTTAGTACCACAAAATTCTTTCGAAAATTCTGAAAGCACCAAAATCTAATTGACTAAGATAATAATATTGTATGGAAGAATAGGCACATGCGAAATCAAGAACTGGTTGCATTTGTTCCGCCAAATGATAATATTATTATAGAAACTCCATTTCAATATTTCCAAAAATATTTCGACGATGATTTTTTTCAAAAAGCCGCGTATTACACAAATTTATATGCCGTTCGCTTATTCTTTGGCCTTCATATTATGATGAGCTGTTTGAAATTTCCTCGAGTGCGTATGGGATAAGCGTTTGGGAGTGCCTACGTTTTATGAAAATATGACGGTCAATCGTTTCTTTTTATTACGCAACTATTTACATGTAACAGATATTTCAGTTCGGCCAAAACAATGTCAGGGTAGAATTTACAAAATAAGGCCCGTAATTGAACAGGTGCATCGTCGGCTTCACCAATTGTCCTTGGAGGAAAATCTTTGCTTGGACGAGCAAATAATTCCATTCAAAGGTAAATTTACTGGACTGCTGTACATTAAAGGCAAGCCATGTCCATGAGGTATCAAAGTGTTCTTTTTGTGCGGCAAAAGTGGAATGCCCTATGATTTCATTGTCTACCAGGGTTCTACAACACCACTCAACGAAATATTAGTCAAGACCGTAGCAAGTGGATCAGCAGTCGAACTAGAATTAGCAAAGAGTATTCCAATTAATTCTCAGGGTCATAAATTATAGCTCTGTTCCAGATGCATAACGAAACAGTCCGAACTTGCACAAAGTTACCCAAAAGCGTTCCACATAACAATTTTTGTGCAATTAAGAGAGTAATTGAGAGAGCATTTTTTTTTAATTTCCTGTACAAATTTGCACGAATTTTTTATTTGGGTAAGTTCGGACAAGAATAAACAATCAGCTGTTTTTTTTTAATTTGAAACTGAAAAATTAATCAGGAAATTTACAAGCAAAAGAAAGAGTTTAGTTTATATTAAAAAATATATTAAAAAGCAATATGTAAAATTTTAATGAAAAAATTAAAGTGGTAAATGCATTATTGCATACATATTTCCCAAGGCCTATCCAATGGATAGACCTTGATATTTCCCTTAATCTTTAACATAAAAGAAAACAAAATATAAAAAATGACAATGATGCAAATGTTTTGGTTTTATAATGTTATGACTTTTAAGCGTCTTAAATCATTAAAATAGATCTTAATTTGAAAAGTTAGCATCATTAGTATTTAAAGAAGTGCAAAAATGGTTTTTTGCGTTCCAGCAATTTTTGGTAGTTTTGGCAAATTCAGAGAGTAATTTTCATTTTACTCTCATTAGTCCGAACTTGCCCGAGATCTTGTGGAACACACCTTATATTTTGATAATTATTTCCCTTCTTTTCAATTATTTGAAATTCTGCTGGACAGTGGTATTTATGCAGCAGGAACTGTTCGAAGCAATCGATTTATCAATTCGCCTTTTCTGGATCAAAAAGGTATGAGTAAGCGTGAAAGAGGTTCTGCTTTAGAATGCTGTAGTGACAATGGAAAAGTAATTTTTAAATTTCATCTTCATATTTATTTCTGATCGAGTTTATAATGTTTGATTATTTAATTTCCAGGTGGTTTGACAACAAAGTAGTAAGCCTAGCTTCGAACTACGTGGGAGTCGGTATGTCAGATATGACGAAGAGATGGGACCAAAAAACATTAAAATATGTGGAAGTTAATCGTCCTGAAGTTGTGTGGACCTTCTAGATCAAATGCTACAGTACTACAGAATCAACATCCGTAGTTCAAAATGGACTGTACGTGTAATTATGCATTTTTTGGATTTGGCGCTTACAGCTTCGTGGATGGAGTATAAAAAAGCGTGTGAAGTGAATGGAGTTCCTCAAAAAGATATATTGGATTCTCTGAATTTTCGAGCTGATGCAGAAAAGAGATAATGATAGTAATACATTGCATAGAGGAAGACCATCTCGAAGTTTTACATGTCCGCCAGAAACGACACCAACAATCCGAGATTGATACTGAGCTATTGCAAAATCCACTCAAGCGCAAAAAAAACAAATTGCTCCTGCTAAAGAAGTTCAACACGATGGTCATTACCACTTATCAAAATTTTTGGAAAACACAAACGCTGGTCGCTGTAAAATGGTCGGTTGTTCAAAAACATCTTTGTCTAAAACGTGAAAGCAATTGGTTTGCTAATCATCACACAAAATAAATTTTGTTTATACTTTTGTCTTATTTAATAACAGTAATTGACTGAAAGTTTACTTAGAAGAAACATGTCCACCGAGTAATTTCGTCCAATATATTTGACAACGCCTTGCGGCCAGGTGAGAGAACCTACCTGTAATCTGATTCTTAATCAGAACCCTCAAATTAGCTTACACTTCAATTTTCAGATTTTTATCTCAACTGGTTATATTTAATGTTTGAAAGGGTTAAGATAAAGCAATCCTCAGTTATTGCAAAATTTTTGTACTTCACTCATTTGACCAGGAGATAATCCGTTATTGACATAATTTTATGTTTAATTTCCTTTGCTTATGCATATCATCACAAAAATCAAAAACCATGTACATACGAAATTATATTTTTTAAATTTTAGTGAGAATCTGTTTATATGCAGCTTCTTTGATTGCAAGTACAAATTTTGCACTATTTGAATTGAGTGCAGATTTTATGCATTCAATCACCGTTAGTGACACTGTTGGGATCCGACAATTCTTTAATTGTACCGTCTCAATGGCAAAATTGTACCAAATTAACATAAATTGTACCAAATTTAGGCTACAAAATAAAAAAGCATACATAGTAAGGATTCATAACACCTTTTTATTTAATAAAACACGGAAGAGTATATAGTCGACCAAGTCCGGCCGTTTGATACTCTACACCACAGTATATAAACACAAATTGTCAAGAATGTACCCAATTTGGGATCCATGGGCAATCAAAATTATGTTAAGAGGTTAAGATTCATGTAAAAGTTCTTCGTGCAGAATATTATTTAGATATCTTTATCTACATATATGAAATCACTCTTGAGTGATTTTAGGAAGTGGGCTAACATGGGACCTACGGTTAATTTTGGACCTACCAGCAGGTTTATATGCTCAGACACTATAGCGAAAAGAAGTTTGTATGGGGGCCAGGTGAAGTTTTGGGCCGATTCTCACCCTTTTTAGTAGGCTTCGTGCTTATGAATTGGAACCTATGTACAAACTTTTATCAAATAACCATCAACATTGTGACATCCAGCCAGTCTGCCAGCCTGCCGGGCGAAGGGACAGCGTTAAATCGACTTAGAAAGTGATATTAAGTCGATCGGTATACTACAAGTTGGGTATAGGACCAATATATTTTAGTGTTACAATATCAGCACAAACGCACTATTGTGGTGTGGGTATAAAAAATATAGAAGAAGCAACAATTTCTCTTTTTTGACAAAGGCAGACAAAAGTTGACAGTGTTACCAAAACAATCGACAAAAGTGGTGATTTGGAGACATTTAATCCCAGGCTTCCTACAGTGATACGAGTAGAAATACTAATATAAATATGTTTGTATTTAATATTTAAGTATAACATCATGAACATAAATTAACAATAATGTAATTTTTGGAAGTTCTGGTCAGGGCTAGAGATATGTAATTAGAAGTTTTATTAATTTAAAGAAGTGAGTTAAACTATTTAATAAAGTATACAAAGGATGAACATGAACATTTTGCACCTTCCCTAGATAAATGGAAGTAGATATATATAACAACATTTTGGAACATTTTTTAATTTTTATTCTTTAATATGGAATACCCCTAAACTTTCGATCGAAAGTGATAACTGAAGGCCTAAATAGCCCTTGTTATGTGCTATCAAAATTAGTTATCAGAATTTATAAGCCGGCAAATTTGTAGATTTTATTCATAAGACAAAAGTTTAGAAAATGTTTGACATTTTTTTTTTAATGGAATACCCCCTAAACTTTTAATTTGTCGAAAGTGCGTAGTATCAAAATTGGTTATCAGATTTAAAAACCGGCAAGTTTATAGATTTTATTCATGTAACAACATTTTTCCATAATTTTTCAATCATTTTAAGCCGCTAAATTTACAGAAATTTTCATATTTTCATTAATTTTGTTGAATTTTTTATAAATAATACTGTACTCGTAAAGTTTTCCGATATATTTTGTTGTGTATTGTTATTGTTTGTCACGCACGTTCTGTTGTTGTCGAAACAATAATAATTACACGTGTTCGTAGAAAAAAATGTTGTTGTGTGCGGATAATTTGCGGCTGATTTCTAATTTTAATTTATTCATACTCCTGCTTCACACAATTAATACGTTTTACAATATAAAAAATTATATGGTGCAATTTTTCATTTAAATTTACATATATTTTATTTTATAAAACATTAGAAACTTACTTCTTAAATCTCTAGAATGTACACAATAGCGCAAAGAACAAATGTTAAAGAAGTTCAAATTAAATTTGACTGTTTATGTTAAACATTATTTCTTCAAAAAATGTTTGAGCAATTATTTCACGATATATGTATGTATGTATGTGCTATATATGAATGATTTTGCGGTCTACACATGGATATATGGTTTTAGTCTGGGTTCACGCCATGATAGTTCTCTTACAGGAAGTTCAAGTTTTTTGTTGAGAGGCAAAGAGAACATGATATGAAAAGTGAAAAAAATCACGGTTTATATTTCAAGGTTGACTGTGATGGAAACTGAAAAAATTACCAAAACTTATTCGAAAAGCAAATCTGGACTTAAAGTAAAATTACACACAGATTAAACAAGGAACTAGTTACACATGGTTTATACATTCAAGATAAAATTACACACAGTATGTATTACCAGAGAAGACAAAAAAAAAAAAGCAAAAAAAAAAGTGTTTGCAGCCAAAAAATATTTTAAAAACTCACAAAAATTTAGAAAAAAAGCAGCAAAAAAAGCATTTTTATTTTTTTAATATATACATTTATATATAAAAAATTACAGTTATTCTATTTCTTCAGTCTCGTGAAAACAGTTACAATAAACAATCATGTGGGCTTTTATTTGTAAACGTAATTTTTCATCGTCTTTCTGTTAAAAGTGAATTGTATAAGGAAAAACTTCTTTCCACGTCAACGGATGCTGTTGGAGCAAATTTATATTTCAAAATTTCATTTAATGAGAGACTTTCTACCATTTCGTCATCAGGTTTAGCACCAGTTTGAAGAATGTTGTTTATTTGTAAAATTTGTTTGAACCCCGGATTTCTTTGAAATACTGCATTAAATTTCTTGATATATTTTTTGCCATGTAGATTCTCAAGTGCTTCTCGTACATTTGACACAATATTGACACTTTCGTGAATAGCTTGTATGTATGTAAATACGAGTTATTGAAAAATTACCTTAACAAAAACTTATTTGGTACAAGATATTAATTTATTTACATGCTTAAATTCTAAGCGTTTGAAGACAGCAACACGATGAAGTCCATGAGCAAAACATGTCAAATGTATCATTTTAGGATACATTATCGTAAGGGACAAAATTCCACTTAACATGTATGCCGCTGCATCAGTTACCATTAGCAATACTTTGTCGTATTGAATGCCTAGATTAAATTTAAAAAAAAAAACATAAAAATATAAAAAAAATTATGAATCAAATATTCACTTACCATCAGGCCATAAAATTTGTAATGTATCGTTGCAGAAAGTTGCAATGGAAGCCCCATTTGCATTTTCGAGAACACCCATGTTCAATAAAAAGGTTTATTTCCAACATAGTCATTTAAAATACCAAATTTAAAGCTGGCACATACTTTTGTTCACTGTCTGTTGTTTCATCAACAGAAATCCATATATATTTACCTTTAGCCTTTTCAAGCATTTTTCCCAAAGCTTCCGTATACTTTTGAGGTATGTATTTACCTCGAATAGAACTTTCGCTAGGAACTGACAAATTGGCGTACTTTTAGAAACTGGGATGGCGTACTTTTTGAAACTGGGATGGCTTACTTTTTTTACTGGTGTATTGGTCTCCAACAAAAATTTACATATAAATTCGTGAAATGTATTGGCAGTAATAGTAACAGGAAATTCCGTTTTAAGTTTTTGTGGATGATTTTCTTGGCAAGCAGCTAATTTGTATTTTTTTTTGTACTAAAATGTTGCACCACATTGCACTTCTTTTAGCTATTAATTTTACTGGAACACACATTACAAAAAAACCAATCTGTTTCAACTTTTAAAACTTCAGGATACAATTTTACCATTTTTAGCAAAAATAACATATTTGACTTTTCTTTCGGCATTTTATTTTAAAATTTTTTCGTTCACAACGGCCGGTTTACCTATTTTGTTTTAAACTCAAATTAGTTACATGGTTGTTTTTTTTTTTTTTTTTGGAATGGTAAGTTTATTAATTTTAGATGTAATAAAGGGTTTTGAATTTGGCCCAAAAACGTTGAGTCCACAACTAAAATATATTTGTTTTAACCCAGAAAAAAGTTGTCAATTATGTGTTTTTCTCATGTTTTCACAAAAAATTATTTTTTATGTAAAAATTATGTCAAAAAAGCTATTTTACAGCAAAAAATAGAAAAAAAGCAAAATAAGCACCATAATAACAAAAACAGCAAAAATGGGCAAAAACAGCAAAAAAAAACAGCAAATTTGTCTTCTCTGGTAATTACACATGGACTGGCAGCACTGTAGTATACCTTTGTTCACCACTAGTGGTGGGGGAGGATATAAAAACAAAAAGGTTTTTATCCAAATTATTTTAAAAGGAATATAATAGGATAAATATGTAGAGCCATTCTAAATAAATTAAATACGAAACATTGTTATATTGACTGAACGTAGGGTAATATAATATTGAAAAATAAGAAGAAAAAGGAGAAATATTCTCGGAAACGCATAGTTGTCGTGCTATGGCCCTATAAAGTTCTTATATAAATTTGAAATTTTCCACTGCATTTCTGCCGGTACATGACCAATATTGGTGCCATTTTTATCTTAAAGTATCTGTTCAAAAGCTTTGAAATGAAGATTTAAAATGATCTAGTGTACTGCATATGCAAAATTTATTTAAAACTTTTTAACTCTTTAGCTCCCAATACAGTATTTACAAAATTGTATATCAAAATGTTACAAAAGTGCCCTAGAAAATAAAAATGTAATCAAACATCGACTTCGCCAACTTAAGCTTCTGTACATAGATGTCCTTCGACCGGGGGCAAGAAGTTTATCCTCTATGATATAATAAACACCGACTTCGCTTACTGAAGCTTTTCTGCTTAGCGCAATGATTTTCTCCTCTATTATATAACAAACACCGGCTTCGCTTACTAAAACCTTTCCGCAAAGCTATCAATACATAAGTAAGCAACCAATTATATAAATAAAATAAAGAAAGAAAAAAACGGGAAAACCTTAACACACGTATGCACATACATATATCATATGCATACGTATCAAAAACAATAAAGCATACCAAATTAACGTTATAAATGTAAGTATAACTCATTTTAAAATTTTCGGCATCACATTTAAAAAAATAACGGAGATCAATATATCAACAAAAGATTCCCGAAAATAAGTTTTGATAAGAAATTTTTAGTTTTAAAAAAAATATAAAAGGTCCTATTACAAAAGAAGCCCTCCCAATTTTAGTGGATTGGGGCCTAATTCCAAAGGAAGGCGATTACCTTTGTAATAATTGCCATACTTTAAAATTAGTTCCCAGTAACCACATTGATGGATGGACTTGGAGGTAAAAAAATGCTGGCACAACTCACGTGAAAAAAAATTAAGGTGCAACGCAAAATCCGGGTGTGCCAAATATTCAGATTTTCATATCTGTGGAGAAAGAATGTATCCCTCGATTTTAAAAAGAGGGAAACAGATATTGAGGGTCTACACACTGCTGTTGATTGTAACAACTTTTGTCAGTAAGTTGTTGTGTTTGGTTCATTCCAATCAAATTTAAAAATAGGAGGCAATTTGTGATTGTTAAAATCGAGCAGAGAAAAATTGAAAATCGCAAATCACAAAATAAAAACAGATATATTGAGTTTTTAAAATTAGCAGGAAATATGTAAAACCCTTTAATGGCAGCAGAGAGTTTATTGGAAGAGCAATCAGAAAGCGAATAATTTTTAAGTGTTATTTTTATTACATTGGATACACATAAGTTAAGTTAAGGTTATTTGAGACTTAAAAAAGTGAATTACAAAGAACTCTTAAAACATAATGAAAAAAATGTATTTACATAAGTTTTTATGCTAACTAAAAACTTTTGTTTTTTTGGAAACTATTTGCCGCTTCTTAATAAGTTAATAATTTTTAAATAAAATTTGCATTTCCAGAAAGAGCTATTCAAAAGCTTTTAAATGAGACCGATATTACCCATATACAGACGTTCAGAAATGTAGTGGAAAATGACACATTTTTATGAAAACTTCAGGTAAACTAACAGCCAATTCACATGGAGGCTTTTGCGACGTCGCTTTGTCGACGTCTCTTTTGGTTTGATGGCGAGCGGTGTAGGAAAGAAAGAGGGGTAAACAAAACGACTCGTTTTGTGTTTTTCATGTCGTTTTCTTATATTCCTCTTCAAACTTATTTCTCTTCTTCTTGTTTTGTTTTATTCTTTTTCTTACTTTGAAGCGTCAGGTTGCAAACAAATACGGAAATAATAAAAAAAGAATATAAAACAAAAGTTTAAGTTTTAATTTAAACATATTTCTTACATATTTCTTGTTTAAAAAAACACTTTTTTATATTTTTCTTATTGAGAAAAACCAACTAAAGCAGATCTACCGATAAGGCAATAAAAATCAACCCTGGTTGAAAATAAAAATTAAAATTGAAAAAAGCGACATGCCACTAAAAATCATCGTATAAACGCAAGATGTTTTTGAAAGTTGCTTCAAAAGGAAATTAAGAAAAAACGACGTCGTAAAAGCCTCCATGTGAATTGGCTGTAAGCGTTTCCGAGTCTTTTTCCATTTAATTAAGCCCTGTTTTTTTATTTGGATCTGCGTTGGTGAACTAGACTTAAGCCTAAATTATTACTCATTATGCTTAATTTTTGTACAGAAATAACTTTTAAAAGTTAATTAGTTCACAAATCGAATGTGAAGCATTTGGAAATGAATTTTGACATGACTACTACATACATTTCTTATAAACAAGTCTACAAACTCACCACACTAAAAAAAGTTTACACATTATTTTGTTGAGACTAGGGTTGATTTGTTCACATGCATTTACCAACCATTGTTTTGTTAACGCAAGTTGAAACGAAGTGAAATTAAAACCAATTAGTTCGTTTTTGTATGGGAAAAGAAGTGAAACTGTGTTGGAAATATTATTAAAATACATTAAAAAATAAAAGTTTAAAAAAAGAAATATCCAAACAAGTTGCAATAATATTAAATTAGTAATAAATAAATGTTTAACTGCATAAAAGGCGATACGAATAATTTCATATCCACATTGTACTGTTTGTGTATCTAAAAAGGCGTCTGCTTGTAAATCAGTCTATCGTATATACAAAAGAAATCGTTGTAAAAAAAAAAGCAATATGGGTACTTTATCGGATTTCGGACAAATTGCTATGAAATGGGATCCAAAAAATTTGGAAATTCGTACTATGTCGGTAGAGAAGACACTTGAGCCCTTGGTATTGCAAGTAACAACACTTGTCAATACCAAGGGACCGAGCAAAAAGAAAAAAGGTAAGCTGAAGTGAGGGAAATTTGAAGAACTGAGATGTTACTCACCCAGGGATGATAAGTCAACACAATTGTACATCTTTTTTAGTACTATTTGCATTGTAAAAGTACTGAAGTATTCAAATTAAATGTTTAGTACAATTATAAAGCTTCTTAAAGTGTTTGATGCTAGTTTACACGGTAATACAATAGGTTCGTTTGAGTACTTTTACAGTAAAATGCAGTAAATGAGTAAACTTAAAAATTTGCTCTCACAAAAAGCTGTTGTCCAAAAAAGTACGCGAACGCAAAATTTGTAAAAATTCGTAAAATAAAGGCAACAGCTGATCGCAAATAAGTGAAGTGTTGAAAAATGTTTACACTTCTGACTACTTAACTCGTTTTCTTATCGTTACTCGATTAAATACTTTTTATAACACGAATATTTTTGGAAAATACAAACAAATTATTTTATGTTATCTTCCATATTTGTTTGTTTTTTATTTTATTAGAATTTGCTAATTTGTGTCCGGCTAAATTTGATCAATAGTACACGAATACTTTTTTTTACTATTGATAACTTAAAAAACAAGGGCTGTTCTAAGTTCCCGAGTACTTGACACTTTTACAACTACAAAAAATTAACATAACAAAACAAAAGCGGAATTCACCCTTGATTGTAAAGTCCCTTGTAGACCTTGTTAATCTTATAATTTTAGTAAAAATACTAACATTTACAACACTGCAACAACAAAATGTATTACACTAAAATATACTACGCTGTGGTTGAAAAATCCCACAAAAAGCAGTAGTAAACAAAGTGTGTAAATTTACCAGAATAAAACAGTTGAAGAAACTTTATCTGTCTCTTTCTCACTCAGCAAATTCATTAATTTACAATGCATACGAAAAAGACACTCGCGCTTTGAAGTATAAAATCGTATTAAATATAAAAGAGTGGTACACTTAATACAAAGGGTGAAAACCGCTAATGTTTCAAAAGTTGGTATTTAGCCATATAAATTCTTCACAAACAAGTTTAATTAATTAATATTAATTCATTTTTTTGTTTTTATTTTAGTTTTATTTCAACTTTTCTTTATTTAAACAATTTTTTCACAATTTGTATGCCTTTCGTTTGCTACTTTTGTTTGTTTACCTTGTGAAAAATATGTTTTTTTGTTTTACTAAATTTTACTGCAAACATTTCTGCAGTAAAAATTTAAGTACTCAGTAGGGATGCCTATCGGGACTGATTTTTGAAAATCCCGGGATTTTGTGGATCCCGGGATTTCGGGATTTTTCGGGATCATTGTGTTGCCTTAAAATGCTACTTTTTTTTAATAAACAACACTTTTTAAATATTCAAAAGGTTTTATATACGTAACATAAATTTTTAAAAATGAAAACAACAAAACAATTTATTTTATACATATATTTATAACACTGGCCTCACCCATGATCCGACTGATCAGATTCTGAAAAAAGCTTAAAAAAAATATACGTATCTCTTAGTTTTTCTAGATCAATTCATTTCGGTTTTTTGACAGCAATTCAATTTTTAATGTGAATTAAGTTGTGACGACATTAATACACTGCAAAGTGTAGTCCCTCATCGATCTCGATAGCTGAGTTAAAAACTGTAAAATTATGTCGACTGCAGTGCAGTACACCTCCAGGGTGAAGGCGAGATTCATTATCAATAATTTAAGTACGTTTGAAATTTATTTTAAAACAAAATGTTTATAAAAATGTTTCTTAAAACAGATTTCAAGTTTAAATAATTTATTTATGAATACGTCAGAGTGTTTATTTATAAAAAAAATTATTTTATTTACCGTATGTTTTTTAAGCAAATTTTTTATTTTTATTGGACCGGAAGAAATATGAGCTATTTCATCAATATAACGACTTAATTGTTATAAATATATCAACTTTTATTCTTTAGTTTCTGAATAAAACTTTAATTGGATCGTTAATAATTTTTATTTTTTGCTTAATATATAAATTATTATTTCTTGATTTCTATATTTTGCATAAAAATAATCATTTTTATTTTGGAATTATGTCTTACGCCAAAGCTGAACTTGCTAAACGTAATTGCAATAAAGGCTTGAGATGTGAGTCTGAAAATTTCGTTTCTACTTAAAATAATGGTTTTTATTAAGCAAAACAAAAATCCAGAAATAGTCGTCATATATCAAGCAAAAATTTAAAAGTTTAAATACTCGCTGTGTTCCAAAAACAAAAATTAAACTCAAAAATAAGAATTATTTGCAATAAATTATATAACTCAAATATAATTTTTAATAATTTTTTTGTATATAGTATAAAAATTCAATAAAAACGAACGGTTTTGTACATAAAAGTTGATATGTTAAAAATCCCGGGACTCATAAAAATAAATCCCGGGATTCGGGATTTATCAATCCCGAAAAATCCCGGGATTTCGGGATTCGGGATTTCCCGTTTGGCATCCCTAGTACTCAGTCAAGAACTGTCACTTTACGCTCTCAATTTGTGTTCTCATTTACTGTATTTTGTGTACGCGAACGCAATTTAGTAAAATGCAGTAAAGTTCAGTAAAAAATAGTTAAAACGTTTGTGTTTTCGAACGCAGCTAACACAGTACAACACATGATTTGCCAACTCAATTCTGTGAACTGTATGTGAAATTAGACCCAAAAAGAAGAATTTCTGCATCATTCGTTTTGTCTTCTTACCTGCGATTTGAAGTTAGTATCGATTTGAAGTTAGTACTATTTAGGCCCTGTTGTTTGACATAGCTCGACAACCACTAGCGCAATTTAGTTGAAATAAATTTAAAAAAATTAAGAATTACAATTCCCTTAATCTGTTCATATATTGTTTTCCTATACAAGTAACACTTTCGAAGTTAAAAATGAATGTATGAAGGGAAAAAATTATTTTTTGCCTAAAAATTTAAATTTTTTTTTTAAAAAAACATAAAAAATCCAAAATGGAAAAAAGTTTCAAGTCTAGTTATTTTTTCGCAAAGTCACATAACCTATGAGCAAAATGAGACAAAGATCATAAAAATCGATGCACGCGTTTCGCTTTTATTCGCAATTGAGTAAAGGTATGAATTTCAAAAATCAGTTATAGCCACCACCCTTAAAATAAAAATAAAAATATAAATTAAAAAATTATCATGCAAAAAAAAACTTTATTTATAAAAACTTAATGAAAATAAAATAATATGCAATTAATACGCAATTATAATATGCATAAAAACAAAATTTAGAACATTTTTTCAATTATTGGCAATATCCATCCTTGTAGAAGTTGACGCTTGTGGTTCTGATGATCTTGTTTTCTTCGTAGGTTGTTCATATTCATGGTCTGAGTCAGCTTGGCGTTGTCGGTATGATGTTGCGCTGACATTTTGCTGTGTGAGTTTTCTTCTCTTCAAAAATGATGTCAGCCATTCGGAGTCGTGTTGTGATAGTCCCAGCTTGGCCACAATGTAATCCATTTCGATTTGTGGTAGCGGTTGTGGTGCACTATTTTCAATATCGGGTATCCAATCAGCATCATCCAAATCGGTCGGATTGGTGAAAACGGTTTCGGCTAGCAGGGACACAGTATCCGCACTCGGAGGTTTAGGTGCATCGGTATCAGCAGGGCGTTGCACTGGAAGTGTGGCAGTAAATGCAGCAGTGTATACTTTTGTTTTCAATTGTTGTCTGTTTAATCCAGGACGAAAATTTATGAATGCATAGCACCTGGATTCATTATGTCCAGTTGTGTCTTCCACCCAAATTACTGGCTTCATAAAAGATAACTTTCTACTTTTTCCGTGAATCCATTTTAGAAGGGTAGTATAACAACTGTTGCACACTGTGTTCGGCGTAAAATTTGCACCACTTAAATCTGCTTCATCGAAATAATTACAATACGCGGTTTTGAATTGCTCAGTAAACAAATTTTTTCGATCTTTTTTCTGTATTTTTCGGACGATATGACCACAAACGTAACAATATTCATCCAAATATGGGCACTTGTTGTTTTCCATATTGATATATTTTATGTTTTGTTGGTATTCACTTTTAAAAAACTGGAGAAAAATCACTTTTACTGTTCGCGTTCGTCGGCACTGGCTGAATGCCAAAAATCGATCAATGCACACCTATAAATACTACGTATTTTTGAATATTTTACTGCCAGGTACTTATAAATGGGCGCATATTTTAAGGGCGGCTGGCTATATACCTGATTCAGCACTTGTACGTTTCAAACTGTGCAAAACTTTCCAAATAATGACCACCCTTAAATGTGGGTGCAATTTCTGTAAAAAAATCATATAGGTAGCCACCGGAAAAACCCAAATAATAAAAAGGTCCACTTTCCGTTTAATTGTCCACGTACATTTATTACCGCAATCAAAAAAATCAAATAACCTTTTGTTTATTCCTTTTTTTTTAATTCTCAGAATCATGAAAAAGGTGTCAATGTTTTCTCCAAATAATGTTGTGCATATCTCGAGCAAATTTTTGAAATTCATACATTTACTCAATTGCGAATAAAAGCGAAACGCGTGCATCGATTTTTATGATCTTTGTCTCATTTTGCTCATAGGTTATGTGACTTTGCGAAAAAATAACTAGACTTGAAACTTTTTTCCATTTTGCATTTTTTATGTATTTTAAAAAAAAAAAAATTTAAATTTTTAGGCAAAAAATAATTTTTTCCCTTCATACATTCATTTTTAACTTCGAAAGTGTTACTTGTATAGGAAAACAATATATGAACAGATTAAGGGAATTGTAATTCTTAATTTTTTAAAATTTATTTCAAATAAATTGGGCTAGTGGTTGTCGAGCTATGTCAAACAACAGGGCCTAAAACGTGATAAATTCCCCTATACGATAGTACTAACTTCAAATCGATACTAACTTCAAATCGCAGGTAAGAAGACAAAACGAATGATGCAGAAATTCTTCTTTTTGGGTCTAATATCACATACAGTTCACAGAATTGAGTTGGCAATCAATTAACTGAAAAATGTTGTACTGTGTAATGTATTACGACATGTCAAAAAATGATGTAGAACTAGGGTTGCCAGTCTTGAAATCAGAGAAATCAGTACATAAGAGAAAAAAATCAGTACAATTGCATAAAAAACAGTACATATACTTTTTTAATATAAAATTGTATATTATTAACATAAAAACTTTTTTTTTTTAAAAACAAAACTTGAATTCATTCTTTAATTTGAACCTGACAAATTTTAATTAATAAAACTGAATTTTTTTAAAACAATAATTCAATTCCGTATAATTTTAAAGCGCGAATGCAAAGGGAATAGCATAAAATCTAAAACACAACAAGTTCTTAAAAATTCGATTCTTAATTTCTTGTTAGCTACTTGGTTTAATATTTTTCAAAGAAACATTAATTCTATTAAAATAAAAACTTCAGTTAATTATGTCTGAAGCTTCGTACTAAAATGGCCAATGCTGTTGCTGTTTGCTGTTGATTTAATTGTTTCATTAGGTCTTTTCTTAGTAGGTATAGAAAATGTTTGACGAAAAAAACGTGACCAACATGTGAACTAAAATTTTATTTCCTTTATTCTATTATATTTTTTAGAATATAGGTGAACAAAAAATTAAAAAAAGTAGTTTTTTGCTGTATCTCCCAGCATAATTAGTTTCATTTTGCAATTAAATGGTCATGCTGAATCTCTTTTATTTTGCGGAAACAGCCAAGGTCTAATTTAAACGAGAACAGCTTCAAAAGGGTTTTGCTAGCCAATTTCACTTAGAACTCTTCTATAAAAAACTAAAATTTAAATTTTCTCAAAAATAAATTATTTGACATTGGCCTTTTTAGCACCAAGCTACAGATATAAGGACAACAAAGTTAAAAAATAAATTAAACACTTAAAATAACGAAGCTTGTTATGTATTTATCCTCAAAATAATTTAAAAAAAGTTATTTAAAAATGATTTACAAGTAATTATTTTTAATAATTGTAATAATTGCAAAAAACACAACCGTTTTTCAGACGATCTTATACCATAGATTTTTATAAATAATATTTTTGCATACATATGTATGGACATAAATATTTATAATGTTACAAGTCAAAAATATTTATGGCCTTTTTGTACATTGTCCACAATTTTAAACTCATTACAACTATCACCAAACTTTGTCTTCATCTGCAACTCACTTTCTAGGTTTTATAATAGGAGCCTGTTTCTCTCTTTTCTCCTCTTTGAGACTCGTTCTGTAAAAGCGTTTGAATGTGGAATAGAAGAAATAAAATTACACATTTCCTCAAATTTGTAAACACACCGCCACTTAGAAACACTTTCCATTTTTCTTCTACTATCTTCTTTTTCGCACTGACTAGGCAAAAATCTTTAATGTTAATAACTCATCAATAAGAACATCTATATTAATATTTGTATCGCAAACAATATGACAAACTATATACTGAACAAAATTAATATATAATAACATTACAAAAACAGTACATTAATGAAAAAATCAGTACATTTGCGTACTGATTTGCTTGTAATGCATAAATCAGTACTTTATCCAAAAAACAGTACATGTATTGATAAAAACAGCACGAATGGCAACCCTATGTAGAATGAGAAAAATCTTACCATGTAAAAGCAAATTGTATTGAGCATAGTATACAACTCGAGGTATTTTTATAGCAGGTAGCCGTGAGATTACAATAATTGTACATTAAAACAAACAACAGGGCTTTTTTTGGTGTTATGTGATACGAACTGTCAAGCAGCGAAGGAGTTGATAAAGACAAATGAAAAACAAACAAGAGAAAACGCCATTAAACGAAAATAGATTCATTTTGTTTGTTATTTTTTCTAATTATATATTTAAGTCTTTACCCAAAATTGTTATTTATTATAAATCACTTTGATTTTCTATTTAATTTTATCACTTTTTACTGTGATTAAAAAAACTTGTTTACTTTTTAAGCTAGAAATTTAACACGTGTTGAAAAAACATAAGCAATATTTGACAGTTCGTATCACAAAACAAGCAAATAAAAAAATAATCAGCAGGCTTTCCGAGACCACCTGCTATAAATATACCTTGATATGCCGACTCTTTGACAGGTACATAACTCAATTGTCAGTGGCACCTAATTTATGATTGTATTAGTAAGATTTTTTTTAAATGTATTGGTGTATAAAACTATTTCCACCACTAAACATAGTTGCATAAAATCGTATAGAATGTGGCAACAATTTTTTTTCCAAAATAAAATTTTCTTAGTTCAAACAATTTTCAATTTATTTGATGCTGGCTGCATTAATAAACTTTTAAAAACAATGTTTGTAAAGTTTTTATACTTCAATATCGGAAAATATCTAAATTATGATTTCAAATATTATTTTCATACCACAAAATGCAACTCTGCTGACTTTAATAATATTAACAACAGAAAAAAATTAATGTCAAATTAATTTATTTGAAAATTTTTAGTTTGTGAAAAATAAAAACATTTTTCAGAAGAAAATGAGCAAAATGTATTGGAAAAAATTATTAATTATGTGTTTGTGTCATAAAATTAAACATAAAGTATTATATTGTGAACAATTTTAAATTGAAAAATTTAAAATTTTGTTTTGTTTTTGTTTTTCTTATGTGTGTTGAATTCACACAGAACCTATATGTGTGAGGGGTGAACTAAAAAATTGAGAACACTCTCTCGAGTTGGCATACTAGTTCTATACTATGATTAACAACAGAAAAAAATTAATGTCAAATAAATTTATTTAAAATTTTTTAGTTTTATACCTGCGATCGGCATAATCGGCTCCGCCATAGTATAGAACTAGTATGCCAACTAGAAAGAGTGTTCTCAATTTTTAAGTTCACCCCTCACACATATAGGTTCTGTGTGAATTCAACACACATAAGAAAAACAAAATTTGAAATTTTTCAATTTAAAATTTTTTACAATATAACACTTTATGTTTAATTTTATGACATAAACACATAACTAACAATTTTTTCTAATACATTTTGTTCATTTGCTTTTGCAAAATGTTTTTATTTTTCACAAACTGAAAATTTTTAAATAGATTTTTTTGACATTTTTCTGCTGTTAATATTATTGAAGCCAGCAGAGTAGCATTTTGTGGTACGGAAATAATATTTGAAATCATAAATTATTTAAATATTTTCCGATATTGCAGAATAAAAATTTTGCAAACATTGTTTTTAAAAGTTAATAAATGCAGCCAGCATTTAATAAATTGAAAATTTAATGAACTAATAAAATTTTATTTTGAAAAAATTTTTTTTTGCCACATTCTATACGATTTTATGCAACTATGTTTAGTGGTGGAAATAGTTTTATACACCAATACATTTAAAAAAAATCCTACTTATACAAACATAAATTAGGTTCCACCGGCGGCGGCTCGAAGCCGGCTGTTGGACGATACAATCACCCTTATCATGAATTCCACATGTGAAAACTTCCGAATGAAATTTTTTATTCACATGGATTTTAATTTCGTATCATGAATTCCATGTGAATAAAATAACATACCTGATTTTAAAAACTTGTGTCATTATATTCGGAGTTGTAAACAAAAAACAATTAATGTATTAAAGAAAACTGTGTTTTTAGAAATTTGTATAAATATTTACGGGTAAATTTTAAAATGTTTAGCCTTGTGACATTACTAGCATTAGAGGAGGAAGAAGATATTCGCAAGCAACGTGCTGTAAGAAGAAGTTTGCGAGATGATTCCAATCCATTGGAAATACCTAATTTATTGTATGTTAATATTCATCAGTCAGTCAGGTTGTTCTTTTATATATGAAGGCATGTATTTTTTAGGTTTCAGCAATATTATAGAGTGAATAAAGATGTCTTCAAAAATCTATTGGAACTGTTGGAAGGTGATTAACCAGCTACAAGAAAAGGCTTTGCTGTGCCACCAATTGTAAAACTTGGAGCGTGCTTACGGTTTTTTGCTCAAGGTCCGTATAAGCGGACACAGATGATTTTAAAAATTCTTACTTTTTTCCATTCTGCAATTGTTTTAACAGGCGGGCCAACGCTATTAAGTTTGTCCTTGATAATTTCCCAAAAACCAGTCACCTTAGCTTTATTTTCTCTTACAAAGCCTCTTTGAATGTCTGGGTTTTCAAGCATTTCATCAAATATAATATTTATTTGCTCCTTATTAACCGTTTTACTCCTACATATGTAAATGATAATTTAAACTTTTTTTATTTTAAATATAAACTTACATTTTTTTTTCTTTTTCGACATACAAATCTTTGTGAATTATTTTCTTCATAAACTGTTAAAATATTTCACATGTGAGCTATTCATAATGGTGTGAATTTTTTTGAAAACAAACAAATTCACAAGCAATTTTTTTTTCGGAGTTTAAAAATGTAAACATTCGGAAATTTTCACAACACATTTGGTTCATGATACCAACTCTTCACCCATTCGGAAATTTATATGTGAAATTTTATTCATGATAAGGGTGAATATATATAACAGAGCTGTAAATGAATTATTCTTTTCTGATTTTAATTCGTTACGAATTGGATAAATTTTGAATTAATTCTTTCCACAACAAAAAAGAATTGAATGCAATTTGAAACAATTCAAACGAATTAGGCAGAAATAATTTCAATTCATTTCCAATTCAAATGAATTTGTAAATTAAGTTGCAATTCGTTTTTAATTCAAAAGAATCTGTAACATGAATTGCAATTCGTTACCAATTCAAATGAATTTGTTAAAGTGAATTGCAATTCATTCTACAAATTCGTTTGAATTGGATTGTTTTTGAATTCATTCAAATGAATTAGAACAATATATTAATTGCATTCATATGAATGAAATCAAAAATGAGTTCCAATCAATCAAACTCAAGAGCAGATCTAGGGGGAATGAAATATGGAAATTTCTCCTGCTATAATGAAAATATTCAGTACAAAAATTTAAAATCCTTGTCCTGAATGAAGAAGAACTGATTTTTATTTTGAAATATACTGAACGACAAAACACGATTAATATTCAAGAAGCAATTAATAATTTTTGAAATGTTGTGACCCACGACCACCCAACAACAAACTTTTTGGTAATATTTATGTTATATAGATTTAAAAAATATAAGACTATCTTTCACAAAAAAAAATCAGGAAAAATGACAATGTAAGTAGTTCAAAACGCAATTGTGTTTCATAACTATACAAGGCGAATTCATTACAGGTGATCCTAAAAGCCCTGCTGGTAACTTTTTTTCTTTAGCTTTATAATTGTTGGATGGCAAAATTTTGTTCATTATCTTTGTTTCTGTTTTGATTTGTTTCTTTTTGACATTGTACAATGATTTTACAAAAACAAATTGCTTGTAGTTTTTGTACGAGTTGTACTACCGAGATTACTTGGAATGAATTCGCCTTGATAACTATGCATACTAAACATACATATACTTACTATGTATATTTTTTTAATATTGAAGCCTTTATTTCATATTTACATAATTACAAAGATATGAGATTTTACTTAAAAGTATTACAGTAATAAACATCTTAAAAATTAAATGATTAAACTACTAATATCACAGTGGTAAGGAAAAGATGACTAAAAAAACCTTGAAATTATTCAATGATATAAGAGATTTTAACAACAATCACCACTTAATACTCTTTAATATTAATAGAAAAAAAGAGATTATCGGTGATTATTCAGCAAATTTCTTATTAATGCAAACTTAGACGATCTGCATTTCTCATTAAATGACAGAGTCAACTTCCTTGCGAATGAATTAAACATTGTGTGGTTAAAATTACTATGTAATAGGTTAGTAGAATATCTGGGGCGTAGGTTGTGAATTATTTTCAGATTTTTATTCTGGATTATCTAATTTCCTTGTGTAAGTTTTAGGTGCTTTGTGAAGCCAAACTTGGCATCCATATGTCATAATTGGACGAATGCACATCTTGTAAAGAAGGATTTTGTTATTTAAATTAAGCTGAGATCTTCTGCTAAGTAAAGGGTAAAGAGCACGGCCGCATTTACTCGCCTTCTCGCATACATATTTTAAGTGTTCCTTGAAAGACAATTTCGTATCTAATATAATTCCTAAATAATTGATACTATTTTGTAGTGGAATTTCAGTTCCCTTAGAAAATAAATGAATCGTAGGAATCCTTTCCTTCGACCTATTATATGGGAATACAAGAGCTTGGGTTTTGTTGACATTAACTTTAATTTTCCATTTGTCCAAAATATTTATGGGTAAATTTCAGACTGTTCTCCATCTTCTTAATTATTGCGTTGGATACCTTACCGCAGCATATAAAGGCACTATCGACTAAATAAAATGCTACTTCTTGGTTTTTGCGAACAGAAATATCAGAAGTGAAAATTGAATAAAGCGTGGGCGATAACACCGACACTTGAGGCAGGCCAGCGGGAATGTGCCTAACACTGGACAGCATGCTGTCTACAGAAACAACGAATGAGCGGTGATATAAAAAGATTTTTATTATCTTTTGCAGGTACGTTGGATAGTTAAAGGTATTAAGTTTAAAGACAAATCCATCATGCCAAATGGAATCAAATGCCTTTTCTATATCAAGGAAAACAACTCCAGTACTCTTACGACTTCTTTTGTTAATGACAAGAAAATTAAAAACTCTTTTTAATTGATGAACGGTAGAGTGTTCCTTCCGGAAACCAAATTGTTGAGGGTTGATAATATTATAGAGATTAGCAAAATCTAAAATCCTTTTTTCTATAATTTTCTCGAACACTTTGTCCAATAGGCTTAATATGCTAATAGGTCTATAGCTGGTGGTCAACTTAGGATCTTTACCTCTTTTAACAATTGGGATTACTTTTGCTTTTTTAAAAGACGTTGGAAAATGTTCTTCTGTTAAACAACTATTGAAAAGTGTACTTAAGGTTTCATAAAAGTATTCATGCATATTTTTAAGTATAATGCTATTTATGTTGTCTAATCCAGGGGCTTTGTTGTTTTTTAGTGAAAATACATACGACTTCACCTCAGTTGAATTGGTAAGTTCGACGCTCCATCTTTCAACTATTTTATCGTTTAGAATTTGGATGAAACTAGAGACATGAGAACCATAGGGGAAGAGTTGTTCAATGTGATTTGCCAAAAACGTCTGCTATAGCGTTTGCCTTATCTTCACCTGATTTTAAAACTTGGCCGTCTAGATGAAGATCAGTGAATGCCGTATTGCTGCATTTTATAGCCTTTGATATTTTCCAAAATTTTTTAGAGCCCGATGGCAAATTGGAAATAAATTTGGACCAGGAGTCGTTGCGGTCTTTGTTAACGTGGAAATCAATAAGTTTATTTAATAGTTTAAAAATACTTTTAATTTGACATTTAGAATTATAATCCTTACATCTTTGAAATTACCGGTTGTATTTATTTCTCTGACCAATTAACATTATACTTATATCAGAAATTTCACGTTGCCATGACTTTTTACAGCCGACGCACACTGGGGTATTTTGTATCAAAACTGTGGATTAATTCCGAGGCCTCTCAAACTGATAATTTTTGTTTAGAACACCTCAAAATAAGCCGAAACAATTTTATTTAAATTATCGATAACTCGTTTAGTTATCGAGATATCTGGAGTTGAAGTTTAAAAAAAATCGATAACTTTTTACCGTTTGATTTTCTTAGAGAATACCTCAAAATAAACCGAAAAAATTAAGTAAGAATTATCGATAACTCAATTTGTTATCGAGATATCTGGAGTTGAAGTTTAAAAAAAATCGATAACTTTTTACCGTTTTATTTTCTTAGAGAATACCTCAAAATAAACCGAAAAAATTAAGTAAGAATTATCGATAACTCGATTTGTTATCGAGATATCTGGAGTTGAAGTTTAAAAAAAATCGATAACTTTTCGGCGTTTTACTAGACCAGATAATTTTGTTTTGTCGTACTTCTAAAATTAGGCGGAAAACTAAAATGAAGCTATCGATAACTCCCTTAGTTAGCGAGATATCGATTTTACAGGTTTTTCTGTATATTACCCTAAAATATGCAGAAAAAATTAAATTTTGCGATAATTCGACTGTTTATTATTTTAAATAAAAAAAAACATTTCATTATAAATTTCATTACAATCAATTAATTATGCATCATCATTGCTATCATCGTCACCATCTTCCTCGTCGGAATCACTGCCATGAGCACTATTATTGTCTCTGGCATAAGCGTTTGCCAAATTTAAGGATGGAGATTGTAACATATCCACAGCCGTTTTTGGTAGGCTGTGTAATTGTTTTTTCAGGCAATTTTCTCCTGCTTGATATTATTCGATCAGAATTAATCAGCATCATATTAAAAACGTCTTGATTCGACTTTTGTCGATCCATTTTTCTAGAATAACACTCTCTATATTTTTTGAAATCTTTGTTGGTAGCTTCCTGCGCTTCTTCCGATAATTGGCCAATCGGTAACAATGCATATGCTATTATTTCAGGTCCGTGAATAAAAAATTTATGCAATGTTGGAGGCATATAGTACCACGGATAATTTTCTACAAAGATTCTAGATTCCCGAAACTTATGTACATTTACTTCATGACCACAAGAAACAACAATCAGTATATTATGCATTCTGACTATTAAATTAACGTTAATTTTCGTAATTTCCGCTGATAGTTCCGCATTCTGAAAAAAAAACGCCTGGCCGTATTTCCGTCATTGGAGTTACCGAATCCGGGTTTTGGACGATCAACAATTAATCCAGTTTTCTCTTTAAATTGTTTTTGAATTTCTGATTTAGTTTTTTCGACAATTTGCTTTTTGGAGTCTGATCTAGCTTGCCATTTTTTGATTGGCAGTTTATATGACAAATGAAGAAGGCACTCAAAAAATCGTATCCATCCATGCAAAATCGATAACCCTAATTTACTATTTGTGTTAATTTCCTTTTTTATCATTTTATCAATTTGGTTAAAATTTGTGTAGATGTAGTTTCAGTGAGAGCGTTACAAACTTTTCCATCTATCATCGATAATATTAAACTATGTCTCACTACTACAACTTTCTCACGAAGTGCCACAGTTGAATTAGTTAGATGTTTAATTTCTTCATTGACTCTATCATGCTCTAGCCTTGAAACAACTGTTGTTTCTTTGATGAACTCCATTTTCAATGGTCTGCAGAATCTGGTAGAAGAAGGGCGGGGATTCTGCCATATAATTTTTTCCCCGCATACCAACCTTAATGGCACAATTGATGTTATTAACACAGAGGAATCAGTAGCGTCTGTACCATGAAATGCTTGTTTATATGAGCTATGGCCAGAACTCCCATCAAAGCCCCATTTTGTGTATAAACAAAATTCAGACAGTTCTTTTTTATTAATAGAATCAATCACACAGTTTTGCAGTAGTACTAGGCGTTCAACAGTGTGATTAAGAAGTGCCTGTAAATCAACTTCGACTGAGGTTTCAAATACTCTCATACTATCGCTTTTTGGATAACATTGTTGTTTTGCTAACTGGACAGCAGTGTACGAAGGAAAACTTTCTGGAGCAGATGATTTCACAATATTATATTGATGCCGCGATTGTTTAGCTTCAACCAAAACAGATAATGCTTCTTCACTACTCATTTTGTTGGACGCCACCGACTGAATTAAACTTTTCCTGTATTTGTCCGCTCTCGTTGGTGTCAAAGAAGCTACATCATTTACTAACTTATACGCCCCAATATTACCAGACTCCCGTAACTTCACTTGAGTTGCAAAAGCTAGCATTGACAACGATGTGTTGTCTCTCAAAACCTTGCTTTTTTTGTACTTTGTGTTTGGGCCGCATTCTTCGAAAGCAATTTCTTTGCGACCTCGTTTTAGCTGTTTAGTACAAAAAGAAATAGAAGAGTCTAACCAAGCCTGATTAGTCCTGTTCAGAATCCGTTCCCTAATTCTCCCAAAGTAGAAGCCCATTGGAAGCATGACCACCTGCAAATTGTGAGGATACTCCATTTCCGAGCCCAGTCTTGCCAACTATCTCGTTGCCGATGATGTTGCAGTGACCCGGTACCCAGCAGAGCCTCACAACATAATTCCCTAAGACTACTCCTAGAGCCCTCCTGCAATCGTCCACTAGCGTGGAGTTCACATAACAGCCCATAAAGGCCCTAAGAGCCGCCTGGCTGTCCACATATATAGTGACCTCCGAGCCCTTGGCAATGTTAGCTCCTACCAATTCCACGGCCCTGAGAAACCCCAGAACCTCCGCCTGAAATACACTGCAGTCGTCGGGAAGTCCATATGACTTTCTGATGTCCAGATCCTCAATGTAGACCACCGCACCCGTGCCCTTCATCTTCGAGCCATCAGTGAAAATAGAAAATCTCCTATACAATCTGCCCTGCCCTGACCAGCTCTCCCTAGAAGGCAATATCACCTCTGGCATACGTGAAATTTCCTGAGTCCTAGCTCCCTCAGCCTAAGAATGCTCCTTGCTGACATTTCACTCACATACTGCTCTATAGGCAGAAGATGAAGAATAACATCCAGAGCCGCCTGAGGGGTACTTCTCAAGGCACCTGTCATGCCGATCGAAGTACACCTCTGAGCCTTAGACATAAGGTCCCTCCGACTAGCTTGTTTCAATGCCTCCCACCAAACACAGCAACCATACGTAAGAATGGGTCTAACCACCGAAGTGTACAGCTATCCCACAACTGACGGCCGGAGTCCCCAACTCCTACCTATCGACGATCTGCAAGCATAGTAAGCATTGAGACCCCTCTTTAGCCTCTCCTGAGTATTCCTCCTTCAGGACAGCTTACTGTCCAGAAAAACTCCTAGATACTTAGCACTATCAGATAGCCTAAGCTCTACTCCCCCTAGTACCGGCTGCCTAAAACTCTCCACCTTGTACCTCCTAGTGAAAAGAACTAATTCTGTCTTCTCCGGATTAACTCCCAAGCCCTTATCAATCGGCCATGCTGACAGTTCGCCCAGCGCCCCTTGCATGACATCGCTAATTGTCGGCAGAAACTTGCCCGATACCAATATAACTACATCATCCGCGTAGGCGACGACCTTCTGACCTATCCTGTCAAAACGTCCCAGAACGACATTGACAACCAAGAGACACAATAAGGGAGAGAGAACTCCCCCTTGTGGGGTCCCCCTAGTCATGAGTTTCCTTAAGCGCTCGTTTCCCCAGTCCGAGTGAATAACTCTGCTGCTAAGCATCAGAGTTATCCATTCGACCAAGAATAACTTAACCCCTAAATCACTCAGTGCCTGCCTTATGGCCTCTATTTTCGCATTATTAAAGGGCCCGTTTATATCCAGGAATGTCGCCAAGGTGTATTCCTTGTCTCGCAATCCCCGTTCTATATAACCCACCACATCATGAAGCGCACTCTCAACAGACCTACCCTTAAGATAGGCATGCTGAGCGCCGCTGATGATGCCGGCGTCAATCTTCGTCCTCAGATGTAGATCAATCAGTCTTTCTAATGTCTTAACAAGAAAAGACGATAGGCTGATAGGCCTAAAATCCTTGGGTTTAGAGTGACCGGTTCTACCTGCCCTCCACCCTCTAGGAATGTAGCCATTTAGCAGACATACCCTAAATAGTTCCACCAGCAATGGGAGTGATGATCCCTGGATATTCTGTAGCATAGCCGGAAATATACCATCTGGTCCTGCCGATTTGTAAGACCCAAAAGTATTAACCGCCCATGTAACCTTATCCAAGGTGATGATATCCCCCACCGCCTCTCTTATCTCACCCCCCGAGCCCGATCCAGAAAAGGGGTTACCACACCCCACCTGTTCCCCCGTTCCCGGATCTACACAACCCGGGAAGTGAGTCTCCATAAGCAAACAGAGAGATTCGGAGCTAGATTCCGTCCATGAGTCGTCCGGTCTCTGAATAAATCCCGGGACCACAGGGTCCTTGGATAAAATCCTTCTGAACCTGGACATTTCATTTACAGATTCAACTGACTCGCTAAATTTGATCCACGAGTCCCTTTTAGCCCTTCTAATATCTCCCTTGTACCTATTATAACTTATCCTAAAGTTACTCCAGTCCTCATCCCTACGCGTACGCTTCGCTCTATTGAATAACCTTCTGACAGTGGTCCTTTGAGTCCTCAACTCACCTGTCCACCATCTCGGTTGCGAGCGCCTACCCGGAAAATTAAGCGGACAAGATCGCTCATAGCTACTGGTCAACACCTCCGTAAAGCTACCCACCAGGTGCTCCACACCGGCCGAAGTCGACCCCCAATCGTGTGTAACTCTAAGGTTACTATTCACCAATCCCGAAAAGGAATCCCAGTTCGTCCTCCTTGGATTCCTATAAGGACGCCTTTTTGACTTTTCGAAGTTTAGATTAAAGGATATACGACCATGGTCAGAGAAGGAAAATTCCAAAGCCACCCTCCAATCATCTACTAAGTCTCTATAGTTCGTCAATGTTACATCTATTACTGCCACCCATCATTTTTGGGAAACCTAAAACTGATAGACCCCAACCCAAATATCGCAACCCTACTCATCGACTTCAACTTCCTGAGAGACTCTTGGTCTACTGTGGGTAATTCGTCCCCAGGCCTAGCTCCCTTAACCGTGACCAATCTGTCATCATTAAGAGGGCTGGGTGGTGAACTCTAACCCTCCTTCCTTCTACCTTCCTTGTAAGAGGATACGCCAGCAGAATCTGGTGAGGATCCTTTGTCTTTACTGACAACTTTTGATTCCTCAGCAGCCTCTGCTGTATACCCCGCAGGATAGGGAAGCCCTAGGATGACATCGAAAGAACTGTGGACTCTTTCGAATCCATCAGTGTTCTTCCGGTGCATCCTCAGCAAATGCCTATCCCGCCCATCGTGCAGTGAAGAGTCTTTCTTAGCTATCTTTTCTACAAGGCTAAAGAGACTCTCCCACCACTCTTGGCTTTTTCGATATTCGATCGGCTCTCCGATGTGACCTGTTCTGTCACATCCTGCCGAACAATGGATTTCGATGTACTCGGCAATTTGCTCTCTGTCTCGAATGTGACCACAAAAGTCGATGGTTCCACCCTCTGGTCCTGACCATGAGCCAAAATCATAGCTATTTCGTGCTCATCATCAGAGACCAAGGTCAGATCACCGAGTCTTTCCGAGGCCCCAGAGCGTTTCAGTGAGTCCATTGTCGAGCCCATCCAGTTGGTCTCTGTCAGTTCTGTCATTGCAACTGACCTTTGCCATCAGCGTCAGAGGGAAGCTGTTCGCGACTAGTTTCTTTAACCACTAACTAGTCATCCAGGTCCTCGGCACTGCTATCAACCACCTTGACCTTAAAAGTGGGGGAAGTGGGAATAAAAAGGGGGGGGGGGGGGAAAGGATTGTAGGTGAAGGGAATCGGATGAGGAATGGATAAGCCTTGGTCATGCTGGCCTTAAAGCGTCTGCCTTTAAACTTGTTCCGACTCAGCTGTCCGGATTCAAGTTCCAAGACAGACACTACAGCCGACACTTAAGCCACCACATCGCGGCAAGATAGTTATCCAGGTGGTGGAGTCTGCACGGTGGTACAAAGGGATTGTGTGAGTAAAACTTTTAATACGACCGGAAATAACGCAAGATATAGGAACGTGGTCCGATTGCAAAACATTTGGATGTGTTTTGGGGTTAGTGAATTGGAGACTGGAGTTTGTCAGAAGAATGTCCACTGTGGACGGCTGAACTGACTTGATATTAGGACCAAAGCGTGTGTACTCATTTGGATAATAAATGTAATAATTTGATTGTTGGCAGTGGTTGTACAGCACCGTACCTGACATATTATTTGACACACAATTCCAATGTGCATGTTGGACATTTAGATCACCAAATATAAAAAAGACGTTAGTAAACGCGGTTAATTCATCTAAATCGGCCTTGAAGTTGGTAGTGTGAACTGTATTATATACTGCGGTGAATACAACTGGTCGTGTATTTATCTCAACTTGAATTTAAATGCTTACAGCAGAAATAGTAAAGATTTTTGGTAACAGGATATGCTTAATATTACATTTAACAGCAATTAAGACTCCTCCGCCATGCGTAGATCTATCCTCTCTATGTATTTTGTAGCCACCAAGTTGAAATTTGTGGTGTGGTTTCAAAAAGGTCTCATTAAAAAATAGAATATCAATATTCATTTTGTGTAAAACGTATTTCAGCTGGGCAGCTGCAGAAATAGTTGTTATGCCTTGGGCATTCCAATGCATAACATGAACATTGTGTACAGCATTAAGATTATATGGCATGTTGAAGCATCATATCTAGAACTCTTAACTTGTCGTATTTGTTTTGACATTTTTGTAAAGCATCAACAGCCTCAAAAAATATTTCCAATAGACGTTCATTGGATATGTCATTTTATTTTTATTTTTATTTTTATTTTAAATTTGTTTAGCGGACATGCTTCATAGTCATGATTTCCCGCGCAGGCTGAGCACACAGTGACACGATTACAATTTTAAGCACCATGTCCATACATAGCACATTTAGAACATTGAGTGGGACCTTTGTTGCCCTTAAGAGGATTGCGCCAGTATACGGCAATATTACAAAAATATCGAATTTTCATAATTTCACCCTTGGATACATGCTGGCGGTCAAATTCGATTAGGTACAAAGCGTCATCTACACTGGATCTTTTAGTCTTTAATTCCTTTATGCTTACCGGTTTTATATTATGCGAGCTAACAAATTCGTCGTTGATCGTTTTGGTGACAATTTTTGGTTGCCCAAATAAATCCAATTTAAAACTTCTAGCCTCTTTTAGCTCATGAGTATAAAACTGAAATTTTCTGTCCTCGAGAACCTTTAACGCATCATGGTACAGCGATAGCGAGTTGGGTATTATTTTCGTTCCAATAGTCATTCGTTTAAATGAATATTTGTCACCAATTATTCCGATCACCGTAGAGAAACTGTGTGTAGAATCCACAATTATAGGAGGAATTTTTTCTTTAAAAGCAACTGCATGTTCTTCTTCTTCGTCGTCAGAAAAAAGTTGAAATCTGTTGGCACTAGTACTAGGACCGTCAGAAGTTTTAGGCACCTTAAATTTGGGGTTATTACCCCAATACTTTCTCCTTTTTTGAGCAAACATAGCCAAACACAAAAGTTAAATAAACAAAATAGTTTTTTATTACTATTTATTTAAATAATTTTTGATGGCTGGCAACCCTGGTTGAATAAACAAGCAAAATAACAAAGCTCTGTGTAAAATTTAAATAAAAAAAGTGGTTATAATATGTACATAGATAGTGACTATTGAAAACATAAATAAATAACAAATATTTTTATTTTATTTAACATAAAAAATAAAATTTTTTGTGAAATAAACTTAAAAAATGGCCGAATGCAGTAAATGCAAATCAGCAATAACAGGTGAAATCGGCATTAGATGCAACGGTGGTTGTGATAAAGTTTATCATTATAACAAAAAATGTGCCGTATTTAAAAATCAATATTGTGCGTTTTATTTGCAATGATTGTATGCTGTATATTCAGAATGTAGATCTTGTGTTAAGAGACATCCAAGAAGGAGTAAATAAAAACAAACAAATATTAGTGGATTATAAAAATGAATTTGAAAGCTCCCTAAAACAAAACGAATGTGAAATAAAAGCTTTGCTGGAAGCTATAGAGAATCGTTATAATGAAAGATTAAAAAAAATAGATAAAATCCAAACAATGTGTGAAAAAAATGTATAAATTGTGAAAAACTTGTATGGAAATGTAAGCGAAATAGAAAATAAAAACATGTATGATACAATAGAGAAGAATAATACAAAGATGTGTAATGAAATAAAAAAAGCGATTAATGATACAAACGTCAAAACCAAAATGACCTATGCACAAACAGTTGCAAAAACAGTGATGCCAGATGTCTCAAAAAATATCACGCTAATTATAAAGTCGAAAGAGAAACAAAGTGTCGTAAAAACAAAAGCTGAATTGAATGAGATAATAAATCCAATAAATTTTAAAATAACAAATGTAGAAAACAGAAAAAATGGAACTTTAGTAATTCAGAGTGAAAATGTTGAAGAAAGAGAAAAAATGAAAGAAGTTATACAAAATGAAATAAGTGAAAAATATAAAATAACGGTTCCAAAGCAAATCGAAATGCAAATAATCGTAACGGACATGAACTTTAAAATATCCGAAAGAAAATTAATTGAAAAAATAAAAAAACAAAATGAAATATTAGGAATAAGTCATATGGAAATAATACAAATGTTTGAAACAAAAAGATTTAATAAAACAATATAAAGGGTCCGCCAAATAACTTTTTTTTTTTTTGAAAATGCCATAAAAAAACTACTGAATATTTTCTCAAATTTCTTTTTTTATTTGAAAGTACAATCCTTCCGGTTAATAATTGAAAATAATTTCATTCAAATGGCTGCCTCGGCTGGCCATGCAGTAGATTGTGTGCAGCTGTATTTCACCAATAGCTACACGAATATTGCCCTTTAAAGCGTCAATTGTCTCTGGCTTGTCGGCGTAACACTTATCTTTGACGGCACCCCACAAATAATTGTCCAACGGTGTCAAATCGCAG
Source organism: Pollenia amentaria (assembly GCA_943735925.1). Classification (NCBI taxonomy): domain Eukaryota; kingdom Metazoa; phylum Arthropoda; class Insecta; order Diptera; family Polleniidae; genus Pollenia; species Pollenia amentaria. The sequence goes on along the minus strand of OX031006.1, from coordinate 111,174,358 downwards.
CTCCGAGGTGGCCAAACGACATCAGCTCTGCGGCTGATAATGCGATCTTCAAAAACAGGGCGCAAAACATCGAGTGTAGCTTCGGCTGTGTGGAACGTAGCGCCGTCCTGTTGAAACCAAATGTTGCCAATATCCTCCTTTTACATTTTTTGTGAACAAAAATTCGTTCAACATGGCCCGATAAGGATCGCCATTGACAGTAACGGCCACTCCTTGCTCATTTTCGAAGAAAAATGGCCCAATTATGCCTCTGGACCAAAATCCGCACCAAACAGTGACTTGTTTTGGGTGCATCGGCTTCTCAATGTATGTGTGCGGGTTTTCTGTGCCCCAAATGCGACAATTTTGCTTGTTTATATACCCGCCAAGATCAAAATGAGCTTCATCTGAAAAGATGATTTTTTTTTGGCAAAATCGGCCTCTTCTGTAAGTCGATCGCAGGGCCACTTAGCGAAGCGAAAACGCATTGGATGGTCAGTTGGCTTCAACTCCTGAACCAATTGGACTTTGTATGGCGTCATACCACGGTCTTTATGCAAAATTCGTCTCAATGATGTCTCTGAAATGTTCAATTGTTGAGAGCGACGGTGAATTGATGTTGATGGCGCTTCAAGCACACTTTCTGCCACAGCAGCAATATTCTCGGGAGGATGCCAGTTTCTTTCACTTTTTTCACAAGATAACGAACATACGGAGCTGACGGTGCTTCTCTTCTTCCAAAATCCGTACGCAATTTTCGCACACATTCTGCAACATTACCATGATTTTCACAGTAATCTCGCAATATTTCCCAGCGTTGTTCAATCGTATACACAACCATATTCGTTCAGCGGAAGGATAAAACTAATTATCTGTCAAATCAGACATGAGCTAAGTGTTACCATTCACGAAATAAGCACTAGTTGAAAAAAAACGTTAGATGGCGGACCCTTTTTAATGGCAAAATTAAAATAGAAAATGAGTCATATGCTAGAGTTATGTCGAGTCAAACAATTAATGTTGGATGGGACAGATGGCGAGTTTTTGATGGAACAAATATATTACAATGATTTAAATGTCAAGGCTATAATCCAGAGTCCCGAAAAATTCATATATGATCGCTCATATTTAACCATTCATGAATTTTTTTCATGAATGAGGAATTTAAAACGTGTAATTTTTTTCACAACCATGAATGAATTGTGAATTTTTTTGCCAATTCATTCATGAGCGTGACGAAAAATAAATTTTTACCTTTCTTCAGTCATGAAAAATGAGGAAACAAAAAAATTTTCTTAACGCTCCTCACCAGTAATGTTGTTGTTGCACAACAGTTTGCATGACCATAACACGAAATGCCTTTGTGTGTATTTTGTTGTTGTTAAAGGCAACGAGCCAAAGTGTGTGTTGAATTTTTTGTAGGCAAATATTATTTAAAAAAAAAAAACTAAAAGAACTGCACATATCGTCATCTTAAATGCAGAATATTGTAACATCAAATTTCATAAGTTTTCATGAGAAGAAAAAAAAAAAACGTTGTAAAATGGAAATTAATTGAGATATAAAAGCAATTTTAAATATTTAGGATAAACGATTTTTTTTGATGGAAAAATATTTTTTTTATTGTATGGTTATGTTTGTTACGTTATTTAAATTTGTAATTCTCTGAAACAAAACGACGAATCATCAACGAAAGTATGATAGTATTAAGTTAAACAAACATTTAAAATATTAAATAATGAAATGTTTTTGTTAAATTACAGGTATATAAAGATAATGCACTTGGTTATAAATGAAATAATGCGATTAAACAATAAATTTAAATATGGTTAAATGCACATATAAAAAAGATAATCACACAATAATTATGTAGCATCATTAGGTTTGCGTTGACATGGTGAAACCAGTTTGATTTTCTGATTCAGCGCAGGCAGTACTGCATTTGAGAACGTAGAGATGTTATATTATTAGAGATATTATTATGACATATTATTTATAGTTTTTTATTTCTAAGAAGAAATGGATTAAACTAAAAAATGTACTTCATTAAATTTAACTTTAAATTGATTTTAAAAAGCCAACTTTTCCATTATAAATAACGTCTATTTTGATCTCCCTATAATGAATTTTCTCAATTGAATTTTTCTTTACAATAAACAAATTTTGTAAACAAAAATTTGACTCATATAAATACATGTATATTTGTATCCATATAAGGAATTATTTAAAAAAAAAACTTATGTTGCCCATACTTATAACGCTATATACGGAGCAACAAGTAAATTTTAATTAGTTAATTTCTGAAAAATTTAAATAAGAAGAATGAAATAGTTTTTCAATTAAGAGTAGTATTGATAGTAGAACGAAAATGTTGTACAAAGAAGCAATTATCCTAAAAAAAATACTATTAGTATTTAATAAAGCCGTAAAAGGATTAACACAAAATATAGCTAAACAATTTATATTCCAGCACTTTATAAAAAATGCTATTATTTTTAAGATGTAGAATACAAGTAATTTAGTATTTTAATTTAGTATAACAGTCTTTTTGAGGATATTGATGAAGGACTACTTGGAAGAATGCAATCATAACAAAAATATCAGATTATTTACGTGGAAAAAATATTTCTATTATATTATAAACATTCTATATTAATAATGAAGACATATTCTGGTCCAATAGTCCAAGATTCATTATAGGAAACTCGACTGTATTAAAATTTATTAAAAAGTATATATGTATGTACATACGAGTATATCAACTCATAAGATTAGAAACGAAACAAATGATGAAAAAACCATATCATAAAAATAATGGCAGTCTGCTGGAAGAAAAACCTAAGGAAATTCTTAGCTTATAGGAGTGCAATGGGTTAAGCTGTGAAATTTCTAACAGTCCAATGTTGAAGAAGCTGATAGTCGTACTTAATATAGGTTTTGCAATACATATACATATATATATATATATATATATGGATTCGGCTTATATTAATTTTGCAGCACTGTTTTTCTTTTTGCTTATGCAATAATTTGCAGTTTGATCACTTATTCCACTAACACGTTTAGAGTAAGAAACAGAATACCCATTTTTTGACATAAAAAAAAATAATGTGTTCATAGCTTAGGTTAGGTTAGGTTCCATGGGAAGCCATCGAGAGACAGCTCACTTGGGTCCTTTAGCGGTCCCTTTGTGATACCCAGCGCCAATGCCCATCCCAAAGAGCAGTTACTCAGATGGCATCACTGCAAGGTTGAGCCAATTCGTCTTCCTAATGAAGAGAAGAAGCAATCTTAGTTCTATTTTTGATAGATCCTCCAAACAGGAAAACACCGGTTCTCCCAGGTATTTTTCCCTGATACCCCGTAGCCCAGGGCATTGCAGAGAAAGTGAAGCACAGTTTCCTCTTCCTCCTCATCATGACAACTTCTACAGTAGTCATTGAATACCAGACCCATTCTTCTAGCATGAGTCCCAACAGGCCAGTGTCCAGTTATGACCGACACCACGGTCCTGATTTAGTTCCTATTGAACCTAAGTAGAGATTGGTTCTCCGTTCATCATATCCAGGCCAAAGCGCACTGGATGTGGAGCAGGTGAACTCACGGGTCCATCCCTCTTTCGCAATCCTATAATATTCGCGCCGAATGAGTGACTTACAGAGAGCCATTGGAAGGCCAATGAATTGATCAATGCATGTGTCATCCATGCGACCACCTTCCTTGGCCAGCTCATCTGCGTTAACCCTGAATGCTCAGCAATCTCATTCAAAGGCAACCGGCATTCCACGTTAACATAGATGTCGTGTAGACACCCGCAAGAGAAGCAATGGCAGCCTTGCTATTACTAAATATACGTATATCTCCCGATACGCGATAATACTTTAGCCAGTTGGCTGCCCGCTTTATAGCCAAGATTTCCGCCTGCAGGACACTACATCCATCCGGCAGACGAAAGGAAACTTTTACGCCCAGTTCCTCTATGTAGAAACCTCCGCCAACTCTTTCCCCCTTCCTTGAACCATCAGTGTATACCCCCAGGGCTGGTTCATGGAAGGTGCCCATGACCGACAGCGCACTTTCGTGCGCTATATGTGTCGCATACCTCGCGCCAAAGAAAGGCTCCGGGGTGCAGTAGTCCACTCCTTCAGGGACAATCGAGTATCCCATTATACTGGAGTGTCCATAGTCACGGTTCGACCAGCTGCGTGCCGCGTTCAACCGTATCACCGAACAAAGAGCCATATGTCTGGCCGTGATGTCCACCGGCAGCCAGTTTAGCATTGTAAACAGCGCCCTGGTTGGAGTGGAGCGCATTGATCCTGTGATCATCAATGCGACCAGTCTGTGAACCTTCTCAAGCATCGCACGGTACCTGCCCTTGTCCAGCGCAGTCCACCATACGACAACACCGTAATACAGAGTCGGCGTTACTACAGCTTCAAAGATCCAATTGACACACCTCGGGCCCATGCCCCAGTTCTTGCCGATTGCACCTCTGCACGCATATATAGCAACAATTGCCTTTTCCATCCTCGTCCGGATGTTCAGCCCCCACGACAGTTTACTGTCCAGGATCACGCCCAGATACTTTGCGCTGTAAGAGAACTCAGTCCTATACTTCCTTGTGAAGAGTACCAGTTCCGTCTTAGACGGATTAACACCCAAGCCGCATGATACGCTCCAGGTGCTAAGTACCCTTAATGCAGTCTCCATACACTGAGACATTATGTTCAAATGCTTCCCCGTGATGGCCATTGCAACATCGTCAGCGTACGCCATAGTTTTAATCCTCATGTGGTCCATTTTCGTCAACATGGTGTTCATAGTCAGGTTCCACAATAGTGGTGATAGTACTCCTCCTTGAGGAGTACCCCTGTTTACCAATCTCTGAACGCTGGTCTCACCTATCGTGGAACAGATGTCCCTATTCCTGAGTAGATTATCCACAAATCTACATATGCCGTCATCAACCTCTAGACTCCTCATGCAACAATAGATTCCGGGTTGACATTGCTAAAGGCCCCTTCAATGTCGAGAAAGGCCACCAGAGCACACTCCTTAAATTCGAGTGATCTCTCAATAGTTCCAACTAATGAGTGAAGAGCCGTCTCAACAGACCTACCCTTTGTGTAGGCATGCTGAGAGGTCGAGAGTAAACACTTGGGGATGGTCATCCTCAAGTGAATGTCGATAACTTTTTCAGGAGTCTTGAGAAGAAAGGATGCAAGACTAATCGGTCTGTAATCCTTCGCTTCTATGTGAGAAGTCTTCCCTCCCTTGGGGATGAAGACCACTCTACACAAGGTCCAGCTCACAGGTACATACGAAAATCTAACGCATCCCCTGTATATAGCCATCAGCCAGGGTATAATCACAGTCGAAATCCTCTGCAAGTCCGGCGGAATTATACCATCCATACCCGGAGATTTGTACGGGTCAAAGCTGTCGACAGCCCACTTAATCCTATCTTAGTCCATTGGGATAGACAAAGGACCGGGCATCGATTCACGAACCTGATCCCGCAAGCTCCCTTGGGAGTTTCCAGGATAGTGAGTGTCAATTAACACCTCGAGTGTTTCCTGACTAGTTGTAGTCCAGCAACCATCCGATTTTCGGATATAGGTCGGGACAACAGGGCTCGAAGCCATTATCTTGCGTAAACGGTTTGTCTCAGAGGATCCTTCCACGCCGCTGCAGAAGTTCCTCCAAGCACTCCTTTTCGCCGATCTAACCAAGTTTCTGAATATATTCAGTGAAGACTTGTACTCCGCCAAATTACCATGACGCTTAGCCATATTGAACAACCTACGACAGTCTCTTCTTGCCTGCGCAATATCAGGATCCCACCACGGTGGACGATCCCTGCCCCTATGCACCATTGGCTTGCACGCAAAGGAAGTCGCTAACTGCAGTGAGTCTGTAAGCAGACCCACCATCACGAGCTCCTCCCCTTTTTCTACCACACGGAGAAGCAATGCAGCAGATGCTGCTTTAGAGTGGTGGAGGTTGATCTGAAGAACCTTCACCATGATCCATATTGGCGACCACTGTGATGTTGACGTCCTCCTGGTCTGCTTCCAGAAGTACGTCCTCAACAACCATATCACCCATTTACTCAAAGACACCAATCCGGAGACAGACTGGGTGTCCTCTTTGTCACCTGAGCTTACGGCATCGTCAAGCCTTCTTCAGTGAAGCTTTTTGTTCACTGGAAAGCTCTGCAGCTTTTTTGGAGCCTAGAAGCGCAATGAAACGCAAAGCGGCACGCCTTGTGTTGGATGCCCTCTTTGTAGGGTTTTTGTGCCTTGGAGACTTTTTACGGTCGCCGAATTTGGCGTGGGGTGGTGCAACCTTAGGATTGGATGTTTTCATCGCCATCCCTCCTTGCACAATGGGCACATGGGAAGCTGCAATGTTGGACGACTTTGTTATTCCCAACTTAGCAGCACCCGAAGCAGGGGTTTTATCCGTTCCAATGACGGAAAGGGCTGAAGCGGTTTTGGAGGTGCTTGGATTGAAGCACAGAGGCACACCGCCGCAATTTTTAGAGCAGCCGCCTTCTGGTCGAGTTGCCTTACCACTTCCGATCAGCCTAGGCCGATCTTCTTTGGTCGCCGGGACTGTTACAGTCCCTGGATTTGCCGTGTTACTGTCTATCGTTGTCCTTGTTCTCTCCTGTCCGTCACCAGTTTCCGTTGCTTGTTTTTGTTGTTGTTTTTTGTCTTTTAGATTGTTCATTGTTAATTCTGGTCCCACGAGTGTAGGGGAGTTGAAAGGTCCGCCACATCATAGCCCCCAATTACGTGGTAAGGGCGTGGTCTATTTGCTGAGGTGCCCAGGTATCAGCAAAGCTCCATGATAATACAGTCGGTAACCCCTGACTGCAAACCAGACCGATATGCACGGGTCGCATGACACCTCGGCTTAGGGGTGGATAACCTTTCGTCGTCAAGGCTTTTAGGTTCCGTATCTCAAACACAGGCGCCGCTTGTGACGTTACCTGTACTGGAAATACAAACCACAGCCTAGACTCAGCCACCACATCGCTGCAAGATCGTTATCCAAGGTGGTGGGAATGTGTTCGTAAAAATATATCAAATATTCTGCTAATTTTGTTTAATTAAGTTTATTCATTATGATAAGCCATTTTTGATTTTGTTAATAGCTTGGATATTTTTTAAGGTGGAAGTATAAAATTTTTTTAACATTTTTAACGTGAATCGTAATCAATAAAAAAGTCTATTTCAAAATTTTCAAAGATACATTGCTTTGCTTTTAAAAGGGAACGTTTTTTTTTTCTTAAGCAGACATAAAGGCAAAACTCATTGAAAAAAACTCCAAGTACTCAATACGTGTTGTTGATGTAGACATTATTAAATATATACATATATCGTTAGTGCCTATTAAAAAAAAATTAAAAGAAATGCGTAAAGTATCCTTTTTTCTAATAAAATAAAAATACATATGAACTATCTATGTATGTCTGTTTTTACTTTGCGGTTTACTAGCGGGACAAAACTTTATCTTGAGTGGCTGGAACAGCTAGTACAGTCTCCACAAGTTGTGTCACCTCCTTATCCGTACCATAAGATATGCGCCAATAATCAAGTACATTGGTACCTAAAGGCACTCTCTCTGTTTAGCTTCTGCTTAATGGTTAAAGTATGGTTTTGTACAGATGAGTTGTACGTGCTCATTTGGATATGAAGATCTAGCTTATCGTAAGCATTCGCCGTTCTAAACATATTGAATACTAATAGTATTTTTTTTAGGATAATTGCTTATTTGTACAACATTTTCGTTCTACTATCAATACTACTCTTAATTGAAAAACTATTTCATTCTTCTTATTTAAATTTTCTAGAAATTAACTAATTAAAATTTACTTGTTGCTCCGTATATAGCGTTATAAGTATGAGCAACATAAGTTTTTTTTTGAAATAATTCCTTATATGGAGACAAATATACATGTATTTATATGAGTCAAATTTTTGTTTACAAAATCTGTTTATTGTAAAGAAAAAATCAATTGAGAAAATTCATTATAAGGAGATCAAAATAGACGTTATTTATAATGGAAAAGTTGGGTTTGTAAAATCAATTTATAGTTAAATTCAATGAAGTACATTTTTTAGTTTAATCCACTTCTACTTAGAAATAAAAAACTATAAATAATATGTCATAATATCTCTAATAATATAACATCTCTACGTCCTCAAATGCAGTACACCATGTCAACGCAAACCTAATGATGCTACATATTAATTGTGTGATTATCTTTTTTATATGTGCATTTAACTATCTGGGGTGTTCTGGAAATCGAAAACGCAAAATGCAAGAATTTAAAACTCGTTTTTTTAAATAAAATTTTTGTAGTAAAAAATATACAAAAAAATTCAATACAAGCATTTCTCTATTAAACAGAATTCTATAAGAAAATTTAAAAAAATTGGTTTAATAGTATATATAAAATAACTTCAAAATTCTTGGGTTTTGCGTTTTCGATTTCCAGAACACCCCTGCATATTTAAATTTATTGATTAAGCGCAGTATTGCATTTATAACCTGTACATTATCTTTATATCCTATTATACCTGTAATTTAACAGAAATTTAAGATGACGATATGTGCAGTTCTCTTAGTTTTTTTTATTTCAATAATATTTGCCTACAAAAAAAAAAAAAAACAACACAAACAGTTTGGTTCACCAGTCAAGAAATAATTTTCAAAAAAAAAAAAAAAAAAAAAAAATACACAGGCTAAACGTGCTGCCCATCGGGGAAAATTGTAAGCGATTCACTTTTTAGGCCTTTAAGAAGGTTTACAATTGAATTTTTAGTAAACTTTTACTTATTCCATTCTGCCTTCTTTGAAAAGGTCTTTTAGAAAAGTTTTTATTAAATATTTTCAAATTAAAATTTTTATATTCTCAGATAAGGCCTGTCGCAAGTTTAGTTATTAATTTACTCACTTCGTATGATTAGCCACAACAATTAAACTTGGATAAAGCTTTATTCTTATATCTTTTTAGAAGCCCTTCCAGAAGTGTTTAAAATAGATGCAAAAGTGCAATGTGTTGGTCTCCAATGACACACCTTGTTAATTGGTAAGAAAGTTGGAATGCGGCTGGGATATCTTAAGTCTGCAAAAAGGCCTTCTACAAGGCCTCTTTACTACTTGATTTTCCCGCTGGAAACGGTTGGGCAAATCGCATTTTTTTTCTTGTGAAGAATTTTAACGTGAATTTTTTCAAATTTTTCATATCTGAAAAATCTCATATGAATTTTTTGTTTTTGCTCACTCCTCATGAGTGAGGAAATTCAAAATATTTTTTTCCTCACCCTCATGAGGATGAATTTGCAGAAAAATTTTTAAATTTTCACGCTCTCTCATGAATGAAGAATGAGCGAGCGTTTCGGTACTCTGCTATAATCATAAAGCAAATAGAAAAGCAAATACATGGAATATATACAAACATTCAAGGACTCCTCAATAACTTTGTTCAATTAGAAACAATTGCTGAAATTAATAAACCAGATTTCATAATTCTGTCTGAAACTCATTTGACTGATACAGTGGATGAATCGGAGATTCTAATAAAGCAATATAACCATTTTAACACATTATCCAAATCAAGCAAAACAGGTGGTGTAATCACATATTTCAAAGAACAATGGAACATAAACAAAATAAGTGAATATGTAAAAGAATCAAAATATTGGATTAGTGCTTATAGAACAAAATATGAAAAATCAACTTTTATATTAGTAAAAGTATCACCAAGTAGCCAAAAGCCGGAATTTTGCAACGATTTTCAAGAAATAGTGGAAGAACTATGTGAAGAAAACTGTGATATGATAATAGTCGGAGATTTTAATATAGATTGGTTAAAAGGCTTTTATAAATCTAAAATAGAAAGCGTCCTAAATGATAACGGTCTAAAGCAAATAATTAGTGTATATACTAGAATTACAAAGAATTCTAAAACTTTAATAGACTATGTTGTAACAAATAATGAAAAAATTTCAGCAAAAACTAATATAAACAATAAAATAGCAGATCACGAAACCATAGACATATTTATCAAAAACGAAAATATATTACATTAACAAGTAGAAGAAGTAGAAATATTTAATAATAAAACCCGTTTCAATAATGAATTAAGTGCCGTAATAGAGCGTAATGAAGTGAACAATCTAGACTACTATGTCCATCATTTTGATAAATGTATAGAAAATACAATAAAAAAATTTACTGTTAAAAAGAAAATAAATAAAAAGCATGGAAGTAAATGGCTTAGCAACGAACTTAAAAACATGAAAAGAGAAAAGATTTTTAAATACCAAAGTGCAATTAATTACAATACAAATGAGGCATTGAATGCCTATAAAATAATAAGAAATGCATATAAAGTAAAAATTGTGATCGAAAAAAACAATTATATAAATAATAGAATAAACAGTACAAATAACCTAAAAGATATGTGGAGAAAAATAAAAGAACTAGTGCTAGGAAACCCCAGATCTGTGATAAAAACTGTGATATTTAAAGAAATAGAATATAAGGATAATATATGTACAAATAGCGGAAAATTTTAATAATTATTTTATAGACAGTAATAAGGAAATAAATAACTCAATTGGTTAAGTGCAATATGAAAATAATATACCTGTGATAGACAGCAAATTTTAATTTCGTGCAATAAGTTTAACAGAGTTAAAAGTTATATGTAAGGATATAAAGAACTAACTAGACTATAATAAAATAAGTTATAAATTAATAATATAGTTGGCAATAAAATACTTAATATAGTAAACAAATCTCTTGAAACCGGAATATTTACAAACAATTGGAAAGAATCAGTTATTATTCCAATAGAAAAAGTAAAAAATACCGTGAAGTGCGAAGAGTATCGGCCTATAAACAGCCTAAAAACATGTGAAAAAATTTTGGAAAAAATTGATAAAAATCAGCTGGAAGAATATATAGAACAAAATAAAATTCTATAAATAACAAATAAAGTCAAGCTCGAGGTCCTTTTTTATTTGTTTTGCCTAGAAAAGTATTGTTTTTGAGTGTATTTAAAATACAGAATCAGGTAAAGGTAATATTCGGTGCAGATAATTTATCTATATGAATATGAAAATGTGAATTATAAGTAAACTATTGAATAAGTTAAGAGAATTTCATTGAAGCACTTTGTGATAAACAATAGTTTTCGTTTTGTTGTCAGGTGCGAAAATGAACAAAGAGGATGGCTTTCCGACACGGGAACATGCGACATAGAGTTGACCGTGTGAAAACAGTCGTGCTCCAAATTTAGGCCACAAACACTCAACGATTGTCCTTGGGATTTGTTGATTGTCATGGCGAATGCGAGACGAATTGGAAATTGGATACGTTTTAACTCGAATGGCATATCGGTTAGGATCATTGGAATTCTCGGAATGAGAACTTCCTCTCCTTTAAACTTTCCTTTTAGTTTTCTTGCGTAAATCACATTTCTCATGAGTGTTGTGACCGCTAAACGCGTTCCGTTGCATAATTTAGGAGGATTTACATTGCGAAGCATAATGACAACTGAACCAATCTTCAATTGTAAATTGTGCGGTGGCAAGCCAGGCACATCCAATGAATTCAAAAATTCAGTTGGATAGTTGGTTGCTTTGTCTTCGTTTGTTACACAGTCGATAGATTTGAAGGAGTGCAATGAACCAACGATTTTATCTTGAATTGTGCAGTGATCCACATCCTTGTTCTTTGCAGCTAAAATGGCACTTTCACTCAACCAATCGTAGTTCTTAAGGTTAGCAATTATATACTTTGATACAGATCAAAGCATGATCAATTGCATAGCTTACGATTTTATGCATTTTCAATGGCACTTCTTGTCGGAAATTGTTCATACCAACATAGATACCTTTGCCGGCTCATGCGCAACAACTTTACTAAAGACCATAGCATGATCAAATGATATAATTTATTTTGAGTTATTTTCAATGGTGCCGCCTATCGGAAATTGGTCATACCAACCTAGAAACCTTTGTATGCTAATGCTCAACAGCTGTGCTAAAGATCATAGCATGATCAAATGCACAGTTTATGATTTAACTCATTTCGAGTCATTTTCAGTGGCGCCACCTGTCTGAAATTGGTCATATCAACTTATAAACCTTCGCCGGCTCATGCTCAACAAATTTGCTAAAGATCATAGCATCGTCAAATGCAGAGTTGACGATTTAATTCATACTGAATAATTTTCAATGGCGCCACCTGTTTTAGATTTTTTTTTTGCTATTCTTCTTACTTGGTCAGAGACCGTTCCGAATTGGTGCGAATCATCTAAATCGGTCCAGCCGTTCTTTAGTTATAAACGTAGTAACTAACGCCACTTTCTTTTATATATGGTTGATTCTGAGATTACGGGCTAATTTGCTATATTTGTATTTAAAAGTGAAGAAATGAAATATATTCCACTTTATTATTTACTTCACAGCAACGTTTTATAGGTTTTTTGCGGTTTTTGAATTAATTTTTCCTAAAACGGTTTTTTTTTTAAATTTCCTGCTAAAGTGCTAAAAAGTCATTACCCTGGCTGTACCTAACAATAATTTTCTTAAATATATCTAAACTTTTAACAAAATATTATATAATATTTTAATAAAATGGTTGTATAATAAAAAAATAATATTAAATGATCTCGTTTTTCATGTAATATATATTATATTTTAGAAATTAATATTCTTATGAATGATAATATTTTGTCCCTCAAGTTTCACGTCATTCCCCTGTAAAATCGTATATTTGATAAAACTTAATTTTCCGAAACATTGGTAATCTGCAATAATTTAAATTTGAAAGAACATTATGTTTTCTGCGTATACATGTTGCAGCATTTTCACCAACAATATTAATAAAGTGAGGTCAGTGCCATTTTGCCGTTCGTATCAAGCATTCACACTTGCGTTGGTCATTCCCCGGTATTGTTTAAATAACAAAATTCTGAATATTTTACAATATTTTATGTTTTTTTAAGTTCATTTTAATTATCAGCTTTCAAGTCAGACAAATTTATTTAGAGTTAGGTACTTCAATTATCAGCAAATACAATTTTTTTAGATATTCGTCATTCCCCTGCCATCATTCCCCAGTCAAAAATATGCACAGGGGAATGATGACTAACAGGGGAATGATAATTTAACGCAAGTTACTGAAGTGTAGTTTTTTTAAGTTTCATGATGCCTAAAAATAAAGCAAAAACCAAAGAACAAGAATTGGTGGCTAAGCGAGAGGCAGAAAAAAGCGATATAATAAGATAAAAAACGACCCAGTTAAGTATGAACAGCAAAAGCAAAAGGAGAAATTAAAGTATCTTAAGAAAAAAGAGCAAAAGTTAGTAAAACCTATTTCTGAAATGACATCACGAGAAAAACGTGCCAAGAGAAAGTCTTGGAAAAATAATTCAAAAAATTACAGAGAAAACAAGAAGAAAAAGGAAACCGTGGTTAAAAATATTTTGAGAGCTTATTCTCCACCAGACTCAGATAACGATAATGGAAGCAATGCACCAGACCTGGAACCCATCTTCTGAACCGGCAGCTCTTTACCTTCGAGAGAAAATTCGAAAGGATAAACTGTTGGCAACAAGAAATACGAAAAGATATTCTTTGGCACTAAAGGAAAAAGATAACATCATTCGTATATTGAAAAACAAAAAATTAATGTATAAGAAAAGATATAACAGATTAAAGGCTATAAGGAAACCAAGATGTGCGGTAAATAAAATGGTTTCGGATTCTGAAATATCTCATAGTCCGGAAAGTAAAAAAAATATTTTGTTCGGAAAAGTTCTACAAGATCAGTTAGTTTATAATTTTACAAGTATGAAATCGGATCGAGAAAGGCAAATGTTCACAAAACTAATTTCGGGTAAAATAATTAAAAAATATAGAATGCAAAATCAATGCTCTCGATTCTTAAAATACAAGAGAACATCAAAGGACTATATTAATACTTCATCTTTGACCTATTCACGAAAATATAGGTTTGACGCAATAAAAAACAGGATATCAGTACAGGAGTTTCTTGAGCTTGATATTAACAGCCGGATTTGTCCTGGCAAGCGTGAGTTTGTCCGAAAAGGAAAAATGTCGAAGCAAAAACGATTCTTATATGACACCTTAAAGAATTTGCATAAGAAATTTTTGAAAGAATATCCAAATACTATCCTAAGTTATGCAACGTTTTGCACATATTGCCCATTTTGGGTTCAACAAATGAGTGTTAGCAATCGCGAAACATGTAAATGCATACATCACGCCAACTTCGAATTCTTGGTTGAATCACTTTTTAATAACAACGTCCTCAATGAAAAAAACCAGGTGATGTTATAAGATCTATTTGTTGCAGAAAGGAAGCAAGATGCCTCTTAAGGATGTGTGATTTGTGTAAAGAGCTTAAAGTTACTTTTAAGGATTTTGTAAGCAAAGAACCTACATACTACTTCAAATGGGGATGTAATAAAGAAACGTATTTCGATAAGCGAAGCAACCAAAATAAAACTGTGACAAGAAATCTAAAACAAAAAATTGAATGCCAACTGCAGGATATAGTACGCACTTTTGAAAAACAATTGCCTCTGTTTCTTAATCACGAAGGTAATAACATGCATCAGTTTAACGAAATCAAAAACTTGAAAGAAAATCTTAAAGAAAAGGATGTATTAATCCACATGGACTTTAGCGAGAATTATAATCTGAAGTATGCGGAAGAAGTGCAAAGTTTTCACTTCGGTGGATCGCGCAAGCAAATAACTCTACACACCGTTGTTGTTTATACAAAATGTGACAACGGCACTCCGAAAGTCGAGAGTTTTTGTACATTGTCTGAGTCACTCCTTCACGATGTTTTTGCCATATGGGCTCACTTACAGCCAATTTTGGATCGCATAGCTTCAACAACAAAAGCGACGAATATACATTTTTTAAGTGACGGTCCAGCGACACAGTACAGAAACAAAACTATGTTTTATTTTCTTTCTAACGAACTCCACGATTTTTATCCTCAAATGAAAAAGTTTACATGGAACTACAGTGAATCTGGTCACGGAAAAGGTGCTCCCGATGGCATTGGAGGAACTGTTAAACGAACCGCGGATCGTCTTGTTGCGCAAGGTACCAATTTGGTGAATTTCAATATGTTAGTGCAGAAACTGGAAAGCAATTGTCCGGGAATTCTTTTTTTTGTAATAAAAAATATAGATATTGAGGCAAAGTTAAAAAAATTGAGAACAAAAATATTTTACCATTTTCTGGCACTTTAAAAGATGTGTGTGAAGTTAAATTTTAAAATTTATAACCCTAGGCACATTCTGTTATGTTAACAGAATACTGTTACCCACTTAACAGAACTTAAGTTAACGCTTTTATGAGGGATAAATGCAGATTTCTGGAAAAGGAGTCAACGTGGGCGAAAAAAAAATGATAAGGATTTGTGGACAATAAGTTTCTCCATCGTTTGCTATAATTAGGATTTTAAACAGAGTGAGTTGAAGCGACTTATTGACAATTTACCCTTTAGAATTCTCTGGGGAATGAGTCCAGATTTCTGGAAAAGGAGTCAACGTAGGCGAACAAAAAAGATTAGGAATTGTGGACAATAAGTTTCTCCATCGTGTGCTATAATTAGGATTTTTAACAGAGTGAGTTGAAGCGACTTATTGACAATTTACCCTTTAGAATTCTCTGGGGGATGAGTCCAGATTTCTGGAAAAGGAGTCAACGTGGGCGAAAAAAAAATGATAAGGATTTGTGGACAATAAGTTTCTCCATCGTTTGCTATAATTAGGATTTTAAACAGAGTGAGTTGAAGCGACTTGTTGACAATTTACCCTTTAGAATTCTCTGGGGGATGAGTCCAGATTTCTGGAAAAGGAGTCAACGTGGGCGAAAAAAAAATGCTAAGGATTTGTGGACAATAAGTTTCTCCATCGTTTGCTATAATTAGGATTTTTAACAGAGTGAGTTGAAGCGACTTATTGACAATTTACCCTTTAGAATTCTCTGGGGGATGAGTCCAGATTTCTGGAAAAGGAGTCAACGTGGGCCTATGAAAAATTATAGACATATCTTCCAAAATTTTATTTCTTGTCTTAACAAACTGAAGCGTAAATTTTACAATAATACTATGTATAAGTTTTTGCGGTTAAGGGCGTAGTAAAGTGTTATCG
Organism: Pollenia amentaria; assembly: GCA_943735925.1. NCBI lineage: Eukaryota > Metazoa > Arthropoda > Insecta > Diptera > Polleniidae > Pollenia > Pollenia amentaria. Next base: position 111,158,151 of record OX031006.1, on the reverse strand, counting down.
TAGATTGTGCTTTATATGCGGCATTTCAAGTAATTTTGAGTCTTATGAAAGTAGATTATGCTAAATTGCACCACAAAAGCATTATTTGTTTCGCTTTTAGCCATACTTACATGATTTACGAGATTAGTCTAAACATGGAGCCGTAGGTAAATTATGGACGATATTCACCAAATTTGGTGCCTTATAAAACGAATTTTTTGAAATTTAATGACAATAGGTGCATTTCGCCAAAAATTTATGTTAATTTTTGTTGAGTTTTTGGGGAGGTAGTTCCACATTTGGGTACATAACTCTTTTCCTACTGAAGCGACTCTGCTGGAATTAAGCCCCGAACAGCCTAGAAGATCTAGAAACAATTTGACACCCATATGGCGAAATCAGCATAGAATAAAAGAAGGACTCACAATACAAATACTTTATGGGACCCAAGATGAATATTAAAAAAAGATTCACATGGAATGGCAAACTTAGTATACATTCATACACCACTGCTGATTAAGGGTTATAAAATTGTAAAAAAATATGTTATTAAATATATGTAGCAAACAAAATTTCTACTTCCGGCTGAATTTGTTAAACGGTAAAATTGTTTCAGAATGTTATGCTTTCAGTTCCTAATCGCCCTTCCAGAAATGTTATTCCACTAACGGCCAATTTCACCAAGTTCAGGTATAATTAACTACCTGTCGAAAACATATTGTTAGCTGAAAGTTAAGGTAACAGTTAAGTTTTAACTGAACTTGATGAAATTGGCTGTAAGACTTCAATTCTTTCATAAGAATAACCTCTTAAGTATCTTAAAATAATTTTAATCTTAAATTTTTTACATTTTTGTTCTATAATATATACTAGGGAGATCGAACGGTTATTATTCGACCGGTTTTAACCGGTTATTTAAGCTTTGCCCAAGTCGGTTATTTTAAAATTCCCATTTTTCGAATATCGAATAAACCGGTTATTTTGGTATAATAAACCGGTTATTTAAGTGCTGTATATTTTTATACATTTTCCTTACTCTTGTTGTAGATGTACCCGTAATTTAAGTATTTTCTAATTGAATATTGGCCAAACTTAAACTTTTTATAAAGAATATCTTTATTTTTAGGCTTTATTTTTAGGCATCATGAAACTTAAAAAAACTACACTTCAGTAACTTGCGTTAAATTATCATTCCCCTGTTAGTCATCATTCCCCTATGCATATTTTTGACTGGGGATGATGGCAGGGGATTGACGAATATCTAAAAAAATTGTATTTGCTGATAATTGAAGTACCACCTACCTCTAAATAAATTTGTCTGACTTGAAAGCTGATAATTAAAATGAACTTAAAAAAACATAAAATATTGTAAAATATTCAGAATTTTGTTATTTAAACAATACCGGGGAATGACCAACGCAAGTGTGAATGCTTGATACGAACGGCAAAATGGCACTGACCTCACTTTATTAATATTATTGGTGAAAATGCTGCAACATGTATACGCAGAAAACATAATGTTCTTTCAAATTTAAATTATTGCAGATTACCAATGTTTCGGAAAATTAAGTTTTATCAAATATACGATTTTACAGGGGAATGACGTGAAACTTGAGGGACAAAATATTATCATTCATAAGAATATTAATTTCTAAAATATAATATATATTACATGAAAAACGAGATCATTTAATATTATTTTTTTATTATACAACCATTTTATTAAAATATTATATAATATTTTGTTAAAAGTTTAGATATATTTAAGAAAATTATTGTTAGGTACAGCCAGGGTAATGACTTTTTAGCACTTTAGCAGGAAATTTAAAAAAAAACCGTTTTAGGAAAAATTAATTCAGATACCGCAAAAGACCTATAAAACGTTGCTGTGAAGTAAATAATAAAGTGGAATATATTTCATTTCTTCACTTTTAAATACAAATATAGCAAATTAGCCCGTAATCTCAGAATCAACCATATATAAAAGAAAGTGGCGTTAGTTACTACGTTTATAACTAAAGAACGGCTGCACCGATTTAGATAATTCGCACCAATTCTAAAATAGGTGGCGCCATTGAAAATTATTCAGTATGAATTAAATCGTCAACTCTGCATTTGACGATGCTATGATCTTTAGCAAATTTGTTGAGCATGAGCCGGCGAAGGTTTATAAGTTGATATGACCAATTTCAGACAGGTGGCGCCACTGAAAATGACTCGAAATGAGTTAAATCATAAACTGTGCATTTGATCATGCTATGATCTTTAGCACAGCTGTTGAGCATTAGCATACAAAGGTTTCTAGGTTGGTATGACCAATTTCCGATAGGCGGCACCATTGAAAATAACTCAAAATAAATTATATCATTTGATCATGCTATGGTCTTTAGTAAAGTTGTTGCGCATGAGCCGGCAAAGGTATCTATGTTGGTATGAACAATTTCCGACAAGAAGTGCCATTGAAAATGCATAAAATCGTAAGCTATGCAATTGATCATGCTTTGATCTGTATCAAAGTATATAATTGCTAACCTTAAGAACTACGATTGGTTGAGTGAAAGTGCCATTTTAGCTGCAAAGAACAAGGATGTGGATCACATAAACTGCACAATTCAAGATAAAATCGTTGGTTCATTGCACTCCTTCAAATCTATCGACTGTGTAACAAACGAAGACGAAGCAACCAACTACCCAACTGAATTTTTGAATTCATTGGATGTGCCTGGCTTGCCACCGCACAATTTACAATTGAAGATTGGTTCAGTTGTCATTATGCTTCGCAATCTAAATCCTCCTAAATTATGCAACGGAACGCGTTTAGCGGTCACAACACTCATGAGAAATGTGATTTACGCAAGAATACTAAAAGGAAAATTTAAAGGAGAGGAAGTTCTCATTCCGAGAATTCCAATGATCCTAACCGATATGCCATTCGAGTTTAAACGAACCCAATTTCCAATTCGTCTCGCATTCGCCATGACAATCAACAAATCCCAATGGCAATCATTGAGTGTTTGTGGCCTAAATTTGGAGCACGACTGTTTTCACACGGTCAACTCTATGTCGCATGTTCACAATCAATTCAATTCAAATGAATTTGAAGATTGAATTGCATTTCACTTTAACAAATTCATTTGAATTGAAAACGAATTGCAATTCATTTTACAGATTTATTTGAACTGGAAATGAATTGCAATTCATTTTTACCAAATTCATTTGAATGTACTCAAATTTCATTCAATTCATTTTTTTTTTTGTGTGATAAGAATTAATTCAAAATTTGCTAATTCAGTGCATGAATGATTCGTGAATTAATTCAAAAATTAATGATTCATTTACAGATCTGTTATATAAGTTAAATGTACATTTGTGCGCACATATTTGCATGCAAATAATATTAGACTATATTTTAAATATCGGCGATATATATCGATTATTTTTATTTAAATATCGATATATTGATATATCGATATTTTTTGCCCATTCCTACCCACGACAGCTTACTGTCCAAGATTACGCCCAGATACTTGGCGCTATGGGAGAACTTAAGTTCGGTCCCATTTAGCCTCAGAAGTCTCATGACCTCGGTCCTATACCTCCTCGTGAAAAGTACCAGTTCCGTCTTAGACGGATTAACACCCAGTCCGCATGATACGCTCCAGGGGCTAAGTACCTTTAATGCAACCTCCATACACTGAGACATATTCAGATGCTTTCCCGTAATGGCCACTGCAACATCGTCAGCATACGCCACAGTTTTAATCCTCATGTCGTCCATCTTTGCCAACATGGTGTTCATAGTCAGGTTCCACTATTGTAATTAATAGTGGAAAACAGGGTACCCCTGTTTACCAGTCTCTGAACGCTGGTTTCACCTATTGTGGAACAAACGACCTTATTCCTGAGTAGATTATCTACAAATCTACATATGCCTTCATCCACCTCCAGACTCCTCATGAATGCAACAATAGAGTCCGGATCGACGTCGAGAAAGGCCACCAGAGCACTATCCTTAAATTCGAGTGATCTCTCAATAGTTCCAACTAATGAGTAGAGAGCCGTCTCAACAGACCTACCCTTTGTGTAGACATGCTGAGAGGTGGAGAGTAACCACCTTGGGATGATCATCCTCAAGTGAATGTCGATAACTCTTTCAAGAGTCTTGAGAAGAAAGGATGGAAGACTTATCGGTCTGTAATCCTTCGCTTCAGTGTGAGAAGTCTTCCTACCTTGGCGATAAAGACCACTCTACACAAGGTCCAGCTCACAGGTACATACGACTATCTAAGGCATCCCAAGCATATAGCCTTCAGCCAGGGTATAATCAGAGTCGTATTCCTCTGCAGGTCCGCCGGAATTATACCATCCAGATTTATACGGGCCAAAGCTGTCGACAGCCCACTTTATACTATCGTAGTCCATTGGGATGGACATACGACCGGGCATCGATTCACAAACCTGATTCCGCAAGCTCCCTAGGGAGTTTTCAGGAAAGTGAGTGTTAATTAACACCTCGAGTGTTTCCTTACTAGTCGTAGTCCAACAACCATCCGATTTCCGGATATAGGTCGGGACAACCAAGCATTCCTTTTCGCCGATATTACCAAGTTTCTGAATATATTCAATGAAGAAAAAAATTTTATTACATATACATACTTGCATTTTTTTGGTAGTATTGCTTTCCAGCATGCAATTGTTACACGCTTTTTTTTTTTTTTTTTTTTTTTTTATTCTTGTTATCTCTTGTTATCTTGGTGGTCACACCAATCGACCACTTCTTGTCCTGACTTCTGTCATGGCCTCCCCTCCGGCCCCCGTCTCCTCGCCCTGAATACCATTGCCTGAACAGATATAATTCCCCCCCCCCCCCCCCCTTTTTGTGACTCATTCGCAATATCCCCAAATCCCTGTACAGGTGCCCTATGCCCACTCGAAGCAATTTCCAACTCAATACTACGCTCATGTCCACTATCCAAATCGCCTATATCAGCGTCCCTAGGTGATGGCTGCAACCTATAATCCTCTGGTACACGACCGTTACAACTACTACCAATATTCTCCTCTAGCAGTAAATCGCCAGTATCGAAGTCAGAATTCTCCGTCCTAGCAATAAATCTTCGATTACGTCTAAATAACCTATCACAATTGTCCTTAATTATATACGACCGATCGCTAATCCTTTCCCCTACCACACCATAATGCCTTTACTATCCTTCTTAAAAATAACAAGATCACCTATATTAATTTCCGGCAATGATTTTACATTCCGATCATAATAATACTTTTGTTTTTCCTTTTTTTTTCAATCTTTTCCTGAACCGAGTCCTCGGTCATATTATTTCTAGTTAACAAGGCGCCCGATAATTTTAGTCTTAATCAGCCTTCGAAAGAATAACGTAGATAGTGACAGCTTCATACATGCCAAAGGAGTCGTGTTGTATTCTAAAATCCTATATTGATATGAACCCAAATCACTGTTTCATAACAGCGCTTCAGTATGTTCTTTCCGATAGCCACACCTTTCTCCGCCAAACCATTACTCTGTGGATAGCGTGGACTTGAAAATCTAAATTGAATATTATACTCCAAGGCGTACTGATCGAATTTCTTGGACCAAAAAGGACTGTTATCACACTTGATTATAGTTGGATAACCAACTTTAAAAAATATCTGATTGGCTTGGTCAATGATATGCTTTGATGTCTTGTCACGCAATGGTATCGCCATTAAATAAATAGAATAAGCAGCCACAATTACTATAAAATCTCGACCAGCGTATTCAAATAAATCCACCGCAACTATATGAAACGGATATTTGGGTGATTCCTTCTGCATTATTGGCTCCTTTTGATTGTTTCTCAGAAATTTTTCACAGACAGCACAGGACTGGACCACCTCCCTGATCCTTTTACCCATCCCGGCCAATAATACAAGCCCCTATCCCGTGACAGTGTCTTTTCAATGCCAAGATGTGAGTCATGTAAATATTTAGCAATTTTCCCTTGCAATTTCTCCGGTATTACTAGTCTATGATCTAGCAAGAGAATCCCCTTCTCAACATTAAGTCTCGATTTAAACTTATGGAAATGTTGACCCATATCATCCAATTGGTGAAAACCTGGCCATCCCTTTTCAAAATACAAGCAAATACGACTATATTTTTCGTCCTCGTTCAACATTTTCCTATAATATTAAAAATTCTCCTCCGATAAACAAACTAATTCCATGTATAACACCCGACAAATCCTTTAACTCTTCCTCCTCCGATAATTGAGCACGAGACAATAAGTCGTCCACCAACATTTCCTTTCCAGGTCTATAAATTATCTCCATTTGAAGATACCTTAATAACATCATGAACATACGCTGGAGACGCATAGTGACATCATTGATATCCCGTTTAATTAATGTCTCCAACGGTTTATGATCCCTCTCAACCGTAAACTCACGGCCATATACAAAATAGTGGAACCGTTGACACGCAAAAACAATAGCCAGAAGTTCTTTCTCAATTTGTGCCCACTTCTGCTCATTTTTTGAAAGTGTCCGAGATGCGAAAGCAATTGGGTGCCCGTCCTAAATTAAAACACATCCTAATCCATCCCTAGACGCATCTGTTTGAATTCTCACAGACAATCGAGGATTAAAAACTGCCAAGATAGGCTCCGCCACAATAATATTCAATAAATTCCTAAACTCTTTCTTATGTTCCTCATTCCATTCAAACTTAACATCAAATCTCGTCAGATTAGGTAACCCTGCAGTTATCTTCGATAGATTCGGTATAAATCGTGACAAATATTTTACCAGACCCAGAAATCGCAAAACATCAGCCCTACTTCTCGGTTTTCCCATGCCCAGAATAGCCTCACAATATTTTCTCCCAGCTTTAATTCTATTGTACGATATAGTGTTCTCCATAAATTCCACCGATTTGCTACGGTATTGTATCTTTTCAGAATTAAATTTAACATTATTTTGCCTTGCCCGTTGTACTACCATTTCTAGAATTCTGTCATGTTCTGCCAAGAATGTAGGCTACAGTGTAGATAAGTCAACTTCTTAGCGAGCTCAAAGAAAAGCGCAAAAAATCTGTGAAAAAGTGCAAGAAAAAATATAAAAGTTATATCATTGAAACAAGCAAAAAAATTTACACAAAGTGTGTTACATATCAGAAAGAAAAACTAAAAAAATACCTTTGTTATTTCGTGATAATAAACATACAATAAAATCCATTTAAAAAAAACCTCATTAATTTATAAAAAAAGCAAAAATTAATCTCTGTGGTCAATGTAATAACAATCTACCAACAAAATTTGTAAGTTGTTTCTCTTGTAACGCTAAATATCATTTCTCTTCATGCTGCCCATTGTCTGAGAAAACATACGCGACAATGAACAGCGAACGGAGAGCTGAGTGGAAATGTCATATATGCAAACCGCGTAAGGGATCTACAAGCAACAACAATGCGTATCATAGCATATTAGATGACTGCTCTGAAAGTGGTAATCAGAAGCAACAAAGGGAAGATGAGTGTCAAGAGAATGGCAACGCCAAGCGCTTTAAAGATTCATTATCTCAGGATGACGCCAACAGTAGTTTGTTTACGGTAAAAACTGACGTCAACGAATTGAAAAGCGACGTTTATTCCATGAAAACTGACATAGGCGACATTAAATCTACAATTAAAGACCTAGCTATCACAATAAACCAAAGCAATATCCAAATGAACACGAATATACAAACAGCTCTCACAACAATTACAACTTCGCTTACTACCCTCAAATCACAAGTGAGTGAACTTTGTGAAAGTAACAGAGACAAAGAAAAACAAGTTTTTGAAATGGATAAGAGAATTAATGATTTAGAACAACAATTGCTTTGCAAAAATATCGAAATAAAAAACATAACAAACAATAATATAAATCCCTCTGATGTTGTCAAAACAATTGCAAAATCCATTAATATTAATATAAACGATAACGACATTAGCAATTCCTATACCATTAAAAAAGCACAGAAAATAATTATAGAATTTACATCTCAAAATAAAAAGAGATAGCTTCTAAGCAAACTTAATCGTCACAGAGTAGACTCAAGCATAATAAACAGCGAGGATACTATCAACAAGTACATTTACATAAATGAACACCTGACCCCACACAAACGCCGATTACTCTGGTTAAAACTAAAGCCAAAGAGGTAACTTGGAAATTTATATGGGTTCGGAATGGTAATATTTACGCCAAAAAAAATGAAACTTCAAATCCCATATTAATAGCAAATGCAACAGAACTTATCACATCAAGAATTTAAAAATAAAAAAAAAACAAAAAACAACACCAGTTATCTCCTTCAAATTTTTTCCTCTTTTTTAATCTAAAAAATGACCCCTTATCCAAAATCAATTTTAGATAATTTTAAACAAATTAATAAAAAAAATTTAAGTTATCCCTTAACAATCGTATACATGAACATTCGCTCACTAAGATTACATTTTATACCCTTGCTACCCTGAATAATGTTATAAATTGCATTAATTTTATAATTCTAGTGGAAACAAATATCACGAATGATGAACAACATACCTATAATATTAACGGATTTAATTCGTATTTTCTCCATAGAGATGGCAGAGGGGGAGGTGTAGCTGTCTATATTCGTGAAAATATTATGCATACAAAAATTTAAATAAAGACAGTCTCCTTTCAACTGATCCAAACCGATGTAACAAATAATAACAAAACACTCTCTTTGTTCACAATTTATCGACCGCCAAAAAACAATGTAAATGATTTTATAATAGAACTTGACAAAACAATAAACACAGTTAAAAAAACAAGATTTAATAATCATTGGTGACATCAACATTAATATTCTCTACGAAAATATTACTACAACAAAATACACAGAAATGATCTCTTCAAACGGATTAGAGTGTATAATAAAAGAGATAACAAGAGAAGATGTTACACAGAGAACTTACTCTTGCATAGATCACCTACACACAAGAAACAAACCAAACACACAAACACATGCTGCAGTTGTAAAAACTAACATCTCAGACCACTATGCACTTTTTTGTTGTATACCAGAAGCAAAAGAACAAGAAAATGCAAATGAGGGCGCGGAAAATCTACCTCGGCAAGATGCAGTTTTAAACAGCTTGAAAGTTAATCAAAATATCAAAGAAACAAACTGGAATGCATTAATAAATCAAAATACGAACACCAATAATATTTTCGATAAAATATATAGTACATTTAAAAACATTTATTAAATATCAAAATCACCTTCCAGAAATAATAAAAATCAAAGAAAAGTGAACCCGTGGATGAACGATGAATTAATAAAATATTGCGATGTTCGGGATAAACTTTATATTAAATGGTTAAATAATAAAAATAATAGAAAATACGAATCAGAATATAAAAGATTTCGTAATTGCTTAAACAGAAATCTAATATATGGCAAAAACAATTATTTTAAAAGAAAATTCTTCGAAAATAGAAATAACATACGAGCCACATGGCAGTTAATTAATGAGATTACCGGCAAAAAATCAACAAATATAGACATTTCACTGTTAAATACCTTCAAAAATTAAAATATACAATATATAACAAATAGATTTGCTATAAACTTTAATGAAAACGTGCAAAAAATTGTACATAAATGTAATATTAAAACTTGTGCAAATAAACCGAAAACGATACAAAATTCAATGTATATGTCGCTTACTAATGTAGAAGAAGTATGTAGTATACTAGCAAGAATAAAAACATATAAAGGAGCAGGCGCTGATGCAATCAGACCGAGAGATTTAAAGCATAACTTCCTCTAGTTAGCACCTATCATTACAAGCTTTATTAATTTAATCATTGCTAACGCTATTATACCAAATCTTTTAAAGACCTCCTTAATACGTCCCATTTATAAAAGCGGTCAAAAAACCGACTTTAATAACTATAGACCTATTGCCATTTTACCAGCGATCGAGAAAGTTCTAAAGGAGATAGTAGTTGAAAGACAACAGTTTCCTAACAAAATTAAAAATCATTAATTCCAATCAATATGGATTTCAAAAAGGAAAAAATATTAATAAATTGCTAAGAGATTTCTCAAACTACATCAACACATGCCTAGGCAAAAATCTACACTGTTAAGAGTGTCAGGCAGTGTGTCTCACACAGCAGAGTGTCTCACACAACAATCTACTAAATATGTTAGAAAGAAACGGCGTAAGAGGCAAATGTTTGGAATGGTTTGAAAACTATTTGAATTTTAGAACTTACCGTGTTAAAATTTGTGGAACATTAAGTGACAAAACCAACTCGGATGTTGGCGTACCTCAAGGGTCAAAACTTGGACCAATATTTTTTCTTATATACGCAAATGATATGTTGGATATACTTAAGAACTGTAAGACTTTTGCATATGCTGATGATACGGCTATTAAAGTCGCAAATAAAAATATCGAAACCGCATGCCAAACCATACAGAGCCAATTAAATGAAATAACAAAATGGTGTCACGATAATGGACTGGTAATTAACGCATCAAAAACAAAAATCTTACACATCAAACCACGTCACCTCAACAGCACAAACATCAGCATAATATTCCATGATTATTATTGTTTACACAACGTAAACAACACTGGACATACGAATAAGTGCACGACGGTGATTGAATTCGCTAGATCGTACAAATACTTAGGAGTTTATGTAGATGAAAATTTTAAATGGCTGACACACGTACAGTACATATCGAAAAAACTTAGGCAATCAGCTTATAGTCTATACCACCTGGCCAACTGTGCCAACTTTTATGTACTAAAACAGGCATATTTTTCATTGGCTGAATCCTATATAAGACATGGAATCACAGCATGGGGAAACTCTACATACTGTAGATCCTTACAACAAAGCCAAAATCAGATACTAAAAATATTGTTAAAAAGCAAGTTACATAAACAGCAACAAATGCAAATAGCACTTATCTATACCAACAATATACTGAACAGCGTTAACACCGAAAACATACCCAACATAAACAACATCAATAGCACTAACATAAATCTTAACAACACAAATAGGAGCATTACAGATAATGATGGCTATTCTAACAACAACACATCTTATATCCACACAATCAATCCAAACCCTCGAAATACCACGCACAACGTTACCGAAAGTTCATTGAACAACATACACAACGTATTAAACTACACAAACAACGCTTACAACAACCCGTACAATATCAACACAAGCAACACGCACAATATTTATACAAATAACCCATATAATAACACTCAAAACGTTTACATAAATATCACAAACAACACACACAATACGTTTACAAACAACAGCACATACAATTCTTATACAAATAACATAAACAACTACATACGCAATGTATATACAAACAATACAAACAACACAAACAACATCTATACAAATAACGCAAACAACAACACCACACACAATATGTATACAAATAACACGAACAACATCTATACAAATATCACACACAACTACACACAAAATAGTTATACAAATAACACAAACAACAACACACACAATTTTTATACAAATAACAACACAAACATCAATACAGGTAATATGAACTCCATTGTTACCACTAACTCACAGCCAAACAACCAAAGATACCGTCACAATCAAAGTCATCAACAGAAACAAACATACTCAAATGGCAACATTGCTAGTAATTTACAAGTGCTTAATGCTAAAAGCATTTACCAACTCACACTTATAAACGAATTCTACGATGATCCTAGATATTTAAAACCAATAGACCATGCGCACAACACAAGGCAACGAGTAGAGGGAAGGTTCAAAGCTGAAAGATATACAAACAACTATGGGAAAAACTCTCTGATCACCACACTCCTAAACATATTTAATAAATTACCTATAGATTTATTAAATATCTCAAACCCACACAAAAGAAAATCATATCTCAAAAATTACTTCATCAACACGCAGTGAAAACGATAAAATTGCATTATATTATTATGTTATTTTATTATTAGATTATTATTTGAAAATCCACTAGTAAGATCAATAACCGTGAATATTCTAGCATCGGATAGACCCGATGTGAGATCTTCAATTGTTGGGATAAGAAAATGTTCCCGTTTGATGCATTTATTTAACGGTCTTGGATCCAGACAAATGCGTAACCGGCCATTTGTCTTCTCCACAATCTGCAGATTGTTAACCCAATCAGTTGGGTAATCAACGGCTGAAATAATTCCTTCCTGTGACATACTATCAAGTTCCATCTTCAATTTACCCATTAATGCATGTGGTATCCGTTTCTTATAGTGAAGCACAGGCTTTGAACCCTCTTTTAAGTAAATACTATACTCTCCCGGGAACCTACCAAATCCGTTAAATACATCACTATACTTCCCTGTAAATAATTCCGACCCCTCTGGCAACACAACTCTGTCAACATCCATCCGTTTAACTAATCCAAATGTAACGCAACTATCTAATCCAAGTATAGGCTCAAATATATTATCCACAACCAGAAATAATACTTCCCTTTCACTCTTAGATTCTAAAACAACACAATTAAATTTCACAGTACCAAAAATCTTTACTCTATTATTGCTATAATCGTAAAGAGGAAAATCATTGTTTTTATTACCAACGTTTATTTTACGTCTGCACCAGTGTCTAACTTAAACATAACTATTTCTCCTTCAATCTGATACTCCTTAGTCCATTTCGTCCGATTCGGTTCTACTGACTCTATTCTAAAATAAGTTCCATTACTCAATTTCTCTCCTGTTATTTTCACACACTCAAAAGACCTACCTTGAATATCACCCCAAGCAATACTACCAATTCCCCGTTTGTTACTGTAACGACCACTGTTACTGTTGTTGTTGTTGTCAACTCTCTTGGAATTCGTCGGCTGGGATTTCCCCTTTTGTCTGCACATTCTTGCAAAATGTCCAACCTTCGAGCAAACACGACAAGCAATATCCTTCGCCTTGCACTCACTTATAGCCAATTTACATTACAGCGAAATCTAGTACTTTCGAGATTTCGAGCAAAATCTAGTTGTTTTTGGCTAGATTTCCCGTACAAAACAAAATCTACTCCGTGACTAGATTTTGACGAAATCTATTCGAAATCTAGTAGTACTTATTGATGCAACTATTAGTCAATTCACAAGGTATCCTAACATGTCATATTGTCAAAATGTCCTAATATTTCACAATGGTTTAAAAATATTGTTGTTGGTTTGTTAACAAAAAGTGTCTTAAATAAATAGAACGTTGCTTGCTGTGTTTATTGTGCTGTCGTAATTAATCAGAAAAGTCCAGCGCTGAGCGGCTGAGCCGTACAACAATATTTTTAAACCATTGTGAAATATTAGGACATTTTGACAATATGACATGTTAGGATACCTTGTGAATTGACTATATGTTTTTCCCCATATTGCACTAAAAACTACTTCCCTGCACAAGAAAAAAATGACATTTTAACAAAAAACAAAACAAAAACCATAATAGCTGCTTGTAAATTGTTAAAAAATTCAAAAATTTTGTAAAATAAAAAATGCAAATGACAAATAATATTGATAAAATAAATGAAGTTGATTATAAAGAAAATGTAATGGAAATTTTTAAATGCCTATATCTTTATATGTAAGTATGTGTTACACAAAAAAATTTCAGTCGGCGGTTTTTGTTGTAAAAACTAAATCTCGCTAATGTCAAACAAGTATAATGTAAACGAACTAGATTTGGAGGAAGATTTCAAATTAAATCTACTAGATTTCGATGTAATGTAAATGCCCTATTACATGTTTTTGGGACCATGCATTAACACAATTAAAACAAAAACGTTTAATCGAATCAACTGTCGTTGTTTGTTTGTTTTCCTCAGTATCCAGACTTGCTATTAATGATGTTTTCGCCTCCAAATGCTTTTGTTGAGACTAGCCGCTTCATAAATTTTACAGGTTTCAAGCACCTTTGCCAAAGTATCATCTCTGCCATCCAACAGCTTAATTTGAAGTTTTTCTTCATACACACCGATAATAATACGGTCTCGAAGCATTCTTTCTTCATACGATGCACCATAACTGCATTTAAACCACTGGTGTTCAAAAATGTTTTGCATATGTATTCTGAGAGAATTTTTTAAGTACAGTGACACGCAAAACTAAACGCACAATTTTTATTAATATTATATCACAAGATTTTTTTTTGGTTATATAAAATTTATAATAATGCAGTTCACACTGAATTAAGTGTATGTGATTAACTTCCGTTGTTTAGGGGTTTCTGTAGAGTTGGTGATTAGGGATTAATTAAGAAAATTATGATTCTTTTCATAGCTATATGACTAGGTTACCGATGAGGAAAAAAAAACTTTTTATTAGAAATAAAATTTTTTTTTTTTAATTTAAGGAATGGCTATCAGGGGAAGAAAATATTGAAATAAAATCAGATTTTATTTAAAAAAAAGCCATTTCATGTCAGTACTTTCATCTAAGCAAAAGGAAAAAAATACACAATTTCTTAATTTTTCCTTAATTGCCAACTCTACCGATGTTCCTAACTGCGCAGCGCTACGCGCAATAGTACTGCGGGACAAGGGCACAGATTATATTAAATTAAAGTTATAATTTAGCATATGAAGAATTTTACTAAACAACTGTTTAATAAAAACTCCATCGATAAACGGACTGCCCTGCCTGACAATATTTAAGGCGACTACGTCTGAAATGGCTTTTTTTTTAATTAAATCTGATTTATTTTCAATATTTTCTTCCCCTGATAGCCATTCCTTCAATTTTTCCAAAAAAATCTTTTTATTTCTAATAAAAAGGTTTTTTTCCTCATCGGTATATCCAGTCATATCGCTATGAAAAGAATCATAATGCATCTTAATAACATTTTCCCAATGTCCTTTAAATGTTTGATAACATAAAAGACATTGGGCATTACCAAAGGCATTTTTAATCATAAAATAGTTTTGCATTTTAATATTTTTTATCAACAAACTAGCGTAGCTTCCGCGCATGTGCATTCGTCGCTGTCTGACGAACAACTAAATTAATTTCATTATTATTTATTTTACACACTGTATTTGAACAAATATCAATGCATCTATCGTACATGTGCGCTTGTTGCTCTCACACGTACGACAAAAATAATGAGCGTAAAAAACAAAGGGGTGGGGCTTCTAAACAATTGTTTGCCTGAATGAGCATCACTGATTTAAACTCACAGAAGGGCAATTGTTTGCGCAGCTGAGTCTCGAACTCGTTTATTGACTGCTTCTCTTTTTGCGGTATCCTGTTGAACTTAAACGATTCCATCGCAACGTTTTTTTTGAGGGAGACAGTAATCATCGAATTTCTTTATGACGTCATCTAATGATCTTTGCGTTACCGCATTCTCTCCAATACGAACTTCACCCAGCATTGAATTTTGTGTGCCATCATTTGGAAATAGGGTGTTATATATAACCGCACCTTGCTCACCAATCAGCCATATGAATGTTGCAATTTTGTTTTTTTCTGGTTTTTCCATTTTCCCATTTACAATCATCACATACCATGAAGTTCTGCTTCTATCTTGTCCGTTCCGCAGCCATATTAGAACAATCTAGAGAACGTGGTGTGAGATTTTGGCCTTCATCCACCATTTTGAATGTTTTTAAACTTTTATTTGACTAGAAGTGTACTTTTACTTTCTACCACTTCTGACACCATGTAATAAGTCTCTTAATAATGATTAATATTATTTTTATTTATTTGGGATTTCTTAAATAAATCAAGTTACAAGATTTTTCTTTATCAACCACAATCTCTTAAGCTTTTTCTTTTTCTAATCTTAATGCCTCGTTACAGCAACAACCGGATATCTCAAACTTGTCATTACTTTCTGACACTTCTTTTATTAATTTACATACTTGCATTTCTTTGGTAGTATTGCTTTCAAGCATGCAATTGTTACATACTCCGCCCAATTACCATGACGCTTAGCCATATTGAAAAACCTACGACAGTCTCTTCTTGCCTGCGCAATATCAGGATTCCACCACGGTGGACGATCCCTACCCCTATGCACCATTGGCTTGCACGCTAAGGAAGTCGCCAACTGCAGTGAGTCTGTAAGTAGACCCACTGCCGCATCGATCTCCCCGATATCGTCGACCCAGGAAGGATCAGATAGAGTTCGAACCAGAGAGGAGGATTGAATCCCCCAATTCGTTCGTTTCCTATTCATTATAGCACTCGATCCTACAGACCTAAGCACCAAACTAAATTCCACGTATCTATGATCAGAAAGTGAACATTCATTAGAAACCATCCAGTTTTCGATCATGTGAATGTGGTTAATGCTAACCAACGTGACATCAAGAACTTCATAAATATTTGCAACAACAAACGTAGGCTCACGGCCCCTATTTACTATTCCTAAATTATAATTAACAGAGAAGACAAATTTGCTTTTTTTTGCTGTTTTGCTTCTTTTTTGCTGTTTTTGCCCATTTTTGCTTTTTTGCTGTTTTTGTTATTATGGTGCTTATTTTGCTTTTTTCCTATGTTTTTGCTGTAAAATAGCTTTTTTAACATAATTTATACGTAAAAAATATTTTTTTGAGAAAACATGAGAAAAAAAAATAATTGACAACTTTTTTCTGGTTGAAAACAAAAATATGTTAAGCCTCTAGTACACGGCATGTAAAAAGCCACATGCGCATGTGGTTCTGACGTAATTTTGACGTCATCACACAACACGCAATGCTTATTGTGGCTTTGCATTGACGTCAAAATTACGTCAGAAATGCCGAAAGAAAAGTCAAATATGTTATTTATGCTAAAAATGGTAAAATTGTATCCTGAAGTTTTTAAAGTTGAAAAAGATTGACTTTTTTGTAATGTGTGTTCGAGTAAAATTAATAGCGAAAAGAAGTGCAATGTGGAGCAACATTTTAGTACAAAAAACACAAATTAGCTGCTTGCCAAGAAAATCGTCCACAAAAACTTATAACGGAATTTCCTGTTACTATTACTGCTAATACATTTCACGAAGATATATGTAAAGTTTTGTTGGAGACCAATATACCAGTAAAAAAAGTAAGCCATCCCAGTTTCAAAAACATCTTTCAAAAGTACGCCAATTTGTCAGTTCCAAGGAAAAATACGTGAAAAGGCTAAAGGTAAATATATATAGATTTCTGTTGATGAAACAACAGACAGTGAACAAAGATATGTGGCCAACTTTATATTTGGTATTTTAAATGACGATGTTGGAAATAAACCTTTTTATTGAACATGGGTGTTCTCGAAAATGCAAATGGGGCTTCCATTGCAACTTTCTGCAACGATACATTAAAAATTTTATGGCCTGTTGGTAAGTGAATATTTGATTAATAATTTTTTTTATATTTTTATGTTTTTTTTTTTTTAATTTAATCTAGGCATTCAATACGACAAAATTTTGCTAATGGTAACTAATGCAGCGGCATACATGTGAAGTGGAATTTTGTCCCTTAGGATAATGTATCCTAAAATGATACATTTGACATGTTTTGCTCATGGACTTCATCGTGTTGCTGACTTCATCGTGTTGCTGACTTCATACGCTTAGAGTTTCAGCATGTAAATAAATTAATATCTTGTACCAAATCCGTTTTTGTTAAGTTAATTTTTCAATAACTCGTATTTACACACATACAAACTAAAATTTTAATTTCCATAGGCTCCTCGTAGAAAGCAGTTTTTTTTACAAATTAATCCCAATTTGGCTCTTCCACCGTTCCCATGCCCTACACGTTGGGGTACTTGGATAGAAGCCACAATGCATTATGCAGAATACCTTGATAAAGTAAAGGCTGTTATTTCTTAACTGAAAAGTGAAGACTCAGATTCGATCGCGCACGCCAAGGAAATATATAACTTGCCCGGATTAAGTTCCCAACTTGCGTTTATCAAAAACAATTTTTCAATTATTGTGTCTTCTATAAAAAAAGCTACAAACAGCTGGGTTAGCTATCCACGAAAGTGTAAATATTGTGTCAAATGTACGAGAAGCTCTTGAGAATCTACATGAAAAAATATATTTGGAGAAATTTAATGCAGTATGTATTTAAAAGAAATCCGGGGTTCAAACAAATTTTTCAAATAAACAACAATCTTCAAACTGGTGCTAAACCTGATGACGAAAAGAAATTTTGAAATATAAATTTGCTCCAACAACATCCGTCGACATGGAAAGAAGTTTTTCCTTATACAATTCACTTTTAACAGAAAGACGAAGAAAAATTACGTTTACAAATATAAAAGCCCACATGATTGGTTATTGTAACTGTTTTCACGAGTCTGAAGAAATAGAATAACTGTAATTTTTTATATTTTAATGTATATATTAAAAAAATAAAAATGCTTTTTTTGCTGTTTTTTTTCTAAATTTTTGTGCTTTTTTATATATATTTTTTGCTGTAAACACTTTGTTTTTTGCTTTTTTTTGTCTTCTCACCGCTTACATTCGTATCCGTACTATCCCAGATAGTGTGGTGCGCATTGGCATCGGCACAGATTATAATTGGAGTTCCAGTGCCTGCTGCCTTCATTACTGCATCACGGATAAGCCGGTTGGGTGGGTCCTGTCCGTGTTCATGCGCCATATATCCCAAAACCATCTCGAGAGCAACGGTTGTGGTGTCTTCATCACTGTAATCAGAAAGAATGAAAATCTTCAACGAGTTTTTAGCTAAGACACAAGATCTTGTGTTACCTGTACCTTTCGCAAACAGTAGCTTGTAGCCTTTGAGATTAAGTCCGCAAATCCGATCCTTATGAATCCAGGGTTCTTGGACCATGACGAGCTCCTCCCCTCTTTCTACCACCCGGAGGAGCAATGCAGCAGCTGCTGCTTTAGAATGGTGGAGGTTAATTGGTAGAACCTTCACCATGATCCATTTTGGTGACCACTGTGATGTTGACGTCCTCCTGGTCAGATTCCAGAAGTACGTCCTCATCAACTATATCACCCAAGTAATCAAAGAAGTCACCCACCAATCCAGAGACAGACTGGGTATCTTCTATGTCACTTGAGCCTAAGGCATCGTCACCAGCCATGCCTTCTTCAGGTTGCTTGGCCTCACGTACCGAAGGAGCCGGATTGCCCTTGTTATCACTTCGGTAGACACGGAGCATGACCGTACTAAATCCAAAGTAGATCTTGCCCTGCCTCTCCCTCAGTGGTTCCAATTATTTCTAGTTAATCACCACAATCGCCGTCCTTGAGGATCCTTCAGCAGCTGAAACAACCATCACAACTTTCCAGTCCTGTGTGGGCAGTTAAGGGTTGCAGCACTGAATGATCTTCAAGATCTCCTCAGGTTCCGATGGCTCGGCAGGGATGGTGGCAATCGATCTAGGCCTCCGTGGTATTTCACCAACTAATACCACACCGCGCCTAGCACCTTCCCAGACCTCTCCTTACAATTGGATGGCGCGCTTCAGAAGCAACGCTGAGCGCTCATCTGCGCAAGCCATCAGCTTCACGTGACCCTGGAACCAGCCAGCATCATCGCATTGAGGAGGTGACCCTGAATCCTTCTTGAGGATCGTCCAGAACACTCCCATTAATTTTTGTTTTACCAGGTCCCACTTGGTATGGGAGATGGAACCAATGTCAACACCTCTGTCGATGATAGGCCGCACAAGGTGACCTTTGGCCACCTCGCTGAAGGACTTGTTTATCGATTTCGATGCAATTTTGGGACGTTTCTTCCCTGGTTGCTGTTTCACGGCTACAGCCTCCTCCTCCGAACGTTGCCGTTTAGGCATTGTCACCTTCGCAGGGACTGAAGGAGTAGCACTTGGCAGCCCAGCTATGTGGGCTCTTGCCCATGCCAGTGAAGCTTCTTGTTCACTGGTTAGCTCTTCAGCTTTTTTGACGCCTAGAAGCTCAATGAAACTAAAGGCGGCACCCTTGTGTTGGATGCCCTCTTTGCAGGGTTTTTGTGCCTTGGAGACTTTTTACGGTCGCCGAATTTTGCATGGGGTGGTGCAACCTTGGGATTGGATGTTTTCATCGGCATCCCTCCTTGCACAATGGGTACATGGGAAGCTGCGTTGTTGGACGACTTTGTCATTCCCAACTTGGCAGCACCCGAAGCAGTGGTTTTATCCGTTCCAATGATGGAAAGGGCTGATGCGGCTTTGGAGGTACTTGGATTGAAGTACAGAGGCACCCCGCCGCAGTCTAGGCCGATCTTCTTTTGTCACCTGGACTGTTACAGTCCCTGGCTTTTCCGTATTGCTGTCCATCGTTGTCCTTTTTCTCGCCTGTCCGTCATCAGTTTCCGGTACTTGTTTTTGTTGTTTTTTGTCTTGAGATTTGTTCATTGTAGTTTTGGTCCCACGAGTGTAGGGGAATTGAAAGATGTGCCACGTCATAGCCCCCATTAACGTCGTAAGGGCGTGGTATATTTGCTGAGGGGCCCAGTTATCAGCAAAGCTCTGTGATAATACAGTCAGTAACCCCTGACTGCAAACCAGACCGATAGGCACGGGTCGCATGACATCTCGGCTTAGGGGTGGATAACCTTTCGTCGTCAAAGCTTTTAAATTCAGTATCTCCATCCCAGGCGCCGCTTGTGACGTTACCTGTAATCGAGTTACAAACCACAGCCTAGGCTCAGCCACCACATCGCTGCAAGATCGTTATCCAAGGTTCTCATGTGTTTATATTAATTTTCAATTAGAGTATTAAGTGGTTGGTGAAAATATAACGAATCTGCTTTTATTCTTATTTGTGATAACATTTTAAACAAAAACAAAATTTTGGTTTTCAGTTTAAAAGGTTCTTTATTCAATTTAATCAACAAAATATTTATTTTCACAGAATTTCTCTATAAATATATCTCTATATAATGTTAAACTTATCCCAAAATTTAAAGGGATTTTTTGTTGGCAACACTCATAGAGAGTATCAACAATATTGTAATTCTGGTGATGACCGGATATAAAAAAGGAGAAGAAAGTAAGACATGCGAAATATATTGTACATAAAATCTTTTTATTGAAGTAATTGAAATAAATATATACATATCACACTTGTTCCTCGAAACAGAGTCAACTCAACATTTATAAATTTTCAATAGAGACAAAAAACTTTTTTTATATGTAATTGCATTTTTTATATAAAATTGCATTTTTTTTAGGCAAAATACTAGAGAAAGAGATCTAAGATTTTTACAGTGGGTAGATATGACTATTGTTCTTGTTTTCGAAATATACAGTTATTTCGAAAACGGAGGAGGTTTTACAACATATAACTCGTAACTCAAAAACGGTATAGTTTATTAAAAAAAAAAAAAACGAAAAATAGGCACTAATGGGATTTTTTCTTCCATATACTTACATATACAGTAGGAGACAAAACTGTACCCATTTGTTTCTCGAAATATGAGAAAAAAAGTGTGTGTAACTCTTCGACATGATATAAAATAGATATTACGTCGTTACGTTATAAATGCCATAATATTCCACTCCAAGCCGATATGAAATTGCAGATGTTGTGAACGCCAGTTAAACATACGTCGACGGCGACCAAATTTGACTAAAATTGAAAAATTTTCAACGACGGCGGCGAAAATACAACCGTCGCACAGTGGCGCCATTTGAGTTTTTTCGTTGCAAAAATCATATCTTTTGAACCGAATAAGATAATTGAACAGTTTAAACAGCATATGATAGATAACTGTTCAGCCTATGAAATGAGCGTTTGGAAAGGGTGCTACGCTTTGTAGGGGCCTACTTATGGGTTATCAAAGTTAAAATTAGTAGAAAAATCATTTTTATGTTAACTAAAAAAAATTATTTTTACATTTTTAGATTGTTTTTCTTTTTTTTCTTTAGGGTTTTATGCTTTAAATTATTATCCAACAAATTAAAAAAAAAATAATTTTTTTTTTTAATTTATTTTTTCAATTTTCTGTAAAATATTCATCACAATTCGTAAGAGAAGGTATATCTAAAAGACTAACCATTTCTAAACTATAATTATTTTGTAACTCTATTCGTGACTTCACATGCCGCAGGGAAGAAATAAGTGGATCGGAAGATGCTGCCAACATGTTGAATAGGTCCTCATTTTGCCTTACCCTTGATGCTTTGAATGTGTTCTGCAATCTATATTTTTTATAAAATTTGTTAAGAGACTCCTGTGCTTCTTCAGAAAGCTCTCCAATTGGCAAAGACTGGTACTCAATTATATCTTTGCCATGCGCCAATATTTTATGGACGGTCGGGGTCAACTTCTTCTGTGGATACATTTCTGCTAAAAGAGATGCAGTTTTCGACGCATATTCTCCATATTTTGTAGAACTGATATTTTCTTTGCAGTTTAAAACATCCAAGATCGTTCCCAATCTTTTCACGATTTGATTGTCAATTCCAGTGATTCTAGTTACTGCCTCATAATTTTCAAAAAATCTCCTAGAAGTGTTTCCATCGTTTGAGTTACCGTATCCGTGCTTGGGACAGTCTACTTTTAGTCCAACTTGTTTAAAAAAAGCATCCTGTATTTGCTTCTTTCTTATCTTTTCCTTATCCTTTATTGATGTATTTTCATCGAAGTTTTCCTCCTCTTGTGGTATGGTATACGCCAGTTTTAGCAAGAATTCCATACACCTTATCCTTGCGTGCAATGGTGACCTTCCATATTCGTAATTCTCCTCATTTGTAGAATCGTTTAAATTACCAAAGTTCTTCTGACTCTTTTTGCAAATCGGGCATGACATTGTTGAGGTTGTTCTTGTCAGTTCAACTTTTACGACTTTTCCGTCAACCATGGTCAGGTGGAACTCGTAATTGCATTCAATATATTTTCCATCTCCAATTTGCAGCTTTGTAGGCTTAATCTTGCTTATTTGTTCTTCAATGTCCTTCACCGTGGTCCTTATGAGTTCTGCCGATTCCCTTGCAAACTGAAACATTATTGGTCGGCAATAATGCACTGATGACGGACGTGGATTTTTCCAGTGTAGGGAAACATCAGATTTTAGCCGCAAAGGAACAACAGATGCCATAAACATATTTCCGTCCGATATTGTAGCGTCATCGGAAGATATCCTTTGCTTATAAACGCTTTGTCCGGATGATCCATCGCAGCCCCATTTGCTGATCAATGTCAACTTCTCAGGAAGAATTTTCACCTCATTTTCAGGAAGACTCTCCAACAACCGTTTTGCTGTATGGCCCATGAGATCCTGCAGATTGGCTTTCGCAGAGACTTCCGTAAACTCCGTATGCAGTGGTCGTGAATTTATTTTGGCTTGCGTAATATGCTTGTATCCGGGTAAAACGTCAGCGCCGTGTCGCGTTAAAGATGCCCGCAGTTTCTCATATTTCTCTTTGGAAAGTTCTAAGTCCATAAACAAGGCCAAGGCTTCTTCGGAACCATACTTTTTAATGTGTGCGTTTGTGGGCGTGGGAATGCTTTCCTTAATCCTTTTTAGTCGCAGTGGGCTTGCATCAGCAACAGATTTGGTTATCTGCGACCTAACTCTTTCACTATCCTTTGTATATTTAATAGACAGTGCGTCCGATAAATGCTTCGTGGTCAAGTCATTGGTGGCATCGGCAAGTTTCCTCTTTCTTGTGAAAATTGAACACTCCTCAATACTTTTTTTTGGCCTTCCTTTTGCTCCTCTGGTTGATGTGGTGGGTTTATCTACTGCTAATATATCCAGGATGGTGTCTTCATTAAGCCAGTCCTTGTATTTGGAGTTGAAGTTCTGAATGGTTCGATTAGATTTCACCCATTTTGCCTTAATATTTGCATATATCAGATAAAAATTATCTTTTATAATTTCGCTTCTCTCAATATTTCCGTATAAGCTATCAAGTTCTTCTAAAGCAGCTTCCGTGAAAAACTTTGGTGTGGTTGACTTTCTAAACAGTTCAAATAATTTTAAATTGTTCAACGCCATGTTTTCAGTACTTAAATTGTTTAATGGTTTCAGTAATTGTTGTGCCAACTTTCAGTCGTAGACTAATCCAGGCGTTATGCTTATTTTGCAATATATAGGCTTATGCTACCATGCCTAAAAATTTACCTGTTCCCTGCATACATATGGATTTAGGCTGAATAATGCAATTTGATATTATGCACGTGTCCAAATAAGATTTGTGCCTACCTGTAGGGACCATAAGTCAATATTGTTCTTGAACATTTGCAATATATAGGCTTATGCTACCATGCCTAAAAATTTACCTGTTCCCTGCATACATATGGATTTAGGCTGAATAATGCAATTTTGATATTATGCACGTGTCCAAATAAGATTTGTGCCTACCTGTAGGGACCATAAGTGAATATTGTTCTTGACCATTTGTACGCCAAAGTATTATTCAAGTGAGGTACGTACCTGCTAATTTCAATGAGTAGTTTTTTTCAAACTATTAGATCAAACTACTGTCAGTCAAAACATATAAGGGATGGACGCCATACAATTCCTGCAACCATGTCTTTTTAAACTTTTTTACCTCTAGAAGCCAAACGGGCACGTACGGGCAGATAAAACCTTTTGAATTATGTAAAGAAATAATCAAAGAACAGGTTTTGCAAATATGGCAAATATAGAAAAATATAGTTTTTTTTTATTTTCCGTCAAAGTTGAAAAATAGTGAAAAAACGGATAGTTTTTAAATAGTGATTTACCAGGAGAAACACAAAGTAAACAGTTAATTTTTTTTTTATCATTATACATTTAATAAATACATCAATCAATACAAACAAAAAATAAGGCGATTCGTTACCTATTTTTCGTGATATTACACCTGAAATCGCAACAAATTGACTAAAAATTGTGTGTTTTTTTGAAAACCGAAAGTCGGTCAACTTTGAACGGTTATATCTTCTAAACTAAAAATGTGATATTATTAAGAGTGGCATATTTGAAATCGTTGAAATGTTTCCTATAACATGGGTTTATTCAAAACTTCGTCGGCACTCATGAAAATTTTGATTTTTGCAACCTCGCTTGCTCTACGGGCGCCACTGTGCGTCGGCTACACCAAAAAATGTAAAGCGCGACTTTAATGTTTGTTGATTACAAAATTGCTTTGAAAACATTCGTATATTTTTTAAAAATGTCAAAAGCAATATAATTAAAAATGAAAAAATCTGCCAAGAACAAAATACTTATATCTTCCGTGTTAATATTTTTTGCATTTGACATTTTTAATTTATTTTTTAATGTTAAAATTGTTTCTCACCCCGTTTTTATGCGTGAGTTTATTTGACAGTTCAAATCGGGAACTTTCTCATAAAAATTTTACAGACACACTTTTTCAGTATATTAGCGAGAAATTTCCTTACTTGACAGTTATTACTCGCCAAAAATGTTACAGAGGCAGTTAAGTGAGAAAAACAGCTGTTTGTTTAAATTTATGGCATTTTTGTTTCGTTTCTCACATTTCAATCGAAAAGTTTCTCGCCGCGAGAGGTACAGACATGGGCACTGTACACGAAATTATAAAAACTATTTATCATGAAAACTATAAAAGTTTCAAATTGAAAACTCTCTAAAACTACTGTATGGGCTTCTAAATTGTATAAAAATACTGTGAACTTATTTTCAGAAGTACCGTAAGTTTTTATATTTATGCTTAGTTAACATTAAAGCCATATGTAAGAACAATATTGACCCCGTCCGCACGACGATCGTTTCTAGGTGCCGTAACGACTCGTAGACTAAGGACTTCGACCAAGCATTGTCATCCCAGCAACACCCCATGTATTATTATAGATATTATTGCTTTTTACCATATGGAGCGGCAACTGCCGGAGTAGAAACTAATCCCCGACTTTGGTTCTGCTCAGTATGCCAGTACCAGTTACATCCTAGCGAAAAATCAGTTAGGTGTAACATCTGCAACCAGTGGTCACCTCAGGAAACATAGCAGTAGGAACTGCAGTGGCCTTAGAAGCCAAAGGGAGTGGAATGCAAACTTTATTGCCCCATACTGTATAAGTAGACAACAAAGCAGTTCGGCGTCATCGGTGTCCTCGTCGTTCTTGTCATCGTTGTCAGTGTCATCGTACACATCGCCTCCCTCCCAGCAGCAGCAACAACAACATCTGCAACCGCAACAACAACAACAGACGCCTTTAACACAACATGTTGCTGTACCCAGACCTGAGGTAATCACACTGATGCAGTTTAACTGCAACGGCCTCCAGAACAATATTACCGAGATAACACGTTTTGTGCAGCTTCATAAAGTCATGGTCGCGGCGGTCCAAAAAACGAAGCTAAATTTCAATAATTACAAGATTTTGCGTGAGGACCGCACCAGGAGCGGCGGAGTGGGCCTCGCATTCGTCATCGACAACACCGTGCAATACAGGTGCCTCTCGCCCGACCGAAATACGCAAGATCCCTACCTCGAACACTAAGGGATTGCGGTCTGGTGCAGCTGAGATAGAGTTTTATAATGTATACATCCTGCCAGTGTCAGTTGTTCTATCGGTTATCAGCCCGACATAGGCTACCTACTCGAAGGCGATAACAGCATGGTTATGGGATTAGTCGTCCATGGAATTCTTCAAACTATTTTCAAAGAAAACCATTTCATTATATTTTGTTAGAAAATTAAACACACTTGTTGTTACGTCCCTTTAAGTTTGTATGTAGTTGCAGTTCTTTTATACATATATCTAAAATGCTATACACTTCATCGTACAGACATTTCTCATTGTCATCTTTTTTCGGAATACAATATATAGGATTAAGTTTATTCAACGTATTCTGCGAAAGTACAAAAAAGTGCAACGTGTACTTTTAACAACGATTTAATTTATAAATCGTAATAACGCTTCGTAATAACGGTCAATAACGCTCGTATTGCATTCTATTTGGAGGATTTTATTATTGAAAATACTCTTGAAACACAGACATTTCAATTTGGAATTACCAGCATATAAATTACAGCCAAAGTAAATTCTTCAAAATGCTTATGCTTATAGCTACATACTTTTGGCCAAAACTTATTCAAGTTTTATGGAATATTATCAGTTAAATAATCATTTCTATTACCAACGGTAATTTTATCCATTGGCATCTTTGGATTCATAAAAATGTTGAAGATATCCTTAACAACAAGTTATGTTTGTGACAATAAATTGTCACATTTTATAATGTTTTCAGGAATTCTATGTATTAATTATTTTAAGAACTTCTTTTCAATATCTTTATTCGCCGCCATTTCAACATTACTTAATTCAGTTTCAAATGCTGACCATACATATAAATGCCTGAAGTTTCATGCATAAAAATACCAGAATAGAAAATATATCGCACTTGTTTAACAATACTGTATAGAAAGGCATCTAAAATAAAAGCTAAATATAAAAATACATATAAAAAATATTTTACCAATCGTTTCATTGCCAAAAAAGAGGCGAAATAGACCGATATTTTTCAGCGGTTAAATATAAATATTGCGCGTCGATTTTTTTTCCAAAAGGCGAAAAAATAAAAATTTTTAATTAATATATTATTGTTGAACAAGTGCGATATTATTTTTTCCTACTGACTTTAAAGGGGCGTGTACACGGTCAAAAATGGTTGTCATGCAGGCGATTTCACTCGTGTACGTGTGTTGGACCTTATATTCGTCGTCACATCTAAATTTTTTGATTTCCCATCCAGCATCGTCGGTGTCACAAATAAACACATTTTCACTAATACTACCATAGCGCTTGATAAGAAATGTTTGACCGTGTGACCCTTAACGATTAATAAAACAAATTCATGGTTTAACAAAAATAGCCAACAAAATCGCCAACTATTTTACAAATCGCCGAAAAAACTTCATGCCGCCAAATCGCAACATCTGACAACCCTGCACATGACCACTTCTCTACTATAATATATTTTTTGTCCTTTTCTTTCTTCTTGTGAATTTTATAAAAAGAACGATTAAACGGATTGAACGAACGGGTTCACTTTCAATGATTGAACAAAAATGACCGGGCACTGAAATTAACGATTTGGCACAAGACTGACTTGAAGCATTGCTTGACACTGCAACACCAGCATGGATTCCGAAAGTAACACAGTACGACAACTGCTAGATACACAGATAAGCTACGCTCTTAACCAGAACCGCCCTTGTGAAAAGACGATTCTTATGGCTTTCGAAATATCGAAGGCCTTTGATACGGTAAATCACGCCACCCTCTTCAAATACATCGACAACAAGTCTCCCAAACAGCACGGAGAGGTGGATCGTAAACTATCTGTGTGGCCTAAAGTCAATCGTAGAGTTTCGAAATAGAAGATCAAAACCTCGTAGAATTAAACAAGGAGTACCGCAGGGTAAAGTTCTCTCCCTGATCTTGTTTAATCTCTACGTTCCGAAACTCCCCTTCTGTTGGCGAAACAGCCCCTGCCAGGATGCCATCGGAGGGTACATCCGAACCACCATCTAAAGGCCGTCCACCACCTGTTGCAGATGAAGAACGACGTCTGCCCCGGAAACAAGGGTCGTCCTGGCAAGACTTCGACCTAGGCGTTGTGCTTGACTTATTTCGCATTAGTCGAGAGTTGACCCCAACATCTGCCCCGCATGCGGTGAAGGCCCGCATGACGTCAACCATCTATTGCAGTGCAGAGCAAACCCGACTCATCTGGATCCCGAATCAATCTGGACTCATCCGGAAGAGGTAACCCAGCTTTTGGGGCTGGATCTAGATGAATCAGAACAAGAGGAAGAACATTAATGTACAATATATATATTTACAGGTCGCGCTGCTTACAGTTTGTATAACATGCAACATTGTAAATTGTCAAAACAATTAACAAATTATAAACAATTCAAGGCAATTTATCATTTTAAATAGCTTTTTTTTGCTTCTCCTGTAAAATTTTCAAAATTTTAGATAAGGCCTTTTGCTTTTAGGTATCGATATATAGAAATGCCGGCAGATGCCCCTTTCGTGAATAATTTTTCCCTCGTAATTTGTTCACTTTTCCCTTTAAATTTCTCACTTTATTTTTGCTGGGGAACAAAACATTTATGTTAGTAATTCTTCTCATAATTCGAATATTGAAGTTTACAAAATTAATTTTAAGGTCAATTTCCGTTAAAACAAGCACAAACTTATATGTATTTTGTTCAACAAAATGCAAAAAACAGGTCAATTGCCTGAGGAGTTATGAAGCTTTTCAAAGACGTGGTGGCAGAATTTAGAAATTTTTTTACTACATAAAAGCGCAATAAACTAATGTTGCAATCAAACTATCACTCCAATACAATATATTTTATTTTTTTAAATTTTCTTTAAAATATACGTGTGTATTTTTTTAATGTTTTTTAATATTTCTTCTTTTTTACATTCACTGAGAACTGATAGCGCAAAAGTTGTTCACGGGAGTTTCACGATAGCTTTTTTCCCTTCGAGGGGAATACAAGTTTCACGGGAACTAAAATTTCACATGTTTTTCACGATATGGGTGATTATTGTAATTTTTTGAACAAGGATGTATCCGATAAATTTTATATAACTGAGTTAAATCTTAAATTAGAAGCAAATTATCTACCGTTGAATGATGTTTACTGTGGAGCTGATGTAGACCTAAACATATATGGCATACGTTATTAGTTAGAAACAACTGCACAAAACTTTTATTTCAGATTTTTCGAATATTTAAGAACAACATTCGACTTGTAAAATGAATCTTTAAAATGGTTTAGTAAATTAAGTCCAGAAAATGTAATAATCAGTGGAAAAACAATTTTTTTTTTAACATTTTGAGAAGAATATTATACGTTCCACATTCATATGCAAATGTGAAGAGAATCTTTTTTTAACCAAAATAAAGGGTCCGCCATCTAACGTTTTTTTTCAACTAGTGCTCATTTCGTGAATGGTAACACTTAGCTCATGTCTGATTTGACAGATAATTAGTTTTATCCTTCAGCTGAACGAATATGGTTGTGTATACGCTTGAACAACGCTGGGAAATATTGCGACATTATTGTGAAAATCATGGTAATGTTGCAGAATATGTGCGAAAATTGAGTACGGATTTTGGAAGAAGAGAAGCACCGTCAGCTCCGTATGTTCGTTATCTTGTGAAAAAAGTGAAAGAAACTGGCATCGTCATCGATAAACCAAAGCGTGAAAAGCCAAAAACAGTGCGTACACCCCAGAATATTGCTGCTGTGGCAGAAAGTGTGCGTAAAGCGCCATCAACATCAATTCACCGTCGCGACGCGTCGTTCTCAACAATTGAACATGGTATGACGCCATAGAAAGTCCAATTGATTCAGGAGTTGAAGCAAACAGACCATCTAATGCGTTTTCGCTACGCTAAGTGGGCCTACGATGGACTTACAGAAGAGGCCGATTTTGCCAAAAAAAGTCATCTTTTCAGATGAAGCTCATTTTGATCTTGGCGGGTATGTAAACAAGCAAAATTGTCGCATTTGGGGCACAGAAAACCCGCACACATACATTGAAAAGCCGATACACCCAAAACGAGTCACTGTTTGGGGCGGATTTTGGTCCAGAGGCATAATTGGGCCATTTTTCTTCGAAAATGAGCAAGGAGTGGCCGTTACAATCAATGGAGATCGTTATCGGGCCATGTTGAACAAATGTTTGTTCACAAAAATTGAAGAGGAGGATATTGGCAACATTTGGTTTCAACAGGACGGCGCTAAGTGCTACACAGCCGAAGCTACACTCGATGTTTTGCGGCCTGTTTTTGAAGATTGCATTATCAGCCGCAGAGCTGATGTCGTTTGGCCACCTCGGAGCTGCGATTTGATACCGTTGGACTATTATTTGTGGGGTGCCGTCAAAGATAAGTGTTACGCCGAAAAGCCAGAGACAATTGACGCTTTAAAGAACAATATTCGTGAAGCCATTGGTGAAATACAGCTGCACACAATCGATAATGTGCTTAAAAATTGGGCCGATCGTGTAGGTTACTGCATGGACAGCCGAGGCTGCAATTTGAATGAAATTATTTTCTATTATTGTACTTTCAAATAAAAAAAGAAATTTGAGAAAATATTCAGTAGTTTTTTTTATAGCATTTTCAAAAAAAAAAGTTATTTGGCGGACCCTTTATTATCAAAACCAAAGAGAGAAACAGACTAAATAACACATTTAATAGCCGAACAAAAAATCAAAACAGAATAATAAATTGTTTCTTTTAATTCTTTAGCTGGAGGTCTACACGCGTTCTACTTTCTTGTCCTTTTTTCAAGACGCAGGCAAATGGGGAAAGTCATCCCACTTAATGCTTTCTATACATATATGCATTATACGCGTTTGCTGTGTAACTTGTCACTAAAATTTTACACTGTTTCTACGCTTTTTGATAGTTGCAGTGTGGACCTCTAGCTTTAGCCGCTTTGCTTTGCACCATAGTAGTGAAATGTTCTTTCACTGCTAAATCTTTCATGTATTTGTAGTACAAACAAGTAAGAGTGTTATATTCGGCTATGCCGAATCTTGTATGCCCTTCACCATGGTGCGATAAGAACAAAAGGATATTTATATAAATATACATATATAATATATCTGTGGCAATAAATAATAATGGCTTAAGTTGAAATTTCTTGTTTTGAGATATTAAGGGTTTTGTCTAAAATAAATTGTGTTTGGTTTTTATATAAAATTTTTAGCCATAGAAAAAAATGCACATTTATTTAGAATCGAACTGTTAATTTTATAAAAAACGAGTGATTTGGTCAGTGTTCTGGTCATTATAATTTTTGCCGATGGTTTTGTTAGTACTTTATTTTTAGGAATTGTGTCCATGAAATTTATATTATGTATGTATTTATATATTTTATATAGTTTTACTGTGATTTTAATTAATTGAAGTAAGAGTTATTAGATTTAGGTAGTATTAATTATAAATAATTGTTAGTTAGTATAATTTAAAATAATTAATACTATCTGAGTAAAAATTCGCATTATTAGAGAAATATATCATTGTTTTTAATTTCAATATACCTATATAAGTTAATGGGGCTATTAGGTTATTGATTAATTAATTTTGTTTAGCTGGGAAAAAAATTTACCTATTATTTATAAGTGATAATCTTATATTCTAGAATTGATTTTTTTTCTAGTTTCAGGACAAAATATTTTCAATTGGATTAGAATTTATCAAAAATTTAGCAAAAAAAAATTATATTGAATATCCAAACTTTCTTATTTTTTTCTGCTTCTATAAACGTTTGTTAACAATACATTTACTTTAAAATTCTACGATATTAATAATGTGGAAGTTTCAGGTGTAGGTTAAGGACTTAGGTGTTGGTTAAGGTCTTAGTAGAACTTTTATGATTGTAGTGTTGGGAAACGGGTTAATTAATGCGGTCTCAATTGTATTAGGCAACGTGGCCCTTAGTGAGGGTATGGTGAATCCTTCAGGGCACGCACGAGATTTTTCCAATAAAAAAACGCATCAATTCAATTTCCTACAGTTGTAGTAGAGATTGTGGGTGTTACAAAAGTTTTTCCTTAACTTTATTGTTCAATTTACTCACCGTTTCCACATGGTTTCTGGGTGTTGTTATATAACAGAAACCATGGTCCATACAACGGGATGATTAAACCCGCTTGGGGCTTAGGAGCGTTTTCAGGTTATATAATATTGGATATTATAGTATTCACTGGTAAGGCACAATTGTATCCTTGAGAGTTATGATTTAAATTTTGCACAACTACTATGTTAGAGTTTAAAAATTGTTAACTAGCACAAGTTTTGTGTTAAAGTAAAATTCCGGCTATGTCTGTTAAGCTAGACAACATTTATTAAAATGTGTTTTAAATTAATGAACGGCTAGCTTATGCAAGAAATGTGCTAAGACCAAAAAAAAATTGTCGCGCACTCTCCAATTTTTCATATTCTTCTTTAGGGCGTACTTCGGTTCCGTAACTTGGCTTACGTCAATAATAAAACATACGTTATTGAAATACTGCACTATGTATCTACTTAAATATAAAAGTAATATCTAGCCGTTATTTTCAAATGACAAGTAGAGTTTGTTGATTTACAATTAAGTAAATCGTTAATAATTATCACACATATCTGGGGTCTTCGGAAATTTCAACAGACGGACAACTGGATTTGAACTTCCCTTCTCATAAGGAGCCAGAATATATATATACTTTGTAGGGTCTAAGATCAATATTTTAGAAATTACAAACGGAATGACAAAGACACATTATTGCATCACTGTCTCTACTGCGTTTTAATACAACTATGTATGTATGTAATATGAATTTAAAATGTACATATACTATTTTTTCTTATTCTCAATAAAACCTCATTTTAAACAACAGGTTATGGGCCCAGTCCCGCGTTTTTTTTATACATAAAGGAAAGAAAGAAAGTTTTTTTTTGCTAAGATAAAATGAATGTAACAAATGCACAATTTCCTAAATTGTCTAACAAAAATTACCATGTGTGGAAATTCAACATGGAATTGCTTCTGTTGGAAAGGGAGTTGTGGGACGTTGTTGTCGGTGATAATTCTCAAGCACATGATGCGAAATGGTTGTTGCGAGATGGAAAGGCTAGAGCTGCTATAGGTCTTGCTGTAGAGGAGTCGCAGAAGATTTTAATCAAACATTTGAAAACAGCAAAAGAATTTTGGGAAACTTTGAGGAAACACCACGAAAAAGCAAACATTACCAATAAAGTGAGCCTACTTAGGTTAATGTCATCGAAGAGGTTGGTGAAAGGCCAAAGTATGGATGATCACATTAACGAATTCTTGTCAATTGTGGACCGTTTGCGAGATTTGGGCGAAAATTTAGAGGAGCATAAAACTGTTGCGTTTTTGCTTGGCACACTGCCCGACGACTACAACAATTTGATTTCTTCATTAGAAATGCGTCAGGAAGCTGATCTGACAATAGATTTTGTTAAAGAGAAATTAATCCAGGAATATAAAAGGAAGTCTGGGTGTGAACAGGAGAATGATTTTGCGTTTAAAGTTCAAAAAAAGGGAAAATTTGTTCCAAAATGTTACTCGTGTGGTAAGCCAGGGCATTTGAGAAAAGACTGCACAAATAAAAGAAAAGCTAACAACCGTGCCAATGTAGTAAAAGATGAAAGTGATGTCTGTTTTTGTGTAATGCAACAAAAACTTAATTCAGAATGGTATGTGGATTCTGCAGCAACAAACCACATGTGCTGTGATGAAAAATATTTTACAAATTTGAATGAGATGACAGATACGGTTTATATGGCGAATGGTACTGAGGTTAAAGTATGCGGTGTGGGTGATTTCAAATTATTTTGCGAAAACAAGGAAATTCGTGTTAAAAACGTTCTTTTCATTCCTGAATTAGATGGAAGTCTCTTATCTGTTCGTCGGTTAACTGATACAGGCTTTGAGGTTAAGTTTGATGGCAATGGTTGCAAAATTTCTAAAAATGGAGAAATTCATGCCACAGGTTATCTGAATAATAATTTATTTGTACTAAACCACAAGAAGGAAAAAATCTTTAACGTATCAGAATGTAAGAACGACTGTATACACGTTTGGCATCGTAGATTAGGTCACAGAAATATTCAGGACATAGCTGTAACTGTTTCTAAGGAATTAGTGCAGGGGATAAAAATAATGAAATGCAAATGTTCATCTGATTGTGAAGTTTGCTTGAAAGGAAAGCTCACACGCAATAAATTTCCAAAGGCGTCAACATCTAAGTCTAATGAAATTTTAGACCTGATACACTGCGACTTATGTGGCCCCATGCAAAATACAACACCTGGTGGTAATAAATATTTCTTAACGCTCATTGACGATTACAGTCGATACTGTACTGTTTTCTTTCTTGCATCAAAAGATATGGCTTATGAGAAAATAAAACAATTTATTGAGCAGTCAGAGAATCAACTTGGAAAACGACTAAAAATACTTAGAACCGATCGCGGTGGCGAATTTGTTAATAAACGAATGCAGCAATATTTTAAGGAAAAAGGAATCATTCACCAGCTTACAGCACCCTACACTCCTGAACAGAATGGCGTAGCAGAGCGGAAAAATAGAAGCTTAATGGAAATGGCCAGGTGTATGCTGTTTGATGCGGATATGAATTTAAAATTTTGGGCTGAGGCTGTTAACAATGCAAATTATATTCAAAACCGTATTTTGTCTGCTGCGGTAAATGTAACACCGTTCGAGTTATGGAATGGAAAACCACCAAATTTAAAACATATTCGAATTTTTGGCGCTGTGGCATACGCTCAAATTAATAAACAAAAACGCAGAAAACTAGACGAGGTGTCTATCAAATGCAAATTAGTTGGGTATGCAGAGGAGTCTAAAGCGTTTCGTTTATTGAACATTGGAACAGAAAAAATCATCAAAAAATAAGCCGAGATGTGAAGTTTTTGGAGTCAAATAATGATACTGAAGGAGCTAATTATTCTAGTGGAAATGCTGTTATGAAAGGTGGAAGTGGCGCTGTTGATGGCGGAAATGTCGTTATTGGTAGTGGTGATAGTGGTAACGAATACGTATATTCTAATAATGTAATGGCTGAAATACCATATGAAGATGGCGTCAATGATATAAGTACTGATGATTTTTATGGTTTTGAGCCTGAAGAAGAAGTTGCATCATCATCCAATTTGCAAACGTCTCCACAAGTTACTATTAGATCGTCTTCGAGGAACAACAAGGGCGTACCTCCCAAAAAGTATGCATATAAAGTTTGCTATGGGAATGATCCAGTAAGTTATGAAGATGCTTTATCTAGACCGGACAACAAATTTTGGGCGGAAGCCATGAAAGAGGAAATAAAAGCACTACAGGACAACAACACGTGGGAATTGGTAGAGGTTTCAAAGGAAAGAAAAAACTGCAAGTTAATAGATTGCAAATGGGTATTTAAGATTAAACACTTAGTAAACGGCGAGAAGAGGTACAAGGCTAGGCTGGTCGCGAGAGGTTTTTCTCAAAAATACGGTGAAAGCTATGACGTGGTATTTGCGCCAGTTGTAAAACCAGCTACATTTAGATGTCTATCGCCTTTATGGCGATATAGATGCCGAAATATTTATGAAGCAGCCAAAGGGCTACATTACGCCCGGAAAGGAAAATTTCGTTTGCAAACTAAATCATAGCTTATACGGACTCAAACAGTCCGCTCGTTGTTGGAATATCCGCATCAATAAAGTATTAATTGATGCGGGATTCAGAAGGGGGAAAACGGAACTTTGTTTGTACGTAAGGGGTAGTGAAGATTCAATCGTTTACGTTCTCATATACGTTGATAATGTTGTCATCGCATCGAAAAATGATGAAGAAGTTGAGGATATTATTCAAATTTTAAAATCGCAATTTGAAATCACTGATTTAGGTGATTTAAGGCTCTATTTGGGCATTGAGGTGACATTTGAAAGTGGAATTTATTATTTATCACAAGAAGAATACATTGATAAAATCTTGGAAATCTATAATCTTCAGGATGCAAAGATTTCGTCCATACCAATGGACCCTGGATATCTGAAATTAAATTCTAATGATATGATTAACAATAATAACATATATCGCAAAGCTATTGGTTCGATGTTATACATTTCCAACAACACACGTCCGGATATTGCTGTTGCCATATCAATTTTGTCAAGAAAAATTAACAATCCTAACAACGACGATTGGACAGAATTGAAACGAGTTATGAAATACCTTAAGGGTACTAAGGACCTGAAAATATGTGTAGGTTCTAAATCAGAATTGCATTTAAAAGGCTTCGCTGATGCTGACTGGGCAAAAGACCTAAATGACCGCAAATCCACAAGCGGTTTTATTTTTAAGCTTGGTGATGCTGTAATAAGTTATGCCAGCAGAAAACAACAAAATGTAACTTTGTCATCTACCGAGGCTGAATTCGTTTCTCTTGCGGAGGCGTCTCAAGAGTTTTTATGGCTTTCTCAACTGATGAAAGAATTAGAAATTAATATTCAAAACCCAATAATATATGAGGACAATCAGAGTTGCTTAAAAATCATACAAGATGAAAAAATATCACCAAGAAGTAAGCACATAGATGTAAAATATTACTTTGTACGTGATTTATTGAAAACTGGAAAAGTATTGTATAAATATTGCCCTACTGATTCTATGATGGCTGATATTCTGACCAAACCTTTGCAGAAGACTAAGATATATAAAATTAGGGAACTAATTGGTTTGCATAAATAATCTTTGTACTATGTTTGTTTTATATATAATCTTTTAACTTGTATAATATCTTTATGGTAATATTTTTTAATTTTGAGAAGGGGTGTTAATAATATTTGTGAACTAATACACACATTATTGCATCACTGTCTCTACTGCGTTCTAATACAACTATGTATGTATGTAATATGAATTTAAAATGTACATATACTATTTTTTCTTATTCTCAATAAAACCTTATTTTAAACAACAATATATACCCTTTTACCTTCGGCGAAGGGTATAAAAACATACACATTTTGTACATATTGAGATTTCTATGCTAATTTTTAATAAGATGTTTGTGAGAATAAAAATCATTTTGCGGAAAATTTCGAGTTACTTCGAAAAGGCTACAGCTCCATTCCGATAGTTAACAGTCTTCGAACATTATTAAAAAATATAATATGTAAGTGAATAAACTGAGATAGAGAATAGTTCAGAGCCCCAAAAATTAGCGACTTACTTATCATTAGTTCTGAATGAAAGATTTGAGGGCTTAGAGAACAATGAAACATATTTTTTATCTAAAACTCTTCGTACATTTTTAAGATAATCGGCTTCAATCGTATTGTAAAAACGACTTACTGAACTACTATGACTATGCATTCTGAAATTGTGGAAGACACGGTCACTCCTACCCTTTGTAAAGTTCTGATAAGTTTAAAAATTACCTTTGGAGCGTTTAAGAACACATTATAAGAAAATCCAAGGAGGACCAGCCTCTGTCCATCCTGAGCTCTGGTTCTGCCAAGAAATCGAGGTATACCTTCGATCTTCTAAGATTTATAGATCCACTTGGTGCAGAAATATTACATTTTTAAAATGAGTTCTCTCGCATCTGCAGGTTTTTATATCTCCCCAAAAGTTGTGAATACCTTGTATTTTTAACCAAATTTTTATTAATATATGATATTTTAATAAGGCAAACTTAAGCCTCAAATTTAATTTTCATTAAATTATTTTTATTGAAGGAAGGAATTTACAACATGAAAGAATTAAATTTTTTTAATAATTCTTGACTGAACACGGGATTACTCGGGTCGAATTTACATGTTGCGAGAATAACCCATTATCAGAATTCTTTGCGTTCTACCGTTTGCGCCACTACGGCGCCTGCCAGTCTATAGTCAAACATCAATTTTTAACACAGGGTCTCCACCTGAGATAAGATATAAGATTTTTATGTCAGCAAACGTCAAATTCAATCGCAGAGAGTATTATCTTACGTGTGGACTCTCAAATAGTGATAGCATTAATATTATAATAAATGTTATGAGACAGTTGTTATAAAAAATCTTATAACAACTATCTTATAAGATGAGCTGTCAAAAATACATATACAACAAAAATAAGCCACTATTATTAAAATATGTAATTTATTAATGCAAATAGTGCAAATCTTGTGAAAAGTGTTTTAAAGAACAGTATTTTAAACTTAAAAAATAAAAAACTAAAAAAAGAATAAAAATTAGTAAAAACGATACAAGTTTACTGTACGAGAACCAGTCGATTATGAAACCTTATAAGATACGTTTACCCCTTGTTGAATATTAAGATTCACATTCACAAGATTCACAAGAAAATATAAAATTAATTAATTGCGCCTTTTTGCGTAAATAACAGCCGATTCATTTAACACTAACAGGCCAGTATTATTATAAATATTTATGAATGCCTAAAAATATCACCAGTATTAAAACATAGTATACAACTAGTATGCCGACTCTTTGACATGTACATAACTCAACTGTCAGTGGTACATATTTTATGTTTGTATTAGTAAGATTTTTTTCAAATGTATTGGTGTATAAAAGTATTTCCACCATTAAACATAGTTGCATAAAATCGTATAGAATGTGGCAACAATTTTTTTCCAAAATAAAATTTTCTTAGTTCAATAAATTTTCAATTTATTGAATGCTGGCTGCATTTATAAACTTTTAAAAGCCATGTTTGCTTAAGTGTCAAAAAAATTTATTTAAAAATTTTTAGTTTGTGAAAAACAAAAACATTTTGCAAAAGCAAATTAGCAAAATGTATTGAAAAAAATTATTAATGAAGTGTTTAAGTCATAAAATTAAAAATAAAGTGTTATATTGTGAAAAATTTTAAATTGAAAAATTTCAAATTTTGTTTTGTTTTTGTTGTTCTTATGTGTGTTGAATTCACACAGAACCTATATGTGTGATGTGAGTTATAAAAAAAAGAGAACGTTCTCACCAGTCGGCATACTAGTTCTATACTATGTATTAAAAAACAACATCTTATGTTTAATGAGTAACAAACGAGTGGCATCACCTGAACATCTTTTAAATAATAACAGCAAGAAACAACAAACAAGACTCATTATGGATAATCAAACAACTTCCCCTGATGTATTTTCCTGTGATAAACTTTGTGATTTATTGGATGTAAAATTAAAGGATGTGGCTAGAAAATATGATCTCTTATCAATTAAAAAAATTTAGAAAGGAGATAACTGATCTCACTAGTCGTCTCGAACAACATGATGGCAGAACCCGCTCTAATAATATTGTTGTTAGTGGCTTAACAAGTAAAAGAGTATCTGCAGCCAAAACTGATATTGTAAAATTATGTTCTGACGTACTTTCTGTCAATATTAAGGTAGTCTGCCAAGGAAAAATACATATTTGTTGACTTTAAAAACTTATATGCAAACTATTAATGTTTTTTCTGCCAAAAGTAACCTAAAAGGACATTCAATTTATATACAGAAAGATTATACTAAAGAGGAACAATATGTGCGTTATAATTTAAGAAAAATGAACAAAGCTATTTCGAGTTTCAATGAAAATCTTAAAGTAAGGCTTGGTGAATTTGCATCTTTTATCAACGACAAAAAATATACCTGATCTATAGGAAAAGCTGTTGCAATATCTTAATCACTTTTATCTAAAACTAATTGCCCCTGTGAGATAATTCATAAATCTAGAATCGTAACTCAAGCTAATCCCATAAGTACATACAGCATATCCCCATAATAGCAACCCAACATTTGTCATTTAGTATCATATTATGTAGCAAATCTGTCCAGTTCACTTATCTTTGGAAACTTTGAAAATATATTAATAGATTCGAAATTTTCTTCCTTTTTGAAACACATGTCATAGCAGACAAACAAGTACACTTTGCAACATACTTTCAAAATTACTGTTTATATTGGATCGAAGCAAACAAAAGTCATAAAGCTGGTCGTGCTAGTGGGGGCTGCTTGTATGGTTTAAAAAAGGGAATACAAAAAATTTATAATTTGAAGTTTTTTTACATTTTAATAATGTTATTTAACTGCAAAGATTTTTTTTTCTCATTATTTATTTATTGAATCTTCATATATTAAATATGAACTAACAATAATTAATCAAATCTTATACTAATACTTTATTTTTGTCCTGCCAATGCTAGACGAAAATTTTTCTCTTCACGGTTTCTGTTCACATATGTAGATATTTAGCGCTCTTCTTGTCTGATGAGTCCTGCTGTATCTCTTCTCCTTAATCTAGAGTGGCCGCTGTAATTTAAAATATTTCGAGCTAGTGGATTTGGGTGCGACTCAAGTCTTTTTCAATATTTTACTGCATACTTCGTAATAATAGTTTTTACTAACGGCACATTGAAATCCTTTTGAATATTAGAGTTTTTAACATACCAGCGGCTGTGATTATTCGAAGAAGTTTATTTTGTCGCCTTTGAATTTTTTCGATATTAGAAGCCGAGGCAGTGCCCCATAACTGAATACCGTAGCACCAAATTGGTTTTAAGATAGAGTTGAAAGTAGAAGTTTACAATCGAGACTAAGAACAGAGTTTCTTCCAATAAGCCAATTAAGTTGAATTGCTTTTAGTTTCATTTGTGTTAGTTTTGCTTCTATATGGCATTTCCATGTTAAACGCCGATCTAGATGAATTCCGAGATATTTTACATGCGATTGTTGGGGCACTAATTGATTATTGATTTTAATAGGGGGACATGACTCCCGACGCAAGGTGAATGTTATATGTACGCATTTTTGCTCATTAACCTTTATCCTCCATTGTTTTAACCACTTTTCCAGTTCAAATATATGATCCTGCAAGTAGCGAGAAGCTTCATGACAGTTTTCGTGCACGCTTAAAAAAGCTGTATCATCAGCAAATGTTGAAGTTAGGGTGTGGTTGTTTGTTGGCATGTCTGATGTATAAATTAGGTATAACAGTGGGCCCATGATGCTTCCCTGAGGGACTCCAGCGTCAATTGGCTGAGGAGAACTTATAAAAGCACCTTCTTTAATAATAAACCTTCGACCGATTAAGTAGTTTTCTAACAGCTTGTGTGTGTTTACTGGTAAATTTAGCTTCAATTTATGTAATAAGCCTTCATGCCAGACTTTATCAAAAGCTTGAGAAACATCGATGAAGAGGGCGGAACAATATTTTTTTTCTTCAAAGGCGTTTCTTATGGCGTTTACTATACGATGGGTTTGTTCAATTGTGCTATGTTCTCTTCTAAAGCCGAATTGATGGTTTGGAATACATCTATTTACATTTAAAATTGGGGTTAATTTTGACACTAACAGCTTCTCAAACAGCTTTGATATATTAGACAATAAGCTTATAGGTCTATATGACTCAACTTTTGTAGGATCCTTTCCTGATTTAGGTATCATGGTAACTAATGATACTTTCCATTCCTGAGGGTAGTATTCAAGGCGTAAAATAGCATTAAAAATAAAGAGAATAATTTTCTTTGCTATGCTGGGTAGCTCCAAAAGCATTTTGTTACTGATCTTATCAAAACCAGGGGCTTTCTTCGGGTTTAAATCATGAATAGCCTTTTCGATTTCTCTTATCTCAAATCTTAGTGGAACAGCTGCTCTAACAGCAACAGGTGGTAACTCGACCGCCATATCGAGAGATGTATGAGCGGTCAAATGATTAACAAAAAGATTTCCTTTTTCTATATCATTTCTTGCCCAACTTCCGTTTAAGTTTCTTAATGGTGGTTTAGTGATAACTGGTCTTTTAAGATTTCTAGCTGCACGCCATAATGAGTAGTCTGATTGTGGAGTTGCATCAAGTTCCTTAAGATATTTTTCAAAGGATGCAGTTTTTTGGGACTGCAGTAACTTTCTTAGCCTTTTTGTGCACTCTTTTAATAAAGTCTTAAGTTTGGGGGATCTGTGCAATTGCCACTCTCTTCGAACTCTCCTTTTTTCAGTCAATAGACGCTCGATATCTACAGAATATATGATATTGTTTTTGGTTTTTTTGAGGGTTGTGCTGGAATGTTGA
Organism: Pollenia amentaria; assembly: GCA_943735925.1. Classification (NCBI taxonomy): domain Eukaryota; kingdom Metazoa; phylum Arthropoda; class Insecta; order Diptera; family Polleniidae; genus Pollenia; species Pollenia amentaria. The sequence goes on along the minus strand of OX031006.1, from coordinate 111,115,591 downwards.
ACAGCTAGTTTGAGATAACTGTCAAAATTAACAATAGCGAGATCCACGCTCTCCGGTGTGCTAAGCGGAATATTTTCTGTGCAATGGGCACTTAGATATTTTTTATATTTTAACCAATTTATTTGTGAGGGTGATTTCGATAAGTACCCAGACGGCGATACGATTCTATATTCGTTGCTTGGAGATAATCTTCACGTTGATCACACATTAAGTAGTGTTTTACTCGGGTTTTTATCAAAATAGCAGAACCTCCACAAGCTCTACCTCGAGGGTCCTTGGTATCATATAATATATAACCATTGATTTTAAACGTATTTCTCGAGGTCAGATGAGTTTCAGAAACCATCATAACATCGATTTGTTTATTTTTAAATAAGTATTCTAGTTCATTTTTATGTTGGCGGATGCCATTTGCGTTCCAAAAGCAAATTTTTAAACAGTTCATGGCTTATTTACTACAGCTTGCAATAACATAGATTGCATTCTTAACATTTCTTGCATCATGTTACCCATTGTGTTGGTAAAATTGTTAACGGTTTGCACTAATGTTTCCATGGTTTTTTCTAGCCGAGTTAAATTAGAAATGGGAATTTCGTCATTATTTGGTAAATCACCTTGCAATGGCATATGATTAGATTTTAAGACATTAGCGTACGAGGTTCTGTTATTATTTGGCTGCGGTATTTGAACGCCGTTAGTGTTTTCTTGATAAGTTACCTGCGTTTAAGGGGGAATAAGTTTCTTTCCAACAGAACGCTTGACAATCGAATATACTGGACATCCTCTATAGTTGGCAGTGTGATTACCACCACAGTTGCTACATTTTTTTACATTAGGGTCATTTTTTGACTTATCACACTGGACGGTACCATGTAGTTCTCCACATACGACACAAACAGGGGGTAAATAGCAGTATGCCCTAGTATGACCAAATTCTTGGCAGTTTAAACACTGAACGGGCCCATTTCTTTTGTGCGGCTCTTCTATCGTTATTTTCCTGTACAGGATGTATTTTAAACTGTAAATGGGATGCGTTTCATTTTTTTTTAGCAAAGATAGACGGGAATTTGTTTTATTTCATTCCACCTTATTTAAATTGTACAAATTGGAAAGCTGATATGGAATGTTTTGAAATTTTTTTGGAAGAACTGTCCCCTACAAACTTTTGTATATTGGGTGATTGATTTAAATGCCCGTATTGGTGAAGAACAAATATTGGAACCTATGTTTCTACAAGACCTACCAAACATCAATGGAACAAGAAGCTCGAAAGACAAAACGTATAGTCCGAAAGAAAAGCAACTTATGTCTCTTGTTACTAACTTAGGGGGAATAATACTAAGCGGTAGAATAGCGGGCCTAGGGCGAATACAGTTTTTGTGGAGATGCTGGTAGTTCAGTCATAGACTATTGTATTTGTTCACATAGTCTTCTTAATTATGTTGAGGATTTTAATATTAGTTACAAGCCATATTCTGATCATATGACTCTTGAACTAAATCTAATTTGTCCAGCATCTAACAATAGAATCTTATCGGATTCGGGTCATCAAAGGCTTCGATGGAATGTCAATTCAGTCACCAAATATTGTGAAAAACTAAATAAACTCGCTAGTACTTATAATTCTGTTAATGTTCACAATAGTTCGGTTGATGACATTGTTTTGTCTATTAAAAATAAAATTAAAGAAGCTAATGTATCTACAAAAAACAAGTATGGATTTGAACTTAACAAAAATGGTTCAACTGGAAATGTGTCCGTTTTCGTAAAAATATGTTAAGAGATCTAAAAGATTATAGAAAAAGGCACACAAATGTGAACAAATCAAAATATAACTCTGCTAGATCTAAGTATCTTAAAATTTGTCGAAATAGAAAACTTGAGTTTTATAATCAAAATCTAGGACAACTTAATTTGGTTAGCTGTAGTAAAGCGTGGTGGAAACTCTCTAATAATATGTAATCAAGAAAACAAATAACAAAAGGTAACCTAACTGCAGATGATTTTCGTATACATTTTAGAAATATATTGCAAAATACAAATAAAATAAATGAATTTCACTGGTGTATGCCATATTATATTGATGCTTTTCTCGATTCACCAATAGAGATTTTTGAGCTGTCGTCAGTATTAAAATCGTTGAAACTAAATAAGGCCCCTGGTAATGACGGTATAAGCTATGAATTGTACAAATTTGCTCCTGCCTGTTTTGTTAAGGAAAAACTTTCAGCTTTCAATTACATATTTTTACATGAAAATATTCCAACAAGCTTTAAAACTGCCATACTAATACTAATATTAAAAACGATGATACCAAATGCGCTTCAAATTACCGTGGCTTATCACTTATTGATACCCTGTGCAAAATCTTTAACAACATAATTTTAAATCGCGTAATAAATTGGATCGAAAAATATTCCATATTACTCAACGTCTTCAATCTGACAAATATTGTACACTTAAACAAAATAAATAGTATAAACACATTCGAATTTTTTGTGGACTTTTCCTGTGCTTTCGATATGATTCCCAGAAATTTGCTTTTTTATAAATTATCACGTATGGGATTATCGTCAAAGATTGTTCGTATTCTACAGCTTACATATGAAAATACGCCTAGTCAAGTACTGTATTGAAATACGTTTTCTGAATCTCTTAAAGGTAATGTTGGCGTTAAACAAGGGTGCATACTAAGTCCAATTCTGTTTGCATTGTATCTTAATGATTCCTGGCGGTGTAAACGTTGCAGACATTGCTGTTAAAATTCTTCTTTATGCAGATGACGTTGTCATTTTGCCGATTCCCCAAGTGTACTGCAAACCATGATTGATGCTCTTCTTTCTTTCTGCTCGGTGTGGTGTCTAAAGGTTAATTTGGAAAAATCAAAGATAGTTGTTTTTCGTAGTGGTGTACGAATATCCAATAATCTGAAGTGGAATTTTGGAGAAAATAATATAATATTTGTCAATAACTATCGATATTTGGGAATGGATATAAATTTTAACTTATCTTTTACAAAGCACTTAGGAAATAAATTAAAAAACATCGAAAATGGCGATTGCATCAACATGGTTAAAATATATAAATCATCCTAAGATATCGAACAAAAATAAACTTAAAATATTTATCGCTGCTTCCCGATCTATAATGTTTTACGGTGCTCAAATTTGGGGTTTTAAAAAATATGATGAAGTGGAAAAATTATTTAGATATTTCATAAAGAAAATATTACTCATATAATACGCCAAACTTCATGTTCTATCTAGAAACCTGTCTAAACTCCTTGTATACTGATACCTTAAAGCTAAATTTTTCTTACGTCAATAGAGTTCTACGACTGCCTGAACATAGATTACCACGAATGTTAGCTGAAAAAATTATTACAATGAAAACCTTTTGGGCTGAGGAGTGGGTAAATATATGTGAAAAAATTCAATATGTTCCTGAAAATGTAAATAAACTCATGTGTAAAAACTGGAAACCAATACTTGAACGTTTAATAACAACGGAAAGAGAAGATCTTATATCTAATGCAAAAGGCTCTCAATTTCAATTAACTTATAGCGCAAATCCTTTTTTTACTTCAGAATTTTCATCTTGTGCAACAAGTCTAATAATCAGAGTACGAGCATTTAGCCGTTCTTCTGTTGGCTTATGTACCCTTTGTAATCTGGATGAATCCGAAAATACGTTTCACTTCTTAGGTGTTTGTCCTACTTTTAATGAGTTCCGGGTTAAATATTTTGGTAAAACCATTTTGGATATTAATGAAGTAATAAATATACTAAATGGCAATGATAATGACTACTATAGTGTATATAAATATTTGGAAATTTGTTTAAAGTACAGAAAACTTATACTGAATGAATAAGGTTCAATTAAATTCCTTTAAAATTTATTGTTATTAATCTGATGTAAAAAAGATTTAGTATAAATCGTTCTTTTTTATTTTATATAATCAATTAAAAATTTGGTAGAACCAAAGTAAATTTGCTTTTAAATTAATTTAATTAAAATCAGCTTTAAAATTACAATCTGGCTCTCAAATATAAAGTTCAGCCAAATATAGATACATATGATCTCAAAAATTGTATTACTTACCTTTGAAAATATTAATAAAAATAGATATTGGGAATTATTTCTTTTTTATAAGCAACTTTATTATATTCAACATTTTTCATTTTTCGAATTTATTCTATGAGTTAAATTTCAGTTATGTATTTTATAAAGCTTTTTGTAATAGCTCTATTCATTAAATTTTTTTTTTAGAAATGACTTTATACAATATAATAGTCTGGTAGTGTATAAAGTCATTTCTAAAAAAAAAAAATTTAAGGAATAGAGCTATTACAAAAAGCTTTATAAAATACATAACTGAAATTTAACTCATAGAATAAATTCGAAAAATGAAAAATGTTGAATATTAATAAAAATATCTATTAAATAAATAATAAAATAAAAAAAATAAAATTTTAAGAAACGCTTTTCTTAACCTTAATATATTTTGCAGTTGTGAACACAAAATGAATATGAATACTAAAAAATCGACTAAAAGTAAAAAAATAAGAACATTTCAAACAACATAAACTTTTAAATCAAAGTGGAAAAAATCTCACACATCCCTTAAAGAAAAGCGTGGGGCGCATTGTTATGAAACAAAATGCTCAATTATTGAAAATTCGTAGCTTGAAACATGATTGGTTGTATTTCTTTCGGTCTGAAATATTAAAATATACTCACGGCAGTCATTTTTTTTAAGTTACGGTTGGTATGGGCGCCCAACGCTTTTCTTTAAGGGATGTGTGAGATTTTTTCCACTTTGATTTAAAAGTTTATGTTGTTTGAAATGTTCTTATTTTTTGACTTTTAGTCGATTTTTTAGTAATCATACTCATTTTGTGTTCACAACTGATCAATATATTAAGGTAAAGAAAAGCGTTTCTTAAATTTTTTTTTTTTTATATTATTTTTTACTTTTTAGTAACGAATACCTTTAATTAATACATTACAATTGCCACCCCCTACATTTCATCCTGGCTACGCCCATGTATTCTTGTATTGCCATTGAGAGTATGAATGCCTGCAAAGTTTCATCCATTTGCATTGAGTAAAAGGCGGATGAAAAAGCATTTTACAAAAAAAAATGTGCCCCCCCTAGATTTCATAATGGCTACGCCCATGTATTTGTTTTATCCATTTGCATTGAGTAAAAGGCAGTTAAAAAAGCATTTTTTGACCCCCCCCCTAACCCTTTCAGACCCAGCCTACACAATTGTGTTAGCTGAATCTGACCGAGTTAATCCATTTTATTGAAAAACGGACAAGTATAAATATTTTTCGTTATAACAGAAATTTTCCGAATTTATAGCCGATTTTTTTATCTGCGGGACGCGTGAAAAATCCTGTGTAGGTTTTAATTTCAAGAATCGATGCCAATACCGTGTGCGAATTTCTGAGAAATCCGAATGAACGAAAAAAACTAATGATATTATTTTGATATTTGCAAAAAAAGTGTAATATCTATTTTATTTTTTATTTTTGGTTGGGTCTGAAAGGGCTAAATTTCATCCTGGCTACGCCCATGTATTCGTGTATTGTCATCGGGAGTATGAATGCCTGCAAAGTTTCATCCATTTGCATTGAGTAAAAGGCGGTTAAAAAAACATTTTACAAACAAAAAATTCTGCCTCCCCCCTAGATTTCATCCTGGCTACGCCCATGTATTCGTGTATAGCCTTCGGTAGTATGAATGCCTGCAAAGTTTTATCCATTTGCATTGAGTAGAAGGCAGTCAAAAAAACATTTTACCAAAAACAAATTTTGCCCCCCCCCCCCTAAATTTCATCCTGGCTACGCCCATGTATTCGTGTTTTGTCATCGGGAGTATGAATGCCTGCAAAGTTTCATACATTTGCTATGAGTAAAAGGCGGTTAAATTAACGTAACAAGATTTGATTTTCCGAAGTGAAGCTAAAGAAAAATTTGCCCCCCCCCCCCCTAGATTTTATCCTTGCTACTCCCATGTATTCGTGTATTGTCATCGGGAATATGTATACCTGCAAAGTTTCATCCATTTGCTATGAGTAAAAGGCGGTTAATTTAACGTTACAATATTTGATTTTCCGAAGTGAAGCTAAAGAAAAATTTGCCCCCCCCCTAGATTTTATCCTGGCTACGCCCATGTATTCGTGTATTGTCATCGGGAATATGTATACCTGCAAAGTTTCATCCATTTGCATTGAGTAAAGGCGGTTAAATTAACGTTACAAGATTTGATTTTCCGAAGTGAAGCTAAAGAGAAGCATTTAAAAATGAAAAAAATATTTATAATCTCTTACACTGGTATTTTCTTTACAAAATTATTTATTTTTTGTTAATATTACCATCAATCAAATCAAATTCGTTTTTTTTTTTTATCATATTAATATAAATTTCAAATATGTATTAAAAATCGAACTCGTATCAGTATCGATACTTGTTGAGTATCGGTATCGTATCGGCAAAAAGGCGTATCTTTACATCCCTAGTTAATACCCTCTTGTTGATCAAGTGCAATATGCATTATTGAATTGTGAAATGTTCTGTTTTCAACTAACCCATGTTGTTTTTAGGGCATATATTTACTACATAATTAATGCGCATAACACATGTTTTAAGCATAGAATTTGCTGCAAGGTTGTTACATAATTTACTTTTCAATTTTTCGCTATATGCTTTGTTTCACCACACTGTGCGGTATACAAATTTACTTTGTAGCGTGTGCGTCCACTCGTTAAGGATCTGGCATCTCTGGCCTTGACATCGCATTTTGTATTTTGACAGTATTTTGAATAAAACGAACTATTTGTAGTCGTCAATAGTTTTTGCTATTGATTTAGTAGTCTTGATTTATCTTTCGTTTGAAGTAGAAATAAAGAAGGCTTCTTTTGGTTTTTAATAATAAAATAATAATTGCGTTTTATTTAATACACCAAAACTTTTTTAATAATTTACAAAATTTACTTTTGATTTTTTTTTGCAGGAAAGTCAAAAAGGGCTAGCGCTTTAGTAGCTGCTGTGGAAAAAGCTACTGAAAATTTTATTCAAAAGGGGGAACAAATTGCGTATGAAAATCCTGATATTACTCAAGAAATGTTGGCTGCAGTCGACGAAGTACGTAAAACTGGTGAGTCAATGAGCATTGCAGCAAGAGAGTTTTCTGAGGATCCATGTAGCTCTCTTAAACGTGGTAATATGGTACGTGCTGCGCGTAATTTGCTCTCAGCAGTCACGCGTCTTTTAATATTGGCCGATATGGTTGACGTGCATTTGTTGCTGAAATCATTGCACGTTGTTGAAGATGACTTGAATCGTCTTAAGAACGCATCGAGCCAAGATGAACTTTTAAATAACATGAGGGTAAATATTTTATAAATTAAAATAAATTTGGGCTTTGATCTAGTTTACCAACGCAGCTCCAAACAAAAAAAAAAAAAGAAATGTACATAGGGTGATAGAACATTGAAAAATAGTTAGCAAAGCGCCCGGCCGAAGGCCTGCATTGCTGAAAATCTTTAATTAGCGAATCCGGTTTTTGTTATACCATAACAGGCGAAGCATCAGGTAACAAAGCGAGTGATTGTTATTTAATTAAAATTTTTCTGAACTACATACTAGAGGTCTGCACAAATGTATTTGCTAGCCAAATGCTTGTTGTGTGTGTATTTGATATTCAAATCAAATGTGTAAAAAAATGAGAGCTAGTCATTCACGCTCAATCATTTTAAATGAGAGATCAACGCAGCCACATACACTAACACTAATTGTGTGTGTGTCCCTATTATTGTTTATTGTTTGATGAACTCAAATTCATACATCCTACAATAAAAAAACCTGAGTTAAGTTAAAAATCACACTAATAATTCGTGTGTGTTTTTTGTCTTTCTTGTTTTGTTAAAATTTGTTTTTCCCCTTTTTGATAATTTTCCTTATCGTTACAAAAAAAAGTAAGAAAATAAAATGGTTGTAAAAAATATATTTTTTATATGCAAAAACAATAACAGTAATAAAATTATAAATAAAAAATTATTATGCAAACCGTCAAATATTTTACTAAAATTATCGATAAAAAATTAAATAATGTCAAAAAAAAATGTAAAATTGTTCAACTTAAAACTTAAAAAAATTATCAAAGCTAAGAAAGAAAGCTCGTTATAAAATAAAAATAATCTATTAACGTTTAAAAATAAGTTATAAGTTCTCTTGATTTAAAAAAAATTAAAACAAAAAAATTAACAAAAATTTCATTTGTTTAAAAATATATTTTAAACTACTTTTTGCTTCAAAAAGTTGGTATCACTTTAAATGAAATATATTTTTACTATTATTTTGTTTTCGATACGATAAAAAAATTTCAAAAACACAAAACACATGTTGTGTTGATAAAACACAATCACCCCTATCGTGAAAAACAAGTGGAATTTTTGTTCCCATGAAATTTTTATTCCCCTCGAAGGGAAAAATGCTATCGTGAAACTCACGTGAACAATTTTTCGCGCTACCAGTTCTCGGTGAATGTAAAAAAGAAGAAATATTAAAAAACATTAAGAAAAATTTTTTTGTTCAAAAATATACACATATATTTTAAAGAAAAGTTAAAAAAAATAACAAAATAAAATATATTGTATTGGAGTGATTACAACATTAGGTAGGTAGGTAGGTAGAAAGGCTGGTGTGAAGTCTCCTTCACACCCTCACCCAGAGACCAATACGGTCCATTGTGATGCCTTGTTTATAGTTAAGAAGCTGAAAAAGAAGGTGAAGAGAAACAGCAAAAGCATCAGAAAAGATAAGAATAGATAAGAATAGATGAGAAAAGGAAGTTCTGACCAAACCCGAGAGAAAAGCCTCACTCAACACAACACCAATCCGCCCTATGTGCGGTTAGCTCCCAGTCTCCTGCTGCGCAGCCAGGCCACCCCATTACGAATCCTATCAGACTCTCGAGCCCACAGCCCGGGACGTCCCCTAATTCGCCTAGGAATCTGCTGCCCAGCCACCTCAGCCTGCTGCCCTGTAGCCTGGGACAGCGGCACAAAATGTGCTCAACCGTCTCCAGCTCCTCCGGGTCCTCACACAACCCGCACATATCCGACACGTCGGATCCTAACCTCATCGCCATCCTGCCTATCATGCAATGACCCGTGATGATTCCTATTATGGTCCTCACGCAGACCCTGCTTCTGCCCAGCAACAACTCCGAGTCGGACTTCCTAAGCACCGGCCACATCGTCCGTGATACCCGGCAGTCCGTTCGGTTCCCCCAGGCCCTATTGGTCGCGTCCAGAATCCATTCCCTAATCTTCCCAAAGTAGAATCCTATTGGAGGCCTAACCGCCTCTATGTGATTAGGATCCTCCATCTCTGAGCCCTGTCTCGCCAACTCATCAGCAATCTCGTTGCCGTTTATGTTGCAGTGACCAGGCACCCAGCACAATCTCAACATATACTCTCCTAAGGCTCCCTCCAGAGCCCTCCTGCAACCGTCAACTAGCTTGGATTTCACGTAACAGCCCCTTACGGCCATAAGGGCCGCCTGGCTGTCGACATATATAGTGACCTCCGAGCCCCTATCAATGTTGTCCCTCATCAGTTCCACGGCTCTCAAGACCCCCAGAACTTCCGCCTGAAAAACACTGCAGTCGTCCGGAAGCCTATATGACATTCTGATGTCCAGATCCTCAATGTAGACCCCGTGCCTCTCATCTGCGAGCCGTCAGTGAAAATAGCAAATCCACTAAATAATCTGCTCCTACCTGACCATCTCTCCCTAGAAGGCGTTACCACATCCGGCAACCGTCCGAAATCCACCCTGGTGCCCACGAAATCCGTGGAGCCGGGTGATCCCAGGCAGTAACCTCCAGCTTCGATCTCACTCAAGATCCGTGAGTGACCCTGCGTGAAATCCCTAATCAATCCTAGTTCCCTCAGTCTAAGAATGCTTCTGGCTGCCATTCCCATAACATACTGCTCAATGGGCAGAAGATGTAGAATGACATCCAGTGCCGCTTGAGGTGTACTTCTCATGGTACCTGAGTTAAGTTAAAAATCACACTAATAATTCGTGTGTGTTTTTTGTCTTTCTTGTTTTGTTAAAATTGGTTTTTCCCCTTTTTGATAATTTTCCTTATCGTTACAAAAAAAAGTAAGAAAATAAAATGGTTGTAAAAAATATATTTTTTATATGCAAAAACAATAACAGTAATAAAATTATAAATAAAAAATTATTATGCAAACCGTCAAATATTTTACTAAAATTATCGATAAAAAATTAAATAATGTCAAAAAAAAATGTAAAATTGTTCAACTTAAAACTTAAAAAAATTATCAAAGCTAAGAAAGAAAGCTCGTTATAAAATAAAAATAATCTATTAACGTTTAAAAATAAGTTATAAGTTCTCTTGATTTAAAAAAAATTAAAACAAAAAAATTAACAAAAATTTCATTTGTTTAAAAATATATTTTAAACTACTTTTTGCTTCAAAAAGTTGGTATCACTTTAAATGAAATATATTTTTACTATTATTTTGTTTTCGATACGATAAAAAAATTTCAAAAACACAAAACACATGTTGTGTTGATAAAACACAATCACCCCTATCGTGAAAAACAAGTGGAATTTTTGTTCCCATGAAATTTTTATTCCCCCTCGAAGGGAAAAATGCTATCGTGAAACTCACGTGAACAATTTTTCGCGCTACCAGTTCTCGGTGAATGTAAAAAAGGAGAAATATTAAAAAACATTAAGAAAAATTTTTTTGTTCAAAAATATACACATATATTTTAAAGAAAAGTTAAAAAAAATAACAAAATAAAATATATTGTATTGGAGTGATTACAACATTAGGTAGGTAGGTAGGTAGAAAGGCTGGTGTGAAGTCTCCTTCACACCCTCACCCAGAGACCAATACGGTCCATTGTGATGCCTTGTTTATAGTTAAGAAGCTGAAAAAGAAGGTGAAGAGAAACAGCAAAAGCATCAGAAAAGATAAGAATAGATAAGAATAGATGAGAAAAGGAAGTTCTGACCAAACCCGAGAGAAAAGCCTCACTCAACACAACACCAATCCGCCCTATGTGCGGTTAGCTCCCAGTCTCCTGCTGCGCAGCCAGGCCATCCCCATTACGAATCCTATCAGACTCTCGAGCCCACAGCCCGGGACGTCCCCTAATTCGCCTAGGAATCTGCTGCCCAGCCACCTCAGCCTGCTGCCCTGTAGCCTGGGACAGCGGCACAAAATGTGCTCAACCGTCTCCAGCTCCTCCGGGTCCTCACACAACCCGCACATATCCGACACGTCGGATCCTAACCTCATCGCCATCCTGCCTATCATGCAATGACCCGTGATGATTCCTATTATGGTCCTCACGCAGACCCTGCTTCTGCCCAGCAACAACTCCGAGTCGGACTTCCTAAGCACCGGCCACATCGTCCGTGATACCCGGCAGTCCGTTCGGTTCCCCCAGGCCCTATTGGTCGCGTCCAGAATCCATTCCCTAATCTTCCCAAAGTAGAATCCTATTGGAGGCCTAACCGCCTCTATGTGATTAGGATCCTCCATCTCTGAGCCCTGTCTCGCCAACTCATCAGCAATCTCGTTGCCGTTTATGTTGCAGTGACCAGGCACCCAGCACAATCTCAACATATACTCTCCTAAGGCTCCCTCCAGAGCCCTCCTGCAACCGTCAACTAGCTTGGATTTCACGTAACAGCCCCTTACGGCCATAAGGGCCGCCTGGCTGTCGACATATATAGTGACCTCCGAGCCCCTATCAATGTTGTCCCTCATCAGTTCCACGGCTCTCAAGACCCCCAGAACTTCCGCCTGAAAAACACTGCAGTCGTCCGGAAGCCTATATGACATTCTGATGTCCAGATCCTCAATGTAGACCCCGTGCCTCTCATCTGCGAGCCGTCAGTGAAAATAGCAAATCCACTAAATAATCTGCTCCTACCTGACCATCTCTCCCTAGAAGGCGTTACCACATCCGGCAACCGTCCGAAATCCACCCTGGTGCCCACGAAATCCGTGGAGCCGGGTGATCCCAGGCAGTAACCTCCAGCTTCGATCTCACTCAAGATCCGTGAGTGACCCTGCGTGAAATCCCTAATCAATCCTAGTTCCCTCAGTCTAAGAATGCTTCTGGCTGCCATTCCCATAACATACTGCTCAATGGGCAGAAGATGTAGAATGACATCCAGTGCCGCTTGAGGTGTACTTCTCATGGCACCTGTCATGCCGATTGAAGCACACCTCTGAGCCTTAGACAGAAGGTTCCTTCGACAAGCCACTCTCAATGACTCCCACCGAACACAGCATCCATACGTAAGAATGGGTCTAACCACCGAAGTGTACAGCCATCCCACTACTGACGGCCGGAGTCCCCAGCTCCTACCTATCGATGATCTGCAAGCATAGTAGGCATTGAGGCCTCTCTTAAGTCTCTCCTGAGTATTCCTTCCCCACGACAGCTTGCTGTCCAGAAAAACTCCTAGATACTTAGCGCTATCAGATAGTCTAAGCTCTACTCCTCCTAGTACCGGCAGCCTAAAATTCTCTACCCTGTACCTCCTAGAACCAACTCGGTCTTCTCCGGATTGACTCCCAATCCCTTATCACTCGCCCATGCTGACAGTTCGCCCAGCGCCCCTTGCATGACTTCGCTTATTGTCGGCAGAAACTTGCCCGATACCAATATCACTACATCATCCGCGTAGGCCACAACTTTCCGACCCAATCTGTCAAAAAGTCCCAGAACGACGTTGACAGCTAAGAGCCATAATAAGGGAGAGAGAACTCCCCCCTGTGGGGTTCCCCTAGTCACCAGTTTCTTTAAGCGCGCGTTTCCCCAGTCCGAGTGAATAACTCTGCTGCTGAGCATCAGAGTTATCCATTCGACCAGGAACAGAGGAACGCCTAGATCCACCAATGCCTGCCTGATAGCCTCTATCTTCAAATTGTTAAAGGCGCCCTCTATATCCAGGAATGCCGCCAAGGTGTATTCCTTGTTTCGCAATCCCCGCTCTACATAACCCACCACATCATGAAGCGCACTCTCAACAGATCTACCCTTAAGATAGGCGTGTTGAGCGCCGCTGATGATGCCGGCGTCAATCTTCGTCCTCAGATGTAGATCAATCAGTCTTTCCAACGTCTTCAAAAGAAAAGACGATAAGCTGATTGGTCTAAAATCCTTGGGTTTAGAGTGACCGGTTCTTCCCGCCTTGGGTATGAAAACCACCCTGACCTCCCTCCACCCTTTAGGAATGTACCCGTTCAGCACACAGACCCTAAACAGTTCCACCAACAGCAGGAGTGATGATCTCCCGATATTCTGTAACATCGCCGGAAAGATACCGTCTGGTCCTGCCGATTTGTAAGACCCAAAGGTATTAACCGCCCATGTTACTTTGTCCAAGGTGATCATGTCCCCCACCGTCTCCCTCTCCTCACCGCCCGATTCTGACCCAGAGAAGGGGTTACCACATTCAATCTGTTCCCCCATCCCAGGATCCACACATCCCGGAAAGTGAGTCTCCATTAGCAGACAAAGAGATTCAGAGCTAGATTCCGTCCATGAGTTGTCCGGTCTCTGAATAAATCCAGGGACTACAGGGTCCTTGGATAAAATTCTCCTGAACCTGGACATCTCATTTACAGATTCCACTGACTCGCTAAACTTGACCCACGAGTCCCTTTTCGCCCTCCTAATGTCTCCTTTATATCTATTGTAACTCAATCTGAAGTTACTCCAATCTTCTTCCCTACGCGTATACTTCGCTCTATTAAACAACCTTCTGACAGTGGACCTTTGAGTCCTCAACTCGTCTGTCCACCATCTTGGTTGTGTGCGCTTGCCCGGAAAGTTCAAAGGACAGGATCGCTCATAACTACTAGTCAGTACCCCCGTGAAGGTGCCCACCAGTTGCTCTACACCGGTCGAAGTCGACCTCCAGTCGTGTGTAACTCTAAGGTTACTTTGCACCAATCTCGAAAAGTAATCCCAATCCGTCCTTCTCGGATTCCTATACGGACACCTTTTCGACCTCTCAAACATTAGATTAAAGGACAGGCGACTATGGTCAGAGAAGGAAAACCCCAGGTCCACCCTCCAATCCTCCACTAATTCCCTACAGTTCGTCAATGTCATGTCTATCACTGCCTCTCTATCCCTAGTTCTGAACGTAGGTGTATTCCCCCTGTTACAGATATAAAGATTGCTGGCAATAATAAAATCAAACATAGACTCACCTCTTTTGTTGATGTCGGCACTTCCCCATTGGGTATGGTGTGCATTGGTGTCACACCGTAGTACCAGCCTCGAGCCAATTCTGCCTGAGTACTCCACCAACTCTCGCACTTTTTCACCAGGTGGATCGGTAGCCTCGTACGGCAAGTATACCGATGCTAATGCCAGGACCCTTCTGTCCTTGGCTTCTCCTGTCACAACCGTGAGGTCTCCATTACTGTAAGAATGAGAAAACATAAATTTAAACTCAGTTCTCGCCAAAATACAAGTTCGTACCTTCTCATCTGTGTGGGGTACGAACAATGTATACCCCGTGACCCTTAATCCAACTACCCGGTTTTTATTAATCCAGGGCTCTTGGATTAAGGCCACGTCCACGTTGTTGTCGATGAGGTGGGTTACTAATTCGGTTGAGGCTGCTTCACAGTGGTGCAGGTTTATCTGCACCACTTTCAACCTCTTAGGGTCTATCATTTTTAGGAAACCTAAATTTGATAGACCCCAACCCGAATATTGCAACCCCTCCTATCGAATGAAGCTTTTTAAGAGACTCCCGGTCCACTGCGAACCTGAAGTCTCTTCCCTGGTTCTCTTTACAACCCAGTGAAGCTACCAACTTCCACTGGCTTGTATTGAGTCCCTTGTTCTGGTTGGCCAGTACCCCCAGTATGACCTCCACCGGTTTTATAGGTGGAGGTATCCATACCGTGACTACCGGCCTTAATGGCAACTCAGACGCTAGTATAACGTCCAGACTAGCTTCAGGACAGGAGCTGCCACACTTACCAATTGCAGCCTTTAAAAACTCAAAGGTTTTCTGATTGCCGCAACTGACAGTTTTGACACCTCTTGTCCAGTCAGCCCCTTTGAACGATACTTCGTCCGGCCTTCCTTTGGCACTAAAGATTTCGTCGAGTAGTTTGTTCTCTAGCACCTGCCATCTCTCGACACTGATCCTTCCATCGGGATCCTTACGATCAATGACAGCCGCTAGAATACCGTCCTTACTCGACGACTCCTTTAGTTTCTTTGACGTGGATGGTTGGTCCTTTCTGGAGTCAGTCCTCTTATTGATCTCCTTATGGGGATCTTTAAGAGAACTGACCACAGTCTGACCAGTCCTCTTAGCCGCAGGGGATTTCTGGTCATCACCAGACCTCACTCGCTTAACTACCCCCTTTTTGGGGCCCTTAGCAGAGCTCAGTCGATGATCACCCGATTTCCCTGCAGATGTTGACTGGTCTGTCCCAGCAACCCTTCCTTTAGTGACTCCTTTTTGGGAGTGACTATCGGAAATTACCGAGACATTTCCAGCCCTCATCACGCGACTTGTAGTGGGTAAAACGTTCTCAGGCCTAGCTCCCTTAACTGTGACCATACTGTCACGATTAAGAGGGCCAGTCGTTGAACCTTTACCCTCCTTTTCCTTGTCTTCTGCTTTATTCGAGGATTCAACAACAGGGGGTGCTGGGGATTTGCTGTCTTTACTGACAACATTTGTATCCACAGCAGCCCTTGCTGTGTATCCCGCAGGATAAGGAAGCCCTAGGATGGCACCGACAGAGCCGTGGATTCGTTCGAATCTAGCAACGTTCTTTCGGTGCTTCCTCAGCAGATGCCTATCCCGCCCATCGTGCAGTGAGGAGTCTTTCTTAGCTATCTTTTCCAGAAAGGCTAAGGAGGCTCTCACACCACTCTTGGCTTTATCGTAGCTCGTTCGGCTATCTGACGTGACCTGTTCTGTCGCATCTTGCCGAACAACGAGTTTTGATACACTCGCCAATCCTCTCTCCAACCCGAGTGTGACTCCGGAAGTCGATGGCCCAACCCTATGGCCCTCATCATGAGCCGAAATCAAAGTTATTTCGTGCACATCATCAGAGCCCAGAGTTAGGTCACCGAGTCTTTCCGATGCCCCTGTACGAGACGGAGATCCGATTGGCGAGTCTATCCTGTCCGTCTCTGTCATGACTGTCAGTTCTGTCATTAACTGACTCTCCTGCAGCAGAATATCTCTGTGAATACCCAGCAAGTCGGAGTCCAAATCTGACCCCGAACCTGCTGAGCTGACAGAGACATTCCCTGCGCCAACTTCTTCATTTCTTTCTTTAAAGTTTAATTTATCCAGTTTTTGGTCCCACGAGTATGCACGTAAACAAAGCGACCATCGCGCGCAGTGACGGCTTACGCGGACTAGGCTAGAATTACAACTGACCCTTGCAATCGGCGTCAGAGGGAAGCTGTTCACGACCAGTTTCTTTTACCACTAACTAGCCATTCAGGTCCTCGGCACTGCTATCAACCACCTTGACCTTAAAAGTGGGGGATGTAGGGAATCAAAGGGAGAAATAGGTAGGATTATAGGTAAAGAGGATGGGATATGGGATGGATAACCCTTGGTCATGCTGGCTTTAAAGCTTATGCCTTCGAACTTGTTCCGGTTAGACTGTACCGAAATAAGTTCCAAGACATACACTACCGCCGGCATTTAAGCCACCACATCGCGGCAAGATAGTTATCCAGGTGGTGGCAACAAGTTGCCGTTTTGTTGTCAATGAAATAGATATAAAAGATGTAAATTGTTAAAGAATGTCTTAATCTCTTTTTACCTCTTTTAGTAGAAATATTTAAGAAAATTATTAGAACTTCAGAGTAGTCTAAAGAATTAAAAATTCAAAAAATAGTACCCATACCGGAAGCTGTCAATGCAACTACTGAGGATAAATATAGACCAATTGCTGTGCTTTCAACAATAAATAAAATATTATAAAAAATATTGTGTGACGGAGTATTGGTTTATCTTGAGGCTAATAATTTCTTATACAAATACCAATTTGGATTTATAAAGGGGGTAAGTACACAGGACGCTGTATTAAATGTAGTAAGTTATGTTTGTAAAGGCTTAGATAACACTTTTATTGGAGTTGCAGGGATGTTTTTCGATTTTTCTAAGGCGTTCGATCTTATTGATCATCAAATAATGCTGCAAAAGTTAGGATTTTACGGAATACAAGGGCGAGAACTATTGTTGTTTAAAAATTATTTCAAGAACAGACAACAGTTTGTTTAAATTGGACAGCACAAAAGCTTACTTGGTTCTGTAGATTACGGCGTACCGCAAGGAAGTGGACTTGGTCCTTTATTATTCTCCATTTATATAAATGATTTGAAAAACTTAAATCTAACTGGTCAATTATTCATGTTTGCTGATGATATATGCTTGTTTCGACCTTTTAAGTATGATCGAAAAAATATTGAAAGAGACTCTGCATTATTAGTGGAATTTGCTCGCTTAAATCGTTTATTGCTTAATTCTGAAAAAAAACAAGGTTGGTTTGTTTCAGACCCCACTCAACAATGTTTAATAACAACTTTTCAGTATACATATGTCGATAGAACATCAATATGTGAAAGCCATTCTATTAAATACTTAGGCATAACGTTGCAAAGTAATCTATTCTGGGATTTACATATCAAAGAAGTGAAGAACAAAATGGCTCCGACCATTGGTATATTATATAAGTTCAAAAATAAGCTAAGTGAAAAAACCAAATTAATGATTTATACTGGTCTGATACAATCACATCTCAATTACTTGACCAGTGTCCATGCATGTAATAAAAATAATATTGTTCAAAAATCACTACAATGTTTGCAAAATAAGGCATTAAATATTGTATACAATTTACCAGGAACTTATTCAACAGTTTCATTATACAAAAATATAAGCAAAACTGTGTTACCCGTTTACGGTTTATATGAATACCAGATTTTATTGTATGTTTATAAGAGTGTACATGAAACAGGTGAACTTATAATTCCTTTTTTGCAAAACCATTCATATTTCTATACGAGAAATATATCAAATCTTAGGGTTCCAAGGTGCAGATTGGAAAGAACTAAGCAACGTATAGATTATAAGGGTGGACATTTTTGTAATAACTTACCTGCTTAGTGGAAGTCTATTAAGCAAATATCAAATTTAAAACAAGAATGCAAAAAATACTTATGTATATAGCTGAATGGAAACGCGTCTTTTGCAAATATGTACATATGTTACTATTATTTATGCATTTGATAAAAATAAAATTAGTTCTGCCTCAAAAATGCCTTCATGACGCTGAGGCTCAAATTTTAAAATGTATATATTTTGTACAATTATAATTTAATGCCCCTATTGCGGTTTTCCACTTTTGTACAAGTTTGGTTGTCTTTGGTAAATTTGCATTGCCATTCTCAACTCTACTGGCAGTTGGCTTTTCAGTTGTGTATCTGTTTTTTCGTGGTATTGCCGTTTTCAACTTTGTAAAATATTGGTAGACAGAAACGTTATAAATACACAACTGTTTATTAGTAGTTGAGTTGTTTTCAGTTTCAGTTGACTTTCATTTTTAAAAGCAAAAAAAAAAAAACTTTACCTTTACACTGACCAAAAATCAGTAGAATTTTGTAAGCCGATTATGGCCAATAGGCTAGGTTACTGAAATTTAATAAATAAATAAATAAATAAATAAATAAATAAATAAATAAATAAATAAATAAATAAATAAATAAAACGCTTCCTTGTTTAGTCGGAAATTACTTTTAAATCTACGAATTTAAAATTATTATTTAGTTACGTTACTAATTATAAGTTCTTACTTGGCATTAGGTAGTTCAAGAAGGTTGGAATCATCAGGAATTTTTCTTCTTATACGCAGCACATCTGTTCAAAAGTTTTCATTTTCATCATCATTAAATAAATCGACACTAATATCCATTGTAAATACTTTTTATTCAACACAACAATTAAAAATACTTTAAGTTTAAAAAATTATTTCATTTTATAAAATTTTCACTTGTCAAACGTTATATTTAAAGTTGGCAACTTCATAGCAAACTCAACTAAAACCCGTTGGGTATCACAATACCTAAAATGAGTTTGGTTGTGCATAAGTTGGGTTGACACTCACACGACCAAACTGAGTTCAGTGGAGAACCGCAGTAGGGGCCTTAATAAATAAATATTATTGAAAAAAAAGTCAACTCTTTTTTTTACAAGCACATACCTATGAGCATAAAAATTTGTACGAGCAAAGGAATTGGTATGGCACGATCGTCTGCCTAAAATGGCGGAATCCATTGAGTGGGTGTGGAGTTTTCCATATAAAAATAGCTGACAAGATCTGCAAAATCAGTTCATTTATGTTGTCTGTCTGTCGCGGTCGTTGAAGATAGACGTGTTTTCTAAGCTCGGCATACGGTTTATTTTTTTTGAACAAATAAAGTATAAAAAAAGTAAATACAAGAAAAAGAAAAAAAAAATTACATGTATGTACTTACATACATAAACACACATTTTTTCATTCTCGGTGTTGATAAACAATAACAAATAAGAAGAGCACAACTGTAAACAGTAAAAGAAAAAAAAAAACTCTTATGAGTGCAAACAGTAGAAATGCATATATCACAGTGAGTGTTAGCGAAACAAATACAGAAATAAAAAAAAGAATCGATGATAGCAAATACCTAACGGCTAAACCTATTACTCGTACGCGATCCCTCTCGCCGTCTGTATTTAATAACACGGTTGATACAATAACAAATACAAAACCTGCTAGCGTTGCCTCAACAGCAAAAACAATTTTAATAAGTGATGTAAATATTAACCCCCAATCAGGCATAATAGAAAACTCAGTATCACCTTCGGTGTCTAATAATACGGTTGATATTAATACAATAAAAAATATAAAACCTGCAAGCGGTGCCTCAGCGGCAAAAACGATTTTAATAAGTGATGAAAATATTACCCTCAAATCAGGCATGATGGAAAACTCAGCTCCACAAGTAAAAAGTGGTCAAAAGCCTCAAGTACAAGTTGGTATGGACAGGTACATAACAGTGCTTAAACGGGGTCGCAGCCCTACCTCTGCAGCAGTTGCTTCGGCCTCAAAAGTACCATCTTTTGATAAAATAAATTCTCAAAATCGATTTGCAATTCTGGAGGATGAATCCTCTGAAGCACCAAACGTCATAAAATCGTCCAAGCCTCCCCCGATATATCTTAGGGAGCAAAACTCAAATGAGCTCATAAAGAGTTTGATATCGGTGATAGGTGAAAATTCGTTTTACGTAGCTGCTATCAAGCGTGGTAGTATAAACGAGACAAAAATACAAGTCAATAATGAGAATGATTTTCACAAAATTATAAACAAATTTGAAGTACTTAAAAAAAACTTTTATACATACCAACTGAAAAGCAGTAAAGGTCTCCAGGTAGTGATTAAGGGAATTGACTCATGTGTGGACCCAGAAGAGGTAAAAACATTCCTCGAAGAAAAAGGCTTCAAAATAAAACATGTAGTAAATATAAAAAATAGAGAAAAAAACCCCCAACCACTTTTTCGAGTGGAGTTTGAACCCGGCGACGTAAAGCTTAAAAAAAATGAAACGCACCCTATTTACAATTTGAAATATATTCTCTATAGAAGAGTAACTATAGAAGAGCCACACAAAAGAAATGGTCCCGTTCAGTGTTTAAACTGTCAAGAATATGGTCATACTAAGGCATATTGCTATTTACCCCCTGTTTGCGTAGTATGTGGTGAATTACATGGTACAGATCTTTGCGATAAGTCTAAAACCGACCCCAACGTAAAAAAATGTAGCAACTGTGGCGGTAATCACACTGCCAATTATAGAGGATGCCCTGTATATACCATCGTCAAGCAGTCAGTTGGACCGAAAACTAATCCCCCTCAAATGCAGGTAACAAATCAAGTAAGCACTGGTGACATTCAGGCCCCGCAGCCTAGTAATAACAGAACCTCTTATGCTAACGTCGTAAAATCAAACCATGCGCCAACGCAAGGTGCTGCGCCAAGTAATGATGAAACTCCAGTTTCAAATTTAAGTCGTCTAGAAAAAACCATGGAAACATTAGTGCAAACAGTAACTAATTTTACGAATACAATGGGTAATATGATGCAGGAAATTCTTAGAATGCAATCGATGTTATTGCAATCTGTACTTAACAAGCCATGAACTGTTTAAAAATCTGTTTTTGGAACGCGAACGGCATCCGCCAACATAAAAATGAATTAGAATACTTTCTTAAAAATAAACAAATTGATGTCATGATGGTTTCTGAAACTCATTTGACCTCAAGAAATACGTTTAACATCAATGGTTATATACTATATGATACCAAGGACCCTCGAGATAGAGCTTGTGGAGGTTCTGCCATTTTGATAAAAAACCGAGTAAAACACTACTTAATGTGTGATCATCGTGAAGATTATCTCCAAGCAACGACCATTTGCGTCGAGGAATTAAATCGAAACCTAGTTATTTCATCAATATATTCACCACCTAGATTTTCAATATCAGAAAGCCAATATAATAAATACTTCAAAGCATTAGGACCCTGCTTCCTGGCTGCTGGCGATTATAACGCTAAACATACTTTCTGGGGGTCACGACTTATTACGCCTAAGGGTCGTGTTTTGTTTAACACAATTCGTAAAATGGATCTAAATGTGATCGCGAGCGGTGAACCAACATATTGGCCTACTGATCAGCAAAAAGTTCCAGATGTCATAGATTTTGGAGTGGTTAAAAACATCCCCGCAGAAACGATTTATGTTGAGGCTTCCTTAGAATTATCTTCCGACCACACACCTACAATTGTTACTATAATGATTCCAAATAGAATCGTATCGCCGAATGGTTACCTAGCGACGTCAGCCACACAAATAAATTGGTTAAAATATAAAAAATATCTCAGTGCCCATTGCACAGAAAATATTCCGCTCAGTACACCGGAGTATGTAGATCGCTCTATTGATAATTTTGACAGTTTTCTGAAACTAGCTGTTCAACATTCCAATATTGCCCCCAAAAAAACAAAAACTATTAAAATATATTCCACAGATGTCGAGCGTCTCTTGTCTGAAAAAAGGAGGGCACGAAGAGAGTGGCAATTGCACAGATCTCCTCAACTTAAGAACTTGCTAAAAGAGTGTACAAAAAGATTAAGAAAGTTATTGCAGACTCAGAAAACGGCTTCTCTGGAAAAATATCTTAAGGAACTTGATGCAACTCCACAATCGGACTACTCATTATGGCGTGCAGCTAGAAACCTCAAAAGGCCAGTTGTCTCTAAACCACCATTAAGAAACTTGAATGGAAGTTGGGCAAGAAATGATGTTGAAAAAAGTAATCTGTTTGTAAGTCACTTGAAAAACGTATTTACACCTAATATATCTCACAATATTGCGGTCGATTTACCACCTGTTGCTGCTAGAGCAGCTATTCCCCTAAGATTTGAGATGAGAGAAATCGAAAAGGTTATATGTGACTTAAACACTAAGAAGGCACCTGGCATTGATAAGATCAGCAATAAAATGCTATTAGAGCTACCTCGCGTAGCAAAGAAAATTATTCTTTTTATTTTTAATGCTATTTTACGCCTTGAATACTTTTCTCAAAAATGGAAGGTTTCCTTAGTTACCATGATACCAAAGCCAGGTAAAGATCATACGAAAGTTGAGTCTTATAGGCCTATTAGCTTATTATCAAATATGTCAAAGCTATTTGAGAAATTATTAGTTTCAAAATTAACACCGATTTTAAGTGAAAATAGATGTATTCCAAACCATCAATTCGGATTTAGAAGAAAACACAGCACAATTGAACAAACTCATCGAATAGTAAATGTCATAAGAAAAACATTTGAAGAAAAAAAATATTGCTCAGCACTCTTCATCGATGTTTCGCAAGCTTTTGACAAAGTCTGGCATGAAGGCTTATTACACAAATTGAAGCAAAATTTACCAGCAAACACACACAAACTGTTAGAAAGCTACTTAGTCGGTCGTCAATTTATTATTAAAGAAGGAAATTTCTTAAGTTCACCTCAGCCGATTGGCACTGGAGTCCCACAGGGCAGCATCCTGGGCCCTCTATTATACTTAATTTATACTTCGGACATGCCAACAAACAACTACACACAAACTTCAACATTTGCAGACGACACAGCTTTTCTAAGCGTCCACGAAAACCGTTATGAAGCATCTCGTTACCTACAGCATCATATATTTCAACTAGAAATATGGCTAAGACAATGGAGGATAATGGTCAATGAGCAAAAATGCGTACATATAACATTCACCCTGCGCCGGGAATCTTGCCCCCCTATTACAATCAATAATCAAATTATTCCTCAACATTCGCATGTAAAATATCTCGGTATACATCTGGATCGGCGATTAACGTGGAAATGCCATATAGAGGCAAAATTAACTCAAATGAAACTAAAAGCCATCCAAATTCATTGGCTTATTGGAAGAAATTCTGTTCTTAGACTCGATTGCAAGCTTCTACTTTACAACTCTATCTTAAAGCCTATCTGGTGCTACGGTATTCAACTATGGGGCACTGCCTCGGCCTCTAATATCGAAAAAATTCAAAGGCGCCAAAATAAACTTCTTCGTATAATCACAGCCGCCCCCTGGTATGTTAAAAACTCAAACATTCATAAGGATCTCAACGTGCCATTAGTAAAAACTATGATTACAAAATATGCAGTAAAATATTTAAAAAGACTTGAACAACACCCAAATCCTTTAGCTCGAAATATTTTAAATCATGGCGGCCACACTCGCTTAAGGAGAAGAGACACTGCAGCACTTACCCAACTAGATGAGAGATAAACACCTATATAAGTGAACAGAACCCGTGATGAAGAAAATTTTTGTCTGGCACTGGCAGGACATAAATAAAGTATTAGGATAAGATTTGATAAATTATTGTTAGTTCATATTAAATATATGAAGATTCAATAAATAAATAACGAAAAAAAAAAAAAAAAAAAAAATTTATGTTGATTTGTGTTTTAAATGTACAGTGTTGCTCAAAATGACCGAAGGGGATTCAATTCTTTATAACTTTTTTAATTATTATAATTAGTATTGTGGTTATTTTATTGAACTGTTAATGGTTTTTAATTCAAATTTAGATATTTTTAATTAGGCTTAAGTTCATTGAATTTAATTTTCATTAAATTATTTTTATGAAGGCAGGAATTTTACAACATGAAATTAATTAAAGTTTTTATTGATAATTTTTCATTCTTGACTGCGCTGAGATTTGAACCCAGGCGTTCACGGACAGGCTGCCCAGACTTGTTTCGATTGTAACCACACAATCTCTTCAGTGGGGTTTGCCGTCTTACTCACTCGGCTATTGCAGTCGGATGACGTCAATAGTCAACATCAATCTTTAAACCAAATGGTATTTCACTTTGGTAGATAGAAATTTGCTTTTGAATGAATGATTATCTATTTTAATTGATTTACATGTTCTTCCTAACTTCTGTTTTTTCGTACTTTTTGTCAAGAATGCTTCTTGAAATTTAAAGTACATTTTTGTTTTTCATGTTTTTGTCTTTCTTTTTTTTCTTGTTGACCTTTTTCAGCACAACTTGAAGGACAAATGTAAACATAGCTCGTGCCTTAGCTGTTAACAATAATTAGTATTGTGTTTATTTTATTGAACTGTTAATGGTTTTTAATCCAAATTAGATATTTTTAAATGAACTTAAGCATTGAATTTAACTTTCATTAAATTATTTTTATGAAGACAGGAATTTTACAACATGAAATTAATTAAAATTTGTATTGATAATTTTTTATTCTTGACTGCGATGAGATATGAACCCAGGCGTTCGCGGACAGGTTGCCCAGACTAGTTTCGATTGCAACCACACAATCTCTTCAGTGGGGTTTGCCGTCTTACTCACTCGGCTATTGCAGCCGGATGACGTCAATAGTCAAACATCAATTGATTTACATGTTCTTCCTATATTCTGTTTTTTCGTACTTTTTGTCAAGAATTCTTCTTGAAATCGAAAGTACATTTTGTTTTTCATGTTTTTGTATTTCTTTTTTTTTTCTTGTTGACCTTTTTCAGCACAACTTGAAGGACAAATGTAAACATAGCTCGTGCCTTAGCTGTTAACAATAATTAGTATTGTGGTTATTTTATTGAACTGTTAATGGTTTTTAATTCAAATTTAGATATTTTTAATTAGGCTTAAGTTCATTGAATTTAATTTTCATTAAATTATTTTTATGATGACAGGAATTTTACACATGAAATTAATTAAAATTTTTTTAGAATTTTGTGAAGAAGACTTGGGGAATTAAGTAGGAATAACTTGCAATCGAACAAAAATAATTAAACTCCAAATTTAGCGAAAAGTTATGGGAAACATGTTAAAAAGGGCACGTACGAAAATGACTGCCACTTGTGAGATATAATTTTTCATAATGAAACTGAAAATATTTTTCATTAATATACTAATAATTATGTCTTTAATAAAAAGTGATAATGAACTCAAACTCCTTTGGCCATATTGGTCCACCATGTATAATCAAAATATTTGAAAACATATTTCAGCATTACTTTTCTTATCATCAAGAAAACGGTATTTCATTGCATAAAATCATTCCTGATTTCGTACCACAAAGTTCTTGCGTAAAATGTACGAATGAGACGATATATTTTTTATAATCACACGTATTAAAATCTATGTATTTTACTTAATATTTTTGTAAATTGCATCAAAATTGTTGTATTTTTGTTAATTAAGTTAAATATGTAAATATATATGTACTATTTTTGAAAAATTATTTTGATAATTCTGGGAAAAAAACATTTTATTGTAATGTATTTATTACACATCTCCTATCATTTATTACACATCTCTAATAATTTATCTTTGAATCAGCTGTTTCATATGTTTTTAGAATCAGCTGTGTTATTTATATTTTTATTAGTAAATAAACAATATTTTATGTATGTATGTGTAAGCATATAATTGCATGTAAATATATAGAATAAGGATTAGATTTAAGTACCGTTATTTTAGTTTATAAGGAGACAAATTTTGTAATAAAGCAAGATTCTAATTTTGAAACTTAGCCGAGCAATTGGCTCTTTGTTTACTTTTATTAAAATCACCAGCGCTCCAAGTAGTGCTTTGCCTTGGCGCTTGTTAGTGCCGGCATAAAAATAGTAGTGCCAGTGGCGTTTCAAACGCCGGCCAAAAAAACCATAACCCACCAAAGTAGGGACTTCCTTTTTTTTATTTAAATGACTTCCAGTCATTACATATATTTGTTTTTTGGAGATTTATTTAAATTACCATTGTTTTCAAAGAAAAGTTTGGAATTGAAATAATAATGGACGACGAGTTTCAAGGCATTCGTAAAAGGAATTTTATATTTGGTCAATAAAATCCACTTCGCATATCAAAATCCTTTTTTTTAACATTTTCCAAAATATTGTGTTTGGATATCAATTACATCTTTGTTTGTCCTATGAGTTTCGCCATCTAGTTTTTAATGTAAAAGCAGTACAGGGTCAATGGACTCCGAAATTTTCATTTTGTTTGTCAATTATACTGTATATTACTTACAGCAGCAAATTTTATCTCTTCTGGGGAGAAAGTGTTCACACTACGTACAACGAGCTGCTAACTAGCATGCCGGGTAAGCTTAGCAGCTTGTTAACACAGAGTTTTTTTTATAACAAATTGTATCATCGCTGGTTTTGACATTTTTTTTTGTTTTTGTTTTTCCATATAAGAAACTTCAAAAAGTTTTTAAAATTTAAATTAAAAAAACACCAAATAGTTTTTAATAAAAATGGAAAAGCAAGTGAAAAGATCTGTAAATTGGGATCAGGATGAAAAGGTAAGTAATATAGGAAAACATTAATATTAACATATGTGACGCGCAACATAGAAAGGGACCTAAGGGTAAAAACCGGGTTTGTTCAGGAGAGCCATTTTAAAGATTTAAATACGTGTATCTTTGGTGTACTATCACTGAGCGTGTTGGTATTAGTTTCATTTGAAAGCGACACATCTCATGACGTCAGGAACGTGTTGGTCAACCTTGAAACGCGCGTAGGTCGTCCCTACCTCTTGTTTTGTGTAGTTGGTTTTACTGTTTTCTACCTAGCGCGCTGTTTCCATGAGTTTGATATCAATTTTGCTCGCGTTTTTTCCAATTCAGGTTTATTTTTTGAAATAATTAATTGTGAATTATAATAAATACTCATTTATAATTCTTTTAAATCGTGAATATCACTCTGTTAGTACGAAAATTTTTTCACATAACCTTATGTTATTCGTGAGAATAATTTAAAACTAATAACATTCTTACTGACTGTTTTAGCATGAAATGGTGAACGAATTCGAAGAAGTAGATTTACTTTATCGCTTCCCTGATGACGAGGATGATGATGATCACTTCTCAGAATTATCGGATAGTGACTCTGAAGATGATACCGATAATATGTACCTTGATAAATCTGATCTTGTTTTACGCGAAGAAAAGTTAGTTGCTCGACTGTATAGTTCAAAAATACCTCCGTGTTGTTCAAATCAATGCAATGAAGTGATCCCTAAGAAGATGGCTGTGGATTTTCGTACGTCTTTCCTTAGATAAGGAATCCCAAGATTTAGTTATTCTCGCACATCTGGCAGCTCACCGTTGCGATGCAATGCTCAGGTCAAAAGTTGGTGATCGATCGAGAGCTATGAAGAAACGGTACAATAAAATATATTATTTTCGAAGTTTGCCGATATGCCGTGATATGTACTTCTTCCTGTATACAATGGGAATTAAACGCTACAAAAATCTAATCGAACATTACGACAAAAATTGTGTTTATCCACGCGAACATGGCATGACGAATAAAATTAATCGTACAGATGCTTTAACTACTTTGGAAAAAAATGAAATTGTTTCATTTATCTGCCGTTTTGCTGAAACTGTTGCTATCACTTTACCTGGACGTCAACCAAATCATCGTGATTATCGTTTATTGAAACTTCCAACTACTGAAAGTAAGACTTCTGTTTACACTACATACACCAACAGCGTCGAACCGGGTGGTAAAATCGTAAAACTTTGCACTTTCCAAACGCTGTGGAAGAAATATTGTCCCTACATCGTCACTATGAAGCCGGCATACGATTTGTGCGAATTGTGTCGAAAGCTTGCAAAAGATGCTGTTAATACAGTAAACGTTACTGAAGTTGAAAAAGAAGCAGCATTGAAGGTGTATTCTGATCATTTTCAATCTGCTAGCACTCAGCGAGAGTACTATAACGACTTGAGAACATTAGTCAAGCCTGATCCAAATGCCATGTATCCAGGTATTCCAGAGGAGGATTATCTAGTAATATCTATGGATTATGCTCAAAATGTTAGCTTTCCGTCGGGCCCACAGCAAATAGGAACTGCATACTTTAAATCAGGTCGCAAAACAGCAATTTTATGAATTACAAACGAACGTCAAAAAGTTCAACCCTTCTTCTGTATTGACGAAAGCGATTCCATTGGAAAAGGTCCGAATTCAGTAATATCAATGCTTGATTACTACCTACGAGAAGTGCATTCAACCGAAAAATTAGTGATATTCGCTGATAACTGTGTTTCACAAAATAAAAACAATGCGATTATACGATATTTACAACACCTTGTCGATACTTCCAGATGTGAGTCAGTTGAATTGAACTTTTTGTTAAGCGGACATACAAAGTTTTCACCGTTTATTCGGAGTTTTCAAATCAAAATATGCCCAAACTAATGTCGACTGCTTCATGGATGTGCATTGATTGTGTTAGAAAATCATCTCGTAATGGATTTAATGTGCCTGTACCTATTCGACTTCCAAACTCAAGTGAGCCTGTTGTTGAGTGGAGAAAATGGGACGAATACTTCTCCACTAAATATTGAACTTTAATTGGAATATCGAAGTATCATCACTCTGTATTTATTGCTCAGTCACCAGTGCAATGTAAACTGTTTGCGAATTCAGCCATCATAAATGAATACATACATCTGAGTAACAATACCAGTTTCGATGACAAACCAATTATAATTCCGTCACCAGGGTTATCGATGAAGCGTCAATGGTACTTGTATAAAGAGATCCGAGATTTATGTTTTGACGATTCAAAAAAAGATTCGGTTGCTCCTCTTCCTTTGGTCTCTGGAAATGGAAACGAAGAGGAAGATTCGGTGGACGTGGACAATCCTCAAGAAGTGGAGGCAGCAGATGTTAAGAAGAAATCGAAAACAAATAAAGGACCGGTACCGTCAAGTTCTAAGGAACCAATTCGCAAGAACCGTTGATTAAAATGATTTTTCTAATTTTTTTAATTGTTCATAAGGGAAAAATAAATAAATTTTACCGTTAGGTCCCTTTCTATTTGTGATTAGAATCGTCGACTTCAATTCCATAAAACGCGCATATCTCTGGGAGGGAACACTTTTGGGGCATGGGATCGGTCTCATTCGATGCTCAGATGTTGTCCACATCAAAAAAAAAAAAGTGAAAATTGATTGATTTTACCCTTAGGTCCCTTTCTCTATGCGTTGTCACATATATTTTTACTACAAACCCAGTTTTACAAAAATTAGAAATTTTAGAAAATGCAAAAATCGAAACTAATACCAATAAAAAGAAGAAGGTGGCATGGACTATTGTTCACAATTTACTCAATAGAGTTTCAAAGCGCATCAGAAAATTGTTAAAAATGCAGATCCAGTGGCGCAAAACCAAGTCAATCGCGAAAACAAAAAACGCTGCATATGTCAGACAGAGAAAGCAGACAGGTGGTGGTCCAGCCCCTGAACCATTAAACAGCGTTGAGGAGGAGTTAGTTGGTTTGCCGATTACCAAAACATTTTGAAATCAACAGCAACATTTATGATAGCAATTCGTCAATAATTAAAACAAATTCACCGGATGAAATGGACTATGAAGGTTTAAATGCTGAAGAAGATACTCCAATTAAGAAGCCAATAGATTTCAAAAGAAAAAAACATCAAGTGCAAAGTAAATTTGAAAATACGAAAAGAAAAACTATTAGACATAAGTATTCAACAAAAAGAATTGGAAATAAAATATATGGAAGAGAACCACAATATACAAAAAAGAAGAATCGAAAAATTAGAAATCCAGGAAAACGAGGAACATATTTTAAAAGTTGAAAAAATTAAATTAGAAATTGAAGTCAAGTGGATTTTTTACTTAATTAAGTATTCATTTGAATTAAATGTGATTTTTTATTTTGTTATATATGTACATTAGACCGACTCACTTTGTATGGAGCTGAAAAAAGTGTTTTTGTTACCCCTCTGAAAATAAAGCTTGATATGTTTTATGATGATTCCCAAAATATTTTCATTCTAGCCTTGACCATCCGTGAGCTGCACCATTTAAAAAAGGTCTTTTATTAGTTTTTCGAAGTTTTTTTTGCTGTGCTTCAAGAAGACATAAATAAAATTTCGTATCATCAAAAAGAGTTTTTGAAGCAGCATCCAATGGTATATAAAACTTGACCACTTGCGACCTACTAATTTAGATATTTAACGAAATACATATTTTCGTTTCGGGTATTCATACAAATTCTACGTATTTGGAAATAATGTTCTGCTCTTAAAATTGAATCTGTTTTAAAATAATGTTAATTTAATTTTTTTTTTGTAATTATTCACATAAAACGCGAAAATCGCGAAATGTTTTATCTTTTTTCATATATAGGCAATATGGGTATCAAATTTTTTCATTTAAAGGCTACATTTTTTGAAAATAATTTTCCAAAAAGATACTTTTTCCGAAAAGATAATTTTTTTAAGAAAAGTATAAATAATTAAATAAAAATGCTTTTATTACGTTCGAGGTCAGTAGTGAAATTATATTTTATTTTTATTTGTTGTCGATATTTCGATACTCTTTAGTATCATCATCTGGGCTTGTCTATAAATACAAATAAACTAGCTGTTTGGTAAAGGCGCTGCTCGGGATTTTTTAAATAAAAATGAAAAATTAAATACTGGAGAATTTGTTAATTACCCAGCGCTATCTACCGGTTCAACATTTTTTCAGAACACTTATATTTGTTTTAAAAATATATTTTGTGAATTGCAGCCAAATCGTAAAAAAATAAAAATAAATATCACGACAACAGCGCCACCGAGAAAACTTAAGAGAAACCTAGCTCCCGATTAAGATAATTTATTGTCCAAGCTTGATGTCAATCCATCGTGCGGTTCTTGAGTTTTAGCAGCACATACACGGCACAAACGTTTTTATATAAATAAATATTTTAACTGTGTAAGTACAATGTAGAAAACACACAAAAAAATAATAATAATAACAATCATAATAAACCAAATAGAAAAGAACAACAATAAAATTCATGTCAACATTAATACGTAAACAACCGACTTAAATATTACTGCTTTTTCCTTAGCATCGTCTGTTATTAGACTGAGCTTTAACACTAATTATTGTATACAATCTTCCCCTTATTTACTAACAGCCGTATTCATAACAAAAAGTTAGCCACAGTTTGTACACTACATACAACTGCTAACTAGGATGCCGATTAAGCTTAGCAGCTTGTTAGTACAAAGTTTATTCATAACAAATTTTATCCTAATGCTAACTTTAAATAAATCAACTCTGAATAATAATGATGCCACATTGTATTGCTCAAAAATGCAACACGTTTTGCATTAAACATCGCTGGTTTTGTCATTTAATTTCATAATTTTTTATTTTTCCCTTATATAAAAATTTTAAATGTTCTTAAATTAAAATAAATTTAAAAAAGAACTCTTAAATAAAAAAAGACAGTGAATTAAAATAACAAACAAAA
Source organism: Pollenia amentaria (assembly GCA_943735925.1). Lineage (NCBI taxonomy): Eukaryota > Metazoa > Arthropoda > Insecta > Diptera > Polleniidae > Pollenia > Pollenia amentaria. The sequence continues at coordinate 111,083,577 of OX031006.1, read as the reverse complement.
TTTTCAACATTAAATGGCTGTTTTTCACAATTTGGCAAACGTTTTGCAGCTCGTTAGCAAGAGTTTAGCAAATCATTAGCCAGAGCTTGGTAAGTGTGCTAACTTTGTGCTAACTTCATGCCAAATTTACATTATGAATGCGGCTGTTAGTGTTTGTAGCTTTTCACATCAATTTTAAAATTCATTCCTGTTGTTGGTATGTTAATGATGTGTAGCATCTCTAGCATGTAACGTCGTTTATAATTTTGTTTGCTCTGTAACACTCGTACATTATCAAAATCAGGAATATGTTTATTCTCAACACAGTGGGTTGTAAATGCTGTTTTTGTAGTAGAATTGCTTAAACGATGTTTTTGATCGGATTTATGTCCTGCAATTCCATTTTTTAATTTATTTTTAGTTGTTCTACCATACACTCTTTTACACGTTTCAATTTCATTACCAATACAGGGGATCTGATAAACCACAGTTGCTTTTTTCATATTTGTAATTTTGTCTTTTGGCTTACTGAAAATTTTTTTCCCAGATTTTGTTCAGTTTTGTGCGCCATTTTAATGTTTTCTGCAATTAACAATTTGGATTTTTCAAATCTTTCGGATGTTTCAGGAATAAATGTAACCTAAAGCGTGATCCATTTGAGGTTCCCTACTTTTTTAAAAAAAAAAAAACACAGAAAATTCAAATTTAATGGGGAATGTTTATTATCATTTGAAAGAACATTCTTTGGCATTTATTTTTTGAAGATTATGTCTATCAAATATTAGCCGTTGCTACGTCGCAGATGGTCGATCCGTTGAGTTCAATTTTCGATGACTCGTTCGAGCATTTCGACTGGTAACTGTCGAATGACACGCGTGGTGTTTTCCTCCAAGGCCTGAATCGAAGCGGGTTTGTCCGCTAAGACTTTACATATCCCCACAGGAAAAAGTCTAACGGTGTGTGATATCACACGATCTTGTTAGCCAATCGACCGGCCCAAATCGTGAAATTATGTGCTCACCGAAGTGTTCTCTCAATAAATCCATTGATTGATGCGATGTGTGGGAAGTGGCGCCGTCTTGCTGAAACCAAATGTCGCCGAGATCACGAGCTTAAATTTCAGGCATCAAATAGTCGGTTAGCATGGCACGATAACGGTCGCCATTGACGGCTACTTTCGCACCGGCATTATTTTTTTTAGAGAAATATGGACCGATGATTCCACCGGCCCACAAACCACACCAAACCGTTGTTTTTTCTGGATGAAGTGGCAGTTCTTGAATCTCAGGTTGCTCTTCGTTCCAAATGCGGCAATTTTGCTTGTTTACATACCCATTGAATTTTGACACCGGAAAAATATTAATGTTGGTACTACTTGACCACTCAAAAGCTTTCGACACGGTTGAACACTCCATACTGTGCTTGAAACTATCAACAATTTTAAACTTTTCTACAACTGCTGTTAAGTTAATTTTATCATATTTAAAAGATAGACTGCAAAGCGTTTCATATGATGGACTTGTTTCATATCCTTTACGGGTTGTAAGAGATGTTCCACAGGGTTCCATACTTGGAGCATTATTATTTTCATTATATGCAAATGACATACCACAACAACTTAAGTATTCCAGTATACAAATGTATGCTGATGATATTGAAATTTACCTAGGTAGTACCAAGGCTTCCATTAGCTCTAACGTAAATGATCTAAATACTGATCTTAATAGCATTTTTCTCTGGGCGCCAGCAAATGGATTGCGTCTAAGACCAAAAAAGTCTAAATGCCTAATAATATGTAAAAAATCGGTTAAAATTGAATCTCAAATTGAAATTTTCCTTGGAGGTACAATAATGGATATAGTTAGCTCCGTCAGAAATATGGTGTTATTTTCAATAGTACATTAACTTGGTCTGACCATATTAATCGCTCATGCGGTAGAGTATATAGTAGGCTAAGGACCTTATGGACAACACAGTATTTTACACCTCTAAAAATAAGGTTACTTCTTGCAAAAACGTATATATTACCTACTCTATTATAGTCATCGGAGATTTTTATGGTTGTAATTCAAAGGACACGTTGAAACTCAATACGACTTTCAATAACATTGTACGGTACATTTACGGCCTTAACGAATTTTATTACATATCTCAGTATTCGACTCGTATTTTCAATATAACAATTAATAAATATTTAATGCTAAAAAACCTTGTTCTGCTACACAAAATTATTATGAACGCTTACAGTTCACTAGATCATCGAGAGGTAACGACATCATCCAATTTCGGCATTATGATACGGCATCTGAAAAGCAGTTTTTTATATTAACAATTCGTCTCTGGAACCAACTCCCTGCTAATTTGCAAAATACAAGCAACGCAACTAAATTTAAAAATTTACTTTTGCAGTTGTATGGTAACATACATACTGTAACTTTTTCAATCTTTTAAACTTTTAACACAATCATAAGCAAATATGTATTATTAACAGAGAAGACAAAAAAAAGCAAAAGAAAAAGTGTTTGCAGCAAAAAAATATTTAAAAAAAAAACACAAAAATTAAGAAAAAAGCAGCAAAAAAAGCATTTTTATTTCTTTAATATGTACATTTATATATTAAAATTACAGTTATTCTATATCTTCAGACTCGTGAAAACAGTTACGATAAACAGTTATGTGGCCTTTTATATTTGGAAACGTAATTTTTCTTTGTCTTTCTGTTAAAAGTGAATTGTATCAGGAAAAACTTCTTGCCACGTCAACGGATGCTGTTGGAGGAAATTTATATTTCAAAATTTAATTTGATGAAAGGCTTTCTACAATTTCGCAATCAGGCTTAGCACCAGTTTGAAGAATGTTGTTTATTTGTAAAATTTGTCTAAACCCCGGATTTCTTTAAAATACTGCATTAAATTTTTTGATATATTTTTTGTCATGTAGATTCTCAAGTGCTTCTTGTACATTTGACACAATTTTAACACTTTCGTGAATAGCTAATCCAACTGTTTGTAGCTTTTTTATTTTTTTTTATTATTGAATGATATAATATGTAGGTACCCAACGTCAGTCACGTAAACTTTTGTGCAATTTTCTTGACAAATTACACGAAATGCAAAGTATTTTCAAATAAATATTATATAATTCCAGTAATAAAAAACCATTTTAATTAAAAAACTTCATAGCGTTTGGCGCGTGTACTTTTTAAATTATAGCAAAAAACTAAAAATGCAGGGGTCTAATCACCGCATACGATATCGAGTAAAATTGATCGAAATTTTTTATATATAACCCTATTGCACAGTCTCCAAAATTGTTTAAACATTTTCATAGTTTATAAAAGGGAGTTCCTCTTATTACATACATATTGTTACGTTACTGCCTTTTCAATAACGTTTTTGGTTTATTTCCTTTATAATAAAGCTCTTGAGTTTTTTTATTGCAACTTTAATACAATAAATAAAACACTTTAGACACTTTACTTTATAGCTGTACTATAAACTATTCACGTCACTTTATTTAGAACTTAGACAATTATACCACTAATAATTGCGATGTACACACTTAAATAATCGTACTAATACTGATTATCGATGCCCATCTTCGCCAGTATTTATACTCTGTTCGCTGACATCCAGATGTCTCTAGAGCATTCTACTCGGCGAAATGTCTGTAACATTTTCGACATTTCTGAGCGAATCGAGATTTTATTATCTTACTGCTAATATCATTATGCATTAACACTGTGGCTGAATTTAAATTGCAAATTAAAAGCATACTTTATGGGTTAAAAATAATCTTAACACTATTAGTTATCTATAACAATCAATTGTACTAGAAAACTCTGTACAGTGGGTTTACATTAGAAATATGCGAAACTAATACTATAACATTTTAAACTAATAAACTAAACTTATTCTTAACTAAAGTTACTTTCGTAAGACTGCCCCCCTTTTAAGCCTGTTCGTCCCGAATAGGCTTAGAATCACCTCTTCCATAAGGGGCTAATCGTTTCAAATGAGCAACTTTCATTTTTGCCCTTGGACTTTTGTGTTTCTGTATTCGATATACAACGTCATTTAATTTCTTTATTACCTTATATGGCCCATCCCAATGTGTCTGTAGTTTGGGAGATAATCCTTTCTTTCGTTGGGGATTAAAAAGCAAAACCAACTGGCCCTCCTTAAATCCTTCCGAATTTGCCGCTCGATCGTATCTGGCTTTCATCTTGTCACTGGACAGCTTAATACGGTTTCGTACAAATTCATGAAGCTCATTAAGAGTTTCTTGTTCTTGTGAGGTGAAGCCTTCATTGTTGTCACCCGTCGGCATAGGCTTAACGCCAAACTCTAGATCTCCTGGTAGTCTGAGCTCTGTTCCAAATACAATTTTGTCGGGTGTACGAGAGGTGGAGTCGTGAACCGCTGATCTATACGCCAACACGAATTTTGAAATGTGCTCATCCCAGTCTTTTTGTTGTGTGCTAACTACTTTTCGCAAATGTTCCTCTAATGTACGGTTAAATCTTTCAACCATGCCGTCAGATTGCGGATGCAATGGGGTTGTTCTTGTTTTCTTTATTCCGTACAATTCACACATTTCTTTAAATATAGCAGATTCAAAATTTTTGCCCTGGTCAGAATGCAATTCCAATGGAACGCCATAGCGGCACATACAATTGTTCACAAAGACGTCCACAACCGTCCTAGCTTCTTGGTTTGGGATGGCATATACCTCCGGCCATTTACTAAAATAATCAATGACTACTAGCACATATTTGTTGCCGGCATTACTAACAGGAAAAGGCCCAGCTATGTCCATTGCGATTCTTTCAAACGGGGCACCAGAATGGTACTGTTGTAGCGGCCCACGACTTCTCCTTAATGGACCTTTGGCGGCCATGCATTGTGCGCAATTGGTTATCCATTCAGTTACGGCTTGTTGACAGCCAACTCAATAGAACCGTTGTTTTAATTTTTCTAAGGTCTTTGTCACACCAAGATGACCACCACTTGGACCGTTATGAAATTCCCTCAGAACTTCTTTTACTTTCACTGACGGCACTACTATAAGGTTTTTAACTGATTTCCCATCAGTGCTTTCCCACGTACGGTATAAGCAGCCATTTACTACTTGAAGGCTGTTCCACAGAACCCAGTATGCTTTTATCAATGGACTTTCTGGCGTAATTTCGTTTCGAGTGGGTCTTCTGCCCTCTTCCTTGGCTTTCAGAATTTTTGCTAAAATTGGGTAATTTTTCTGCGCCATTGACCAGTTTTCATGGGACTCTATCTGCAATATACGAACATCACAGAAGTTTTCTTTTCCTTCAGCCCTTACACAATGCTTGCATTCCAGCTTACAGGGTCGCCTAGACAGAGCATCCGCATTGCCATGTTTTCCACCTTTTCTATGTTCAATGCTAAAATCGTAGCTCTGAAGGCGCTCAATCCAACGCGCTATCTGGCCTTCCGGATTTTTGAATTGTAGCAACCACCTGAGTGCAGAATGGTATGTTCTTAAGTCAAAATGTTGACCATACAAGTATTTGTGGAAATGCTTTATGCACTCTAGTACTGCCAGAAGCTCTCGCCGAGTTACGCAGTAATTCCTCTCAGGCTTCGAAAGTATTCGACCTCCAATTCCAAATCCGCTTGCATCGGTATCTAGCACAAATTTCTTTCCCGCGATTTGATAAGCCAAAACTGGTGCTGTGCACAACAATTCTTTAAGCTTCTGAAATGCTTGTTCCTGTGCTTCACCCCAGTTATATGCCTGTGCCTTTTTGGTCAATTCATGCAAACTGGCAGCAATATTGGCAAAATTCGGTACAAAACGCCTGTAGTATGTACATAAGCCTAGAAAACTGTGTAACTCATGTAGATTTTGAGGGCGAGGCCACTCCATGACTGCTCGTATTTTCTCTTCGTCTGTTGAAATGCCATCAGAGGTTACACGATGCCCTAGGTATTTTACTTCCTTCTGGAACAGTGAACATTTCTTAACACTTAACTTGAGTGCGGCTGTAGATATACGTTTTAACACCACTTCGAGGTTTTTCAGGTGCTCATCAAACGTTTTTCCCATGACAATGATGTCATCAAGGTACACCAAACATGTCTTTCGGTGGAGACCTTTCAACACCTGTTCCATCAAACGCTCGAATGTAGCTGGAGCATTACAGAGCCCAAATGGCATTACATTAAACTGCCATAAGCCATCACTTGCACTAAAAGCAGTTTTCTCTTTATCCTTGTCTCCGATTTCTACTTGCCAATAACCGCTCTGCAAGTCCAATGTGGAGAACCATTCTGTTCCAGCTAACGTGTCCAAGGTGTCATCAATCCTAGGCAATGGATAACTGTCCTTGGTGACGTCATTAAGTTTCCTGTAGTCTACGCAAAATCTGGTACTTCCATCTTTCTTTTTTACCAAAACCACCGGTGAACTCCAGGGACTTGATGATGGTAACTGCCTCTTTTATATCCTGCACAATATCCCTTTCATCATTGGCGGTCACATCGAGCCTTCGCACCTTGTCTACTTGTGGTCTTGAAATAATTCTTGCGGTTTCCTGGGCCAGGGCAAATGAAACAGTCTCTGCAAATGTAGGCTTTTGTGATGTACATACAGCAATTTTTATTTCTGCATCCCGAATACCGTTCACAAATGCCTCCGTTTTAAAATTATCCAAAAATGAATGTTCCCCAAGGTACGTAAGCTGCACCAAACGCTCTATCTCGAGTGCGAAGTCCTGTAATGTCTCATTACCCTTTTGCATTCTACCATGTTGTTCCATTTTGTAGATTTCCTTTTTGTGGTCGCCACCATTATGACGTTGCAGTGCCATCATCACGTCATCATAATTGTTTTTACAGCTACTTGGAACACTTTGTAGAACTTCCGCTGCCGTTCCTTTTAAGGCTAAAATTAATTCAATTGCCTTTTCTTCTTTGTTCCATGCGTTTTTGTTGGCTACTGTTTAAAATTGGAACTTAAACACATCAAATGGAACACTGCCATCATAACTTGGGGCTTTTATTCTGGTAGAGACTTCTGGAATAACCCGCACTGGTCTCTCTTGACATTGAAGACTATTTACTTTTGCTTCAAGATGATGGAACTTTTCATCAATTTCCGTAATTTGTGTTGTTACTTCAGTAAGCTTTTGGTTGAATTCTATTTCCATTTCATTTACTCTTTCATTTATTTCACTGGAATTCTCCTGAAGTTTCTCATTTGTAATTCTGGAATTCTCTTGAATTTCGGCTAGGATGGTGCTCGATTTCTCTTCCATTTATCTAGAAGTTTCATCCATTTTTCGAGAAGTTTCAGCTAGAATATCGCTCGAATTTTCTTTTATCATCATCACCATGCTTCTGGAATTAGCGTTCATTTTTCTAGAAGTTTCATCAAGAATAGCTGTAGAGTTTTCATCCATTTTTCTTGAATTTTCATCTATTTTTGCCATCATAGCAGCAAACATCGTGTTGAAATCATACTGCTGGCAACTGCACGTGTACATACCTCTATTTCATCTTTATCCTCGAATTCGTGGTTACCAATGTCAATATTGCGTCGCTCGAATTCATCTATTAACCTCTTCTGCAGCTCTGCTTTATTTCCTGCAGTTGGTAGATCTAACTTGCTCAACTCTTTCTTGAGCTGTTCCACTTTAAGTTCTTCAAATTTCATTGCTGTCTATTTTATTTTTTTAATTTATTTTTTTAATTCTAATTTATTTTATTTTTGCAATCCCACTTCTGACACCAATTGTTACTTTACTGCCTTTTCAATAACGTTTTTGGTTTATTTCCTTTATAATAAACCTCTTGAGTTCTTTTATTGCAACTTTAATAAAATAAATAACACTTTAAACACTGTACTTTATAGCTGTACTATAAACTATTCACGTCACTTTATTTAGAACTTAGTCAATTATACCACTAATAATTGCGATGTGCACACTTAAATAATCGTACTAATACTGATTATCGATGCCCATCTTCACCAGTATTTATACTCTGTTCGCTGACATCTAGATGTCTCTAGAGCATTCTACTCGGTGAAATGTCTGTAACATTTTCGACATTTCTAGGTGAATCGATATTTTATTATCTTACAGCTAATATCATTATGCATTAACACTGTGGCTGAATTTAAATTGATTTATACATCAATAAACTAAAGCATACTTTATGGGTTAAAAATAATCTTAACACTATTAGTTGTCTATAAAAATCATTTGTACTAGAAAATTCTGTACAGTGGGTTTACATTAGAAATATGCGAAACTAATACTATAACATTTTAAACTAATAAACTAAACTTATTCTTAACTAAAGTTACTTTCGTAACACTGCCCCCCTTTTAAGCCTGTTCGTCCCGAATAGGCTTAGAATCACCTCTTCCATAAGGGGCTAATCGTTTCAAATGAACAACTTTCATTTTTGCCCTTGGACTTTTGTGTTTCTGTATTCGATATACAACGTCATTTAATTTCTTTATTACCTTATATGGCCCATCCCAATGTGTCTGTAGTTTGGGAGATAATCCTTTCTTTCGTTGGGGATTAAAAAGCAAAACCAACTGGCCCTCCTTAAATCCTTCCGAATTTGCCGCTCGATCGTATCTGGCTTTCATCTTGTCACTGGACAGCTTAATACGGTTTCGTACAAATTCATGAAGCTCATTAAGAGTTTCTTGTTCTTGTGAGGTGAAGCCTTCATTGTTGTCACCCGTCGGCATAGGCTTAACGCCAAACTCTAGATCTCCTGGTAGTCTGAGCTCTGTTCCAAATACAATTTTGTCGGGTGTACGAGAGGTGGAGTCGTGAACCGCTGATCTATACGCTAACACGAATTTTGAAATGTGCTCATCCCAGTCTTTTTGTTGTGTGCTAACTACTTTTCGCAAATGTTCCTCTAATGTACGGTTAAATCTTTCAACCATGCCGTCAGATTGCGGATGCAATGGGGTTGTTCTTGTTTTCTTTATTCCGTACAATTCACACATTTCTTTAAATATAGCAGATTCAAAATTTTTGCCCTGGTCAGAATGCAATTCCAATGGAACGCCATAGCGGCACATACAATTGTTCACAAAGACGTCCACAACCGTCCTAGCTTCTTGGTTTGGGATGGCATATACCTCCGGCCATTTACTAAAATAATCAATGACTACTAGCACATATTTGTTGCCGGCATTACTAACAGGAAAAGGCCCAGCTATGTCCATTGCGATTCTTTCAAACGGGGCACCAGAATGGTACTGTTGTAGCGGCCCACGACTTCTCCTTAATGGACCTTTGGCGGCCATGCATTGTGCGCAATTGGTTATCCATTCAGTTACGGCTTGTTGACAGCCAACTCAATAGAACCGTTGTTTTAATTTTTCTAAGGTTTGTCACACTTGTCACACCAAGATGACCACCACTTGGACCGTTATGAAATTCCCTCAGAACTTCTTTTACTTTCACTGACGGCACTACTATAAGGTTTTTAACTGATTTCCCATCAGTGCTTTCCCACGTACGGTATAAGCAGCCATTTACTACTTGAAGGCTGTTCCACAGAACCCAGTATGCTTTTATCAATGGACTTTCTGGCGTAATTTCGTTTCGAGTGGGTCTTCTGCCCTCTTCCTTGGCTTTCAGAATTTTTGCTAAAATTGGGTAATTTTTCTGCGCCATTGACCAGTTTTCATGGGACTCTATCTGCAATATACGAACATCACAGAAGTTTTCTTTTCCTTCAGCCCTTACACAATGCTTGCATTCCAGCTTACAGGGTCGCCTAGACAGAGCATCCGCATTGCCATGTTTTCCACCTTTTCTATGTTCAATGCTAAAATCGTAGCTCTGAAGGCGCTCAATCCAACGCGCTATCTGGCCTTCCGGATTTTTGAATTGTAGCAACCACCTGAGTGCAGAATGGTATGTTCTTAAGTCAAAATGTTGACCATACAAGTATTTGTGGAAATGCTTTATGCACTCTAGTACTGCCAGAAGCTCTCGCCGAGTTACGCAGTAATTCCTCTCAGGCTTCGAAAGTATTCGACCTCCAATTCCAAATCCGCTTGCATCGGTATCTAGCACAAATTTCTTTCCCGCGATTTGATAAGCCAAAACTGGTGCTGTGCACAACAATTCTTTAAGCTTCTGAAATGCTTGTTCCTGTGCTTCACCCCAGTTATATGCCTGTGCCTTTTTGGTCAATTCATGCAAACTGGCAGCAATATTGGCAAAATTCGGTACAAAACGCCTGTAGTATGTACATAAGCCTAGAAAACTGTGTAACTCATGTAGATTTTGAGGGCGAGGCCACTCCATGACTGCTCGTATTTTCTCTTCGTCTGTTGAAATGCCATCAGAGGTTACACGATGCCCTAGGTATTTTACTTCCTTCTGGAACAGTGAACATTTCTTAACACTTAACTTGAGTGCGGCTGTAGATATACGTTTTAACACCACTTAGAGGTTTTTCAGGTGCTCATCAAACGTTTTTCCCATGACAATTATGTCATCAAGGTACACCAAACATGTCTTTCGGTGGAGACCTTTCAACACCTGTTCCATCAAACGCTCGAATGTAGCTGGAGCATTACAGAGCCCAAATGGCATTACATTAAACTGCCATAAGCCATCACTTGCACTAAAAGCAGTTTTCTCTTTATCCTTGTCTCCGATTTCTACTTGCCAATAACCGCTCTGCAAGTCCAATGTGGAGAACCCTTCTGTTCCAGCTAACGTGTCCAAGGTGTCATCAATCCTAGGCAATGGATAACTGTCCTTGGTGACGTCATTAAGTTTCCTGTAGTCTACGCAAAATCTGGTACTTCCATCTTTCTTTTTTACCAAAACCACCGGTGAACTCCAGGGACTTGATGATGGTAACTGCCTCTTTTATATCCTGCACAATATCCCTTTCATCATTGGTGGTCACATCGAGCCTTCGCACCTTGTCTACTTGTGGTCTTGAAATAATTCTTGCGGTTTCCTGGGCCAGGGCAAATGAAACAGTCTCTGCAAATGTAGGCTTTTGTGATGTACATACAGCAATTTTTATTTCTGCATCCCGAATACCGTTTACAAATGCCTCCGTTTTAAAATTATCCAAAAATGAATGTTCCCCAAGGTACGTAAGCTGCACCAAACGCTCTATCTCGAGTGCGAAGTCCTGTAATGTCTCATTACCCTTTTGCATTCTACCATGTTGTTCCATTTTGTAGATTTCCTTTTTGTGGTCGCCACCATTATGACGTTGCAGTGCCATCATCACGTCATCATAATTGTTTTTACAGCTACTTGGAACGCTTTGTAGAACTTCCGCTGCCGTTCCTTTTAAGGCTAAAATTAATTCAATTGCCTTTTCTTCTTTGTTCCATGCGTTTTTGTTGGCTACTGTTTAAAATTGGAACTTAAACACATCAAATGGAACACTGCCATCATAACTTGGGGCTTTTATTCTGGTAGAGACTTCTGGAATAACCCGCACTGGTCTCTCTTGACATTGAAGACTATTTACTTTTGCTTCAAGATGATGGAACTTTTCATCAATTTCCGTAATTTGTGTTGTTACTTCAGTAAGCTTTTGGTTGAATTCTATTTCCATTTCATTTACTCTTTCATTTATTTCACTGGAATTCTCCTGAAGTTTCTCATTTGTAATTCTGGAATTCTCTTGAATTTCGGCTAGGATGGTGCTCGATTTCTCTTCCATTTATCTAGAAGTTTCATCCATTTTTCGAGAAGTTTCAGCTAGAATATCGCTCGAATTTTCTTTTATCATCATCACCATGCTTCTGGAATTAGCGTTCATTTTTCTAGAAGTTTCATCAAGAATAGCTGTAGAGTTTTCATCCATTTTTCTTGAATTTTCATCTATTTTTGCCATCATAGCAGCAAAAATCGTGTTGAAATCATACTGCTGGCAACTGCACGTGTACATACCTCTATTTCATCTTTATCCTCGAATTCGTGGTTACCAATGTCAATATTGCGTCGCTCGAATTCATCTATTAACCTCTTCTGCAGCTCTGCTTTATTTCCTGCAGTTGGTAGATCTAACTTGCTCAACTCTTTCTTGAGCTGTTCCACTTTAAGTTCTTCAAATTTCATTGCTGTCTATTTTATTTTTTTAATTTATTTTTTTAATTCTAATTTATTTTATTTTTGCAATCCCACTTCTGACACCAATTGTTACTATACTGCCTTTTCAATAACGTTTTTGGTTTATTTCCTTTATAATAAACCTCTTGAGTTCTTTTATTGCAACTTTAATAAAATAAATAACACTTTAAACACTGTACTTTATAGCTGTACTATAAACTATTCACGTCACTTTATTTAGAACTTAGTCAATTATACCACTAATAATTGCGATGTGCACACTTAAATAATCGTACTAATACTGATTATCGATGCCCATCTTCACCAGTATTTATACTCTGTTCGCTGACATCTAGATGTCTCTAGAGCATTCTACTCGGTGAAATGTCTGTAACATTTTCGACATTTCTAGGTGAATCGATATTTTATTATCTTACAGCTAATATCATTATGCATTAACACTGTGGCTGAATTTAAATTGATTTATACATCAATAAACTAAAGCATACTTTATGGGTTAAAAATAATCTTAACACTATTAGTTGTCTATAAAAATCATTTGTACTAGAAAATTCTGTACAGTGGGTTTACATTAGAAATATGCGAAACTAATACTATAACATTTTAAACTAATAAACTAAACTTATTCTTAACTAAAGTTACTTTCGTAACACTGCCCCCCTTTTAAGCCTGTTCGTCCCGAATAGGCTTAGAATCACCTCTTCCATAAGGGGCTAATCGTTTCAAATGAACAACTTTCATTTTTGCCCTTGGACTTTTGTGTTTCTGTATTCGATATACAACGTCATTTAATTTCTTTATTACCTTATATGGCCCATCCCAATGTGTCTGTAGTTTGGGAGATAATCCTTTCTTTCGTTGGGGATTAAAAAGCAAAACCAACTGGCCCTCCTTAAATCCTTCCGAATTTGCCGCTCGATCGTATCTGGCTTTCATCTTGTCACTGGACAGCTTAATACGGTTTCGTACAAATTCATGAAGCTCATTAAGAGTTTCTTGTTCTTGTGAGGTGAAGCCTTCATTGTTGTCACCCGTCGGCATAGGCTTAACGCCAAACTCTAGATCTCCTGGTAGTCTGAGCTCTGTTCCAAATACAATTTTGTCGGGTGTACGAGAGGTGGAGTCGTGAACCGCTGATCTATACGCCAACACGAATTTTGAAATGTGCTCATCCCAGTCTTTTTGTTGTGTGCTAACTACTTTTCGCAAATGTTCCTCTAATGTACGGTTAAATCTTTCAACCATGCCGTCAGATTGCGGATGCAATGGGGTTGTTCTTGTTTTCTTTATTCCGTACAATTCACACATTTCTTTAAATATAGCAGATTCAAAATTTTTGCCCTGGTCAGAATGCAATTCCAATGGAACGCCATAGCGGCACATACAATTGTTCACAAAGACGTCCACAACCGTCCTAGCTTCTTGGTTTGGGATGGCATATACCTCCGGCCATTTACTAAAATAATCAATGACTACTAGCACATATTTGTTGCCGGCATTACTAACAGGAAAAGGCCCAGCTATGTCCATTGCGATTCTTTCAAACGGGGCACCAGAATGGTACTGTTGTAGCGGCCCACGACTTCTCCTTAATGGACCTTTGGCGGCCATGCATTGTGCGCAATTGGTTATCCATTCAGTTACGGCTTGTTGACAGCCAACTCAATAGAACCGTTGTTTTAATTTTTCTAAGGTCTTTGTCACACCAAGATGACCACCACTTGGACCGTTATGAAATTCCCTCAGAACTTCTTTTACTTTCACTGACGGCACTACTATAAGGTTTTTAACTGATTTCCCATCAGTGCTTTCCCACGTACGGTATAAGCAGCCATTTACTACTTGAAGGCTGTTCCACAGAACCCAGTATGCTTTTATCAATGGACTTTCTGGCGTAATTTCGTTTCGAGTGGGTCTTCTGCCCTCTTCCTTGGCTTTCAGAATTTTTGCTAAAATTGGGTAATTTTTCTGCGCCATTGACCAGTTTTCATGGGACTCTATCTGCAATATACGAACATCACAGAAGTTTTCTTTTCCTTCAGCCCTTACACAATGCTTGCATTCCAGCTTACAGGGTCGCCTAGACAGAGCATCCGCATTGCCATGTTTTCCACCTTTTCTATGTTCAATGCTAAAATCGTAGCTCTGAAGGCGCTCAATCCAACGCGCTATCTGGCCTTCCGGATTTTTGAATTGTAGCAACCACCTGAGTGCAGAATGGTATGTTCTTAAGTCAAAATGTTGACCATACAAGTATTTGTGGAAATGCTTTATGCACTCTAGTACTGCCAGAAGCTCTCGCCGAGTTACGCAGTAATTCCTCTCAGGCTTCGAAAGTATTCGACCTCCAATTCCAAATCCGCTTGCATCGGTATCTAGCACAAATTTCTTTCCCGCGATTTGATAAGCCAAAACTGGTGCTGTGCACAACAATTCTTTAAGCTTCTGAAATGCTTGTTCCTGTGCTTCACCCCAGTTATATGCCTGTGCCTTTTTGGTCAATTCATGCAAACTGGCAGCAATATTGGCAAAATTCGGTACAAAACGCCTGTAGTATGTACATAAGCCTAGAAAACTGTGTAACTCATGTAGATTTTGAGGGCGAGGCCACTCCATGACTGCTCGTATTTTCTCTTCGTCTGTTGAAATGCCATCAGAGGTTACACGATGCCCTAGGTATTTTACTTCCTTCTGGAACAGTGAACATTTCTTAACACTTAACTTGAGTGCGGCTGTAGATATACGTTTTAACACCACTTCGAGGTTTTTCAGGTGCTCATCAAACGTTTTTCCCATGACAATTATGTCATCAAGGTACACCAAACATGTCTTTCGGTGGAGACCTTTCAACACCTGTTCCATCAAACGCTCGAATGTAGCTGGAGCATTACAGAGCCCAAATGGCATTACATTAAACTGCCATAAGCCATCACTTGCACTAAAAGCAGTTTTCTCTTTATCCTTGTCTCCGATTTCTACTTGCCAATAACCGCTCTGCAAGTCCAATGTGGAGAACCATTCTGTTCCAGCTAACGTGTCCAAGGTGTCATCAATCCTAGGCAATGGATAACTGTCCTTGGTGACGTCATTAAGTTTCCTGTAGTCTACGCAAAATCTGGTACTTCCATCTTTCTTTTTTACCAAAACCACCGGTGAACTCCAGGGACTTGATGATGGTAACTGCCTCTTTTATATCCTGCACAATATCCCTTTCATCATTGGCGGTCACATCGAGCCTTCGCACCTTGTCTACTTGTGGTCTTGAAATAATTCTTGCGGTTTCCTGGGCCAGGGCAAATGAAACAGTCTCTGCAAATGTAGGCTTTTGTGATGTACATACAGCAATTTTTATTTCTGCATCCCGAATACCGTTTACAAATGCCTCCGTTTTAAAATTATCCAAAAATGAATGTTCCCCAAGGTACGTAAGCTGCACCAAACGCTCTATCTCGAGTGCGAAGTCCTGTAATGTCTCATTACCCTTTTGCATTCTACCATGTTGTTCCATTTTGTAGATTTCCTTTTTGTGGTCGCCACCATTATGACGTTGCAGTGCCATCATCACGTCATCATAATTGTTTTTACAGCTACTTGGAACGCTTTGTAGAACTTCCGCTGCCGTTCCTTTTAAGGCTAAAATTAATTCAATTGCCTTTTCTTCTTTGTTCCATGCGTTTTTGTTGGCTACTGTTTAAAATTGGAACTTAAACACATCAAATGGAACACTGCCATCATAACTTGGGGCTTTTATTCTGGTAGAGACTTCTGAAATAACCCGCACTGGTCTCTCTTGACATTGAAGACTATTTACTTTTGCTTCAAGATGATGGAACTTTTCATCAATTTCCGTAATTTGTGTTGTTACTTCAGTAAGCTTTTGGTTGAATTCTATTTCCATTTCATTTACTCTTTCATTTATTTCACTGGAATTCTCCTGAAGTTTCTCATTTGTAATTCTGGAATTCTCTTGAATTTCGGCTAGGATGGTGCTCGATTTCTCTTCCATTTATCTAGAAGTTTCATCCATTTTTCGAGAAGTTTCAGCTAGAATATCGCTCGAATTTTCTTTTATCATCATCACCATGCTTCTGGAATTAGCGTTCATTTTTCTAGAAGTTTCATCAAGAATAGCTGTAGAGTTTTCATCCATTTTTCTTGAATTTTCATCTATTTTTGCCATCATCGTGTTGAAATCATACTGCTGGCAACTGCACGTGTACATACCTCTATTTCATCTTTATCCTCGAATTCGTGGTTACCAATGTCAATATTGCGTCGCTCGAATTCATCTATTAACCTCTTCTGCAGCTCTGCTTTATTTCCTGCAGTTGGTAGATCTAACTTGCTCAACTCTTTCTTGAGCTGTTCCACTTTAAGTTCTTCAAATTTCATTGCTGTCTATTTTATTTTTTTAATTTATTTTTTTAATTCTAATTTATTTTATTTTTGCAATCCCACTTCTGACACCAATTGTTACTTTACTGCCTTTTGAATAACGTTTTTGGTTTATTTCCTTTATAATAAACCTCTTGAGTTCTTTTATTGCAACTTTAATAAAATAAATAACACTTTAAACACTGTACTTTATAGCTGTACTATAAACTATTCACGTCACTTTATTTAGAACTTAGTCAATTATACCACTAATAATTGCGATGTGCACACTTAAATAATCGTACTAATACTGATCATCGATGCCCATCTTCACCAGTATTTATACTCTGTTCGCTGACATCTAGATGTCTCTAGAGCATTCTACTCGGTGAAATGTCTGTAACATTTTCGACATTTCTAGGTGAATCGATATTTTATTATCTTACAGCTAATATCATTATGCATTAACACTGTGGCTGAATTTAAATTGATTTATACATCAATAAACTAAAGCATACTTTATGGGTTAAAAATAATCTTAACACTATTAGTTGTCTATAAAAATCATTTGTACTAGAAAATTCTGTACAGTGGGTTTACATTAGAAATATCCGAAACTAATACTATAACATTTTAAACTAATAAAATTACTAATAAACTAAACTTATTCTTAACTAAAGTTACTTTCGTAACAATATGTATACATATGTAATTTTGCAATGCATATTACGTACTTTGTACGGCTATGCTTTTAAATACCTAAACATCGATGTATCGTTTGCATCCCTGGTTAAGTATTATAATTTTGTAAGTGGTCGTCCACAATCTTCAGGTCTAAGCAGTCAAGTCTTGAGTTTTAAGAAGAGAGAGGAAAATTAATCTCATTTTCTTTTCCCGTCTCTCCTAAAAGCATAAGACTTGACGGCTAAAACTTGAACAGTGTGAACCAGCCCTAAGTTAGTTTTTAGTTCAGTTGATTTTAAGAGTAACAATTGGTGTGAATTAGGACTTAAAAAAATAATAAATCCCGATTTTTTTTTTCTTATTTTTACATTTTTTCAATAATTTGTATAAAGATTTTTTTACGTGCTTATGTCAACCAAAAAAAGTTTTTCATACACGCTGTTGTTAAAAAAATATACAAAATACCTATACCAAAACAAAAAAGTTTTTTGTGTATAAAAAATATCCTATAAAAGTTTCTTCAGAAACAACGTTGGATCAAAGATTATAAATACTCTTAAGAAGCATCTTGAAATCATAAGATGTGTTCTTTTCAACTTAGTATTAAATACATGACACGAGTTTTCACTACATAATTTCCAATTGTATTTTAAAACTTTCCAAATGTATTTTAGGAACTTCCAAATATTTTTTAAAAACTTTAAAATTTATTTCAAAATTGGCCATATGTATTTTAAAATTATCCAAATGCATTTAAAAATGTTCCAACACAGCTAGCATAGGCTGTTTGTTAGACGAATATGTTCAATATACAACTCCTAAAAGAGTCTTCTGATGATTATCTGACGAGTTACAAAAACATCTACATTTTTTTTATTTATTACTTTTTTATATATTTTTGACACGCTCGTTTTTTGATCTTCGAATGAACCTTTTGCGACTCTCTGTAATAGTCATATAAGAATTACTGAGCTACCTAAATAAGAGCGTTTTTGAAATATGAAAATTCTATTGCAAATACAATTTCAATAAAACAAACCGACCTAAGGATCTGTAAAATAAGATTTTCCGACAGGATGGTGTTGATTTTGCGACCTTAAGGTTGTTGTTTGATATAAATTGTATGAAAATAAGAAGTTATGACATGAAAAACACGCTTGATGCCCTTATATAGGTAGCTCAGTTATACGGCTGAGCATTTCACGAGTCGTAAAATAATCCCTACGTAAGTCTCATACGACCCTTGACACGCTTTTTAAAAGATTCGTTAGATAATCTCTACATACATCATAAACGATTCTCTTTAGGATTAATATAAGAGTCGCTTGCTGTGTTATGGAAGAATCTCTCATACGAATCAGCACGTGTAACAGTTTCTCCCGTGCGAGGAATCGTACAATTAAAAGATGAGCTCGTCGACGATCAAAAACACTCGTCATGAGAGTAGACTCCTAGACGATTGAAAATGCTAGCTGGGAATTTTTTTGATGAAATTGTCTAATTGTATTTGAAAACTGTCCAAATGTTTTCTTCTACACAAATTTCTTTAAATACATTTGGAAATTTTTAAAATACAATTGGACAATTAAGAAATATATTTTTATAATGGGGTATACCTATTTGTTTAAGATTGGCAAATTTTTAATTATTGTCCTATTAAAATAATAAAAAAAATAATATTCCTTGCGAACGGACGTGTTTTAAATAAAAAATTTAATTAAAGTAAAAAAAAACAATAATAATAATAAAAATAAGATCAAACCCAAAACATTTAGAAAAGAAAACGACATAAAAAAAACAAAAAACACAACAAAACATTCATGAACTTAAAACCTATAAACACTCATTAACTTAATATTAACAAACGAAAGTTTTTAACAATCACTTAAACATTCAAACTCCTTAATTGCCTGTTATTTACGTATAAATAACTCCACATTTGATACCATATGTAAAACATTGAAAATTCCTACACTTAAACTACAATCTATTCATCGGTTACAAAATCGAAATAATAAAAACAATGGAGACTCTCCTGATGGATGCATAATTGCCAAGTTAATGTCGCCGTTTGACAAAAACTTCTTACTTAAATCTTTAAACGTATATAAAAAGCAAAATTCAAAGTTAACGTTGGATATATTTGGCTTTAAACCTGATGAGAGAAATAAATATTTTTACGTGCATGAAAACCTAACAAATGAGAATTTCAAAATACTTCGTGAGGCAGTCTTCCTATCGTGGACTTGTTTACGTCAAACGAATGAATGCTGATAACCCAATCTGTGTCGAAAGCATTGATGCTTTGAATCGACTGTTTCGCGCAGATGAACAAAATGGCTTGCTTTCTGAACATGATGTATTGTGTAATAGTTTAGTTACCTGAAATGTTTATTTGTTTAGGTATTATTGCTCTTATTGTTTTAATTGTTATTATTCTAATTACTTATTTTTTTATTATCTGTAGAATTCAATTTTTAAGGTACTTATTTCTTTACATTCACTTCTTCTCACTATCTATAGCTACTTATGCCATTATAATTTTATTTTGTATTTCTTAAAATCAAACAACTTAGAACCAGAAGTTGAATTTCTTAATTTGGAAATTTATGATAATGCTACTAGAGTTCTAGTTTCATGTGTGTATAAACCAGAGTACCGAAACGCTCGCTCATTCTTCATTCATGAGCGAGCGTGAAAATTTAAAAAATTTTCTGGAAATTCATCCTCATGAGGGTGAGGAAAAAAACTATTTTGATTTTCCTCGCTCATGAGGAGTGAGCAAAAACAAAAAATTCAAATGTGATTTTACAGATATGAAAAATTTGAAAAAATTCAAGTTAAAATTCTTCACAAGGAAAAAAATGCGATTTTCCCAACGATTTCCAGCAGGAAAATCATGTAGTAAAGAGGCCTTATAGAAGGCCTTGCACTTTTGCATATATTTTAAGCACTTCTGGAAGGGGTTCTAAAAAGATTTAAGAATAAAGCTTTATCCAAGTTTAATTGTTGTGGCTAATAATACGAAGTAAGTCAATTAATAACTAAACTTGCAACACGTACTAACATAACTACTAATAAAACGATTGCGACAGGCCTTATCTTAGAATAGAAAATTTGAATTTGTAAAATATTAAATAAAAACCTTTCTAAAAGACCTTTTCAAAAAAGGCAGAGTGGAATAAGTAAAAGATTACTAAAAATTTAATTGTAAACATTCTTAAAGGCCTAAAAAGTGATTGGCTTGCAATTTTCCCCGCCGGGCAGCACGTTTAGTCTGTGTGTATTTTTTTTTTTTGTAAAATTATTTCTTGACTGGTGAACCAAAATGTGTGTGTTGTTTTTTATTTTTGTAGGCAAATATTATTGAAAAAAAAAAAATAAGAGAACTGCACATATCGTCATCTTAAATGCAGAATATTGTTATATCAAATTTCATAAGTTTACATGAGAAGCAAAAAACGTTGTAAAATGGAAATTATACGAGATATTAGAGTAATATTAAATATTTAGAATAAAAATGCGATAACCAGTTTTTTTTTTTGATAAAAAAATATTATATTTACTGTTATTTATTTAGTTATGTGTGTTACGTTATTTTAATTTGAAATTCTCTAAAGCAAAACGACAAATCATCAACGAAAGTATGATAGTATTAAGTTAAACAATCATTTAAAACATTAAATAATTAAATATTTCTGTTAAGTTACAGGTATAATAGAATATAAAGATAATGTACATGGCTATAAATGCAATACTGCGTTTAAACAATAAATTTAAATATGGTTAAATGCACATATAAAAATGATAATCACACAATTAAAATGCAGCATCATTAGAATTGCGTTGACATGGTGAAATAAGTTTGCTTTTCTGATGCAGTGCAGGCAGTTCTGCATTTGAGAACGTAGAGATGTTATATTATTAGAGATATAATTATGACATATTATTTATAGTTTTTTATTTCTAATTAGAAGTGGATTAAACTAAAAAAAAAGTACTTCATTAAATTTAAATTAATTTTAAAAATCAAACTTTTCCATTATAACTAACGTGTATTTTGATGTCCTTATAATGAATTTTCTCAATTGAAGTTTTCTTTACAATAAACAAGTTTTGTAAAAAATTTGACTCATATACATATATGCATATTTGTCTCCATATAAGGAATTATTTCGAAAAAAATTCTGCAAGAAGTAAATTTTAATTAGTTAATTTCTGAAAAATTTAAATAAGAAGAATGAAAGAGTTTTTCAATTAAAAGTAGTATTGATAGCAGCCCGCGTATTCAGTGAAAGAAAATGTTGTATAAAGAATCACTTATCCTAAAAAAAATACTATTAGTATTTAATAAAGCCGTAAAAGGATTAACACAAAATTTAGCTAAACAATTTATATTCCAGCACTTTATAAGAAATGCTATTATTCTAAAGATGTAGAAGACAAGTAATTTATTATTTAAAACCAAAGGCTTTATAACATTTTTTTTGCGGATATTGATGAAGGACGACTTGGAAGAATGCAATCCTAACAAAAAATACCAGATTATTTTAAATAAACGTCGAAAAAATATTTCTATTGTATTATAAACTTTCTATATTAATAATGAAGATATATTCTGATCCAATAGCAACAGATTCATTATAGGGAAATTCGACTGTATTAACATTTATTAAAAACTATATATGTACATATATAAACTCATAAGGTTGGAAAACGAAATAAATGATGGAAAAATCATATAATAAAAATAATGGCAGTCTGCTAGAAGCAAAAACTAAGGACCTGCAGATGGTACTATTTATTCTTGGAAATTCATAGCGTATGGGAGTGCAATGGGTTAAGCTGTGAAATTTCTAACAGTCCAATGTAGAAGAAGCTAATAGTCATACTTAATATAGGTATTTCAATACATAAATATATATATATATATGGATTCGGTTTATATTAATTTTACAGCACTGTTTTTCTTTTTGCTTATGCAATAATGTGCAGTTTGATCACTTATTCCACCAACACGTTCAGAGTATGAAACAGAATACCCATTTTTGACGTAAAAAAAATGAATGTGTTCGTAAAAATATATCAAATACTCTGCTTATTTTTTTTAATTAAGATTATTCATTATGTTTTTTAAGGAAATTATTTACTTAATGATAAGCCATTTTTGATTTTGTTAATAGCTTGGATATTTTTTAAGGTGGAAGTTTAAAATTTTTTTTTTAATATTTAACGTGAATCGTAATCAATAAACAGTATATTTCAAAATTTTCAATGATACATTGCTTTGCATTTTAGCAAACGATATTTATACTGTTGTAAAAAATTCTTTGATGCTTTAAAAAGGGTCGGTCCTTTTCTTAAGCAGACATAAATGCAAAACTCATTGAAAAAAAAATTCCAAGTACTCAATACGTGTTGTTGTAATACAGTTTTGGTTTTACCAACCAAAACGGTTGTTCGTTGATAACATTTTTCTTAAGTAGGTAACAAATATTTGAAATTGAAGTAAAAAAGGCTTGTTTTGCTAAAAATTATGCGTAAAAGCAAATGTGACATCAGGTACAATCGAACTTCCCTATAATAAAACTCCATGGGACCATAAAATCACTTCATTTACGTTAAAAAAGCAACAATTTTACAACTTTGGTTTTTGTTCAAATGTATTTTACTTGTAGATTTGTAATTTGTAGTTTTGAGAAACAGCGCCCAGGCTTCTATACTTGTTCATGGAGTTTTTTTTTCCAATAAGTTTTGCCTTTATGTCTGCTTAAGAAAGGGACCGACCCTTTATAAAGCATACATTTTTTTTTCCAATAGTATACATATGGTTTGCTAAAATGCAAAGCAATGTATCATTGAAAATTTTGAAATAGACTTTTTAATTGATTACGATTCACGTTAAATATTTAAAAAAAAAATTTAAACATCCACCTTAAAAAATATCCAAGCTATTAAAAAAATCAAAAATAAAAAACATAATGAATAATCTTAATTAAAAAAAAATTAGCAGAGTATTCGATATATTTTTACGAACACATTCATTTTTTTTTAACGTCAAAAATGGGTATTCTGTTTCATACTCTGAACGTGTTAGTGGAATAAGTGATCAAACTGCACATTATTGCATAAGCAAAAAGAAAAACAGTGCTGTAAAATTAATATAAACCGAATCCATATATATATATATATATATTTATGTATTGAAATACCTATATTAAGTATGACTATTAGCTTCTTCTACATTGCACTGTTAGAAATTTCACAGCTTAACCCATTGCACTCCCATACGCTATGAATTTCCAAGAATAAATAGGGCCATCTGCAGGTCCTTAGTTTTTTGCTTTCAGCAGACTGCCATTATTTTTATTATATGATTTTTCCATCATTTATTTCGTTTTCCAACCTTATGAGTTTATATATGTACATATAGAAAGTTTATAATTCAATAGAAATATTTTTTCGACGTTTATTTAAAATAATCTGGTATTTTTTGTTATGATTGCATTCTTCCAAGTCGTCCATCATCAATATCCCCAAAAAAAATGTTATAAAGCCTTTGGTTTTAAATAATAAATTACTCGTCTTCTACATCTTTAGAATAATAGCATTTCTTATAAAGTGCTGGAATATAAATTGTTTAGCTAAATTTTGTGTTAATCCTTTTACGGCTTTATTAAATACTAATAGTATTTTTTTTAGGATAAGTGATTCTTTATACAACATTTTCTTTCACTGAATACGCGGGCTGCTATCAATACTACTTTTAATTGAAAAACTCTTTCATTCTTCTTATTTAAATTTTTCAGAAATTAACTAATTAAAATTTACTTCTTGCAGAATTTTTTTCGAAATAATTCCTTATATGGAGACAAATATGCATATATGTATATGAGTCAAATTTTTTACAAAACTTGTTTATTGTAAAGAAAACTTCAATTGAGAAAATTCATTATAAGGACATCAAAATACACGTTAGTTATAATGGAAAAGTTTGATTTTTAAAATTAATTTAAATTTAATGAAGTACTTTTTTTTTAGTTTAATCCACTTCTAATTAGAAATAAAAAACTATAAATAATATGTCATAATTATATCTCTAATAATATAACATCTCTACGTTCTCAAATGCAGTAAGGGTTGCCAGTTTTTAAATCAGAGAAATCAGTACATAAGAGAAAAAAATCAGTACAATTGCATAAAAAACAGTACATTTACTTTTTTAATATAAAATTGCATATTAATAACATAAAAAGTTATAATCTTTTATAAAACAAAACTTGAATTCATTCTATAATTTGAACAGTGACAAAATTTAATTAATAAAACCGAATTTTTTCAAAACAATAACTCAATTCCGTTTATATTTTTTAGCGGGAATACAAAGTGAATAATAAAAAAATCTAAAATACAAGTTACGGTCACACCTAGCAAATATTTGACGAAAAAAACTTGACTAACATGTGAACTCCCTTTATTCTTTTTCCTTTATTCTTTTATATTTTTTGAATAAAGGTCAACATAAAATTAAAGAAAAGTTACATAAAAGTATTTCTTTGCTATATCTACCAGCATAAATAATTTCATTTTGCAATTAAAAGGTCATGCTGAATGTCTCTTATTTTACGGAAACAGCCAATGTCTAATTTAATCAGAAACAGCTTCAAAAGAGTTTTGAGTCAAGTTTACTTAGAACTCTTCTATAAAAAACTAAAATTTAAATTTTCTCTAAAATTAATTATTTGACATTGGCCTTTTTAGCACCAAGCTTTAGATATAAGGACAACAATGTTAAAAAACAAATTCAACACTTGAAATAACGAAGCTTGTTATGTATTTATCCTAAAAATAATTTAAAAAATTATTTTAAAGTGATTTACAACTAATAACCTTTAATAATTGTAATTATTGCAAAGGGCACAATCGTTTTTAGACGATCTTATACTATAGATTTTTATAAATAATATATTTTCATATGTATGGACATAAATATTTACAGTGTTACAAGTAAAAAATATTTATGGCCTTTCCACAATTTATTTCCTGTCATCAAGAAATTGTAAAACTCATTACAACAACAACCAAAGTTTGTCTTTATCTGCAACTCACTTTCTAGGTTTTATATTAGGAGCCCGTTTCTTTCTTTTCTCCACATTTAAAACTAAAGATTCGTTCTGTAAAATCGTTTGAATGTGGAATGAAAGAAATAAATTTACACATTTCCTCAAATTCGTAAACGCACCACCGTTTAGAAACACTTTCCATTTTTCTTCTACTGTCATCTTTTTTCGTACTGACGCGGCAAAAATCTTTATTGTTAAGAACTCATCGATAAGAACATCTATATTAATATTTGTATCGCAATTTGACAACATGACAAACTATATACTGAGCCCAGTTAATATATAATAACAGTACAAAAACAGTACATTAATGAAGGAATCAGTACATTTGCGTACTGATTTGCTTGTAATGCCTAAATCAGTACTTTAAACAAAAAATAGTATATGTACTGATAAAAACAGTACGAATGCAGAACTGCCTGCACTGCATCAGAAAAGCAAACTTATTTCACCATGTCAACGCAATTCTAATGATGCTGCATTTTAATTGTGTGATTATCATTTTTATATGTGCATTTAACCATATTTAAATTTATTGTTTAAACGCAGTATTGCATTTATAGCCATGTACATTATCTTTATATTCTATTATACCTGTAACTTAACAGAAATATTTAATTATTTAATGTTTTAAATGATTGTTTAACTTAATACTATCATACTTTCGTTGATGATTCGTCGTTTTGCTTCAGAGAATTACAAATTAAAATAACGTAACACACATAACTAAATAAATAACAGTAAAAATAATATTTTTTTATCAAAAAAAAAACTGGTTATCGCATTTTTATTCTAAATATTTAATATTACTCTAATATCTCATATAATTTCCATTTTACAACGTTTTTTTGCTTCTCCTGAAAACTGTGATGTTATATTATTTTGCATTTAAGATGACGATATGTGCAGTTCTTTTAGTTTTTTTTTTTTAAATAATATTTGCCTACAAAAAATTCAACACACACTTTGGCTCGTTGCCTTTAACAAAAACAAAATACACACAAAGACATTTCGTGCTGTGGTCATGCAAACTGTCGAGCAACAACAACATTACTGGTGAGGAGCGTTAAGAAAATTTTTTGTTTCCTCATTTTTCATGGCTGAGGAAAGGCAAAAATTTATTTTTCCTCACGCTCATGAATGAATTGGCAAAAAAATTCACAATTCATTCATGGTTGTGAAAAAAATTACACGTTTTAAGTTCCTCATTCATGAAAAAATTCATGAATGGTTAAATATGAGCGATCATATATGAATTTTTCGGAACTCTGGTATAAACCTAATAAAAAACATGATCTTATGCCTTTTTTTCACTGATTTTAACACGTATATAATAGATTATGATTTTTATGTGGAGATATGAACATTAATTTGTAATGGGATGATAGCTATAAGGCAAATCTGTTAAGCGGCATAAGTTCGGTTGTTCTGTTGATAGTTAATAAGCAAATTCCTACACGTTTTTCAACAAATTGCTACCCAAGCCTACTTGATTTGTTTATGCTATCGGATATTACCTACTTACTGCTATTTGATCAAATATCATTTGTCTTAGATCATGACTTTTTGTTTTGCTCGGTTAATATTCGTCTTAATAAATCTGAGACATCACATTTGGTTTCGTATAGGGATTTAAAATCTATTGATTATCCCTTATTATTTTCAAACCTTGTTAATGGTAACTTAACTGACTGCTGGTATGAGTCTACAGTAGATAATAAATTGAATATATTTCTAGCAACAATACTAGACATTTACAATCAACATGTACCATTGCGTAGTTTTCACGATAAGAAATCCTCTTGTCCATGGTTTAATGCGACTGTTAAACATTCAATTCGTGAGAGCAATCGATGTTATAACAGATGAAAAAGAAATCCCTCCACTTTAAACCGGGAGTTGTATAATGGAGCTAAGAATCGTGCTGATTTGGTTGTGAGGGAAGCGAAGAAACTTTTTTCTCGCGGAAGCCAAACACGTCACTACCTTCTAGACAGCTTTGGAAAAATATCAAAAGTTTAGCTGTCCACCCGCGTGAAACCCCAGATTGTCTTTTAGATCCTAACATTCTAAACGATTTTTGCTCATTAAACAATCCAAATGATACATACCTCTCCGCTATTCATCCCTCTTATGTTTGCCCGAATGAATTTGAGTTTTCCACTGTATCGGATAATGAAGTCTATAGAACTGTGATGAGCATTCGATCTAATGCCATTGGTGAGGATGGTGTGTGTGTATACGATTTCTGAAAATAATATTACGGTTAAGGAACCAATGAAATGTTCCTCATAGACAGCGGTTGATATATTTTTGTTAATAGTTTTCTGTGAATGACTGTTTTTGATAATTGTTTTGTAAACCGCTTTCTTGTCCTCTTCTTTGATCTTGTTATTTACTTGCCAATTATAAGAGCGCAAACGCGCATAATTATTTTTCTTTTGTCGAAGAAGGAGGTACTAAACTGCGGAAGTGTGTTATATTAATTTTGTATGTACTTTTAATTTTTTGTGTTTTATAGAAATAAACGTTATTACAAACATATATAAATCGTGTTTGTATTAGTTCTACCGCAAACCTCCTGTCTTCAATTGCGGCCAGCGACATTTTTATTTCGGAGATTTATTGCGAGCCAAGTGCGTGCCTCTTGTTATGTTATTTGTTTGTGTGTGTATTGTAATATAAATCAGCCAGCAGCCACTGTGCAAAGTAAGGTTAGGTTTTTTGCAATTTATAATTAAAAAGATGGTACTACCTGTACGCCGGAGCCCACATAAACTAAGAAGCACAGCTAGTGCCGACACTATTACATCTGACCTGCCTGATCATGAAATAAATACAACAAATGAACACAGTGGAAATACAGCGCACACTCTAACAACCACAAATCAACAAGTGATTCAGCCAGCATCAAACATAAATATAAGTGCTAATGCCGCCAGCACAGCAACGCCTAGAGAAAACCTTGAGGATAAAACGAATACGCCTGGTAAACAACTCATCATTGAGAGTGTCTCCAAGACATCAGACGCCGCGTATAAGCCAGCTTCAATAAACATGCAGCCATCGACATTAAAGGACAACATCACCCTATTAGAGATGCAAAAACAAATGGCTTGCTTGAAACGCGAGCTCCATGAGACGCAAACACAACTCCTGGAGAGCAGACGCCAATGCCAACAAATGGAAGTTGCCTCATCACAAACGGTAAGTGGCCGTAACCTATATTCCTCTGCAATGCCAAATAGTTCCGCCATTGATTTTGCTACAACAACAATCGAGTCCCGCAATATACAAGCTTCACATACATCGATAACGTCAATCGCCATGACACCTATGCAGCCTCTGCTTACTTCAGCCGCCAGCGTCGCCCTGCCGTCGACGCAAGCTGCAACTACTTCATATAATACATATGTGCCGCTTGTTACAAATAATTTTACGCCGGCATCTTTAAATAACATGTACTCCAGCCAACAACAACAACCTGTTTTCAGCCATTCTCATCCACATGAAACGCAATATGTGATGCCGCGCAAACTACAAGATTTGCCAGTGTTTAGTGGCGAACCCGAAGATTGGCCATTATTTTACACAGCTTATAGCCAGTCAACAGCCACCTACGGAAATACCAATTTTGAAAACAACCAGCGATTACAAAAATGTCTGAAGGGGGAAGCCATGGATATAGTCAAGTCATTACTTATCCATCCTGATAACGTCAGCGCTGTTATATACCAACTTAAATTTCGTTTTGGAAGGCCAGAACAGCTTATACACAGCCAATTAGGAAAAGTTTAGGAGCTGCCGCCCATAAATGAAAACAATTTAGTGAAATTAGTGCCGTTTTCAACAAAAGTGAAAAATTTGTCAGTTTTTCTCAAATCTATTGATGGCAAACAACACATAGCCAACCCAACACTTCTAGAAGAATTAGGCCCTAATCATGTACAACGCAGCGCAACGCCACAGAACTAACGCAACGCCAAACAATAACATTGAAAGCACAAACAATGTCATAAATATTTTGTAATTTTGTTGTTGCTTTCTACAGAAATTCACATTGCGTCTTAAAATTTCAAACGCTACATTGCTTGTGTCGTTGAAAATTTTAAAACGGTACATGAATTTCTGTTGAAAGCAACAACAAAATTACAAATTATTTATGACATTGTTTGTGCTTTTAATGTTATTGTTTGGCGTTGCGCTGCGTTGTACATGATTAGGGCCTTAATTTTGAAACTCCCCATGAGTAAAAGGCTAGAGTGGGCCAGAATAGCAATAAATATAAAGCCGTATCCTACTATTGAACATTTCAGTGAGTGGTTAAGTGAAGTGGCAAATTTAATATGCTTGATACAAGATGTGAATAAAAATGAATCAAAGCGCCGAGTGCTTC
Organism: Pollenia amentaria; assembly: GCA_943735925.1. Classification (NCBI taxonomy): domain Eukaryota; kingdom Metazoa; phylum Arthropoda; class Insecta; order Diptera; family Polleniidae; genus Pollenia; species Pollenia amentaria. Next base: position 111,053,894 of record OX031006.1, on the reverse strand, counting down.
GTGCGACTGAAAGGGTTCAACAGTGTCCTGTATGTAAGGAAAATCACAAAATACATGATTGCCATACATTTTTGAAATTTAAAGTGGATGAACGTTGGGCTATGTTAAAAAAGATTCATGCGTGTTTTTCTTGTTAAAATATTGGGCACTCAACTCGAGATTGCCGTAAAAAGAAAGTATGCTCTGTAGGAGGATGCCAACGTAAACATAACAAATTGTTGCATGAGAACACGCCCATTCACCCAATGCCAGTACAACCGAATACAACTAATTCGAGCGAATCAAACAATAATGCCCTAAGCTGTTCCAACGATAATAAAAAGCTACTGTTTTGTGTACTACCTGTTACATTATATGTAAATTGCAGTATGGATATTTATGCTTTATTTGACGATGGGTCGTCGATAATATATATATATATATATATCTTCCCGAAGCTCCTATAGGGAGCATAGAGCCCCAACAAAATCTCTCCACTTTGATCTGTCCATCGATATTCTTTTCACTGGTGTTAAGAGTTGTTGCTTCAGCAATGACTTGTCTTCTCCTTGTATGGGCCGGACTACCTTGTGGATTCCACTCATGGCGGTTTTAGCAATGTCTGGGTGTGTTTTTCTTATCGTATGACCTATCCAGTTCCATTTTCGTCTACGTACTTCAGCGGTTAGAGGAGATTGCTGCGTTTCGCACCACAGCCTCTCATTGGATATCGTTTGTGGCCAATACACCCGAAGTATTCTTCTCAGACAGCGGTGTATAAATACTTGCATTGCCTGAATGTCTGAAGGGGCCGCATTCCATGTTTCGCAGCCGTATAACAAAGAACGAACATTAGAATTAAACAGTTTAATTTTAACACCACGAGAGAGTGTAGATGATTTCCATATGTAATTAAGCTGGCCGAAAGTTTGTGATGCTTTTTTAATTCTGTGAGAGATATCTGCGCTCGAGCCGCCAGTTGTTGTTAATATGGAGCCTAGATAACAGAAATAGTCTACATCCTCTAGTATATTATTACCAATTTTAATTCTGCTGCTGGTTTCAGCGTTTATTCTCATCACCTTGATCTTGAAAATGTTTATTTTAAGGCCAGCATTCGAGGCCATGTCTGAAAGATATTGCAACTTTGACTGCATATCAGAGTATCGATGAGAGAGGCAAATGTCATCGGCATATTCTAAGTCCTCTAATCTTCCATTAAACCCCCAAGAAATACCCCTATTATCTGCCATAGATTGTTTCATGACAATATCCAATACGATGTTGAATAAGAGTGGAGACATTACGCAACCTTGGCGAACTCCCGTTCCTACTTTAACACTCCTGCTCAACTTGCCTTCGTGAACGATGCGGCAACTGGCATCAGCGTACAGGCTCTTGATAAGGTGGATTAATTTGAGTGGGACACCTTTGCACTGTAAGGCTTTCCAAATAACGTTCTGGTTTAGGGTATCGAAAGCTTTCTCAAAATCAATAAATACCAGATACAGTGGAGAACGCCATTCGACCGACTGTTCCACTATAATTCTGAGTGTATTAACATGGTCAATACACGATTTGTTTGGGTGGAAGCCAGCTTGTTGACATCTGAGTTGAGGTGTTAGTACGTCTGAAATTCTTGACGTAATTATGTGGGTAATTATTTTGTTGACCATACTCCACGCCAGTTATTACGGCAAGTTAAATTACCCTTCTTCGGGATGTTGATGATCATACCTTCCTTTAGTTCGTCAGGAACTCTTTCATTATTCCATATGTCATCTACTAAGGGCAAAATAAGCTGGGCACAGGTAGAGGGATCTGTTTTGAGAAGTTCTGGGGAAATGTTGTCAGGCCCAGGGCTTTTGTTTTTTTTAAGCAACTTTATAGCTGAAATCAGTTCAGAAATAGATGGAGTTGCGAAGGGAATATTTGCAGTATAATTATGATTATCGCAATTGCATATGGGCTCATCCCCATTAGGTCCCGGAGCAAAGATCTAGCTGTTCCTCTTTCGATGTTATGAGTATGCCATCATTGTTTTGTATGGGCTTTCCTGTTACAGTGGCTTTATTGGTAAGCTTTTTGATGAGCTTATAGAGATCGCCAGAACGATTTGTATCCGCTGCAGCTTGAGCTTCTAACGCTATACTGTTCGTTCAAGCACGTTTGTCGTTGCGGGCATTTCGCTTTACAAGACGGTCTATAGCAGTGTGTTGTGAACGTAAGTTTGCTTTCTCGTTTCGGGTTTTGGCGGTATTAATAGCCGCTTTTATTAGTTTCCTTTCCATAATCAAGGACCAAGTTTCGTCAGATAACCATTGCTTGCGTCTTTGTTCCTTGAAGCCTATGTGCTTCTTAGCAGCTTCTGTTATAACTTTCTTAATAGTTTGCCAGTCTTTTCGCTGTACATATGATGTTGTTCTAACGGCTTGTTGCAGTTCTTGGGTGTAATTTGCAGCAACAGAGGGATTTCGTAGGTTATGTATGTTAAACTTTTTCTGGAGCGATGGATTTGCTTTATTGATTGCCGCCAGTTTTATACGCATACTACCAACAAGCAGGTGATGGTCGCTTGTGAAATAAACTTTATATACATCATTAAAAGAAGCACACAATTTCAAATTTATTTTACATTTATTCTTTATTTTTACTTTATTTTTATTTTATTTTGTGAACAGTCGCTTTTGCGACCGTTCTGTTTGCCAAGATATTTTATATTAATTTTTACATATTAATTCTTAAGACTAAGCACTTAAGAATACACTAATACTAATGCATAAAATGCAACTTAAGCATTAAATTTTAAGTGATCGCTGAGAATATGCTGACTCACATATTCTCAGCGATGGGATTGGCTAATATGGACTTTTTAGCTTCAACAAAGTGTGAAGCTCGTGTTACATACAGAAGGTATGGCAACAACGACTAGTCAAACATACTACACCTCCCTTTTTCGGAAAAGAATAATCAATACTAGGTTGATTATTCTTTTATATAATATAACGATGAAATATATACAAAAATTTTTTTTTTTTCTTAGAATAGGGGACAATATGGTCTAGTTCTAATTTTGACCTATTCCCTTCCCTTTTTAAAAGAAAGAAATTTGTTTAGGTACATTAGTGAACCAAAGTGTCTTTCTAAAAAAATAACGGAAAATAATTTCCTGAATTAATAAAATAGAGGCAAAAGTAAAAAAAAATGTTTTTCAAAAAAAAAAAAAAACAACAGAAAATAATTTCCTGAATTAATAAACATAACTTGGTGTATTCAATTATTCAAGATTAGAAAACAATCAGTTTATGTGCTGCTTTGTTTATATTTTCACAACATTATTCAAATTACGATAGTCGGTTACAAGTGCCGCTCTATCCATTATTGTGAATCGCAATAAGGAAACTCGTAAATTAAACATAAAATTTGGATATCATAAAAGTATAATTATATGAAAAACGAAGAAATAAATATACAAAGAAACTTATTTGGCTCTTTTGCCATACAATAATGTCATTGATTTAATACAATATTTGTTACAGCAAAGCGACTTTTTCTCTCGGTTATTAATTGGGAAGTCTTTTGACTCTGTTCTTATGGACAGTGAAAAGTTTACCCTGGGTGTCCATTAATGTGACATTGTTAAAAATATCAATTTCTTTTACTATGAAGGGTCCTTTGTAGACCGCATCTAGTTTGTGTCCTGCTTCGTTGCGGACTAGAACAGAATCATTTACATAGAGTGTGATAGGGTTGGCATTATCATTGGATATCTTCTGTCTAAGAAGTTTAGCATTTTCAATCAGACTAGCGGCTCTACGTTGGGCTACTTGGAGTCTAAATTTAACTTCCTTTTCGTAAGCATCAACGTTGTAAAGGGGTTCTATGCGGTTGGTATTGGTAAAATCTAACTCTTTTGGAATTTTTCCATAGATTAATTCAAATGGACAATATCCGTGAGCTGTTGGGGGAGTTGTATTGTAACAATATACAAAAATTTTTAACCAATTATCCCAATCAGATTTGTCTGATGAAACATAAGATCTTAAATACTCGTTAAATGTTCTGTGAGATCTCTCAACAGTTCCGAGTGTCTCATGATGATAGGCAGTAAAATGTAGTTTCTCTATCTTCACCAGTTTGCATAGTTCCGTGAGTACTTGATTCATATATTCAGTACCCTGGTCCGTTACAATGGTATTCATTGGACCGTATATTAAGATAAAATCTTCCATAATGGCTTTCGAAACATTTCTGGCTGATTTATTTATTACTGGGATTGCCACTAGATATTTGGTTAAATCGCACATAATGGTCACAGCGTATTCGTTCTGTGAATCAGACCGTGGGAGAGGTCCTATTGTGTCGATTATTACTCTTTAAAAAGCTTTTAGAGGAGTTGGTGTTAAAACGAGGGACTCCTTGCCTTTAACCGTGGTTTTGTTGGTTTGGCATTCAAGGCATTTTTTGACGTATCTAGAGATGTCTCTAGTCATGCCTTTCCAATGATATTGAAGTCTTATTTTCTTAATCATACGAGTTATGCCTGGATGTCCACCAGTAATTGGATCATCATGATATTTTTGCATAATTCGCAGTTTTTCAGAATCAGCTGAAACTTTGATAAGTTTCGGAACGAGCACTATTCTTAAATTAGAATCTTGCAAGATTTCATTACCTTTACTTTTGAAGGTATTAATATCAATTCCTAGGTAAGTAAGCATACTGTCATCTAGTGAGAGTAGCAATGTTGTAAGCCCAATATTATTAGCTATTTTTTCAAGCTTTAGAAAGAGGTGACCTAGGTCGACTTTTCTATTAATAATGAGGTCTTTCAACTTAAATTCGGAAAGAACTTGCTTTCCCTTATGGATAATCGCATTATCCTTAGTAAAATACAATCGAGGTATTTTACGGTGCTCATGGGCATTTATAGCCTCATATATGTTTAACTTGGGTGATTCTGTAAGCGATGGAGCAGTTTTACTAGCACTTGCTCCGCTTGTTTTTGCCTGAAGTCTGGTTGTAACCTTCAGTACTGTATTGACTTCAATGTTCTTTATATCCTGAAACTCTATGCGTGACAGTGCGTCTGCCACTGTATTTTCCTGACCCCTAATATACTCGACTACAAAGTCGTATTCCTCGAGGTCGAGTCTCATACGTGTGAGCTTTGAAGAGGGATTCTTTAGTGAAAATAGGTAGGTAAGTGGTCTGTGATCACTTTGGATTACAAACTTTTTGCCGTAAATGTATGGTCTAAAATATTTTATAGCCCAATGTATTGCAGTTAGTTCCTGCTCTATGGTAGATTTGTTGCTTTCACCCTTAGTGAAAGATCTAGAAGCGTATGAAATTGGCATTTGAATACCTTGTTTTTCTTGGCTAAGGACAGCACCACAAGCATGTTTGCTTGCGTCTGTAGTAATAAAAAATTCTTTAGAAAAATCAGGGTATTGTAAAATTTTCGGGCTTAGTAATTGGGCTTTGAGGTACTGGAAAGATTTTTCGCAATCTTTGTTCCATTCAAAAGGGACATTTTTTCTTGACAATCTGGTGATATGTCGGGATGATTCTGCAAAATTTGGTATGAACCTTCGGTAATAATTACAAAAGGCTACGAAGCGTTTAGCTTCATCACCATTTTTTGGTGTAGGATAGTTTTGTACTATAGAAAACTTGCTATCATCAGGCAGAATACCTTGATCGGTACATTTGTGGCCTAAAAATGTTACTTGTGTACAGAAAAATGAACATTTATCTGGGTGTAACTTCAGATTATATTTTCTGCATAACTCAAATACGTTTTTTAGATTACGTAGCATATGTTCTTTGGAACAACCAATAACTACTAGGTCATCCATATACACGAATGCTTGTGCTGGAGATAGACCTGAGAACGCTAATGACATCATACGTTGGAAAGAATTAGGAGCTATTTTAATACCATACGGCAATCTTTTAAATCTGAAGGATCCTTTATCCGTGGAAAAGGATGTAATATCTCTAGATTCTTCTTCAAGTTCTATTTGATGAAAACCTGACATCAGGTCAAGACAAGAGAAGAATTTAGCTTTACCTAATTGATCAAGAATATCGTCTATTCGAGGTAAAGGGAATTTGTCGGCTACTAGTTTTTTGTTTACTGCTCTGTAGTCTACCACTAATCTCCATCTCTTTTGTGTGGTACCGGGTAAAGGTTTCTTTGGTACTAAGAGTATGGGGCTATTGTGATCTGAAATCGATGGTTCAACAATATCGTCTTTAATAAGCTTATCAACCTGATTATTGACTTCCTCTTTTTGGGAATGAGGTATTCTATAGTTTTTGATATAGACAGGTTGTGTGTTATTTACTTTAAGCTTTTGTTTGTAAAAATTATTGACTGTTATGTTTTCAGATTCTAATGCAAAAATATCTATGAATTCTTTACATAGGGATTTCAAATCAGTTTCAACGAATGATGGAAAGTTTCTTGAAAGTCTTTCCAATTTTTCTTTGGAGTTGGCAGGCATAAAATTTTGTTTGGCTATCTTGTAATCTTTAAGATTTTCAGTAACAAGTTTAATATCAGTAATTATTAAATCTTGTTCAGTTGTATTAATTATTTTTACTAAAGGATTTGAAGTGGAGGTTATGGTATTTGCGACGTAAACGCCATTTTGAATGGTTTGATAAGGAATTAAAACATTTTGTTCTGATGATTCTATTGGTACGGTTCTTATTACTTCAGATCTGTCAGGGATTGATATAGAATTTATAGTTGGACCATTGCTAAGTGGTATTCCAATATCATGATCAATTTCATTTGATCGAAGGATAAGTAAGTCTTTATCATTGGAATATTGTAGGATGCAATTATACTTTCGTATGAAATCCATTCCAATAATTCCATCTACCTGTATTTAAAAATCATCTTTTACTACCTGAAAAACATGTTTAATTAAGTATCGGTCTACTTTTAGTTCTGATTTTACACTACCTAGTGTTGTGATTATGCCTTGGCCAATGCCATTTAGATTTTTTCTATTGTAAACATTTACAGATTCATTTAAGACATGATTGTGTTTGATAATTGAGATATCAGCGCCAGTATCTATTAAAAAGGTTGAAGTGGTATCATTTAGCGTAGTTCTACAGCGCAGGTAGCTACATAAATTTATATTAATATTGTAGGTTTTAGACCCTACTGAGTATTTAGGGGTGTTTCCCCGTTTCCCGAGTTGTCTGTTGCTGTTACATTTATATTTCTATTTGCTAAATTGTTGCGATTGAAATTACGGTTTCTGTTATCGTTATTATTACGATATGAACCAGAATTATTGTTATAGTTACGGTTGCTATTGTTATTATTATAGGATCCATTACTGTTCCTATTTTGGTTGAAATAGCTTCTATTTGTTGGGGCATTTCTAGGTTGGTTGATATTTGGGTTTCTACGATTACCTTGGTTACTATTATTGTTATTGTAGCCTTGGCGTTTAAAACCATAAGACAGAATAGAATTTTCCTGACCATATATTTCAGTGCAACTGCTTATAAATTTAGTTAAAACTTCATTCATATTATTAAATGTTCCTGATTCCATGATCAGCTTGACTCTATCATAAGAAGCGTTTTTAGTTATTGCCGTTACGGCTGAGCGGGTGACGTATTTATTGGCTACCTCATGAGGTAATCCATCTCTGATATACGCTGTTTCAAGTTTTTTCGTCAAGTCTTCCATTTCTTTTGCATAGGAGTTGACATTCTTACCGCTTTGTCTAACGCTCATAAGTTTTGCGTTAATAACATCTACAGATTCTCCTTTAACTGTTGTTCTAAGTTTGATAATTATTTCAGAAAGTGTAGATTCTGAAGATATTAAGTTTCTTGCTGTTCCGTTTAGCTTTGTTTTAATAAGGTTAACAGCGACTGACTCGTGAGTTTCGTTTATCGAGTCCACTAAATTAATAGCGTCGATAAAGCTCTGTAGGTTTTCGGAATTTCCATCAAAATCCGGAATTAACCTTGAGGCAGTGTTTAAAAATTCTATTATGGTTTGAGGCATATTGGATTTTTGTTTTTGTTCTTGTTCTGGTAAAAGATTGAACACTATAGGTTCATGAATAGAAAGTGGTACTGAAACTTTAATACTTTTTCTATAACTGACGGAAATTAGTTTTTCACGTAGGTCAGAATAAAAGGTTTCAGCAGATGTTTGATGTGCCTTTGTTAGTCTACCGTAATTTGTATTCAGGAGAATGTTTATATGCTTATTGACAGTTTCGGGTTTTGTATCCCTGTCAACGTTTAAGCATTTATGGGACTTAAGAAATTCTTCTCTTATTGCTCTAGCTTTAAATACAATTGTTTCCCATTCCATGAAGTAGGAAAATGTTAAACAAATTGCATAAGTGGGTAACGCAACTAAGATGACGGAATTTCTTTAAGTGTTTGTTCAATATTTTAATGCAATTATTTAAAATATTAAAAATTTTGATTTTGTATTCTTGGTTTGATGTTTTTCTCTACCTTTACGATTATTACAAAGCGAACACTAGAAAAAATAAGAGTTAGACTTTGTCTAAATTAGTAGCTAAAGATGCTGCTCTAGTGTAAGACTTTCTCAAAGATCTTTTGTGTAATTGGTATAGAGTAACTAAGAGTTGCATAGCTATAAGACAGATAATTATTATAAAATAAACGGCTGGGAATTCAACTTTAACTACGATGTCATTTACGACATTAGCGTTAGGTTTTTCAACCTTTGAATCCGTACCGCCCATTTTGAACAAGAATAATTATAATTGAACACTTAAATTTGGACTGTTGAGTTTGAATTTATATTTCAAGTGTCCATTAATATTAAAAGTGGTTTTATAAAATATTTTTAACTTTTCATAATAAAAATGAAATAACTAGAAATAAAGATTTTGTGTTTTAAATATAAATTATTATATTTCATATCATCATATTTAACATCATTAGATCATTCATATAATTTTATGGGATATTTCATATATAGAATAATTTAAAAGACTTGCTTGTAGTAATTTTATTTAATATTTCATAAAATATTAAACACGTATTTTTAAGAAAACGATTTTGGTGGTTTATATAAATTAGTTTAGCAACTATAGTACTATAGAAAACGTCTACCAGCACGTTGTAACAGAGTTAGGGCTAATAAATCAGAGCAAGTTATACTCTCTTTTTGGTTTAAAATGTGCTTAAGCCAACAAATCTATAAATCAGAAAACATATAAACCATCTTTAAACGCATAAAATTGGTCGTTTAAACCACCAACACAAACCATATGAATTTGTCAACATTTATCGTAGTGCTGCCACATGTTACTTTTTAAACTACATATAATACATGGGACACTGATTTACAACTGTTGAGTTTAAACTACATATAAATTTAAGTTTAGTTCACCTAAACTAGCGTTTAAACACTCACTGATTTATTAGCCATTAGTAGTATAGGGGATTTTGCTAACAATAATTTAAGGAGATGTTAAACTCATGGTCATTTCCAAAATTATGTTGTATTGTTAAAAATAAAGAATTAAATAAAAAATGAAGGTAAAAATTCTTAGTAGTTGAATATTTTTGAAGTTGTTTTACAAGGTTTGTAAAATTAAATAAGTCTCTTAGGGTATTATGTTCTAAGATCTAGATTTTTTATAATTTAATAAAAAATTAATGAGAATAAAGTGAGGGTAGTATGTTTTAATATCACTAAAGAATTAATATTACTTATATCCAGAAGAGGAGTTCGAAGAAACTAGTGAAAGTGACGAAGCCTATAATTAAGATTAAGTTTAGGTAAATTACCCAAGATAGGTGGTCTTAAGTTTAAAGTAATAACAAAGTTATTTAAACCTTTAAATCTAACCGATGATAATGATGGTGAATTAAACTAAAGAATTCTAATTTAATATATGTTTTTGAAGGATTGAAATAAGCCTTTTTTTTTAGAACTGTTACGTTCGTTAGTCGCTTGACCGTTTACATCCACAAAAGGCAAGTTTACATTAGATTTTACTTAAATAAAGTTTACACGGCCAGCGACTTGTTAGTATGTCCTTTTCGTCCTGGGGCGTGTTAATACTTATATTTAAGGGAACTTATGTCATTACGACCGTCACCATTGTTGCAGGGTGAATAGTGGTAATGGCATACGTTAGGTTAGGTTAGGTTCCATTGGCAGCCGTGATCAAGCACAGCTCACGTGGGTCCATTACTTAGTTCCCGTTGTGTTACCATATCACGCCGTCTCCCATGGGTCCTATGAAATCTGGCTGCTAGTATTCCCATGCAGCCAACCGGTCGATTCAATAAAGGAGTGGATCCTATTTACGTCAACATCAGAGAGACAAGTTTTGTCCCCAAGGGTTCTTCGACCAAACATTTTGAGTCTTAAGTCTCCGAAAGCCGGGCAGTTACAGAGAAGATGTTCCGTTGACTCTTCCTCCTCCTCATCGCCGCAACTTCTGCACAAGTCGTTATAAGGGAGCCCCAGCCTCTGGGCGTGCCTCCCAATTGGCCAGTGGCCAGTTATAACCGCAGTTAGGTTTCTTAGATGATGTCTGGACAGCTGTAATGCCCGCCGTGTCCTTTTTTCATCTATGATGGGCCAGATTTTCCTGGTTTCCCCACAGGTGGTTTCATCGTGCCACCTCTGACTGGCGATAAGATGAAACTTATGCGCTATAAGTTGCTTACACCTTGGGAGTGAAGCACCTACATATGTGGAACCGTCCCGATTCAAGGTGGTACCTGCATGCGCCAACGAATCCGCCATGCAGTTCCCATGTATGTCCCCGTGTCCGGGGACCCAATTAAGGGTAACCAGTGAATGTCTCGCTATCTCCTCCAGAGACATCCGGCATTCTCGGACAATTCTCGATGTGATGAACACATTCTCCAGGGATCTTATGGCCGCCTTGCTATCGGTAATAATGTGAATATCCCTTCCAGATATTTCACCGTACCGGATGCGTTTCGCGGCTGTGTGGATGGCCATTATCTCGGCCTGGATTACACTGCAGTGGTCCGACAGCCTTATAGGAATGCTCCAGTTTAGCTGCTCGGAGTATATGCCAGAACCGACACCATACAGTGTTTTAGACCCGTCCGTGAAGATTCGAATCGTATTCGCGGGGATTTGCAGGTCATCATAGTGGACCACGTTATCCACAATGCTTACCGTGAAGCCAGGATCAAAGATTGGCTCGGGTGTGACATAATCAACATCCATGTGCCAATTAATATCATTCAGAATGTTAGCATGTCCGATATTATAATCTCTCCATGCTCCGGTGGCCCTTAGTCTTATCGCCGCGTTCGCAGCTAACCTTTTCGCCAAAATGTCTGGTGGTAACCAGTTTAGAATCGTAAACAATGCCTTAGAGGGGGTTGTTCTAATGGCACCTGTTACAGCTATCGCCACCATTCTCATTGTACGTTCAAACCTGGATTGATGACTCTTCGCCTTGAGCGCCGGCCACCAAACAGCTGCCCCGTAGAAGAGAATGGGTTTAATGACACATTCGTATAGCCAGTATACATTCCTCGGGTTAATTCCCCAGTTTAGGCCAATGGCCCTTTTGCAGCAATATAATGCAGTAGCCGCTTTATTAGTCCTGGAGCTGGTGTTCATCCTCCAGTTCAGTTTACTGTCCAATATTAGCCCAAGATACTTGGCGCTGTCAGACAGTACCAGTGACACCCCTTTTATCCTCGGGGTATTAAATTTGGGAATTTTGTATCTCCTTGTGAAAAGTACCAGTTCTGTTTTGGAGGGATTTACATCCAGTCCACATCCCTGGCACCATTTTGTTAGGACGTCCAGTGCGGACTCCATTAGTTCAGACAAAAGTCTGGGATCTTTACCCATAGCCACAACTGCAACGTCATCCGCATATGCGACCGTTCTGCAGCACGTCCTTTCCATGGCTCTGAGTAGGGTATTTATATTCAGATTCCAAAGTAAAGGTGACAGTACACCACCTTGCGGGGTGCCCCTAGTCGCAACCTTTGAAATGTTCGAGGCGCCCAAGTTGGATTCGATACGCCTGAAGTGCAAGATACTGCTGACAAATTGAATGATCGCTGGGTCGATCTCCAAATGTCTCATAGCGTTAATAACCGATTCAGGTTTAACATTGTTGAAAGCGCCCTCAATATCCAGGAATGCCACTAAAGCAAATTCCTTGTAATGCAGGGATCTCTCTATGTGGCCCACCAATGAGTGAAGCGCAGTTTCAGTGGACCTTCCCTTCGTGTAGGCGTGCTGAGCCGGTGACAGGGAATTGGGTCCTAATGATGATCTAATGTGAATACCCAAAATCCTCTCCAGTGTTTTCAGTAGAAAGGAGGATAGACTAATTGGTCTAAAATCTTTAGCCATAGTGTGAGATGTCTTCCCACTCTTGGGGATGAAGACGATCTTATATGATGTCCACGTTGCTGGGACATGTGAGAGACTCAGGCAGGCTCTAAATATTGCCAAGAGCCATGGCATCAATATTCCCAGGTTATTTTGTAGGTCCGCTGGGATAATGCCATCCGGGCCTGGAGATTTAAAGGGATGGAAGCTTTTGACCGCCCATTCCAAACGATGGCGAGTTATCGGAATATTAGAGATATCCCGAGCGCCACTAAAAGTTTCCTCCCTAGGCACATCATCAGTGCAACCAGGGAAGTGTGTATTCATCAGGACCTCAAGGGTGTCCCGACTGTTTGTGGTCCAGGATCCATCCATCTTCCGTATAAATGATGGAATAGCTGGATTATAGGATAAAATCTTACGAAGCCGACTTGTCTCCGAGGAGTTTTCCACGTCACTGCAGAATTTCCTCCATGACTGTCTCTTGGCCTTCCTTATAAGATTCTTGAATTCATTAACTGAGGACTTGTAATTGTTCCAAACACCATTACGTTTTGCCTCATTAAAGAGCTTCCTGCTTTCCTTGCGTTTTTCAGCAATTTCCGCATTCCACCATATGGGCTTAGCTTTGCCCCTCCTGTCCATTATTTTACAGGCTTCGTTTGTTGCCTCCATTAAGGCACCGGTCAATGACTCCACTGCGGAGTCGAGCATGGACACACTGTCTATGAGAACTGGGCACATAGGCAGCTTGTCGCCGAGTACACTCGCATAGATGGACCAGTTAGTCCTTCTTCTGTTCGTGTAGGGTTTAACTGAATCAACTCTAAAGGAAAAATTTAAATCAACATACATGTGATCAGAGAAGGAACAGTCCTTAGACACGTTCCAATCGCTAATCATATCCGCGAACTTATCACTAATAAGCGTAATATCAAGAACTTCCCTTCTGTTAGTCACAATAAAGGTGGGCTCACTACCCCTATTAACTACTGTTAGTTCATTTTCTACTATGAAGTCCAAAAGCGACTCACCTCGTGGATTGACATCCGAGCTGCCCCAGACGGTATGGTGTGCATTCGCATCTGCACATATTACAAGGGGGATGTTGTGCCTTTTAGCGTGCGACATCGCCTTCCTGGTTGTTGAGTTTGGAGGGTTAGCACCCTGGTCGTGTGCCATGTAGCAGCTCATAAACCAGACTGTACTGGTTTGGCACTCTACTGCGACAGTGCATGTGTCCTTATCGCTAAAATCAGAAAGAATGAAAGCTTTAAGGATGTTTTTGACCATAACACAAGCTCTGGTCTTACCTTGATCGGCTGCGTACAGAGTACTGTAACCGTCTAATCTGAGTCCGCAAACCCTGTCTCTATACGACAATGGTTCTTGGATGCATATAAGCTCCTCCGTGCCTGAAGCTAATCGGAGGAGAAGGGCAGCTGACGCCGCTTTAGAGTGATGAAGGTTGATTTGTGTCACCTTCATCATAGCTCATCACTATGGACGACTGTGACGTTGGCATCCTCTGGATCGTCGTCCGATTCCAGAAGGATGTCCTCATCATCCGCCACTCCCATCTTACCAAAGAAGTCACCCACAAGTCCACTGACCGATTGGGTGTCTTCATTGGCCGATGACGTAGCAGATTCGTCTTCCATACGCTCCGTTGATGCTGTTGTTGTGGTGGTGGTAGTCGCCGGAGCTTGAGGCTTCCCTTTGTCGTCACCTTTATAGACTCGGAGGAAGATAGTTCCAAATCCATAGAAAATCTTCCCCTGTGTCTTCCGAAGTGACGGCAGAGAGTCACTGTTTATCACAACAGTGGCCTTCCTGGACTCTTCAACAGATTCAGAAACCCTCACTACTTTCCAGTCCTGTGTGGGTAGCTGGGGGTTACTTAGCTGAATTATTTCCAGGATCTCCTTGGGGTCGGATGGCTCAGCGGGGATCTTGGCAATAGATCTGGGCCTTTGCGGTACATCGGCCAGAGGTATTGCCTCAATCTTAGCGCCCTGCCAAACTTCCCCCAGGGACTCCACGGCATCCTTGTACAGCAGCGCTGAACGCTCATCTGCACACGCTATCAATTTAATGTGCCCTTGATACCAACCGGCATCTTCGCACTGTGGTGGTGGTCCAGGGTTTCCCCTTAGAACACTCAGGAACGCCCTACTAAGTGCGACGACAACCAGCTTCCAGTTTTTGGACGAAATGGTGCCGTCACTTGCGTTGCGGTCAATGATCGCCCAAATGAGGTGGTCTTTAGCCACATCTTTGTACGACCTGTTTTGCGGCCGTTGAAGCGTGTGTTTGGACCTTTTAGTCCCAGGAAGCGTGTCCTCCCCAGACCGCTGCCGTTTAGGCGCTGCTTCGGTTGGCTTCCGTTCAGGATTGCCTTCCTCTGCAGAGGGAGGTGCACGTTTTAAACCCTCAATATGGGTTTTTGCCCACTGGAGAGAGGTTTTCTCCTGCTCCGTGAGCTCACCAACCGGTTTTTCACCAAGTCGGCTGATGATTTTGTAGGCGGAGCGCCTGGTTATAAAGGCCCGTTTGGATGGGTTTATGTGCCTTTGGGGTTTTTTAATAATTGCCGTAGAGGCTGGGGGAGGTACATCAGAGGGCATCGAATCTTTCTTCGTATGCTCTCTTTGCACAGGTTTCGGCACATGGGAAACTGGATTTCCGGTAGACTGAGTCTGCACCGTCAAGCCAGCACCCGAGGAAGGGGTTTTGACGGGTTTTTCTCCCGTCCGGACCTGGGAAGCCTTGGAGGTACCTGGTTTCGAAGAACCCTGTACCAAGCTTGGTTTACGACCGCCTGAAGGCTTAGCCGTGAGTTTTTGCGCACTAGTAGCTAATCGACTAGCAGAGCCTGGCGCAACCACCTTGCTAGTCGAGGTTTCAGTAGCATTCGACATACTACAGCCTGATACCGACGCTGTAGTAGTAGGGTCTCCGGAGATTATGAAGCCCTTTACCGGATACGTAGGACGTAAATTTTCGGACATTTCGTGGGGGGTGTGTTGGGGTTGCATTTTATGCCTACTGCCAGGCGAAATTATACCTGCCGCTCCTCTGGAGACAGACGCAGACCATCAGCCGCTCACTATGAGAACAGACGCTGATGGATTTTATTGCGGACCGACAGCCTTCAGAAGGCAAACAATTGACCGTAAAAAGGCCAGCGCACCTAGTCATTAGCCGCTCCAACTAGGAGAAACAGACGCTAATAGACGGGGGGGGGTAGTTCTTGGTTCGTACTCGGTTTAGACCCTTCTGGCATGGGAGGCCCTACCGGTCTTGACTAACGTCACTACCGCCAGCATGACTCTAAACGTCCTTGTACTTAAGCCCTCGCATCGCGGCAAGATGACTACCCATTCGCGAGGGAATGGCATACGTCGCACAGTGGGAAATTTTACGAGAAGGCGGTCAAAATTCCATAACTTTTGACTGGATCGGTATTTTTTTATGCGATTTTTTTTGCTCGATAGGTGCGATATAAGACTTTAATTTGCGCTATAAAACGTATAAAATTCGACTGATAGGAGCAAAAGTTATAGGGAGTTCAAAATGCATTTTCATTTTTTTGTTTAGTTTCGGTCTAAAAGTTGAATATTTTAAATATGAGTTTTTTTATAATATATCATTATTTCTCTTGTATTTTACAACTGATACTTATTTTTTATTGTCGAACTTAGATCCTGTCAGAAAATGCCAATATTTGGCCCCTGTAAATTTTTTAGTCCCAATATTCACAGGGGCCAAAGGTTGGCTTTTTTGGGACGAGACGAGTTGTTATAAGGATAAAACTGAAAAGGAATATTTTGAAAAATGCCCAAATAGCATTCTTCGCTATCGATAACATTTTAGGTAATTCAACTTTTATTTTTGGTTTGAGATGTATGTGTATTTTATTGTTATATATTAATACAAATATATACTTAAATCAAAAACAAATTATAATCTATAAACAATTTTAAATTAAACAATATTAGTAAAAATTTCTTCTAAATAGCTTTGGGTTTCATTTTCCAGAAGTTGTTTAGCTTCTTCCTCTAATTCGATTGAGGTTGATTTCCATTTTTGTCGAATACTGGACATATATGGATCTGATGTGCACAACAAAATAGTAATAAGATCTTCATTAGTATTATGCTCGCGGAAGAATCTGTAGTCTTTGTTCCTTTTTTCTTGCGCTTCTTCAGATAGATCTCCAATTGGTAGGATATTGTGTTGAACTATTTGTTCCCCATGGTATAAAATTTTATGAACTGTGGTTGGCATATGTCTCCAAGAGTATTTTTTGTTATAAAGAATTGCTGTTTCATTTGCATACTGGCCAAATTTTTTTGCATTTATCTTTCTGCTACATGATATAACTTGTAAAATGATCTGGAATCGTCTTATTAATTCAAAATGTACTCCTGTGATAGATGCTGCAGTTTCTGGATCGGAAAAGAATCTCCTTGCAGTGTTTCCATCATTTGAATTTCCTTCTCCTTGTTTTGGCTGATCAGTTATAAGGCCTAGGTGAAGGTATTTTTCTTGAATTTGTTTTTTTTTGCTTCCTTTTTTCAACATTTTCTTTGTTTTTTCTCACTGTTTCGCCTAACGGGCCAAATTCCAAATCATAACCCAATTTAAGAATATGCTCAATAAAACGAATTCTAGTATGAAGAGGGGACATTCCAAATTCGTATGCTTCATTGAAACTATTGCGTTGTGATGGGGGTTGGCTTAATTGACTTGATGTCTTTTGACATATGGTACAGCTTGACGAAGACTTTGTTTCGGTTAATGCTTGTGCAACTTTTCCATCGATCATTGTAAGGAACATTTGAAAATTAATTTCAATGCATTGGTCATCAAATTTAAATATTGCCGGTTGAAGTTCTTTAATTTGATCTTTTATTTTTCGAACTTCTTCAGTTATGACATCTTTAGTTTCCTTTTTGTAAACAAACTTTATTGGTCTGCAATACTTTGTTGAAGAGGGAATTTCATTTTTCCATACATCCATTGCTGTAACTCTACTGGTTGACGGCTCTAAGCCAATATAAGTTTTTCTTAAACGTAATGGAACGAATGAATGAATAAGTTAGCATCAGATGAGTTTTCTGAATTACATTGCTTGTATTGTTTCTGACCAGAGCTTCCATCACATCCCCATTTAGAAAATAAAGTGATGCTGCAATTTTTAAGTTTTTTTAAACTGCTGACTGTCAAGTGTATTTAATAATCGTTCTGCAGTGTGTTCGAGAAGAGCCTGCAATTTTACTTCTGCTGAACTTGAAGTTACACTAATAGCCGTTTGTGAAGGTAAGCACTCTTTTTGACAGAAACTAAATCTCGATATGCTGGAAAGATTCCACAATTTTTTTCATTGGTTCGCTTTCGCAGTTCTGTATACTGATTTGTTGTCAGTTTTAAATCCAAAAATAGTGCCAATGCTTCTTCTGGAGTAAATTTCATTTCTTCAGTTGGTGTAGGCATACTTTTTAAAATCCTCTTTGTGCATTTAGGGCTCGCTTCCACTATTTTTTCAATTATTGCAATTTTTGTTTTCTTATTTTGCGTTGGTTGAATTTTATGCATAAATGAATCCTTTATCATATTATGAGAAATTTCTTCATTGATATTTGCAAGCTTGCGTCTTCGTGATCTTTCACTGCAATTGTCAATTTGTTTTGCGGGCCGACCCACTTTTTCAGTTTCCTTAGCGGTAATTGACAGCTTCTTAAAAATCAGATCATTTGTTAGCCATTTTTCGTTGCGTAAGTAAACAATTTTCTTGTTTCTAGAACATTTAAGGTACCGTTTTCTTAATGTAAATGAAAAATTTTTAATTTTTATCTTATGAATTTTGATTTCTTGTTCGTTGCATAATTTAAAGAATGGATTATTCATTATGTGTAACACAAAATCTTTTTCATCTTTCTGTTGAGGAATATCTGCGAGAACTTTATAACTGAACTTAGCCATTGTTTAAACAATAATGAAGGTAAAATTATGAATGCATGCATTTTTATATGATAGAAGTTTTATTAAATGATCTTTTGTTACCACTTCTTGGAAACATATAAAACCCTTTTTTAATTACAAATTTAATCTTTAATTACCATTTCTTTGAAACATAAAAAAACCCCTGTTTTTACACTTTTTAAAAGGATAACATACCGGCAATAAATTAACAGGTAACATGTAGGTAATTTTCACGTAAAATATAACTGCTCTTCCATTTTTTTAAATTAAGCTGCAATTTTCAGGTAATTAAACTATGTAGTTTATGTTGCGGCTATTTACTAATGTTTAACCTTTTAACTTACTCAAAAATCTAACGTGTTAATCTATTTATGTCGCCTATTCGTTTTACAGCATCCGTTCACCCACAATAAGTTCATAACAATGGCAATACCTTTACCTTCTCCAAATTAATTGATAACCTGACGTGCTAGATAATTTATGTGGCCTGAACTGCTTTATTTGTCGAAAATTCTTTAAGATTCACCTTCTTTAATTTCAGTAATGTTTCCTTACAGGACTTATTTTTTGAACCGAATATCTTACCTTGGGTCACAGAAATTGCTGTAGTTCGCAAGATCGTATCCAAATGTGTGTACAATGGGGCATAGAAATGTAGGTTAGATTCTGGACTACAAGAGAGTATAGATTTTTTTTTGACGCGTTTTGACGGGCAGGACTTATGTTCTATAAAATAGGAAATTTCCGGGAAATTTTGACATTAAAAAAAAAAAAAATTAAATAGTTCTACAGGTCGCAGAGTTTAATGCTTTAAACCACGTATAGCTAATAAGATAAACTAATACACAAAACTTATTCTGTCAAAAAATCTTGATGAAATCAAAAGTTTACTCAGAAATTCAAAACTATAACCAAATACTGAGAAAGTCCATTTGGGGCCACCCTGTTCTCAATGAAATAGTTGAAATAGGGTTAAAATTTTTTGGCTCCCGAGGTTCACTAGTATTTACTTTCACATGAATAAAAAAATTTTAAAATCGGAGAACATAAAAAAAAATAGTTTTGGCCGCCTTCTCAAAATATGAACCAGTGTGCGTCGGTCATCACCAATTGATGATCGAAACGGTTTAATCCTTTTATGTTATACCACTGCAGGGACACGTATGTATACAGCGGTGATTTAGTTTTTAGTAAAATTTATTATTTATTTATGTAAATTTATTTTTATTATACCACTTTTTGACGGTGGTTATTTATTAATTATCATTTATTTTTCACGTTAGGGTTAGTTGTTATTAAAAAATTTTAAAATATTCATAATTAAAATGGTAACTTTTTTTTTTGTTGATATTATTGCTATTAATTAATTTTATTTCAATATTTTATAGTATTAGATTTTTTTTCGTTGTTTAAAAAAATAAAAGTATAATGAAATGCACATTATAAAAAATTTTGTGCCTAATTGGATAGGTTTTTTTTTTTTTGCAAATTGATTTGAAATAGGTTTTATTAAGGAATTTAAATAACTATTACAAAAAACATTATGGTTTATTTTTTTTTTATGTTTTCCAAAATGAAATATTGTATTTTTTCTTTTCATTAAACAAAGATTTATTTTTTTTTCTTTCACCAAATATTTGGAAATTCAACATTTATACCTTTGTTTTCTTGATGTGGATGTTGATGGGCCACTAAGCATTGATGTTGCATTATTATGGAATTGTTAGGATGTTGCGGTAGCATGCTGATGCAGTATTCATCAAGTTTTTATTTAGAAGTAAAGGTGTGGAGTTTTATTTAAAAGTAAAGGTGTTTGGTCCTTGGCCGACCATCTTCCTTCAAAGTTATATCTTCATTCAATGATATGAAATTTATATAGTTGTTTGTCGTTCCATGTAGTTTTTTCCTTTTTTTTCACTGTTTGTAGTTTTATTTTAGCCAAATAATATTTTCGGTAAGTTAAACACTAAGCTTGGCAGGATCGCCATGAAATAAACTTTATATACATCATTAAAAGAAGCACACAATTTCAAATTTATTTTACATTTATTCTTTATTTTTATTTTATTTTGTGAACAGTCGCTTGTGCGACCGTTCTGTTTGCCAAGATATTTTATATTAATTTTTACATATTAATTCTTAAGACTAAGCACTTAATATGCTGACTCACATATTCTCAGCGATGGGATTGGCTAATATGGACTTTTTAGCTTCAACAAAGTGTGAAGCTCATGTTACATACAGAAGGTATGGCAACAACGACTAGTCAAACATACTACACTTGCAACATCCGTCCCTCTTTTACAACGCCATCTAACAGAGACCCGCGCCATTTACGGCCTTTAGTAATGTGGTCAATTTGGTTTTCTGTTATATGGTCCGATGATACCCATGTGGTCTTGTGTACGTTTTTATGTGGGAAAAGAGATCCACCTATAACTAGGTTGCTTGCAGCATACATATTTACAAAAATATCTCCATTTTCGGTTCTTCTTCCTAGCGCATGCGTGCCTATAATGTTTTCGAAGCCAGAGTTGTCAGGACCTATTTGTGCGTTAAAGTCTCCCATAACAATCAATATATCACCAGTTTTTGATGACGATATTGCACGATCATTATTCTTTAGCAGAATAATCTGCTACCTCTGTAGGTGCATAGCACTGTATGCAAGCTACGTTACGCGCACAGGTTCTAAACCTTACAGAAATTATTCTGTCCGAGTAAAGCTTCCAGCATATGACTGCATTATAAGCTTCTCTAGAAAGTAGAATGCCAACTCCAGAAGATTTTGGCTTATTGGCTGGCTTTCCTGAATAAAGAAAGTAATGACCGTTGGCGGTTGTTATTTCACCAGATTCTGGCCAACGTACCTCACTTAGGCCTAAGAAAAGAAGTTTGTAGTTTTCAAATTCATTACACAGTTGTTCTAAACGCGATGGTTCGGACAGCGTCCTAACATTCCAGGTTCCAAATCGTGTCCGTTTTTCCATGCTAAATAAAGTTTGTAGTTTTCAAATTCATTACACAGTTGTTCTAAACGCGATGGTTCAGACAGTGTCCTAACATTCCAGGTTCCAAATCGTGTCCGTTTTTCCATGCTAAATGTTGTTATCAGTAAATCAGAATCTTTTTTGGTTAAATATAGTTGAGGTTTCATTAATAAGTGTTATTTAAGATGTGGTAGCTTATTAGGCTTCCGCATCCGATCCTGGTGCTGGGGCTGCTAGCAACCTCCAGGCAGGCAGTTTGTAAGGTTTTTCAAAGGCAGAGATTATCCGCGTTCCTTCTACTTCCTGAGACGCCCTTAACGAGCCATCAGGATACTTTACATAAACTAAATTTCAGAAGTTCTTCCTACTGACCTGAGACGTCTTTCGACCATTCAGGTTACTTAGCCGCCTTCTCACTCTAGCTAGCCTCTGAACGGGTGTTATAAAGCCATTGCCCGGGGAATACCTGGTAAAAACCGGAGGTAGTGAGCTGCTTTGACTGTGAAGCAAAGGAATCATCCTTGGACACTCCCACGTGAGTGGCAATCAAGAACTTTCAACCTTTACTTGTCACAGTCCATCCCGTCGTCGATAACCATGTTGGATAAAGAAATTGCCGACTGCGTTGGTGTACGTGGAAAAAGTAATAATTTGAACATTCAGTGGTTTGGTGGTAGATCAGCGCTAGAGCCGTCAATGACCTTGAATCTGAAGATAAGTGGAGCCGGGAAGAATAAAAGCCACCTTCTTAAAAACGTTTATGCAGTTTCAAACTTGAATTTGCCCATGCAAAGTCTGAGTTAGGATTAAATTAAAGTGAGTTTAAAACGTTTGTCGAATAATTCTATAAAATCATTTACAAACGTAGTGCCAAAACTGTTGATTGGTCTAGACCATGCCCATCTAGGGTTGCCATCGAGTATGAAAATTGACAATTTATCTGGACCCTTCGCGTGTTATACAGAGTTAGGATGGGTCGTGTCTGGACCGTGCAAATCATTGTCGCCTCCACCACATTCGTGTCTTTTTGTGCATGCTGAAGAAGAGAAAGAGATCTACAAAATGGTTGAAGATTATTTTAATATTGAAAATATGGGCGTAAGAACCGCTCCTCCGATTGAAAGTGACGACGATGTCAGAGCAAAAAGAATTCTTCATGAATCAACAAAGCGTATTGGAAATCGATTTCAAACAGGACTCTTATGGAAAAATGATAAAATAGAGTTCCCAGATAGTTATCAATTAGCAATTCGCCGCCTGGAAATTATTGAAAAGAAAATGATTGAATGAGAAAGTGCTAAATAGATACATAGAAAAAGGTTATGTTCGTAACGTGCCGCCTGAAGATATCTGCTTGATATCGAAAAATAAATGGTATTTACCACATTTTGGTGTAATAAACCCCAATAAAGAGAACAAAAAAATTAGATTGGTTTTTGATGCTGCAGCAAAAATAAATGGAACGTGTTTAAACGATAATTTGCTGAAAGCTCCTCAATATATTTCGTCATTGACCGCCATTCTATATAATTTTCGAAGCAGAAAAGTTGCCGTTAGTGCAGATATTCGTGAAATGTTTCACCAAGTCATCATACAGCCGAGTGATCGAATATCTCAACGTTTCCTATGGAGAAATGGTGATCAAAGCAAAAAACCAGATGAATATGAAATGTTGGTCATGATTTTTGGAGCCTCATGCTCACCGTGTTCAGTCATTTACGTAATGATGGCTAACGCTAAAGAACACAAGGATTGTAATCCCAGAGCAATAGAAGCCATACTGAAGCATCATTACATGGATGATTTTGTAGATAGTTTCGACTCAATCGAAGAGGCCATTGAAATTTCGAAGCAAGTTCGAGAAATTCATTAAAATGGAGGTTTCGAGCTAAGAGGCTTTACTTCAAACTCGAACAGGGTATCCCTGGCTCTAGATGGAGCTTCATCGTTAAAAACTATTCCATCTACTCACAATACAGAAAAGGTGTTAGGTCTTTACTGGGATCCAGCTTCTGATACATTTATGTTTAACTTAAAATTTAAAAAAGTCGATCAAGATGTCATATCTGGAAGGAAAAAGTCTACAAAGCGTCAAGTATTAAGCGTTTTTATGTCAACATTTGATCCTCTAGGTTTTTTAAGCTATTTTACTGTCGGAGGAAAATTGGTACTACGCAGCATATGGAAACGTGAAGTGAGGTGGGATGAGCCGATACCCGATAATATCAACGTCGATTGGGAGCGATGGCGATCACAACTGCAAAATATCTCTAATTTTCGTTTGCCACGATTTTACTACCCTTCTGGTAAAAATAAACAAATCGACAACAAATATTTGTTGATTATATTGAAGAAGCATTCGCCGCTGTTGCTTATTGGAGATTTGTTGCTCTGGATGGAACTATTGCTGTAAGTTTTATATGCTCAAAAACCAAATGCGCGCCCTTAAAAAAGATTTAGATTCGCCGCCTAGAATTACAAGCTGCAGTGCTTGGAACAAGAATAAAACAAAATGTGATTGATGAGAATAAAATTATTCCACATACTACAATATTATGGTGCGATTCGACAACAGTATTAAAATGGATATCGAGTAGCCATAGAAATTATAAGCCATACGTAGCTCATAGAATAGCAAAAATACTAGCGTCAACTAATATTGATAATTGGACAACGTAGCCGATGATGCTACTAGAAGTTATAACAATATTGATTTTTCTGTATCATCCCGATGGAAAAAAGGGCAAAACTTCCTGGGACAAAAAGAAAACGAGTGGCCAAGTTATACCATCGAATCGTCTCCCTTTGAGGAACAAATTGAAGAAGAAATTCGCCCCAAAGTTACACTTTTGGTTATGAAAAATAATTTTGTGAATTTTGACAGATTTTCATCGTTCACACGAATGAAGAGGTCGATGGCGTGGTTTCTTCGATTTGTAAATCGGTGTCGAAAAGATGGTGATGATTTACAGAATTACAGGCTCACCTTATATGAACTAGACTCGGTTGAAAAAGTTTTATGTCTACAAGTCCAGCAGGAATCATTTGCAGCTGAAATCGAGTGTATTAAAAATGGACAGCCAGTCCAGAAAGCAAGTATATTGGCGCATTTAACGCCTTATACCGAAGATGATGGTTTTTTAAGATGCAGCTAGTTTTTTGCCCTACAGTTTTCGTAGACCTATAATACTGCCTAAAGATCACAGGTTTACAAGACTCGTCGTTTTACACTACCACTGTTAATGAAACACCAAAATCATGAAGCCACTATCTCTCATATACGCACCAAGTACTGGATTCCTCAGTTAATGACCCTACTGCGGTCTGTTGTTTCTAACTGCCAGATTTGTAGAATAAAAAAATGCAAATTCGACCACGCCGCTGATGGGACAACTACCATCCGATCGCCTTGAGCCAAATGTTGAGCCCTTTAAGTATACAGGACTGGACTACTTTGGGCCAATAAACGTATCGATTGGAAGAAGAACAGAGAAAAGGTGGGTGGCATTATTTACTTGCCACACTATAAGGGCCATCCATTTGGAATTGGCGCATGACTTGTCAACAGATTCTTGTATAATTGCAATGCGCAATTTTATGAATCGTCGAGGCGCTCCAGCAGGAATCCGTTCTGACAATGGAAAGAATCTCGTGCCTTAGCTGTTAACAATAATTAGTATTGTGGTTATTTTATTGAACTGTTAATGGTTTTTAATCCAAATTTAGATATTTTAATTAGGCTTAAGTTCATTGAATTTAATTTGCATTAAATTATTTTTATGAAGAAAGGAATTTTTACAACATGGAAGATTAATTAAAATTGTTATTGATAATTTTCATTCTTGACTGACCTGGGATTCGAAGCCAGGCTGTCTGGCGTGTGATTCGAACCCAGGCGGCTGGTTACCCTGACATGTTTCGACCTCAACCAACACGCCAGACAGCCTGGCTTCGAATCCCAGGTCAGTCAAGAATGAAAATTATCAATAACAATTTTAATTAATCTTCCATGTTGTAAAAATTCCTTTCTTCATAAAAATAATTTAATGCAAATTAAATTCAATGAACTTAAGCCTAATTAAAATATCTAAATTTGGATTAAAAACCATTAACAGTTCAATAAAATAACCACAATACTAATTATTGTTAACAGCTAAGGCACGAGCTATGTTTACATTTGTCCTTCAAGTTGTGCTGAAAAAGGTCAACTAGAAAAAAAGAAAGACAAAAACAGGAAAAAACAAAAAAAAAAAAAAAAAAAAAAAAAAATTTAATTTGGACTTCAAGAAGAATTCTTGACAAAAGTACGAAAAAACAGAAGTAAGGAAAAACATGTGAGATCAATTAAAAATGGATAATCATTCAAAAAGCAAATTTCGATCTACCAAAGGTTAAAATACAATTTGGTTTAAGGATTAATGTTTGACTACTGACGTCAGCAGTCTTCGATGGCTGCGAGTGTAAGACGGCAAATCCCTTTGGGAAAACCTAGTGGTTGAGGTCGAAACATGTCAGGGTAACCAGCCGCCTGGGTTCGAATCACACGCCAGACAGCCTGGCTTCGAATCCCAGGTCAGTCAAGAATGAAAATTATCAATAACAATTTTAATTAATCTTCCATGTTGTAAAAATTCCTTTCTTCATAAAAATAATTTAATGCAAATTAAATTCAATGAACTTAAGCCTAATTAAAATATCTAAATTTGGATTAAAAACCATTAACAGTTCAATAAAATAACCACAATACTAATTATTGTTAACAGCTAAGGCACGAGCTATGTTTACATTTGTCCTTCAAGTTGTGCTGAAAAAGGTCAACTAGAAAAAAAGAAAGACAAAAACAGGAAAAAACAAAAAAAAAAAAAAAAAAAAAAAAAAAATGTACTTTGGACTTCAAGAAGAATTCTTGACAAAAGTACGAAAAAACAGAAGTAAGGAAAAACATGTGAGATCAATTAAAAATGGATAATCATTCAAAAAGCAAATTTCGATCTACCAAAGGTTAAAATACAATTTGGTTTAAGGATTGATGTTTGACTACTGACGTCAGCAGTCTTCGATGGCTGCGAGTGTAAGACGGCAAATCCCTTTGAGAAGACCTAGTGGTTGAGGTCGAAACATGTCAGGGTAACCAGCCGCCTGGGTTCGAATCACACGCCAGACAGCCTGGCTTCGAATCCCAGGTCAGTCAAGAATGAAAATTATCAATAACAATTTTAATTAATCTTCCATGTTGTAAAAATTCCTTTCTTCATAAAAATAATTTAATGCAAATTAAATTCAATGAACTTAAGCCTAATTAAAATATCTAAATTTGGATTAATGGAAAGAATCTTGTTGGCGCCGATGAAGAAGCGAAGCGGTTTAGAGAAGTATTTGATGTGGCACAGATTCAGAACGAGCTGTCGACAAGGTCGTTAAATGGATATTTAATTGTCCAGCTAATTCTTCAGAAGGCGGTATTTGGGAGAGGATGGTGCAATGTGTTAAGAAAGTATTACGTCATACTATGAAAGTTGTGTCTCCAAAAGAACACGTCCTACAATCTCTAATGGTTGAAGCTGAGGGCATAGTTAATTCACGGCCACTAAAGCACTTGCCTATAAGTCCTCATGAGAAGGAACCGCTTACACCTAAACATTTTTTAATTGGAAGAGGAAATGTTGCTGCTACACCTTCTGTGAATAAACTTGATGACTCTTCTCACTGAAGAATCAGTGGCGAGTTGCAAGAAGTTTGCGGGATCGATTTTGGAAGCGGTGGATTGCGGAATATTTGCCTACTTTGACAAGAAGAGTCAAATTGTGTGAGCGTACTGCTCCAATCAATGTCGGCGACGTAGTGTTTATCTGCGATCCGAATATCCCACGAAGTCAATGGCGGAGAGGTTTGGTCACTTGTGTTCATTACGGTGCTGATGGTATTGCAAGAAGAGCTGATGTGAAGACTGCATCTGGAAGCCTAAAACGGCCTGTGTCCAAGCTAGCCGTTTTGGACGTGGATGATGGTGAAGCTGATCGCTCCACGGGGGTGGGGGTGTTAAGGAACCAATGAAATGTTCCTAATGGGCAGCGGTTGTTTTTTTTTTTGTTAATAGTTTTCTGTGAATGACTTTTTGATATTTGTTTTGTAAACCGCTGGCTTGTCCTTTTCTTTGATCTTGTTATTTACTTGCCAATTATAAGAGCGCAAACGCGCATACTTATTTTTCTTTTGTCGAAGAAGGAGGTACAAAACTGCGGTAAGTTTGTTATATTTATTTTGTATGTTCTTTTAAATTTTTTGTGTGTTATAGAAATAAACGTTATTACAAACATATGTAAATCGTGTTTGTATTAGTTCTACCGCAAACCTCATGTCTTCAATTGCGGCCAGCGATAATTACCTTATGTTGTTGGATTTATAACACACATCATTAATTATTGTTTTACAACTTCCACTTTTCCAAAAGTATGGAAAATTGGTAGGATTATACCGGTTGCAACAACAAGATCTCCGAAACTCCCTAGTTACTTTGGGCCCATTAGTATACTTCCTGTTCTTGGTAAGGTATTTGAAACAGTAATGTCACGACAAATGGTTGAATTCGTCATTGCAAATTGGTTGCTGTCTCCGTTGCAATCTGGGTTTCGCTCAAACCATAGTTGTACTACTGCTGAACTGAAAGTACAGGATGATATTAGACCATCATATGATGTAGGTGATCTGTCGTTGATGTTCTTACTGGACTTTTCAAAGGCCTTTGATAGCGTAGCTCATTCACTACTTTGTAGGAAATTAAAATGCTTCTTTGGCCTTGGTAGAAGTGCAGTATCCCTCAAAAGTAGCTACTTATCTGAGCGTGTACAAAAGGTGGTTATGGGTTTAAGAGAGTCAGGTTTCAAGGGGATACATTCTGGAGTTCCATAGGGCTCCGTATTTTTATAAATGATATATTTAGTGTCGTCAATTTTGTTAACATTCACGCATATGCTGAAGATATCCAACTGTATATGTCAAGTCGTATTGGCCTTGTTGATGACATGTGTTACAAACTTAATGAGGACCTAAAAGCTGTTTATAAGTGGGATATAGATAACAATCTTATGCGGAATCCGGTCAAATCTGTCGTATTACCCATCAGCAGGATGAAACTTAATTTTAATCAACTTCCAATTATTAGCCTCGGCCACACTCCACTTGCGTATGTAGAAAAAGTCAAGTACCTTGGTTTTCACATCAACTCCGCTCTGTCATGTAATCATATCAATAATGTTATACGCAGTGTGTATATGATACTGTGCAACCTACGATTAACCTCTGCTTACACTCCGACTGAAATCAAGAAACGTCTTGTCCTACAGTTAATTATACCCCTTATCACTGGACTAGTGCGCTCTACATAAATTACAAGCCTCGATTAACAATGCAACTCGTTATGTTTATGGTATTCACAGATTTAGTAGTGTTTCATCCTGGAGGACAATACTTCTTGGTTGCGACTTAGTGGACTACCTTCGTATACGAAACCTACGATTTCTACACAAATTACTAAATGATCGATCACCGACATACCTGTTCGTTAAAATTCCATTCGGCAGGTCGACCAGGGGTGTGACTTTAATACCACCACGATACAACTATCTAAACACAAGCAGATTTTTCTTCATTAATGCCATAAAGCTTTGGAACTCGTTGCCCTCAAATATAAAACTAATTATTGAAAGACAGAAATTTAAGAAATCTTATGGATTTTGTTTCACAAAATTGCTAGCATATAACTTCATCTTTCTCTTTATTCCGTCTACCAAAAATTCCTATTGTATTTGTTTTTTTTTAATGCTTTACTAATCGTTATGTTTGATTTTATAATTATATTTTTATTATTATTACTTTTATTATTATTTCCTTTGTTACTATTGTTACTATTATTATTTTAATTATTAATATTGTTAAATTTATTAAAAATTGTTAATTTTTTGTCAAATATTCAAGAAAAAATCCCTGAAGAAGGAACACAACGGAGTGCCGAAATATTGGATTCAATAAATTTATTATTTATTATTTTTTATAAAAAAGAAAAAGACCTCAAGCTTAAATAAGAGAATTGATTAAAATTTAAAACGAACGACGAATTTCGCCCAACACGAATTCGTCGTATGAAGCACAATAACGACGAATAACAAGCAGCTTTTATAATTGAGAAAGTTGATTGCTGTTTATGCAAAGAGAGAAAAATAGTGTGGCCATATTAAAAAAATATAATGCTTAAATATTATAACATAATCAAAAACACAACTTAAAACTACTTTTATAGCAAAGTACTTTGTATATTTATTTTAAATTTTATACAATAAAAAAAAAACAATTATAAAAGTAAAAAAGTAACTTTATTTACTAAAATACTTCTAAACTAAAACCAAACATGATCAGCTGGTACTGATTTGTTCGTCGTTCGCCGGCGTATGAAATATAAATAAATCTATTGCAAGGACGCCGCGTATGACGAACTTCGCCGGACGCTATTATTGCGACGAATTTTCGCGGCCAAAAATTCGTCGTTAGTCCCAGTTGTGGTCCTAGCATTAAGAATAAGTTTAATTTATTAGTTATTTTGTATTTGCTAGTAATTTTATTAGTTTAAATTGTTATTGTATTACACAGTACAACACATGATTTCGTGACTCAATTCTGATAATTGTTTATGAAAGTAGACCCAAAAAGAAGAACTTCTGCATCATTAGTTTGGTCAAGGTATATCAAATAATAATTTAAAAATTAATTTGAAGTTAGTAAGTATCGTATAGGGGAATTTGTCACGTTTAAGGCTCTTTTCTTGGTCATAACTCGACAACCACTAGTCCGAATAAGCTGAAACAAAATTAAAAAAATTAAGAATTACAATTAAGTATTACAATTCCTTTAATCTGTTCATACAACGTTTCGCTACATTAGCAACAGTTTCGCAGTTATAAATAAATGTATGAAGAAAAAAAATATTTTTTGCCCAAAAAATTTAAATTTTTTATTTTTAATTCATAAAAAATCCTTTGGAAAAAACATTGATGACTTTTTTGATTCTTTATTTTGCATGAAAATAAACTTTCCGATTTCTATTCCAGCTATTCTAACACATAAAAATATGCGATTTTTATATGTTATCTATGCATGGAAACAAAATTTAGAACATTTTCAATTATTGTCACTATCCATCCTCGTTGAGCTTGTGGTTCTGATGACCTTATTTTCTTCGTAGGTTGTTCATATTCATGTTCTGAGTCTGCATCATCATCCGAGATAGACGTAATATTCAAGGGCATGTTTTGTTTAGTGTGTCCACAAATTTCAAACTGCATAATTTTAGAACTCTACCAACAAACCTCCGCAATACATCCATTTTTTTGCCTTTGAATCGCTTTTCCATTGGCATGGTCACCTGGTAGAACCTCTCCTTGTTCGTGCGATTCCTGAGGTAATTGTGCCAAAAAGGTTTCAAGGTGGAAATGCAATAAATGTAATTTTAACGTCGTGGATGCATTGATTTTTTCAAAATAATACAGAAAGTTGTCCACTCGTGTCTATATGTCATCGCGCTGTACACGGTTCTTTCCTAAAACGCCTTCGATGACTTGTTTCAATGCGTCCCATGCACATAGGTGGTTATAATGGTTCGAAAGCATAATTGTGAAAGATTCGCTTTTCATTAATTTTCGTATATCCGGTCCATTGAGAATACCTGTTTGAAATATAAAAAAAAAACATTTACGAAAAAATGATTGGTAATTTAGTTATGACAATATTAAAATACTAACAACGATACGTACCTTTTCAAATTTTAGCTTCACTGAGTTTTGGAAAGATGGATTTCAAACAGTCATAGGCGTCATCAATATCTTTGGCTACCACTTCGACGAATTTCCCAGCTATTCCTAATTTCTTGTAGAGCGATGGCAACAAAATATCATCTAGATCCTTTATCAAAGGTTTATTCCGTAATTTTAATTGTTTCTCGAGCTCGGGAGTTCTTGCTTTCCAATCTTTACATTGATATTGATTTCCTGTGTATCGTGAATCCCAATTACAAAGGAAGCAGAAGTATTTTGGAAAACCGCCCTTTAAAACAATGCCTTGTATTATGTTTACAACCTTTAGATCGCAAAAAATCTTCCATTTGTGTACATTGTAGTTGATTTTCTCGAACATTTCGCCCAATGTTTCATACGTTTCCTTCATAGTTGTGCTGAATTCCAAAAGAATGGACGGGTTTTTGTTCGTTTTGTGCAATAACACAGCCTTCAAACTTGAAACTGAACCATCGATGAATAAACGCCAGTCGCCAGCGATATAATCCATTCCCAATTTTTTCACTAAACCTGGGATATCATGGGATTAGGTGAACGCATTTGCTTCGTCAATGGAATAAAATTTCTGAAAATCAGCTTGGCGTTGTCGGTATGATGTTGCGCTGACATTTTGCATCTTAGCCACAACGTAATTTATTTCGATTTGTGTTAGCGGTTGTGGTCCATTATTTTCAATATCGGGTGTCCAATCAGCATCATTCAAATTGGTCGGATTGGTGAAAACGGTTTCGTCTTGCAGGGACAGTATCCAGACTCGGAGGTTTAGGTGTATCGGTACCATCAGCGCGTTTAACTGGAAGTGTGGCAGTAAAAGCAGCAATGTATTCTTTTGTTTTTAATTGTTTTATGTTTAATCCATGACGAGAATTTATGCATGCGTAGCACCTGGATTCATCATGTCCAGTTAGGTCTTCCACCCAAATTACTGGCTTCATAAAATAAATCTGTCCACCATTTTCATGTATCCACATTATAAGGGTATTATAAAAATTTTTGCACACTGTGTTCGGCGTAAAATTTGCACCACTTAAATCTGCTTCATCAAAATAATGACAATACGCTGTTTTGAATTCCTCAGTAATCAATTTTTTTCGATCCAGTTGTCCTCTTTTTGGGACGATATGACCACAAACGTAACAATAATTATCCAATTGTGGACACTTGTTATTTTCCATATATTATATGTTTTGTTGTTATTCACTTTAAAAACCGGAGAAAAATTCACTTGTACTTCTCGCGTACGTCGACTCTTGTTAAATGACAAAAATCGATCAAAGAGCACCTATAAATACTACAAATATTTCAATATCTTACTGGCAGGTACTTATGAAATATATTTTCGAAACGTTGCAAAACATGAGCTCTTATAAATGTGGGTGCAATTTCTGTAAAAAAAATCATTCAGGTAACTAACGGATAAACCCAAATAATTAAAAAAGTGCACTTTCCTTTTTTCCTTTTAATTGTCCACTCACATTTATTAACGCTTATTACTTTGCTACCGCAATCATAAAAGTCAAATAAACTTTTGTCTGTCAAATTTAACAAACAACACCCTAAGATACAATTTACTACTGAGATTGAGAAAAACGGAGAAATTGCGTACTTAGACTCAAAGATTATACGCAAAAATAATATGATTCTGTTTGATTGGTACACTAAAGAAACATCCTCAGGAAGGTTAATGAATTACCACGCGACACAACCCAAAAATCAAATTATAAACACAGCAAAAAATTTTATTTCTAGGGTATACAACATAAGTGATACACAATTACATAAAAAAAAACAAACACATAATAACAAACATTTTAAAAAACAACAGCTTCCCCACCAAACTTCCATCTACATTGATAGACAATACGATTAAACAATTGGGTAACCACAGCAAATCTGCAAACATAGAAAAAGAAGAGAACAAATTTTACAGTGTAAAATACATACCTGGGTTAACTGATAACAATAACATACGGTCGACAATAAAAACAAAAAAACATCTGTTTTGCATCAAACCCAATTTGACATTAAGTACGATTTTTTCTAGAGTTAAGGCGCAAATTAATAAACAACAACAAAGTAACTTTGTATACGAATTACAATGTGAAGGAAATGACACACAGCAATGCGAGCTTATTTATATAGGAACAACAAAACGTACACTGGAGACAAGAATGGGAGAACACAAAATGGACATAATGCGGAAAAAAGAGACAACCGCACTAGCACAACACATCCTACATACTGGTCACACAATTAAGTTTGATGATGTAAAAATTCTAGATAAAGAAAACAAAGAAAGGAAGAGATACACTATTGAAAGCCTTAGAATACAACAACAAATTAAGAGAATAATGAATTTTAAGGAAGACACGAACAACATAAATGCGAGTTATATTGTTGCCATCACTTGAGCTGTGATATATTTAAAGTTTAAACTAATATGTATTTAAATATTAAAATTTTGTTTTATATTTGTATGCTCCTGGGTACATCTAAAACTTTTTAATGTGATTAAATTTCTTATTGTAAGTCTATATTGTTTATGTGTTACATTATTGTACTTATTTTATTGTTTTATAATTTTTAAATAGACAATCCCTTGAAAAAGTCGACAAACAATCGACGAAACGTCGGAAACAAAATATTGTAATTAAAAATTGAGTTTAGGGGCCCTATTAGCTCGAAAAAAAATAACATTCATAAATTCATCACTCTGGCCAAAGAAACAACTACAACAATCAAATAACCTTTTGTTTATTCCTTTTTTTTTTTTAATTCTGAGAATCATAAAAAAAGTCATCAATGTTTTTTCCAAAGAATTTTGTGGATATCTCGAGCAAATTTTTGAAATTCATACCTTTACTTAATTGTGAATAAAAGCGAAACGCGTTCATCGATTTTCATGATTTATGTCTCAATCTGAGAATCATAAAAAAAGTCATCAATGTTTTTTCCAAAGAATTTTGTGGATATCTCGAGTAAATTTTTGAAATTCATACCTTTACTTAATTGTGAATAAAAGCGAAACGCGTTCATCGATTTTCATGATCTTTGTCTCATTTTGTTCATAGACTATGCGAATTTACGTGAAAGTAATAGGACTTGACACTTTTTTACCGTTTTGGATTTTTTATGAATTGAAAATAAGAAATTTGTTCTTCATACATTTATTTATAACTGCGAAACTGTTGCTTATGTAGCGAAACGTTGTATGAACAGATTAAAGGAATTGTAATTCTTTTTTTTAAATTTGTTTCAGCTTATTCGGACTATTGGACTAGAAATTATGACAAAGAAAAGAGCATAAAACGTGACAAATTCCCCTATACGATACTTACTAACTTCAAATTAATTTTTAAATTATTATTTGATGTACCTTGACCAAACTAATTATGCAGAAGTTCTTCTTTTTGGATCTACTTTGATAAACAATTATCAGAATCGAGTCCCAAATCAATCACCTGAAAAATGTAGTACTGTGTTAGTTACGCATATTTCTAGTATAAATATGTGCGAAGGTTGGCATCAATAATCAGTCTTAGTACAAACGTTAAAGTGTACAGATCACAGCGGTCGCAATTCGTTTCTAAAAGCTAAAGATTAGGATTGTGAAAGTGACTAAGTTCTAAATAAAGTTGTGTGAATAGTTTATAGTACCAGCTATAAGTAAAGTGTTTCATTTATTTTATTAAAGTTGCAATAAAAGAACTCAAGAGGTTTATTATAAAGGAAATAAACCAAAAACGTTATTGAAAAGGCAGTAACGTAATAATTGGTATCAGAAGTGGGATTGCAAAAATAAAATAAATTTAAAAAAAAAAAAAATAATAAAAAATAGATAGCAATGCAATTTTAAGAACTTAAAGTGGAACAGCTCAAGAAAGAGTTGAGAAAGTTAGATCTACCAACTGCAGGAAATAAAGCAGCTGCAGAAGAGGTTAATAGATGAATTCGAGCGACGCAATATTGACATTGGTAGCCACGAATTCGAGGATAAAGAAGAAATAGAGGTATGTTCACGTGCAGTTGCTAGCAGTATGGATTTCAACACAATTAATTTGCTGCTATGATGGCAAAAATGGAAGAAAATTCCAGAGCTATTCTTGATGAAACTTCTAGAAAAATTGTTGTAACTTCTCGAAAAATGGATGAAACTTCTAGAAAAATGGAAGAGAAATCGAGTACCATCCTGGCCGAAATTCAAGAATTACCAATGATAAGCTTCGGGCTACTAATGAAAAACTTGAGAAGCTGCAAGAGATTTCAACTATTTTAAATGAAAGAGTTGCCGATCTGGAAATAGAATTCAAAAAAAAGTTGTCTGATGTAAAAATAGAAGTTGATGAAATACTACACCATCTGGAAACAAAAGCTAATAACATTCAATGAAAGGAGGCAGCTGTACGAGTTTTGCTAGAAGTCTCGAGTAGAATAAAAGCCCCAAGTTATGATGGTAGTGTTCCATTTGATGTATTGAAGTTCCAATTTAAAACAGTAGCCAACAAAAACGAATGGAACAATGAAGAAAAGGCAATTTAATTAATTTTGGCCTTAAAAGGAACGGCAGCGGAAGTTCTACAAAGTGTTCCAAGTAGCTGTAAAAACAATTA
Source organism: Pollenia amentaria (assembly GCA_943735925.1). Lineage (NCBI taxonomy): Eukaryota > Metazoa > Arthropoda > Insecta > Diptera > Polleniidae > Pollenia > Pollenia amentaria. The sequence goes on along the minus strand of OX031006.1, from coordinate 111,018,109 downwards.
TGATGACGTAATGAAAGCACTGCAGCGTAAATATGGTGGCGACCACAAAAAGGAAATCTACAAAATGGAATTACGTGGCAGAATGCAAAAGGCTAATGAGACATTACAGGACTTCGCACTGGAGATTGAGCGGTTGGTGCAGCTTACTTATCCTGGTGAGAGTCATTCATTCTTGGATCACTTAAAAACTGAGGCATTTGTAATCGGTATTCGGGATGTAGATATAAAAATTGCAGTATGTACATCACAAAAGTCTACATTTTCAGATACTGTTTCATTTGCCCTAGCCCAGGAAACCGCTAGAACTATTTCAAGACCACCAGTAGGCAAGGTTCGAAGGCTCAATGTGACCATCAATGGTGAAAGGGATATTGTGCAGTATATAAAAAAGCAGTTATGGAAGTTTTAAGCGAGAAGCAAACTAAAACTAAAGTAAAATACTATAACTGGTAAGATTGGGCATGTACAGCCTTACTGCAAAGCACCAAGAAAACGTTCAAGAACCGTTATGCCGCAAAGAAACAACAAGAGGGCTTATTACCAGTCAACACAGGAGTCGCCGTTAAGAATGGATGGAGTGCTACCTTTCACATCTGAGGACTTAACAATAAATTTGGTAGTGCAAAGGAGCAATAGAAGTGTAACAACATGTGGTTACATCGATGGCAAAGAGCGCATTTTGACTATCGACACTGCTGAAGGATTTTCAATTATAAGGCCTGACTTGGTGAGAGGAGCTGTCGAACCACTGAGCGGAGTGAGCAACAGGTGGACCTGCTACTGCCTATGGCAAAACACATGTGGTGTTCAAAATTGCCGATATAGTCACTTTTCATGAGTTTCTTGTAGCTGACAATGTAGACGAAGTACTGATTGGCGCATATTTTATGATTCGTCAACACATAAGTCTAAATATGGAAAAACACATCATGTATTTGGGTGATGTTGAAATACCCCTTAATGTTGGGTATGGAAGCAAGGCTCGTGTAGGACAGCCTCTCGGTTGTACTCGTCCGAAATCGTCAGCTCGAAGAAAAGTTGATAAACGTGAAGAAGCGGTTGCTTATGTAAGACAGCTTAGTAAATTGGAGGACAGGCACCATACGGAGTCCGATAGAAGGGAAAGCATCAGTGAATGTTGCTCATTGCAGATAGAGCACAGTAAAAACTGGATAACAGCGCAAAAAAGTGATCCTGTGTTGGCTAAGATTATGAGGGACAAAGTGTCAGGTAGAAGACCAACTTCTAAAGAAATTGCATCAGATGGTCCACTGATGAAATCATATTGGGTACAGTGGAATAGTCTTCGAATGGCAAATGGTTGCCTATACCGAACATGGGAGAGCGCCGATGGCAAGGCAGTTAAAAGCCTAATGGTTGTGCCATATACTTAGGTATGTGAAGTGGTACGGAAAATTCATAACGGTACTGTTAGTGATCATCTCAGTGTAGAGAACCGTAGAAAGGTTGAAGGAACGCTTCTACTGGGTTGGATGTAAACAAGCCGTGGCGGACTGGATATTAAGCTGCAAAAAGTGTGTTGCAGTCAGGGGTACAACAAATAGAAGTTGTGCGCCGCTCCAGCAGTGCAACTCTGATGCACTTAATGTACAGGAAGATAATGAGGTATCTTCCTTGGAGCAGAGAAGTCCTTACGAACTTCGTAAGTACGAACGTGTGATCACTAATTTCTCCAGATAGAATTGGGCGATGAACTCTGAAGGATTCAAGAAGGGCCAGTTGGTCAGGCTACGAAATCCACAACAAAAGAAAGGATTATCTCTCAAACTACAGATACGTTGGGATGGGCCATATAAGGTGATAAAAAAATTAAATGACGTTGTATATCGAATTCAGAAACACAAAAGTTCAAGGGCAAAAATGAAAGTTGTTCATTTGGAACGATTAGCCCCTTATGGAAGAGGTGATTCTGCGCATATTCGGGACGAACAGGCTTAAATGGGGGGGGGGGCAGTGTTACGAAAGAAACTTTAGTTAAGAATAAGTTTAATTTATTAGTTATCTTGTATTTATTAGTTATTTTGTATTTGTTAGTTATTTTGTTAGTTTAAATTGTTATTGCATTAGTTATGAATATTTCTAATGCAAAAATCACTGTGCAGAATTTTCTAGAAGAAATGTAATGTTAAAATTGTTTACATAATTGTATAACATAATAGTGTTAAGATTATTTTTAACCAATAAAGTATGCTTTAGTTTATTGATGTATAAATCAATTTAAATTCAGCCATAGTGTAAATGCATAATGATATTAACTGTTAAGATAATAAAAGCTCGAATGACCCAGAAATTTCGAAAATTTTACAGACATTTCGTAAACGTCGATTGTTCTGGAGCCACCTAGATGTCAGCGAACAGAGTATAAATAATCGCGAAGGTGGGCATCGATAATCAGTATAAGTACAAACGTTTAAGTGTGCAGATCACAGAGGTCGCAACTCGTTTCTAAAAGCTATAAATTAAGATTGTGAAAGTGACCAAGTTCTAAATAAACATTTGATCAATTGTAAATACATTTGTATCCAAAATACATAACACAATTTTAAAATAGATTTAGAAATTTTAAAATACATTTGTATAATTTTGAAATAACAAATAAACTTGTTGATATGAGTATTTTTCAATTTAACATCCTCTCCTTCGCTAGAAGAAAAGAAGTTTTTATTTTAATATATTCATTCGAAATAGGAATGGCGGCATTACACGAACAGTTGGAAAAGAGACAAAGAACAAAGAACTTCGCTAAAATAATGTAAATATAAAACGCATTTGATTTCTTGAAGACGTGAAAAAAGTACGTTTTTTTGAATGTGCCCACATGAGCTCCAGCAAAAAATAATCTAGATGGCTCTAGATTATTCGAATTGTCTCCAGAATGCTCTCTAGCGTCAATTATCTAAACTTCTCAGCTAATATCATTATGCATTTACACTATGGCTGAATTTAAATTGAGCTATTATACATCAATAAACTAAAGCATACTTTATGGGTTAGCAATAATCTTAACACTATTATGTTATACAATTATGTAAACAATTTTAACATTACATTTCTTCTAGAAAATTCTGCACAGTGATTTTTGCATTAGAAATATTCATAACTAATGCAATAACAATTTAAACTTACAAAATAACTAACAAATACAAAATAACTAATAAATACAAGATAACTAATAAATTAAACTTATTCTTAACTAAACTTACTTTCGCAACAATATTTTGCAGATATTATATTTTTTTTAATATATTATTTGAAGCCCCAAGTATTCTCTTTTAAATGACGTATGTATGTGAAGTAGTTTTTGAGATAATAAAATTTAAAAAATAAACTCAACGCTTTCGGCTAGTTCGGCGAAAATATGACATTTTGAATATGAAAAACTTTTGAAAAAAAAAATAATTTTTTTTTTTCGTTGATATGTGTTTTTATAGGTTGAAAGGAACCTTTTCTCCAAATTGCATTCAAATCGAAATGGGTGGGGTCCCACTCTTGATCGATTTGACATGGAATTACCCATATGGAAATTTTAAATTGTATTTGAAAATATTTGGACAGTTTTAAAATATATTTGGCAATTTTAAAATATATTTGGACAATTTTAAAATATATTTGGACAATTTAAAATATATTAGGACACATTTTACATGTTTGGACATTTTCAAAATACATTTAGAACAATTAAAAATATGTTTATTCGCACAATTTTAAAATTTATTTAGAAAATCTTATGTAATACATTTGGAAAATTTTAATATACAATTGGAATTGGTCTTATTTCATATATCAATAATCAAATATGGATAAAAATAAGATCTTTATTTTTTTTATTACATGATCTTTATTAATTGTGATCAATTAATAACTTAAGTTTGTTTTTATTATATATGTATGTATTTTACAAATAAATAATATATGTACATGCAATATGTATTTTAACTGGAAAATTATGTTGTTTTTAATAAAGCAATTAATAAATTGGGTATAAATTAAAAAAAAAAAAATAATTAAAAAAAAATACAACAATTCTTAATAATCCCGTGAATCCCGGGATTCAAAATATCCGAAATATCCCAAAATATATTCTTCAATCCCGAATCCGGGGATTCGGATAAACCTATCTCGATTTGAAGCCATAGTGTGAATAATAAATTATAATTGTTTTAAAACCCTAAAACAAATAATATTTGCATTACTTCCATATATAAATAGAGGTTTGATTTAAAATGTAAAATAAAACACATAAATTTGAAAGTTAACTTAACATTTTTACTATCGGTTAAAGAACAATTTCTGGTATTTTTTGTATGAAAATTACTTCATATAAATGTTGGCCATGTCTAAGTTTGAGATGGTCCGTTGGGAAGGTCCAATTTTGGGCGACTCATTCGTGCATAGCGACTGGTATCGCGAAAAACACGAGTAATGTTAGCTTCAAAAGCGTCAATCGTAGCTGGCTTATTACTGAAGATTTAGGTGGCCAATTTACCGTAGCAAAATGCGAAATTAAGTGCCCACCAAAATTTTTTCTCAACAAGGTCATTGTTTAACGCACCAGAGATCACCGAGGCCATGCGCTTAAAATTCAGGAAGCACATAGTCCGTTGACATGGTGCGATAACGGTTACCAATGACGGTAACGTTCTGATTTTCCTGATTTTTGAAGAAATATGGACCAATGATTCCACCAGCCCATAAACCACACCATACTGTTGTTTTTAATGGATGTAATGGCAGCTCTTGGTACTCTCTGTATTTCTCATCAGCCCAAATACGGCAATTTTGCTTATTAATGTATACATTGACCCAGAAATGTGCTTCGTAAACTGATTTTCATTGAGTTCGGAATGGACCATTCAGACGTAGTCATGGCACACGTTAACATGGTATCATTTTCAAACAGTAAATGCCATAAATTGTTCTTTTACCTGATTATAAAAATTTTAAGTTCACTTTCAAATTTGTGTTTTATTTTACATAATACATCAAACCTCACGATGTATCACCCTTTATATAAAAGCTTTAGAGGTCCATTACTCGAAAACTATGCGTTTCCGATACTTTCCATATACCATTTTTATCTTATTTTTAAATTTTCTATCACCCCATGTAATTTTGATTGCCTTGGAGATGCGTTGGTAAACTGCGTTTGTTCCTTAATTTGTTTTAATAAAATGAAAAATATATTTAATTTAGCAATTTGGGCGAAACGCAAACGAACTTATAAAGCAGGCAGCTAAACGCCAGCAAGAACTTAAGGATCCACAACTACGTGATGACTTGGCTGCCGCCAGAGCTATGCTGAAAAAACATTCCACTATGCTACTAACAGCATCAAAAGTTTATGTTCGTCACCCAGAACTAGACTTGGCAAAAGTAAACCGTGACTTTATTTTAAAACAAGTATGTGATGCTGTCAATACTATAAGTGACGTAGCACAAGGAAAATCTTGTCAGCCAACAGATATTTACAGTGGTGCTGGAGAATTGGCTGCAGCTTTGGATGATTTCGATGTAATTTATATATTTATTTATATTTGCATATTCATATAATATTTAATTATGTTAGGAGGGTATTATAATGGATCCAATGACTTATAGCGAAAAACGCTCTCGCCAATTATTAGAAGAACGTTTGGAAAGCATAATTAGTGCAGCTGCACTTATGGCAGATGCAGATTGCACTAGAGATGAGCGAAGAGAGCGTATTGTTGCAGAGTGTAATGCTGTACGCCAAGCACTACAGGATCTCTTGTCGGAATATATGTCAAATGTAGGAAAATAATTATAATTTTTAATATTATTATGTTTCTCTAGTATTTGTTTTAAGATGGGACAAAAGGAAAACAGTGCTGGGCTAGATCGAGCTATTGATCAAATGTGTCGTAAAACTCGCGATTTACGTCGCCAATTGCGAAAGGCCGTAGTTGATCATGTTTCGGATTCGTTTTTAGAAACAACAACTCCACTAATAGATCTTATTGAGGCGGCTAAAACGGGAAACGAAAAGAGGGTACGCGAAAAGGCAGATATTTTTACAAAGCATGCCGAGAAATTAGTAGAAGTGGCCAATCTGGTGTGCAGCATGTCTAACAATGAAGATGGAGTAAAAATGGTGCGATATGCAGCTGCACAAATAGAAAGTCTATGTCCTCAAGTTATTAATTCAGCATCGATTCTAACTGTACGACCTAATTCGAAGGTAGCACAAGAAAACATGACCGCATATCGGCAAGCTTGGGAAGTTCAAGTTCGCATTTTGACAGAGGCTGTAGATGACATTACTACTATTGACGACTTTTTGGCAGTATCTGAAAATCATATATTGGAAGATGTAAACAAATGTGTTATGGCCTTACAAGTGGGCGATGCTGATGATTTAAGGACAACTGCTGGCGCAATTCAAGGAAGATCAGCTCGAGTTTGCAATGTAGTTGAGGCAGAAATGGATAATTATGAACCATGTATTTATACAAAACGTGTTCTTGAAGCAGTGAAAGTTCTAAGGGATCAGGGTATTTTTTTTTCATAAAACATGCAAATGTATAAAATGAAAATGCATAATAATCGCTATACTTTTTCTAGTCATGTCAAAGTTTGATCAACGTGTTGAAGCTGCAGTTAATGCACTTTCATCTAATTCTAATAAAGATGTCGACGAAAATGATTTTATTGATGCATCTCGTTTGGTCTATGATGGTGTTCGTGAAATAAGGCGTGCCGTTCTAATGAACAGGGTAAGTTGAACAAATAAATCCATAATGTTTTATAGCTTTAGAATTTCATAATACAAATTTTTGGGCATTTTCATTGAAATATTTTCAATACAAATTATTATAATATTAATTCAATATTATTTACTGATTTGGACCCATCTAACAAATGTAATGAGCGAAATTTATGTCGAATTCCTAAATTCATGGTATAATTAGAAGGTAGGGTAACTCATGATTTCTTTATAAATGTTCGTGCTAACGCATTATTTTCCTCTATGCCTTTTTTAGTAATATTTCTGTAATTAAATTAAAGATCCAAATATTTGTAAAGAAATAACTAAGTGGAACATAGAAAAATTGTTTCTTTACATTTTTTACTAAGCAAATAAATTTAATTTTATAGCCAAAACAGTCCGAACTTGCACAAAGTTACCCAAAAGCGTTCCACATAACAATTCTTGTGCAATTAAGAGAGTAATTTTTTTTTATTTCCTTTTCTTTGGGTGAGTTCGGACAAGAATAAACAATCAGCTGTTTTTGTTTACTTGGCCACACGATAAATTTTTGTCTTTCAATTCCTTTAAATTTACTCTCACTCATATTTTTACTAACCCACTCAAACTTTTTAAATTGACCACGAGACTGCTCTCAATTCAAACTATCCATTTGTTTGGCAATTTCACGTTCAATTTAACAGCAGATTAGAAGTTTAGTGAGCAAATTTTTCGTTTGACAGTATAAATTGTTGATGAATCTTGAAAGTAAATTGCTTAAAAATTGCGTGCAGTATAGGTCACAGCTTTCAATTTATATAAATTTTAACAAACAGTATATGTCAAAGACTATCAACAAAAGCTTGATCGTGTGGCCGCAGGGTTAAATATGAAACTGATAAATTAATCAGAAAACTTACAAGCAAAATAAAAAGTTCGGTTTTTTTAAAAAACATATTAAAAAGCAAAATATAAGGTTTTAATGAAAAATTAAGGTGGTAAATACATAATTGCATACATATTTCCCTTAATCTCTCGCGCTCTATGCGTTTGATACTTTCTTGACCTTTTTTCAAGATGCATGCAAATAGGGAAAGTAATCCCATTTAATGTTTTCTATACATACATATATGCATTATACGCGTTTGCTATGTAACTTGTCACTAAAATTTCACAAAGTTTCTACTTTTTTGACAGCAGTTTGGACCCCCAGCTTTAGCCGTTTTGCTTTGCACCTTAGTAGTGAAATATTCTCTCACTGCTAAATCTTTCATGTATTCGTAGTAAAAAAACGTAAAAATTTTGTACATTTTGAGATTTGTATGCTTATTTTTAATGAGATGTTTGTGGGAATAAAAATCATTTTGCTGAAACTTTTGAGTTACTTTTGAGTAAGGTCACCGCTCCATTTTCGGACGTTATTTCGAACATTATTAGAAAATAAAATATGTAAATGAATAAACTGAGATAGAGAATAGTTGAGAGGACCAAAAATTGCCGACTTACTTAGCACCTTTTCGGTCGTGCTCTTGAGAACAGACGTGTTTTTTTTTAACTTTGCATACGATATTTTTTAACATAAATTTGTTTTAATAATATCATTTACTCGTATCAAATATAAAAGTGAACAATAGAATTATTAAAAAATAAAGAAAAAATACATGTATGTGCGTACATATAATCTGTGCAAAAAATCATTTATTTTTTGTATTTCGGTGTTACGACAACATAAAACATAATAATGATAGCACAGTAAACAGTAAAGCATATGAATAATGGAAAGACAATAAAGCAAAACGAAAGAAAAGCATATATTACTCGTACAATGAATGTTAGCAATAAAAAACTTGATGATAGTAACTACGCGTACGCGTTCTCTCCCTATCTCTGTGTTCACAAATAAGGTCGATCGTAGTACACTAACAAATCTGCTACCTCCAAGTGTTTTAATAAGTGATGATATGGTTAACCCAAAAACAGCAATGGAAAACTCAGTAATACAAGTAAAAATTCTCAAAAGCTGTTGGAAATATATTTGTATGATTTGACAATTTGAAATTAGTGACTATTTCGAATTATTTTATTTTAACTTGATGAATACCCAAATGTAAAACTATTGTATTGGAAGCTCTATTTTAGTTTTACATTAGTATGGCAACATTGCCTTTTATGTTCTTATCTTTATTTTTTTGTTTTCTTTTGTCTACCTTTTTTTATTTAAATTTATCTAGAATTTTCTAAGCGTCACAGAGTATTGTACTAAGCGTCTTTTGTTTGAATAAAACCACAAAATAATTTTAAGAGAAAGAAATTGTTGGAAATTATTATTCTTCAATAGGTTATGGGCCTTTAGTCTACGCAATTCCACTGCGTCTTAGAACTGAATCGTTGTATATCGTGCTACCTGTTTGAAAATTGGGAAAATTTATATTTTTCTTTGGATTGACCATCCTGTTTGGTGGTGCTTGTGTAGCTGTGTTTTGTTATATAATTCTGTTTGCTGTTGAAGATGTCTGAGGCGAAATTTTTTGTAACAAAATTGAATCGTGATCTATGAGTTGTGGAAGTATAAGATGAAGTTGCATTTGAAAAAGGACAAAGTGTGGGACGTTGTTGAAAAAGAAATTCCTGCAGCTCCTAATGAAAAGTGGAAGGAGCGTGATACTGAGGCATCTATTTTGATTGGCTTGGCTGTGGAAGAGTCCGAGGTTTTCCGTATTGCTGGCGGCGGTAACGCGTATCACGAAAAGTCAACCCTGAGCAACAAGGTGGAATTGATGAGAACGATTTGTGAATTGAAATTGAATCCTGGTGGTGATATGGACAAACATATAAATGAAATTAAATTGTTATTTTCGAAATTGCAGTCGCTTGGTGAGAAAATGTCTGAGTCATGGATGGTTTCTATGCTTCTAAGTAGTCTGCCGATCACGTATGACATTTTGATCACCGTCCTTGAGGTAAGAGATGAAAAAGATCTCACTATGACTTTGGTCGAAAACAAATTGCTCGAAGAGGGTGAAAAACACAGGAAAAGACAAGCTGTCGAGGATACTGTTTTAAAGACAACAAATAAATTTAAACCGAATAATAATTCTAGGAAAATAGTTTGTCATCATTGTCGTGGTGTAGGCCATATTCAAAGAGATTGCTGGAAGCTGAAAAATAATAAATCGAATAATAATGATAATCAAAAGGCTAAAATTGCCGAAACTGATGAAGCCGGCAATAACTTCTTTTTCTTGCTGAATGGTAAATCCGGTGTATGGGTGACTGATTCGGGTGCTACGTGCCACATTTGTAGTACTAGAGGAGAATTTTTTGATCTTGATTTGGCGTGAAAAAGTTACTGTTGCAAATAATAATGTTGTGTCTTCTGCTGGTAAGGGTCGCTGTAAAATTAAACTGGTGAACGCAAAAGGTGCCGAAGTGGTTGTTACCGTTGATGACGTGATGTATATTCCTAAGTTTAATGGGAATTTGCTGTCCGTAAAGAAAATGTCTACTATCGGTTTCAAGGTGTTGTCCTGTAGCTGAAAGTGTAAAATTTTTGACGCTGATAACAATGAAGTTGATGTTGCGAAATGTGTTGACAATTTGGATCAACTTAGGACAGAATGTGAGGATGCTATGGTTGCTGTTTGCAACTTAAATCGATACCAACATTTTTATCACAAAATTTTTGGTCATAGGGACAATAATGCAGTTAAGGCTATGCAGACTGGAATGCCTAAGAATGATTTTAAGATCGTTGATTGTAAAATTCGTAAAATATGTAGTGTTTGTACGAAATGCAAATTGAGTCAGAAACCATTTTCTAAGAGATCGGAGAGCAAAAGTGGGGAAGTTCTCGAAATGATTCATTCCGATATTTGCGGTCCAATGCAAACCGTTACCCCCGGTGGGAAGAAATATTTTCTGACACTGATTAATGATTACAGTCGTTATACTGTGTATTTACTTAACCAAAAATCAGAAGCGTTCGACATTAATATGGTGAGGAATAAATTTGGAAGAATTCCTAAAAGCATCATGACGGATAATAGGGCCGAATATAAATCGAATAGAATGATTGACCTGTTACAAAGTTATGGTATTAAATCACAATTTTCTGTCCCGTACTGCCCTCAACAGAACGGCGTGGCTGAGAGGAAAAACAAATACCTTGTTGAAATGGCTCGTTGTCTACTTAAAGTGGCTGGTCTATCGAACATTTATTGGGGTGAGGCCATTATGTGATCTAAATATTTGCAAAACAGATTGGTCACCAGTTCCATATCATGTGGAACTATGAAAGATGGGAGGGCCAGAAGCCCAACATTGGTAATTTTGAAATTTTTGGTTCTAAGGTGAAAAGGAGAAAATTTGATAACAAATCTGAGTTGTTAACCTTCATGGGCTACGATGAGCAGTCCAATGGTTCACGTTTTGTTGATACTGACGATAACAAAGTTTAAATAAGTAGGGATTATAAATTCGTATCTAAGAATGTTGTAGTAAAGTTAGAGGATGGTTGTGATTCATCTGTAGGCGACAATTATTTGGAAATCAGCCTTCCCTTCAATCGTATTGATGATGTTCGCAATGCAATGTTCCGTATGAATCTGATGGAGATTCTTTCTGTAGTATCAGTACTGATCTCGAATATTTTGATGATGATGTAAACAATGGTGAAGTGAATGATGATAATGCGGTTGCTGAACTAATTTTAAGACGATCGACTAGACAAAAGAAAGGAGTTCCACCTACTAAATATTTGAATTTGGTGGAGTCAGATAATGTTATTGAACCCAAAATGTAAAAACAGGCCGTTATGTCTGAACAAAAACTAAAATGGAAGTCCGCAATGGAAGAGGAGATAAATTCCCTCAGGGTAAATGATACATGGGACTTGGTACGTGCTCCTCCTGATGCTAATATAGTTGGCTGCAAATGGACTTATAAGATAAAGCGTGGTGTTGATGGCAAGATTAAGGCTATATTTTTATGCTTAACGGAAGTGCGGTTAGCTGGGCTTGTAAAAAGCAAACTTGCGTCTAATTATCAACAACAGAGGCTGAGTTTAATGCTCTGTTGGAAGCAGCAAAGGAAGCTGTTTGGATCAGAAATGTGTTATCTGATTTGGGATGTCAACAAAGGTGCCCAACAATAATGTTCGAGGATAATCGTAGCTGCTTGAATCTGATTAAGAACGAGAAGCTTAGCAATCGGTCCAAACATATAGACACAAAATGTTACTTCGTGAAAGATTACGTCGAAAGCAAAATAATCAGCTGTGACTACTGTCCGTCCGAGAAGATGATCGCCGATATGTTGACCAAAGTCTTACCAGCATCGAAATTGGAAATCTTCAGATTAAAGTCCAACGTTTGCTAATTTGTATATGAGGAGGAGTGTTGGAAGTATATTTGTATGATTTGATAATTTCAAATTAGTGACTATTTCGAATTATTTTATTTTAACTTGATGAATTCCCAAATGTAAAACTATTGTATTGGAAGCTCTATTTTAGTTTTACATTAGTATGGCAACATTGCCTTTTATGTTTTTATCGTTATTTTTTCGTTTTCTTTTGTCTACCTTTTTTATTTAAATCTATCTAGAATTTTCTAAGCATCACAGAGAATTGTACTAAGCGTCTTTTTTTTGAATAAAACCACAAAATTATTTTAAGAGAAAGAAATTGCTGGAAATTCTTTATTATTCTTCAATAACAGCCTCAAGTAAAAGTTGTTATTGATAGGTATATAACAATGATTAAACGTTGTCGCAGCCCTACCTTTTCAGCAGTTGCTTCGCCTCCAATAACATTAAAAGATAGTGCATCTGATAAAATAATTTTCCAAAATCGTTTTTTAAAAAGAAGAATAACCCTCTGAAGCACCAAATGTCATTAAATTGCTTAATCCACTCCCGATATATCTTACAGAGCAGAACTCAAATGAGTTAACAAAGAGTTTGATTTCGTTAATAGACAAAAATACCTTTTATGTAGCTGCAATAATGTGAGGTAGTATAATCGAGACAAAAATACAGATGGATGATTTTCGCAAAGTAGTTACTAAATATGAAGCACTTAATATAAACTTTTATACATACCAACTGAAGAGCAGTAAAGGTCTTCAGGTAGTGGACCCAGACGAAATGAAAATATTTTTAGAACAGAAGGGCTTCAAAATTACAAACGTAACAAATATTAAAAATAAGGGAAAAATCCCAAACCACTATTTCGAGTGAAGTTAGAGCCCAGCGACGTTAAGCTTAAAAAACGAAACAAATCCCATCTACAATTTAAAATATATTCTGTACAGAAAATTCACTATGAAAGATCCGCACAAAAAAATGGTCCCGTCCAATGCTTAAATTGCCAAGAATTTGGTTATACTAATGCTTGTTGCTATGTACCCCCTGTTTGCGTCGTACGTAGTGAGTTACATGGTACAGTTCTTTGCGACAAGTCTCAAAACGACCCAAAGTAAAAAAATAATGAAGCAACTGTGGAAGTTATCACACTGCCAACTATAGAGGATGCATTGGCCCGTAACCCAATCCCCCTCTAAAGCAGGTAACAAATCATGTTAACACTAATGACATTCAGGTACCGCAACCTAGTAATAACAACCAACGCTAACGTCCTGAAATCAAACAATATGCTAATGCAAGGTGCTTCGTCAAATATTGATGAAACTAGTTTCTAATTTAAGCCGTCTAGAGAAAACCATGGAAACACTAGTGCAAACAGTAAATACTTTCACGAACACAACGGGTAATATGATACAGGAAATGCTTAGAATGCAATTGATGTTACTGCGATGTTAGTGTACTTAACAAGCCATGAACTGTTTAAAAATTTGCTTTTGGAACGCAAACGGCATTCAATATCAGAAAGCCAATATTATAAATCATTAGGACCCTGTTTCCTAGTCGCTGGCGATTAGAACGCTAAACATACCTTTTGGGGATCACGACTTATAACACCAAAGGGTCGTGCTTTGTTTAAGACAATCTCTTAAATTGATTTAAATGTGGTAGCGAGCGGAAAACCAACTTATTGGCATACTGAACAGCAAAAAATTCCAGATGTTATCGATTTTGGAGTTGTTAAAAACATCCCCATAGAAACGATTCAAGTTGAAGCTCCCTAAGAATTATCTTCCGATCACACGCCTACAATTGTTACTATAATGAACCCAACTAGCCACACAAACAAATTGGTTAAAATATAACAAATAAATCAGCGCCCATTGCGCCACATGTACATGTGGATCTGACACATTCAACATTTTTACATGCGCATGAAGCCGTCACAAAATATGTGGAAGCGAAAATGTTTGACACGACATTTGCGGACTGCATGTACATACATTAGCGTTGCCAGATGTTTCGCATTTTTTATTATAAAAAGGAAAGAAAAATGTCACTGTAATTATAAACACTTTTGCTTTTTTTTAAGAATTGTTATCTCTTTTTAAATATAAAATGTCTAGCGTGCAGCTAGAAATCTCATAATCTTTCAAAGACCAGTTATCTTTTAGCCAGCATTAAGAAACCTGAATGGCAGCTCGGCAAGAAATGATATTGAAAAAGGAAATATGTTTGTTAATCATTTGAAAAAGATATTTATCCAAAATATATCTCAAGATACTGCTATATCTTGTTACCGCCTGTTAATTTTAGAGCAGCTATTTCCCAAAGATTTGAGTTAAGAGAAATCGACAAGGCTATTTGTGTTTTAAACGCCAAGAAGGCACCCGGTATTAATAAGATCAGTAACAAAATGCTTTTGGAGCTACCTCGCATAACAAAGAAATTTATTCGTTTTATTTTTAATGCTATTTTACGCCATGATACCAAAGCCAGGAAAGGATCACACAAAAGTTGAGTCAAACAGGCCTGTTAGTTTAGTATCTAATATTTCAAAGCTATTTAAGAAACTACTAGTGTCAAAATTAACGCCGATTTAAAATGAAAATAGATGTATGCCAAATCATCAAGTCGGTTTAAGAAGAAAAAACAGCACAGTTGAACAAACTCGTCGAATAGTAGATATCTTGCAAGCTTTTGATAAAGTCCGGCATGCAAAACACTCGTATGTAAAATACTCGGTCTACATATAGATCGGCGTTTGACGTGGAAATGGCATATATAAGCAAAATTAACTCAAATGAAACTAAAAGCAGTTCCATTTAATTGGTTTATTGGAAGAAACTCTGTTCTCAGTCTCGATTGCAAACTTCTACTTTACAACTCTATCTTAAAGCCAATTTGATGCTACGGTATTCAGTTATGGGGCACTGCCTCGGCTTCTAACATCGAAAAAATTCAAAGGCGCCAAAATAAGGTTCCTCGAATAATCACAGCTGCTCAAATCCACTAGCTCACTAGCACTCACCCAATCAGAAGAGCGATAAACACTTACATTTGTGAACAGAAACCGTGATGACAAAATTTTTTGTCTGGCACTGGCAGGAAATAAAATAAGGTATTAGGAAAAGATTTGACTAATTACAATATGCAACAAATGGGGAATTTTTTTTTTTTTTTCCTTAAATAACCACTATATTTTTTGATCCGTTATAGTCATCTAACTACAAAAATCATCATTATTTCAAATTCTATGGTAAGGTTTTTTTTTAAAAATTTTTTTTCGAAAAATTGAGATTTTTGAAAAGGCTGCTCCTTACATCTTATTGTAACTTTGGAACGACGTACCCGATATTGGCATGCAATCCGTCAAAACATTTTAAATTACGCCAGATTTAAGTTTCTCTAATATCATTTTTTAATTCAGCCATTATTTTTGGAGTTATTGAGGCCAAAGTAGCAAAAAAAATATTTTTTTTTGTTTTTTTGTAAAATTTTTGAATTACAAAAATTCATAAAAAATTGAAATCAACAAATACTTACCAGTTTTAGTAGTTAGGCTTAAAGTTGCATGTATTAGAAGTAAAATAAATTTTATTTCATGAAAATCCATGGATAAATTCCTGTTTTATTCCCGATAAAGTGAAAATACCTACTTTGACATTTTTTTATCGCAAATTTGTGTAGAGCTAAAAGTTTTGTGATTTTTTAACGGGTTTACCCTGTTTATTGCACTGTATTTTGTTTAATCCTCTATTTTTTGATAAAGCTGTATAATTTAGAAAAAAAAATAAATTTTTTTTCATGAAAATCCATGGATAAATTCCTGTTTTATTCCCGATAAAGTGAAAGTACAAACAAAGTTATCAAGTAGTTTTTTTTTAGCAACAAGATTAACAAAGCATAATCTAGAAATAATTTCGACTTTTGTTTTAAGAAACCAAATAAAATCTCCTATCATATTTTCATTTCATAGGCCCTGATAACGTTACTCCATGGTCTTAAGTTGTTGATGAAATCACCAAGGTTTTCCGGAAAACAGTCCAGATGCGATTGCAAGAAATGTATTGTTAGTGAGTGACATATTTACACCTTAAATAAGAAATTAGGAAAAATAAACCAATATGAATAAGAAAATTCATTTAATATTTACCGATTTTTTAATAGTTTTCAAGCAAATCACGGACGATTTCTTTGTAATTTGGACTCCTGATATTTTCTTGAAAGTTAGAAACAATTTGTCGAAATGAATTCCACGCAGATTTCTCATTTGCTGATAAAAACTTTTCAAAGTTAGAACTTAGAAGCAATTTTCGAATTTATGGGCCATCGAAAACCCCTTCGCCAATTTTTGTACATGAAAGGTTTGGAAATTTTGTTTTCAAATAAACAAAAGCTCTACTCTCCTTGTCTAGTGCTTTCACAAAATTGTTAACTAAGCCGAGCTTTATATGTAGTGGTGGTTAAATTACATTGTCCTTTTTAATCAACGCAGGGTACCTAAGGTGCTTATGGCTCTTATTTTCCAATCCTTTTTTATGTAGTGATTTTTTGCGATCTCGGCTATCCCAGAGGCAGATAAAAGGTAAGTACATGGTATATCACACGGATCTTCAAGAAGTGACTTTCTATCTTGATGTAAAACGGGAAGTGTAAATCCACCTGCAGAAATTGTGGGGTAGGACCATTGCATATGTTTTCCAAAACCGCTTTTACTACACAATTGAGAAATTGCGCCGTTTATTTTTGGTCATAAATTTGCCGCACACATAACAAAATACATCCGGCTCATTTTTACACTACATTTTTCTAAGTTTTCCTGCTTATTTTTTATTTTTATATTTTATATTAATACTTGTCTTTTCTACAATAACTTGTTGAGTAATGCAGATTGTGCAAGGTTTTGCCTTTTTAAAATAACGAAATTTTTGGCTTTACACAAAGTTACGATTAAAAATTTTACAAGTAGGTACTTTTACTTTATCGATCATAAAATAATTAATAACCCATTGATTTTCATGTAGCTTTAAGAAAAAATAATAAAACTAGTATGTACATTAGTGTGTCCCATTAAAAAAAAAATTTTGGGGATCATTCTTAATTTAAATACTCATAAGGCTAAGAATTTTTGAGATTTGTTTCCGATTTTTCGGAGGTGGTTTAGAGGTCGCGCAAATTGATTTTGTACCAAAAATCGACCTTTTTGGGTTTTTTTTAATTTCGGTTGAAAATTGGTAAAAAAATAGATATTTCTTCAGCTTCTGAGTCAATATTCTTAAAGAAAATTTTCCGATCTTTAATTTTATGTGCATAAATAATAAGTTTCGTCAGGGATTTTCCGCATTTTGATACATTATATAACAGTTTTTCGTAAATTTTCAGCAAATATGAAAAAAAATGCTTAATAACTTTTAAAATTTGTATTAAGACTAAAAAAACTAATGATGCAGTTTAAAAAATTATGAAGTTTTAAATAAATTAGCAAAAAAAAAAATGAATTTTCTCTCACCGTTCTCGAGTTATACCCTTTTAAAGCTTTGTACACATTGTATGAAATGTATAATACTATAAGGTGTGAACTAGGTTTGCATTGCTTTAAACTTTAAATAATTGGATTTAGAAAATGTTTTACAAATAAAATAATAGTTACTTACCAGTCATACATAACAATAATATATGTAATTATTACAAGAAGTCCCGTCTTTTTAATTAAAATATTTTGTTAATCTGAAGTTTTATTGCTCCGGTAAGTTGAAATTATCATAAAGTAGTCCAAGAAATATTGGGTAATATTTTTTTAAAATAGATATGCCTTTGTCGAATACAAGGAATGTGTGGTGTGTGGGCAAAATGATTGATGACCTTGATACTGCCAAACCGCCGACAAAAAACCAAATACTGCTTTTGGAAATAGTGCACTTTTCCACTAAATGCAATTTAAAAAATCTTTGCAGTATTTGGTTTTTTGTCGGCGGTTTGGCAGTATCAAGGTCATCAATCATTTTGCCCACACACCACACATTCCTTGTATTCGACAAAGGCATATCTATTTTAAAAAAATATTACCCAATATTTCTTGGACTACTTAATGATAATTTCAACTTACCGGAGCAATAAAACTTCAGATTAACAAAATATTTTAATTAAAAAGACGGGACTTCTTGTAATAATTACATATGTTATTGTTATGTATGACTGGTAAGTAACTATTATTTTATTTGTAAAACATTTTCTAAATCCAATTATTTAAAGTTTAAAGCAATGCAAACCTAGTTCACACCTTATAGTATTATACATTTCATACAAGGTGTTCAAAGCTTTAAAAGGGTATAACTCGAGAACGGTGAGAGAAAATTCATTTTTTTTTTTGCTAATTTATTTAAAACTACATAATCTTTTAAACTGCATCATTAGTTTTTTTAGTCTTAATACAAATTTTAAAAGTTATAAAGCATTTTTTTCATATTTGCTGAAAATTTACGAAAAACTGTTATATAATGTATCAAAATGTGGAAAATCCCTGACGAAACTTATTATTTATGCACATAAAATTAAAGATCGGAAAATTTTCTTTAAGAATATTTACTCAGAAGCCGAAAAAATACCGATTTTTTAGCAATTTTCAATAATAATTCAATAAAAGTCAAAAACGCTAGATTTTTGGTACAAAATCAGTTTGCGCGACCTCTAAAGCACTTCCGAAAAATCTGATAAAATTCTCAAAAATACTTTACCTTATGAGTATCCAAATTAGAAAAGATCTTCCGAGAAAATCCAAATTTTTATTTTTTTTGGGACAACCTAATGTACATATATGATTTCCATTATTCCAATAATAATGAAAATAAAATAGGCATACTCACAGGTAGTCACAACTAGAACATGATATACCGATAGTCTCAAATAGGACACATATAAATAAATTTTATAAAGACAACACAATAAAAAGGACTAAAAAATATTGTGTAATAAATAGGGTTAACCCGTTAAAAAATCACAACATTTTTAGCTCTACACAAATTTGCGATAAAAATATGTCAAAGTAGGTACTTTCACTTTATCGGGAATAAAACAGGAATTAATCCATGGATTTTCATGAAATAAAATTTATTTTACTTCTAATACATGCAACTTTGTGCTTAAGTACTAAAACTGGCAAGTATTTGTTGATTTAAATTTTTTATGAATTTTTTGATTTCCAAAATTTTACAAAAAAAAAAAAACAAATAAAATATATATTTTTTGCCACTTCGGCCTCAATAACTCCAAAAATAATATTAGAGAAACTTAAATCTGGCGTAATTTAAAATGTTTTGACGGATTGCATTACAAAATCGGGTACGTCGTTCTAAAGTTACGATAAGATGTAAGGAGCAGCCTCTTCAAATATCTCAATTTTTAGAAAAAAATTTTTTAAAAAAAACCTTAGCATAGAATTTGAAATAATGATGATTTTTGCAGTTAGGTGACTATAGTGGATCAAAAAAATATAGTGGTTATTCAAGGAAAAAAAAAGTTCCCATTTGTTGTCATAGTGTTATTAAAGACGTAAAAATATAAATCCTTAAAAGAGTTTTATTTGTTGACAGCCAAGTGAGTTTTATTTTAGGCTGAAAATTTCTCAAGTTTTACTTTATTTTTTTAGAGAGAAAACTACTTTTATTGTTTAATCCGAACTTTTATATTTTCGTTGAAAAATTAGTCTTAACTGTGGAGCTGAGACCGTTTTTTCGAGATCACCATAGATTCTGAAAGAGCTCTTTAATACGAATCTATTGTTATATGACAGTATGTCTCCGTTGGCTCTAATGTGGAAAATTCATATAAATTTTTAATAAACTAATATTTTTTTATAAAACGTTTATTTGTATTGATTTTTTGTTAAAAGCATTGGGTAATGGTAAATTGTTGCTTTGTTATTTTTTGTCTTTAAAATATGTTTTATTGTGTTTAAAAAAGGTATTTTTTTAAATTAAATTGCCGTTTTGTTTTTGATGATATGCAGATTTCTTACCAAAACCATCTGGCACCCCTGGTAGAGATCGTATATAAATTTTTATAAACTCTGTTATTTACATCAACTCTCCAACAATATTTGAAAATACAACAGATATTGTTAAAAACCATGGTGACAACAGGTATTTGTGAGCAAAAAAAAAAAAGGTTATGATATACTCAATCCAAAAACATAGCTTAAGTATGGCTTTGTGTTGTTTTTTATTTAAACAAAATACACGCAGCGTTGCCGCTGAAAATTTTCTAAAAAGGTAAAAAAGGGTATTTTACAGAAAAAATAAGACTGTTTTTTTATAAAAAAATTAATTTATTTCAGACAGGTAATTTTAAAAAGGCTTAACTTTATTAACTATTATTTTAAGTTATTCAATAAATAAAACATATATATGTACCTATAAGAAATAGCGAATATGTTTTTGAGTGATGAATTTAGAGTAACTTTACTTTAAAGTCGTAAAACCTTTTTTAACAAAAACGCATACTCTTTAGGAATGTGCATTCTATAGTTTGTTATTAAATTTTCACTTTGGTATCACAACGGTAACGGTGTACAAGATGATGCGTTCTGTAAAAAACAAAATACTTTTTTAGAAGAACGAATAAAGGAATTTTTTTTTGGTTTTTTTTTTAACACGAGTAAATCATACATGCCCATGATGTGATTGGATATTTGAAACTCTGTTATATATGAAGTTTTCTGTCCCTCGTTTTAAAACAGAACAATTGTGGCGGTTCTGTAGACATACATACATTACATTTTAATGTTCTATAGTGTTTCTTTTTTACATTGATAAAAAAAATGAGCAAAAAAAATATTTTAGCAACGACCACATCACAAATAGCTTGTGGGTGTATTGTGCACATATTTTGCTTTTTTTCGTATATGTATGTATTTTGTTTTTGTAAAATAATTTTTGTTATTTTTTAGCAGCCAAAAGAGCTCTAAGCACAACTGAAACGAGCGAACATTATTGTGCTGAACCGAACAGAACGAAGCTTGTGGTTAAAAAAACTGAACGCAGTTAAATGTTATCATCTTTTCGTTGAGTTGGATAAGTACAGTATTATTTTTGTGTTCGAAGATCAAAAACAGGGAAACGTTATTTTTTAATGATGTACTACATAAACCCTATTACCGTTTATGTTTTCCATAAATCCACCGAACCGGACACTAAGGAACGATATTTAATGTTTATTTTTTAACACTGATTATGACAGTATAACTTACAATTTCCATCAACAAAATACATGTCGTTTTTGTAGACCTGAGGTCACTTTATAAGTACATTCTGAGCTGGCCTAGAAAGTCCACCTGCTTATTCCATAATGCGTAGACCAAAATTCGTCGTGCGTAACGAAATGTGCGATAGGTTTATTTATAATTCTTACGCAGACGAACGACGAACAAACTTGATACTGGTTTGTTTTGGTTCTAGTTTTCAGGTATTTAAGATAATAAAGTTACTTTTTGTGTTTTTTATAACATTTAAAATAAATATACAAAGTAGTTAGCTATAAAAATAGTTTAGAGTTGTGTTTTTATTAATGTTTTATTTTTTAATATGGTCACACTATTTCTCTCTCTCTCTTTGCACAAACAGCAAATAACCTTCTAAATTATAAAGGCAGTTAGTTATTCGTTGTTATTTTGTGCTTCATACGACGAAGTTCGTGGTTCGTCCCAGTTGTGCTTATACTATTAAAATATTAAAAAAAAAAAAAAAACGTTTTTGACGCCTGTTTTGAATTTTTTTGTTTGACATTATGTATTTGCGTTTTTTCATGGTGTATTTACTAATAACACTATGCTAGTTGAAAAAACAGACAAGCCGGGCACATGGCGTTTTAACATAATTCGGTTACGCTGAATCCAGTGGAGCCCGCGGTTTTTGAAGATTGGCTCTGGTTTTTGAGATATAACGTTATTTCGAAAATGGAGGAGGTTGCACAACATATATTCGCGTAACTCAAAAACGGTTTAGTTTATTGAAATTACTAAGAAAAGTAAAAATTAAGTATGTCTCGAGAAAATGTTAAGGATAAAAAATTAATTGAGGTCGGTCATACATTAAATACCACTAGGGTTGACTTCTGGGAATTTATGGGACGAATATAATTTATATGGAAGAATATAATTTATATGGAGCATTTCATAGGATTTTTTTTAATTATTAAATTCTTTATTCAACATTATGTATATATGAAGAATGTGCTAATGCAGAAAATTTATTTTCAATGACATTTTGACGTAAAATGTTTTAAATGCGGTTTTTGTGCCATTTACAATACAAAACAAAAGAACAAATATTCAAATTTATGCTATTCCAAAGAAATATGCATGCATTATTACCACACTTCCACTTTCCGGTAGGAATTTTGGAAAACCCACAGTTACCGATTAAAAAATTCTTAGAATTAAGAAATAAAATCATAAATGCTTACATCTTTGTATTTTATTGTGCTTACAAAACCACACAAATCGATCTTTTATTGTGCAGTCAAAACCGCACTAATCGGTCTTATAAAAAACTTCAATAACATTTTCTATTGTTATACCTGTAAAATGTAGAAATATTAATCGTCCTGGCTTTGTTTTTTTTTTTACAAAACATGGTCATGAAGGTCTCGACAGGTACTTTGATTAAAACAATTACAGTATAAATAAGAGTTCCTCAAGAGTTCCTGTCATATGGAAAGTGCTTGCGAAAGTGATTAGTTAAGTTTAAAGCCTTTGACAGTCTTGTATCTAATCAGTTATATTGAAATATCTAAGCTGGAGGCGCGTAAAGTTTAAAAGTGTAAAGTTTAACTACTTTTGTTATGTGTGTGGGAAATATAAAAATATGCCAAGTCGCTGTAAAATTACTATTGAAACAAGTACCTTGTATGAATCATATTTTTCTTTAAGTGTTATATATGGTAAGAGTTGGGGAAAAAATGGAGACGCCATGCTATTTGGTGTTCCAATGATTTGGAAAGATCCCATAGTTCATGTTGAAGATGAGTGTTATGCTTGCATAAATTATACAGCGGGTATGAACAGAAGAAAAATGACTTATATATCTTATACTTAAACAGCATATGCTCGATTTCCGCTGCCACATTTTGATGAAATTCCTGTTCCGGATAGCCAAATACCAACAGAACATATTCCCTCAATAATTCATTCAGTTGAAGCGGGTGGACCAGCTACTTCAATGTATCAACCGTCATGCATCACGGTTCCATGCAGTCACAATGAAATCACGCAAGATTGTCTGGATATAATGGTACGGCGTCTAAAATTATCTCAAAAACAGAGCATTCTCTTGACAAAAGAGTTAAAACGAGCTAATATTTTAGCACCAGGTGTACAAATATACGGGGCTATCAATCGCCATAGACGATTTACGACTTTTTTTTTTTTTTTTCTCAGTATTTATTTATTGAAACTTCATATACTAAATATGAACTAACAATAATTAATCAAATCTTAACCTAATATTTGATTTATGTCCTTTCGAGATTTCGTCATCACGGTTTCTGTTCACATATGTAGGTGTTTAGGTTAGGTTAGGTTAGGTTAAGAAGGGTTATGCGCCCAAGGGCGCAACTCCACTCGGAGACCAATGAGGTCCATTGTGAATCCCTTCAGTAGAGGAGAAAAAAGTAAAAAGAGAAAAAAGAGAAGAAAAGAAGAATAGAGAATAGACCTAAGGTTCGGTATATTTTTAGAAGCGCAGGACAAATTCCCCCCTACGGCCCCCCCAACTGAAACAGCCGTCCTACTTCCCTGACAAACCCCAGCAGATCGGTTGGATTACATCCAGCGATACACCCCAGTTCATCGTGAAACCTAGACCCTAGCCATTTCTCCCTGGGGCCGTGCATCCTAGGACAGTGGCACAGTACATGTTCAACCGTCTCGAGCTCCTCGGCATCTCCGCACAACCTGCAGAAGTCCGGTCTCCCAATGTCCCATTTACCCATAAACGCCCTAACAGAACAATGCCCCGTCAGGAACCCTATCAGAGTCCTGAGACTACTCCTATCCAGTCCTAATAGAACCCTGGTTGCACCTGCGTCCAATCCGGGCCATAAGGCCCTTGGCACCCTGCAATCCGTTCTATCCCTCCAGGACCGGTTAACGGCATCACGAAATCTTTCCCGCAACACCCCATAGTAGTGACATAAGGGGGGTTTTACCCCTCTGTCCCTTACCTCTAAGTCCAGATTCGAACCCCCTCTCGCGAGTTCGTCCGCCACCTCGTTGCCATCCACCTTGCAGTGTCCTGGTACCCAACACAGCCTTATTGTGAATGCCAACATGAGCTCTTTCAGAGCATTCCTACACCGAGCAACCAGGCACGATCGCACCGTGTGATTTGTCAATGCCCTTAGCGCAGCCTGACTATCGACGTAGATTGTCACAACAGATCCCCCCACGATGTGATCCAGTATCACTTCCGTAGCCCTCCAGACTCATCCGGGAGTCTGAATGACCTTTTCACGTCAGTGTCAGCAATAAAAACACCAGCACCAGTGCCAGTGTCCATCTTGGACCCGTCCGTATATACTGCCCACCCCTCAAACAGTCCGTTGGATCCACGCCAAACTTCCCTATCCGGGAACTCCACCGGTGGTGTTACACCGAAGTCCAAGGTCATACTCCTATGATCCGAGATTCCCCCCGGAACCCTTTCCTGATCAAGCAGACCCACTTCGTATAGAATCCTTGTGTGGTCATCTCGCCTAGGTCTAATCAACGAAGACTCGTAGAGTCTAAGTAAGTTCCTGGCAGCCACACTCTTCGCATAATGTTCAATGGGGGACAAATGTAGTAGGATGTCCAACGCCGCCTGCGGCGTGCTTCTCCTTGCACCAGTGATGCCAAGTGATGCACTCCTCTGGGCCTTGTTAAGCATCTTCCTATAGCTGTCCACTCTCAACGCATCCCACCAAACAGTGCATCCATAGGTAAGAATAGGTCTAACCACCGATGTGTAAATCCAGTTTACCATATCCGGTCTCAGTCCCCAATTCTTACCGATGGAGTTTCTGCATGTGTAGTAGGCATTGAGTCCTCTTTTCATCCTCTCCTGGGTGTTTCTTCTCCAAGACAGTTTACAGTCGAGGAAGTTACCCAAGTACTTAGCACAGTCAGATAGAGTTAGCTCGACGCCATCTAACACTGGCCCCTTAAAACCTTCTATCCTGTACCTTCTGGTAAAAAGAACCAGCTCAGTCTTCGCCGGGTTTACCCCCAGCCCTCTATCTTTTGCCCAATCCGAAAGTTCGCCCAACATCACCTGCATAATTTCACTGATCGTGGACAGAAACTTTCCCCTGACCAGTAGAACTATGTCATCCGCATAGGCGACGACTTTCATACCCTTGGAATCAAATGTTCTGAGAATACCGTTGACCGCGAGCAACCATAGTAGAGGAGATAGAACCCCCCCCTGTGGTGTCCCCCTGGTAACCTTCCTCCTTACCCTATGATCCCCCAGGCTAGAGTTTATAATCCTGCTGCCAAGCATGCAGACTATCCACTCCACCAGAAAGCCCTGAACTCCCAGCTCCACTAAGGAATCCTTGATCGCCTCAATCCTAATGTTATTGAAGGCTCCTTCTATGTCCAGAAACGCGGCGAGAGTATATTCCTTATGCCTCAGGCCGTGCTCAATGCAACCCACCACCTCGTGTAGCGCACTCTCAACAGATTTACCCTTAAGGTAGGCATGTTGAGCGCTGCTAATGAGGTGGGTACCAATATTACCCCGAAGATAGAGGTCTACCAGTCTCTCTAGTGTCTTCAATAAGAATGAAGACAGACTAATAGGCCTGAAATCTCCCGGCTTCGAGTGGCCTGCCTTACCAGCCTTGGGTATGAAAATTACCCTGACCTCTCTCCACCCCCTAGGCAGATACCTCCCACTGAGGCATTTCCTAAATATATTCACTAGCAGAAATAATGCGTCGTCCGGGATATTGCAGAGCATGGCCGGAAAAATACCGTCCGGACCCGGTGATTTATATGGGTCGAAGGTATTGACAGCCCACTTAAGCTTCTCCCTTGTGACTATTTCCTCGACGCAGGCGGACTCATGACTCGATATCACAGACATTCCGTCCCCTTGACTATCGTTCATACCTCCGTCTTCCGTGCACCCAGGAAAGTGCGTCTCCATGAGCAAGGTTAGGGTCTCAGAGCTAGACTCAGTCCATGAGCCGTCATTCCTTTGGACATACCCTAGGGTCCTAGGATCCTTGGATAAAATCCGTCGGAATCTAGACAACTCGTTGACATTATCAATGGATTCACAGAACTGCCTCCATGAGAGCCTCTTTGCCCTTTTAAGATCCGCCTTATACTTATTGAAATGCACCTTATGGGTGTTCCAATCACTCGATGCTCCCGTGAGCTTGGCCCTGTTAAACAGCCTTCTTACCGTCGACCTTTGAACCTGAAGTTCCCTGGTCCACCATTTGGGCTGTTCACGCCTACCCGGAAAAGTTACCGGGCAAGACAGCTCATAGCTCTCTCTTAGCAGATGAGTGAATCTGTTCACATCACCTTCCACATCAGTTGGCAGCAAGTCGCACAGGGCCCATTGCGCCACCCCAGAGCGGACCCTTTCTTTAAAGAAGTCCCATTTCGTCCTCCTCGGGTTCCTAAACGGATTAACCCTAGACAGGTCAAAATTCAGTGTAAAGGTTATACGGCTATGGTCTGAGAAAGTACAGTCCGTTGCCACCCTCCAATCCGCAACAAGTTGCTCGTCGCGGTTCACTAATGTCAGATCTATAACTGCCTGCCTATCCTTATTTCTGAACGTCGGAGTGTTACCCATATTACAGATAATAAGATTGTTAGTAGTTATAAAATCAAACATTAACTCGCCTCTTTTGTTAATATCAGCGCTCCCCCATTGGTTATGATGTGCATTTGCATCACATCCCAAAACTAGGATGGCGCCACTCCTTCTTGCATACGCCACCAGCTCTTCCACCTTTGCGCCAGGTGGATCTACTGCCTCGTACGGCATATACACCGAAGCCAGTGTAAGGGTACGCTTACCTTTGGCTTCTCTATTAACGACGGTCAAGTCACCGCACCTAAAAGAATGAGATATTAGAAAATTCAATTCATTCCTCGCCAGTATACACGTTCTTACCTTGTCCTCTGTGGACGGGACAAAAAGAGTGTATCCCGTAACCTTTAACCCGCAAACCTTATTTTTGTTTATCCAAGGCTCTTGGATTAGGGCTACGTCCGTCCGAGTGTTGTTGAGGAAAGTTGCTAGTTCGGCTGAAGCTGCTTCACAATGGTGCAGGTTTATTTGCACCACTAGCAGCTTCTTTGGTCCTGTCATGTTTCGGATACCGGAACCTGACACAACCTAGACCGAACTTAACAACCCCCCCAACTTCCTCTAAGAATTTCATGGACTCCCGATCCACGGCGAACCGGAAGTCCTTCCCGGTGTTCTCCTTACAAGCCAGTGAGGTCACAAGCCTCCATTGGTTGGTAAGGAGCCTACCGTTCTGTTTGCCCATTACTGCCAGTATGGTTTCCACCGGGCGTACGGGTGGTGGAATCCATACTGTCACTATGGACCTGAGTGGCAGTTCGGAGGCTTGTATAACTTCAAGCTTTGCCTCTGGGTTAAGGTCACTACACTTGTCAATCGTGGTTCTGAAGAATTCCAAGGAATTCTTGTTACCACAGTTGACAGTCTTCACTCCCTTAACCCAGTCTGCCCCATTGAAGGATACATCCTCCTCTTTGCCACTAAATACGGCCAGTTCGTCGATGAGCCTACCTTCAACCAACTGCCATAGATCGGTACTGATCCTCCCATCTGGATCATTCCGATCGATGACGGCTACCTGAAGATGGTTATCCAGGCTCGTCGACTTCTTCGTTCTCTTGTTCGATGAAGAAGGCTGATCATCTCCAGATCTGACTCTCTTAATGGTCTCCTTGTTGTTGGGACCCTTAGGAGCTTCAGCCGATGATGCACCAGACAACTTCATAGATTTCCCTACTACCTTGGGTGTCGCTCCTTTGCCCTCCGCAGCTCGTTCCGAAGACATGAGCGCCTTGGCCATTGGGGCAGCACCCTCTATGTTGCCTACCCTGCAGCAGGTTGATGAAGCCACCAGCCCTTTACTCTTCTGAGCAGTGTCAGGGTTGGAAGCTGCATCCACCTGCTTCTTCCAGGGAGAGGACCAACCCAGAACGGTACTGACAGGGCCGTAAATTCTTTCGAACTTAGCGACGCTTTGTCGGTGCCGTCTCAGAAGGTACCTGTCCCTCGCGGAGAACGTTGAAGGATCTCTCTTCGCCATCTTATCCAGATACACCAGAGAGTTCCTTGTCCCGCTCCGCGCCTTCTCCTCCTTCGTTCGGCCGGTGTTGTTAATATCACGTGGAGGGGCACTTGGCATCTCCTCCACGGCGCCCTGCCGAACAAGTTGTGGACATTCTTCTCCCGAGTGTCCCCTTTGGTGTCCCCTGGCCTCACCGGTGGAAGGGACAGGCTCTGTAGTCTGACTGTGAGCAGATATACTTGCAGTATCCTGCTCCTCGTCAGAGATCAGAGTCAGCCGCTTCAACCCCTGAGTAGCCCCGGTTTCACCACAGGAGTCACTCGACAGTTCCAGAAGACTGTCCACCTGTAGGTCGGTCAGCACTTGTCTCTCCTGCCCAATGATGCTGCAATGAACAGCCGATAGGGTCAGACCCCCCACACAAGAACTGACCGACTCCCCGACCGTGACGTCCGATCGACCCTCGACTCTTCCCTGGTCGATCACCTCGTCCGTCGCGTCCTCTTTCCGTCCTTTTAAATTAAATTTATTATTTTTAAGTTTTTGAAGATTCATTTTTGTTCCCACGAGTAGGCCGTAAAGTCGGACCATCCGCACAGTGACGGCGTGCGCAGACTAGGCAACTGACATACAACAGCGCTTTGCCATGACGCTGAGGGGAGCTGTTAACGACTAGTTTCTTTTTGCACTAACTAGCCACCCAGGCCCTCGGCACTGCTACCTTCACGTTGACCTTAAAAGTGCATATGTCGCGCACCAACCACTGGTAAAGCCCCCACCTTACAAGGGGCGAACCCGCGGGCTGGCATGACGTGATATATGTACTGATAATGGACCGGATAGTGTATAGTTACCACCACCGCCTCATTATCCTGACAAGATGAGTAACCTTTAGTCGTGCACTCCTTCAGTATTCATGACCTCCTGCGAAGACGTATCGAGATACATCACCTCAGTAGATCAGAACCGTAGAGTGCACTTAAGCCCTCGCATCTCGACAAGATTGTTACCCAGGCGAGGGTATGTAGGTGTTTACCGCTCATCTGATTGGGTGAGTGCTGCAGTGTCTCTTCTTCTTAATCGAGTGTGGCCGCCATAATTTAAAATATTTCGTGCTAATGGGTTTGGGTGCAGTTCCAGCCTTTTTAAATATTTTACTGCATATTTCGTTATCATAGTTTTTACTAATGGCACATTGAGATCCTTGTGGATGTTTGAGTTTTTGACGTACCAGGGGGCGGCTGTGATTATTCGAAGAAGTTTATTTTGGCACCTTTGAATTTTTTCGATGTTAGAAGCCGAGGCAGTGCCCCATAACTGAATACCGTAGCACCAAATTGGCTTTAAGATAGAGTTGTAAAGTAGAAGTTTGCAATCGAGGCTGAGAATAGAATTTCTTCCAATAAGCCAATTTATTTGAATTGCTTTTAGTTTCATTTGAGTTAATTTAGCTTCTATATGCCATTTCCACGTTAAACGCCGATCTAGATGTATACCGAGGTATTTTACATGCGAGTGTTGGGGTATTATTTGATTATTGATTTTAATAGGGGGCATGTTTCCCGACGCAATGTGAATGTTATATGTGCGCATTTTTGCTCATTGATCTTTATCCTCCATTGTTTTAACCACCTTTCCAGTTCAAATATGTGATCCTGTAAGTAACGAGATGCCTCATGACAGATTGCGTGTAAGCTTAGAAAAGCTGTATCGTCCGCAAATGTTGAGGTATGGGTGTAGCTGTTTGTTGGCAAGTCCGAAGTATATTTTAAGTATAATAGAGGGCCCAGGATGCTGCCTTGTGGGACTCCGGCGTTAATTGGCTGAGGAGAACTTAAAAAATCGCCTTCTTTAATAATAAAATGACGCCCGACTAAGTAGCTTTCTAACAGCTTGTGTATGTTTGATTGTAAGTTTTGCTGCAACTTCAGTAGTAACCCTTTATGCCAGACTTTATCAAAAGCTTGAGACACATCGATGAAGAGTGCAGAGCAATATTTTTTTTCTTCAAAGGCTTTTCTTATGACATTTACTATTCGATGAGTTTGTTCAATTGTGCTGTGTTTTCTTCTAAAACCGAAGTGATGATTGGGAATACATCTGTTTTCATTTAAAATCGGCGTTAATTTTGACACTAGTAGTTTCTCAAATAGCTTTGATATATTAGACAATAGGCTTATAGGTCTATATGACTCAACTTTTGTGGGATCCTTTCCTGGTTTAGGTATCATGGTAACTAAAGATACTTTCCACTCTTGTGGGTAGTATTCAAGGCGTAAAATAGCATTAAAAATTAGTAGAATAATTTTCTTTGCTATGCGGGGTAGCTCCAAAAGCATTTTGTTACTGATGTTATCAAAACCAGGGGCTTTCTTGGGGTTTAAATCTTAGTGGAACAGCTGATCTAACAACAACAGGTGGTAACTCGACCGCAGTATCGAAAGATGTATGAGGGGTTAATACGGGTTTCAAATGATTAACAAAAATATTACCTTTTTCTATATCATTTCGTGCCCAACTTCCATTTAAGTTTCTTAATGGCAGTTTAGTGATAACTGGTCTTTTTAGATTTCTAGTTGCACGCCATAATGAGTAGTCAGATTGAGGAGTTGCATCAAGTTCCTTAAGATATTTTTCCAGAGAAGCCGTTTTTTGAGACTGCAGTAACTTTCTCAGCCTTTTTGTGCACTCTTTTAATAAAGTCTTAAGTTGGGGGGATCTGTGCAATTGCCACTCTCTACGAACTCTCCTTTTTTCAGTTAATAGACGCTCGACATCTGTAGAATATATGATTTTGTTTATGGTTTTTTTGAGTGTTATGCTGGAATGTTGAACAGCTAGTTTGAGATAACTGTCAAAATTAACAATAGCGAGATCCACGTTCTCCGGTGTGCTAAGCGGAATATTCTCTGTGCAATGGGCACTCAGATATTTTTTATATTTTAACCAATTTATTTGTGAGGCTGATGTCGATAAGTAACCAGACGGAGATACGATTCTATTTGGATTCATTATAGTAACAATTGTAGGTGTGTGATCAGAAGATAATTCTAAAGAAGCTTCAACATGAATCGTTTCTGCGGGGATGTTTTTAACCACGCCAAAATCGATGACATCTGGAATTTTTTGCTGATCAGTAGGCCAATAAGTTGGTTGACCACTCGCGACCACATTTAAATCCATTTTAGACATTGTATTGTACAAAACACGACCCTTTGGTGTTATGAGCCGTGACCCCCAGAAGGTATGTTTAGCGTTGTAATCGCCAGCGGCTAGGAAACAGGGTCCTAATGATTTAAAATATTTATTATATTGGCTTTCTGATATTGAAAATCTAGGTGGAGAGTATAATGATGAAAGTACTAAGTTTCGATTTAGCTCTTCAACACAAATGTTCGTTGCTTGCAGATAATCTTCACGATAATCACACATTAAGTAGTGTTTGATTCGGGCTTTTATCAAAATAGCAGAGCCTCCACAAGCTCTATCTCGAGGGTCCTTGGTATCATATAATATATAACCATTAATTTTAAACGTATTTCTTGAGGTCAAATGAGTTTCAGAAACCATCATTACATCAATTTGTTTACTTTTAAGAAAGTATTCTAGTTCATTTTTATGTTGGCGAATGCCGTTTGCGTTCCAAAAACAAATTTTTAAACAATTCATGGCTTGTTTAGTACAGCCTGCAATAACATCGATTGCATTCTTAACATTTCCTGCATCATATTACCCATTGTGTTCGTAAAGTTAGTTACTGTTTGCACCAGTGTTTCCATGGTTTTTTCTAGACGACTTAAATTAGAAACTGGAGTCTCATCATTATTTGGCAAATCACCTTGAATTGGAATATGGTTTGATTTTAGGACGTTTGCGTAGGATGTTCTGTTATTACTAGGCTGCGGCACTTGAATGTCATTAGTGTTAACTTGATGTGATACCTGCATTTGAGGGGGATTAGGTTTCGGTCCAACCGAGCGCTTGACTATAGAGTATACAGGGCATCCTCTATAGTTGGCAGTGTGATTACCACCACAGTTGCTGCATTTTTTTACATTGGGGTCGTTTTTAAACTTATCGCAGAGAGCTGTACCATGCAACTCTCCACATACAACGCAAACAGGGGTTAAATGACAGTATGCCTTAGTGTGGCCAAATTCTTGGCAGTTTAAACATTGCACGGGACCGTTCCTTTTGTGCGGCTCCTCTATCGTTATTTTTCTATACAGGATATATTTCAGACTGTAAATGGGATGCGTTTCGTTTTTTTAAGCCTAACGTCGCCGGGTTCTAACTCCACTCGAAATAGTGGCTGGGGATTTTTTTCTCTATTTTTAATATTTATTACGTTTTTTATTTTGAAGCCCTTCTCTTCTAAAAACGTTTTTATCTCACTTGGGTCTACGCATGGATCAATGCCCTTTATCACTACCTGGAGGCCTTTACTGCTCTTCAGTTGGTATGTATAAAAGTTTTTTTTAGTGCCTCTAATTTCGTAATTACCTTACGAAAGTCATCTTCACGATTAACTTGAATTTTTGTCTCATTTATACTACCCCGCTTAATTGCAACTACATAAAAAGAATTTTCACCTATTACCGAGATCAAATTCTTTATTAGTTCATTTGAGTTTTGCTCTCTAAGATATATCGGCGGTGGCTTAGAAGATTTGATAACGTTTTGTGCTTCCGGAGATTCCTCATCCAGAATTGCAAATCGATTTTGGGAACTTGTTTTATCAGCTGTACCATCTTTTAAGACTTTTGAGACCGAAGCAACTGCTGAAGAGGTTGGGCTGCGACCCCGTTTAAGCACTGTTATGTACCTATCAATACCTACTTGTACTGGAGGCTTTTGACCACTTTTTACTTGTGGAGCTGAGTTTTCCATCATGCCTGATTTGGGGGTAATATTTTCATCACTTATTACAATCGTTTTTGCCGCTGAGGCACCGCTTGCAGGTTTTATATTTTTTATTGTATTAATATCAACCGTATTATTAGACACAGAAGGTGATACTGAGTTTTCTATTATGCCTGATTGGGGGTTAATATTTACATCACTTATTAAAATTGTTTTTGTTGTTGAGGCAACGCTAGCAGGTTTTATATTTGTTATTGCATCAACCGTGTTACCAAATACAGGGATCGCTACAGAGGGATCGCGTGCGAGTAATAGGTTTAGCCGTTAGGTATTTGCTATCATCGATTCTTTTTTTTATTTCTGCATTTGTTTCATTAACACTCACTGTGACTTTATTTCGAAAAAAAAATAACAGAATTAGGTACGATTTGCACCCCTTAAACGTTTGAATTTCGAAACGCATCAAATTTGTATTTGTATTTTTTAGATAAGTTACAAATGTGATATAACCCTTATTTCTATGTTTATTAGTTTAAAAGATAGATGGGGTGACAAAAAAGTACAAAAATACAGATTTTACCCGTTTACTCCGTTAAAGGGCTGCATTTCCAAAAAGTACCAGACACCTGTCCGCTTATTTTTCTAAAGAACAATGAAAAGCATTAAATTTTTTTTGTATATCTTTTAGTTTTAGAGATATAAGGTTACCGAATTTACCCGTTTTTGCCCTTTTTAACCACCTAAACATTCGAATTTCCAAAAATCCCGTCTTAGTGGATCGATTTGGGGAGAGACCAACCCCTGGTCTAAATTTCAAGTTTTTAGCTTCAGGCGTTTAGGCTGTGCGATGATGAATCAGTCAGTGAGTCAGTCAGTAACGTTACAATTTTATATATATAGATAGGACATTGCAAAAAGGATTTTTTCAAACTGATGCATTTGTATACATATGTACCGCGATAGTATAGGGGTTGTACAAAATAAAAATGGCATAATAAATAGTCTTATATCAGAATTATAGACGGGCCAGTATAAAAGCGGTAAATTGCAATGAAACAAATAATTATAATGTACGTTACGAGACAAGTATTCTCCAATACAGTAGTTCGTAGTTTACAATGTTCTAAAACCAAAAAAAAATTGGTGGCTAGATGAATAATCCGTTTTTGGCTTTTTTACTTTTCCACCATAGTTTTTAACAATTGCCATATAAATCTAATGTTTTTAAACAATTTGTTCATAACATTCTTAAATTAAATATAATATTTATCTTCATCATTCGACCTTGCTTTTGAGACTTTTTAATAAATGTGTAAAAATTAATATTGTTTACTAGTGTTTATTATAGTTTAAGTTTGTACAATTTAATATTGTTCAATTAATAAACGTTAATTTTTTTAGTAGAAAAATATTATATTTTAAAGTAACAGGAAAAATTTTTATATTTACTATTTTTACTATAGAAAATCTTTTTTTCTATTATCTTTAATGTGTTTTAATGGTTGAGATTTTCACTGAATTATTATCAACTTAAAAAATAGTGTTTTAATTTTACATAAAATTTATAAAACAAAAATTAATATTTTTAAATAAAAAGTATGTATTGTAATTGGCATTTGAAATATTACAAATTATTTGTTTCATTCTATAAATAATTGTTTTTCTCCTTGTTTTTATTTGATTTAAACAACAAAACAAATGTGTTTTCAACCAGTTTGTGTTTACGTTACTGTATAGTCGAACTGCCAGTTTCTAGCTACGTTGTTTAGTAAACTAAAAAAAAGAGTTTACGTCAACTGTAAACACAGCAGCTTCTGGTTTTCAGTCGCAAGTTCAGCAGTCTGTGTGTTTAAAATGGAGGGAGTCTGCTGCTGATTCTTTTGACTGCTGAAAAAAAAATGAATTGTGTTACTATTTTTTCAGTAACTGTGCGCACATAGTTCAACTGTTTTAAGTATGAGTGTGGATGAAAATAAAATACAGTTCTTTTTTCAGCATGTTACTGAAAATAAATGACATTTTTGCAAATTTTGACTGCTATTAGCAGTTGTTCGAAACCCTGCTTCAATCACTTATTCAGCTTATTTTGTTTGGAACTTTGTTTTTTATACTCGTAGAGCCCTAGTCTTAAATTTTGCACCTGCAGCGCCTGAGATTCCCCTAGACGGGCCAAATGTATGACCAACCCCACTTTATTTTTCATCTCAATCATTTATTTCTAACGTACCCACCCGCTATCTCTATTCCTTAAGGGGGCTTCCATACAAATTGTTCAATGCAGACTAGAAATATATTGAAGAAAAAGTCCCATAAATGCCCAGGAGTCGCCCCTAGGGGGATAAAATGTATGACTGACCTCCATTTGTTTTTTGTTCTTAACATTTTTTCAAATTATACTTTCCCTTTATCACCATCCCTTAGGGGGGCTCCCATACAAATATTGCGTTTTATGAAATTCTTAAATTAATTAAAATTTGTCGACTTTTGTGAATAAAATCAAAAGTTGCAAACAGATTTTAATCATTTTTGGAGTTTCGTTTTTAATACGTCTACGTTTTTTTTTATGAATTTTTAAAAAACAAAAATTTCGAAATTTTGTTAAAAAAATTATTTTTTTTCCAAAAAAAAAATTATGTTTCTAAAACGACTGCGGATATTAGAAAGAAGTTTTACTTTTCTTAAAGGAAATTTTATTGCGGAATTTTGGTTTTTCAATAAGCTAATGCGTTTTTGTGTTACGCGAACATATGTTGTGCAACCTCCTCCATTTTCGAAATAACGGTATATCTTGAAAACCAGAGCCAATCTTAAAAAACCGCGGGCAACACTGGATTCAGCGTACCCGAATTATGTTAAAACGCCAGGTGCCCAGCTTGTCACGAAAAAAAGTATCAATTTCTTGCACAGTGTAATTACTAATTGTTACACCATGGGTATTTTAATAAGACTTATGATACCATAATTTAGATAAACTCTTTATATGTACATATATACATAGTTTTTGTTCAATAAAACAAATAAATTCACCATATTTTTTTTTAACTCCAACATGAGTGACAATCAAACAATACATTTCAGAGTGCTTATTAGGAGTACGAATTATGAATTTAGCACATTACAACGAAATTATAAAAATTTGGATTTCCTATTAAAATATTAGCAATATCGGACTTGTTACAATTTACTAAAATCATTTTTATAGTCATCAAGTAAATACAAGAATTAAGTTTCGTCCCAAAATGTTCAATAAAATGTTTGTATTGGAATAAAACTAGTATACATACAGTCAATAAACATTGGGGTTATAAGAGATATAATTGTTAACAATCCTTGTTTATGTAATCATTTGTTTTGAAATAAAGGATGAAGGTGAACTTGATCCTGAGGACGTGGAATTGGACGATCCATATAATCTCGAGATACGAAGTAAATGTAAGCTTACAATTTGATCCAGTTATACTTGCATATTAAAGTTCATTTGTACATCATTATCGAAGGACAACAAAAAGATGAAGAAATTCTTATTTTAAAAATTTTTTTGTACCAACTGTTTTTAAAATTTTCAGTTATTTTGCGTTATTTGTGTGTAAATATTTTTCTTTTCAGAGTTCTGAAGATTTGGACACAGACACTGAATTTGAGGCGGTAGAAGATATGACTTTGGAAACACGTAGCCGATGTAATAAACCATTAATACATATTAATTTTTTTGCGTTATTTAGTTGTCCTAATCCAAAACTGGTTTCTTCCTCTTTAAGTTGTCTTTTTTACATAACAATTCATATCCATTTGTAAAGTTTATTATCAACATTATTTGAACAACTAAATAACATTAAGTTAG
Source organism: Pollenia amentaria (assembly GCA_943735925.1). Taxonomy (NCBI): domain Eukaryota; kingdom Metazoa; phylum Arthropoda; class Insecta; order Diptera; family Polleniidae; genus Pollenia; species Pollenia amentaria. Next base: position 110,980,982 of record OX031006.1, on the reverse strand, counting down.
ATCTAAACAAAACATATAATTTAGTAATATTATTTTATTTTTTATCCAAACAACAGCAAGTGCTCATACTGGTGATCAAACTGTTGATGAGTACCCGGATATAAGTGGAATATGCACAGCCAGGGTAAGATTTATTTTAGGCTTATAATACTAGAAAAAATTAAATATGTTATCCATGTAATAGGATGTAAAAACGTTCACATAAAGTTAAGAATATTTCTTATTTTTTATAACTTATGCCGTAAATGTTTATCTTATACAATAGCTGCGTTCGAGAACACAAAAGTTTTTACTAATTTTTACTGCATTTTACTAAATTGCGTACACAAAATACAGTAAATGAGAACACAAATTGAGAGCGTAAAGTGACAGTTCTTGACTGAGTACTTACAAATTTTTACTGCAGAAATTTTTGCAGTAAAATTTAGTAAAACAAAAAACCATATGTTTCAAAAGGTAAACAAACAAAAGTTGCAAACAAAAGGCATACAAATTGTAAAAAAATTGTTTAAAAAAAGAAAAGTTGAAATAAAACTAATATAAAAACAAAAAATTAATAAATATTAATTGATTAAACTTGTTTGTGAAGAATTTATATGGCTAAATACCAACTTTTGAAACTTTGTTTTGTTATGTTAATTTTTTGGAGTTGTCAAGTACTCGGGTACTTAGAACAGCCCTTGTTTTTAAAGTTATCAATAGTGAAAAAAGTATTCGTGTACTATTGATCAAATTTAGCCGGACACAAATTGGCAAATTCAAATAAAATAAAAAACAAACAAATATAAAAGATTACATAAAATAATTTGTTTGTATTTTCCAAAAATATTCGTGTTATAAAAAGTATTTAATTAGCAGCTGTTGCCTTTATTTTACGAATTTTTACAAATTTTGCGTTCGCGTACTTTTTTGGACAACAGCTTTTTGTGAGAGCAGATTTTTAAATATACTCATTTACTGCATTTTTACTGTAAAAGTACTCAAACGCACCTAATATAAAAATGACGACATGATAATGCTCTAAACAATAAATCGATATTTACTGCAGGGATGGAAACCGGTTTTTCTGATTTTATACCAACAAAAACAAAATCCTTTTGAATGTCTTATGACAGTTCCCTTTTTTCTTAAAAAAAAAAAAAAAAGAAAGCAGAAATCTATATGTAATACCTGATTCAGGCTATGCGCGACATGTTGCACAGAAATATTGCATGAAGCAGAATATTGGCGATAAATGGTGTAGAAGGGCTTCCGGAATAAACAATGTCGCACGAAATAAAAATCAAGAAATATTTCGAATTTTCTCCTTAATATGACTCGTAAAATTTTTTAAATTGTATACTTTAATTTGAATTTAAGATTCAAACGTAAAATTATAGCTTGCAACAAAAAAAATGTAGCGTCTGAACGTATACAAGTTTTCGAAGGGACACTTAAAAAAAATCGAATACTGTTGCAGGGACATATCGCATAGTCTGAAACAGGTATAATATATCTTTGATAAAACAGTTGTTATTATAAAATATGTAATAGTTCTTTTGCTTTTACTGGATAGTGTTAGATCTAGAACGAGCGCAGTTTGTATATTTTGAGGTTGATCATATCGACATTCATTGTATTCGATTTTCGAGTTCGCTTTAAATTTTTTTTAAAAATGTTTAATATTGAATTAAAAATACTCCAAAATTTATTAAAAAAAGAGTCCTGAGACTACTCCTATCCAATCCTAATAGAACCCTGGTTGCTCCTGCGTCCAATCAACATGAGCTCTCTCAGAGCATTCCTACACCGTGCAACCAGGCACGATCGCACAGTATAAGTTGACAATGCTCTTAGCGCAGCGACTGTACCTTCTGGTAAAGAGAACCAGATCAGTCTTCGCAGGGTTTACAACCAGCCCTCTATCCTTCGCCCAGGCCGAGATTTCGCCCAACATCACCTGCATAATTTCACCGATCGTGGACAGAAACTTTCCCCTGACCAGCTGAACTACTTCATCCGCATAGGCAACGGCTTTCATACCCTTGGAATCAAATGATCTGAAAATCCCGTTGACCGCAAGCAACCACAGTAGAGGAGATAGACCCCCCCGGTGGTGTCCCCCTGGTAACCTTCCTCCTTACACTATGATCTCCCAGGCTCGAGTTGCTGCCAAGCATGCAGATTATCCACTCCACCAAAAAGCCTTGAACTCGCAGCTCCACCAAGGATCGACTCAATCCTTATGTTATTAAAGGGTCCTTCTATGTCCAGAAACGCGGCGAGAGTATATTTCTTATACCTCAGGCCGTGCTCAATGCAACCCACCACCTTATGTAGCGCACTCAACAGTATCAATATTACTCCCAAGAAAGAGATATATCAGTCTCTCGAGTGTCTTCAATAAAAATGAAGACAGACTAATAGGCCTGAAATCTCACGGCTTCGAGTGGCCTGCCCTACCAGCCTTGGGTATAAAAATTAACCTAACCTCTATCCACCCCCTAGGCAGATATTTCCGACTGAGGCATTTCCTAAATATATTTACCAGCAGAAATAATGCGTCGTCAGGGATATTGCAGAGCATGGCGGGAAAAATACCGTCCGGACCCGGTGATTTATATGGGTCGAAGGTATTGACAGCCCACTCAAGCTTCTCCCTTTTGACTATTTTCTCGACGCAGGCGGACGCATGACTCGACATCACAGACATTCCGTCCCATTGACCATCGTTCATACCTCCGTCTTCCGTACACCCAGGAAAGTGCGCCTCCATGAGTAAGGTTAGGGTCTCAGAGCTAGCCTCAGTCCATGAGCCATCCTTCCTTTGGACATACCCCAGGGTCCTAGGATCCTTGGATAAAATCCGTCGGAATCTAGACAACTTGTTGACATTATCAATGGCTTCACAGAACTGCCTACATGAGATCCGACCTTTGAACCTGAAGTTCCCTGGTCCACCATTTGGGCTGTTCACGCCTACCCGGAAAAGAAACCGGGCAAGACAGCTCATAGCTCTCTCTTAGCAGATGAGTGAATCTGTTCACATCACCTTCCACATCAGTTGGAAACAAGTCGCACAGGGCCCCCTGCGCCAATCCATAGCGGACACTTTCATTAAAGAAGTCCCAATTCGTCCTCCTCGGGTTCCTTAACGGATTAACGTTAACCTCAAAATGAGATACCTTCACTTAATTGTGAATAAAAGCGAAACGCGTCCATCGATTTTCATGATCTATGTCTCATTTTGTTTGAAGGTTATGTGACTTTACGTGAAAGTAATAGGACTTGACACTTTTTTTTACCGTTTTGGATTTTTCATGAATTAAAAATAAAAAAATCCAATTTTTTTCGCAAAAAATAGTTTTTTTCTTCATACATTTATTTATAACTGCGAAACTGTTGCTTATGTAGCGCAACGTTGTATGAACAGATTAAAGGAATTGTAGTTCCTAATTTTAAATTTAATTCATCAAAATCAGACTAGTGGTTCTCGAGTTATTTCAAAAAAAAAAAAAAACCACCAAAGGTGACAATTTCCCCTATATGATAGTAACTAACTTCAAATCGATATATCTCGATTCCTAGACGTGACACAGCGAAACACCGGGACTCGTATAACTTCTTTTTTACCGATATAACTTTCCCCGGTAGTTTGAACCCTTCCCGATCACTGACCCCTACGATTTGTCTCACAGTGTTATTATTATTGTGACAACAGCACGTAAATAAAATTTCGTAAAGATATGTCTATAATTAATCATAGGCCTTATTTTAAGCCTATTCTCAAAAATGAGCTTAATAAGCCTTAAACTGCAGAAAATGTTAATTTTGTGTTAAAATTTAGTTTGGTGAAATACACATATCGCACAGAGAATTCTAAAATACAAAATAAATTTAAAATATTTTAGATTTGATATGGAATTCAAGTGGGATCTGAAAGTGAATATTCTCCAAATGCAATGGCATCCTTCAAGTATGCTTCTATAGCTGCGGCTGACGTTGAAAGGTCATTTTCCATGTACAACATTTTTTGGCATCCAAAGAGACAGCCTTTTGATAATAAAGGGTGTCCCAACTAGAACGCAATTTTTAAATTTGGCGCCATTCGAAGTGTCATTGTTTGACATTTGAACAATTGTTATTGTTTGCTAGTAGAAGGTACGTGAAATTGTTTTAACAAAATGGTGAAAGTTATGCGGCTACAGTTCGCAAATTGCGATCAATTTGGGGTCACAATAATGCTCCAAAAGAGATTAATGGATAAATTTGCCGAAACTGGGTTTGTTAGTGATGTTAAGACAACAACGCGCCTTCGACCAGGTCGATCGACCGAAAATGTCGCAGCTGTACGTGATGATGTCGCTCAAACTCCATCCACCTCAATTCGACACCGAGCTCAGCAAATTGGTGTCTTCAAATCCACTATGCAGCGAATTTTGACGAAAGATTTGCATCTTCATGCATACAAAGTTCAATTGACTCAGGAACTGAAGCCAGCTGACCATGGACAGCGAAGGGAGTTCGTTAATTGGGTATTGGAGAGACAACATGAAAATGCCGATTTTGCCGATAAAATCATCTTCAGTGACGAGGCCCATTTCCATCTTGATGGCTTCGTCAATAGGCAGAATTGTCGCATTTGGGGTGAGGAAAATCCTCGCCTTCTGGTCGAGTTGCCTTTGAACATTCGTTCAGCCAGGATCTGGAGTACGCAACATCATAGCCTCCAGTAACGTGGTAAAGGCGTAGTATATTTGCTGAGATGCCCCAAATATCAGCAAAGCTCCGTGATAATACTGTCGGTAACCCCTGGCTGCAAACCAGACAGATAGGCACCTCGGCTTAGAGGATGGATAGGTTTTCGTTTCCAAGGCCTTTTAGCTGCTCACTGCCTTCGCCTCTGGCATCACCAGTTGTTGCCGATGCCTAATGTCAAGATACGAACCACAGCCTAGGCTTAAGCCACCATATCGCTTAAAGATCGTTATCCATGATGGTGATGGATCTGAATTAAACTGTACATTAACTTAAACGTAAGCAGTTGAAAAATAAGTCAATGAGAACGAAATTTTAAAACTTTGAGAAAAACTCACCAAAAAAATGGCTAAGTAATGATTGTTTACGTAAAAAAACGGCAAGTTACGTATCACTTTCACGTAAAGCCACATAACCTATGAACAAAATGAGACAGATCATAAAATTTGATGAATACGTTTCGGTTTTATTCACAATTAAGTGAAGGTACCTTAATTTTAAAATTCGATTTTTCCGGCGAAATGAGATTTTTCTTTTTTTTATTGCATTAAAGACAAACATTTTAAGCAAAACTAAGCTGTTCCGTAAAAATTTTGTATACAAACATGGTAATAGCGACACAAATCTGTTTTCAGAACAGCTAAACCTACTGAGACCTCAAAAACCCCTGCCTTAATGTGTTAAGACCAAAACTGCGATTTTTGTCGCAGTTTTTATTTTTTTTATGAATTTTTTAAAGAATAAAAATTTTTTTTTTTTTAATTGTTCTTTTTTTTTCACTTCAACGATCTCTGAAACTACTGAAATAAGCACGGCTTAATGATAATATTGTTGACGAATTTTGAATTTTTTGTAACTGAATATGGTGAACCGTTTTCAAGTTATTCCAATATATGTAGCGGAACTGCCTTAATTTTAGGCATAACGGTATATCGCGAAAAGTCGGTCTGATAAAAAAAAAAAACTAAGTGCAGATATTGATACAAAATAAGCTTAAAACCAGCATTCAGTGCTCATGTTCTGTAACTCTTGCTTCGAGAAACTTTTCGATTGAAATGCGAGAACTGAAACAAAAATGCCATAAATTGAAACAAACAACTGTTTTTCTCACTTAAGCGTCTGTAACATTTTTAGCGAGTAATAGCTGTCACGTAAGGAATTTACTCGCCAATTTACAGAAAAAGTGTGTCTGTAAATTTTTTGTGAGAAAGTTTCCGCTTTGAACTGTCAAATAAACTTACGCATAAAAACGGGGTGAGAAAAACTTACCCTTAAAAAATATATTAAATATGCATAATGCAATGAATAATAACATGGAATACATAAGTATTTTGTTTTTGACTGATTTTTTCATTGTTTAATTATTTTGCTTTTAAAATTTTTCAAAAATATACGACTGTTTTCAAATCGATTTTTTAAACAACAAAAGTTAAAGTCGCACTCTACATTATTTGCTAAAGCCGACGGTTGTATTTCCGCCGTCGTCATTGAAAACTTTTCAATTTTAATCATTTTGGTCGCCGTCAACGATATGTGTTACTGGCGTTCTCAACGTCTGCAAATTCATATCGGCTTCGAGTGAAATAGTATGTCATTAATAACGTAACGACGTAATCTCTTTTGATAGTTTTCGACATGAGTTACAGACACACTTTTTTCTCACTTTTCGAGAAACGATGGAATATTTTGTTTCACACCTTTTCGATGCGAGAAGTTCTCACCAAAGTTACAGAACAAGGGTACAATTATCATTCAATAAAAACATTGTCCCCTTGTGTTATAAAGATAAAGATGAATTCGCGCAGTTAAACGTCTCGAATATGGCGAAAACATCGTTTTTTATTTATTTTAAGCTAATATATGTATCACGAAAACCTGAAGTAATGGAGAACACCAGAGTACAGATTCAGCGCAGCTCAAACCCTTAGAAAAAAAAACGTATAAAACTATTAAAAAATTAAAAAAGTTGTACATTTTGCAAACGTTTTCGAAATGTTTTATTTGTTTTTACACATTGATATTTATCACATTCATTCTAGTTATAAATTAAGTATTTAAATAAGCATTAAATTTGTTTCCGTAAATTATACTGCAAATTCAATGAGTTTATCAATTTTAGAAAGAATTCAAAAAGTTCTAACTAAGGAAAGTGAATTTAGATTTGCTGAAAAAACTGTTTAACTTGAGTTATTAGAGTCATTTAAAAATTTAGATATTTTTTTAATTAGATTTAAGTTCATTGAATTTAATTTTCATTAAATTATTTTTATGAAGACAGGAATTTTACAACATGAAATTAATTAAAATGTTATTGATAATTTTCCATTCTTGAAAAATTATCGATAAAATTTTGATTAATTTCATGTTGTAAAAATTCCTGTCTTCATAAAAATAATTTAATGAAAATTAAATTCAATGAACTTAAGCCTTATTAAAAAAATATCTTAATTTGGATTAAAAACCATTAACAGTTCTATAAAATAACCACAATACTAATATTGTTAACAGCTTAGGCACGAGCTATGTGTACATTTGTCGTTCAAGTTGTGCTGAAAAAGGTCAACAAGAAAAAAGAAAGACAAAAACATGAAAAACAAAAATGTACTTTGGATTTCAAGAAGAATTCTTGACAAAAAGTACGAAAAAACAGAAGTTAGGAAGAACATGTAAATCAATTAAAATAGATAATCATTCATTCAAAAGCAAATTTCGATCTACCAAAGTGAAATACCATTTGGTTTAAGGATTAATGTTTGACTATTGACGTCATCCGGCTTCAATAGCCGAGTGAGTAAAACGGCAAACCCCACTGACGAGATTGTGTGGTTACAACGGCAACCTGTCCGTGAAAGCCTGGGTTCAAATCTCAGCGCAGTCAAGAATGAAAAATTATCCATAAAATTTTAATTAATTTCATGTTGTAAAAACTCCTGTCTTCATAAAAATAATTTAATGAAAATTAAATTCAATGAACTTAAGCCTAATTAAAAAAATATTTAAATTTGGATTTAAAACCATTAACAGTTCAATAAAATAACCACAATACTAATATTGTCATTTAACAATTATACAATGTTGAATAATAAATGAACGCGTTGTTCTTGTAACTTAAAAATCTAGATAAATATTTAATTCCATAGCTTAGAAATAGTTGTGCTTTATACTCATCAAAATGCTTTTTACAGAAAGTTACTTATGTATTCTTTTAATTGAAATTTTTTATTTTTTTTAAACAGGAAGCTATGCGAAAAATGACTGAGGAAGATAAACAGAAAATAGCCCAACAAGTAGAACTGTTTCGTCGGGAAAAGCTAACATTTGATTCTGAGGTAGCAAAGTGGGATGATACTGGAAATGATATTATCTTTTTAGCTAAACATATGTGTATGATAATGATGGAGATGACAGATTTTACACGGTAAGAAATCTAATAGTTTAAAATTTCGTTAACAATATTAAAGGTATTCACGTCAACTTTTGTTACCCTTGCAACTGTGCAAAAGAGCATAGCACTTATTTGACGTCAGCAACCCATTTTCTTTGCACCTTCAATTTTAAGTTTTTCCGATACAATTTTTTAACAACGCACCTTCCATATGACAATATCAATTTTTTAATAAATTTGAACCGTAATTTCTTGAAAAATACACAAAATGGTTATTAATATTATTTATTTATAACTTATCTTATCTACCTCAAAATTTTTTTCAGATAAGTATCCAGTATTTTTAGTTTTTATTTTTTTAAATGTTTATTTTTTACAAAATTCATCTTTTCACACTACAATTTATAATATTTTTCAATTTAAAGAAAAAAATGTACGTCAAAATGGAATTCCTGTGTTATTGTTTAGTGTAGAGTTGATTTTATGAGTACTTTTTTAAAAATTTTTCAACTTGGCAATGCCATAAAAAGTTGCAACATTGCAATGTTACCACCTACAGCATTCAAAACTACACTTGAGATGACCCAGAATTACCCAATTAAAATTAAATTACACCTGATATCAAAATAACTTTTAATTATAAAAAAGCTTTTACAAAAAATAACAAATATGAAAGTATGGTCGGTAAATTCCGCACAATTATGGACCTATTAAAAAAAATTTTTGTTATGAAATTAAGAATAATAATATAAGAATTCCTAACGCCGAATATTATCTATGTTACGTCATCTATTTGAGAGTTTTTTTTATCTTAAAGTGATTTCAAGGAAGGGTTTATGTATGATATACGTTTAAAGCTTCACCTACCATCACAACATTTTGCCATGACATAGTAGCAATTTCTTTTTTTATCAATGCGTACCAATATTGATAAGGCAGTTAGTTATACCATTACAAGCTATTTTCGTGAGTTGTATTTGTATGGAAGCTATGGTAAAATATGGACTGATTCCAAAATTAATTCCGTAAGATAATTTAGGTTGAAATAAAATGTATTTGGGCCAAAGTTTGTCCAAATACCAACATCATATGATTTTTATGGACACAAAGACTATTTGGAAAAAGTTCGTATAGAAGCTATGTGAAATTATGGACCGATTGTCAAAATTTTCAAAAAACGTATGAACCAAATTTCTTTAAATTATCTTAAAAGTTGTCATATGTTTTTTGAGCAAAAGTCTACATGGACGGACAACCCTTCAGCAGGACGGACGATACTGATTCTAGGTCGATCGGTGTACCACAGCAAATATTTGTGTGTGTTTTACATAAAGGAAACATATTTTTCTCCAGTGGTTTTTTTTTTCAACATAATTACCTTCTATTTTCAACAAACTTCTGGTTCTAAATCACTATGAAGCTCATATTTATCAAAATCTAATTGTCCATCTGGCGCCAATTACTATCAATCTTTTGTCTGATAAACTATGGAATTTTTTTTTTTAATAAACAGTTACTTTAGTTGAATCTCCTGTACATTTTTTGGATCAACAAAATCTTAAATGGTATAAAATTTATTACTAAAATCTAATCTTTATATTTGTAGGGGTATAAAAATACTTTGTTATATTATACAAAAATTTAAGTTTTAATTTTTTTTATAATAAGTTTTTTTAATCAATTAAGTTTTTAATATTATTTACCATTGATTATTACAAATTGAGATATCAATAGATTTTTATTTTATTTCTAAATACATGAGTATAAATTCATCTATAAATGGCGATCCTGCGATCTTGAATGTGGAAAAATAAACTAATAATTTTAAAATCGTAGAATATTACATGGAGCTGATAAAATTACCGAAAGAACCTATACATGCGATTTAGACAACAACAAATCCTATTTTGATTTCATCTGAAAATGAATATATTATATCAATTCGTCTGGAGCCTCACATGAGTTTCAGTAAAAAACAGCAAACTATTTTGTCAAGATTTTGAAAAGTTTTTTACCAAAGGAGTTTACCGTCACTTTTAATTTCCGAGAAAAGAATTCAGTGTAAGCGTTAATATCTTGTTCCATATTTAAAAAGCTCTTAATGTTGTTTAATTAAATTATTTTACTTTTACTAATATTAATATATTTGCCAATTTTGTGATATTTTAAAAAAATAATTTAAATAATAATTTAAACACAAGTTTGGCTGGTAATCATCCGATCGATAGAATTCCCCAAAGTGACTTAGACATCTGTGCTTCCTCTGTTAAACTTCCTCAATTCTGGACTAGTTGTCCAGATGCATGGTTCGTTCATGCTGAAATGCAATTTGCAACCAAAGGTATAACTACAGGCCAAACCAAATATGAATATATTATTACTGCTCTACCACAAGAAGTAATAATAAAAGTGTTGGATATAATACAAAATCTAACTTCAAATGATCGGTATCGTAATCTTAAAAAAATTTTGATTGAACGTCATTCCTTAAGTGAAACTTCTAAATTAGATAAAATACTCTCTGATAGTGATATGGGAGATAGAAAGCCATCGGAATTTTATAGATCTAATTTTAGCCCAGATGTTTTAACAAAACTTTAGCTACGTGAACTTCCGAAGTCACTAAACGTTGCTTTAACTGGATCAAACATTAATGATCATAACGAATTAATTCAATTGGCTGATAGATTATGGGAGGATATTTATAATGGAGAAATTTGTAGTGTCAGACAACCTTCTAGACCTTCCAATATTGAACAGGTTGTTCAAAATTTGACTGCTTCTTTATGTGAAAATATAAATAAATTGACATTGGAAGTTACTTCTCTTAAAAGGGAATTAGAAACAAGGACTTCACGTCCTTTTTATAGAAGATATAGCCGAAGTAACTCACGCTCTCGTGGTCGTTCTCCAAATAGGAACTGGTTATGTCGTTTTCATTACAAGTTTGGTAATCAAGCTAGGAAGTGCGAACAGCCCTGTTCGTTTTCTAATGAAAATTCAACAAACTAAAATCATCCACTGTTGCAGCGACGAACAGTGGAAATATTAATTATAGCGGGGCAGAAATTTCTGTGTTGCCATCCTCAAAACTCAGAAAATGTAACAAGAAATCTGATATAATTTCAACAGCGGCAAATGGCTCAAATATTGCAACATTTGGAAAGAAATTGCTTAATGTAGATTTAGGCCTTCGCCGTGAATTTCCTTTAATTTTTCTGATTGCAGATATTTCTAAACCTATTGTTGGTGCTGATTTTCTTAACAAGTATGGTCTTTTGATAGACATTAAACATTCGTGCCTAATAGATCCACTAACTTATTTGTCAGTTAGTGCATTTTCACGTAGCTGTAATGTGACTATTCCAAAGTTATTTTCTGTAGATAACCAATATACACAACTTCTGAGGAAATATCCTTCACTAAAAGCGGAACCTAATTATACAAAACAGATTAAACATGCTACCGTTCATAGATTAGTAACAAACGGTCCTTTACCTTTTACAAAACCTATGCGGTTAGATCCCATAAAATACAAGGCAGCGAGAACAGAATTTGAGTATCTTGTGAAATCAGGTATATGTAGACCATCAAACTCTAGTGTAGCATCAGCTTTACATTTGGTCCCCAAAAAGGATCCAAACGACTGGCGACCTTGCGGTGATTTTAGACGTTTAAATGTTGTGACTGTCCCTGATAGATATCCGTTACCTCACATTCACGATTTTAATATGAATATAAGAAATAAGAAAATATTTTCTAAGATCGACTTAGTACGTGCTTATCACCAAATTCCGATAGAGGAAGAAGACATATTCAAAACACCTATAACAACACCATTCGGTATGTTTGAGTTTCAACGAATGCCATTTGGTCTTCGAAATTCTGCACAAACGTTCCAAAGATTTATCAACGAAGTGTTTGCTGGTTTTGATTTTATATTTGTGTATATCGATGATATACTTATATATAGTGAAAATGATGAACAACATTTATATCATTTAGAGAAAGTTTTTGAACGGTTAGATGAATACGGTTAAAATATTAAACCAGGCAAATGCACATTTGGTGTTCCAAATATAGACTTTCTAGTTCACAATATCTCGAATATTGGCATTAAGCCATCTGAAGGAAAAATATTAGCTATAAGAAATTTTGAACGCCCGAAAACGGTTAAGCAAATTCAAAAATTTGTAGGAATGGTAAATTATTACCACAAATACATTCCTAAGTTAGCCGAATTTACTAATCCAATTCATGCTATTGTTACCAATGCATTAAAAAAGAAATGTAAAAACTTAGATTGGACGAAGGAAGCCACCAATTCATTTGACCGTATCAAGGAATCTTTTGCATCACGTGTTTTATTGAATCATTTTAATAATGAAGCAAATTTGACATTCAGTAGACGCTTCAAATGTGGCTATAGGAGGTGTTTTACAACAAGTCGGAACCGTTAGCATTTTTCTCTAAAAAGTTAACATCTTCTGAGTCTAAATATAGTGCTTTTGATCGTGAATTGTTAGCGATGTATTTGAAAATTAAACATTTCAAGAATTTGTTAGAGGGGTAGATCTTTTGTTGTGTATACAGATCATAAACCTTTAGTTTCTGCTTTGGGATCAAAAACTGAAAGAAGTCCAAGACAGACTAGACACTTAGAGTATATTTCTCAATTTACAAGCGATATTCGTCATATTAACGGTGAAACTAATGTTGTAGCTGATACTTTGTCCAGGGCATTCGAGGTCGAGGTATTTAAATCCGCTGACCTTAATCTTAGAAATTTATTTGAGGAACAACAGAAAGATAGAGATCTTTCGGAACTTCTTGCTGATAGAAACAATCATCTCAATCTAAAATTCTTAAAAATTACAGTTCTTAACTTAGATATCTGGTGTGAATGCACATTAAATACACCTAGACCCTATGTTCCGGTTAAATTGCCGAAAATTGTATTTGAAAAATTACACGGTATTGCACATCCAGGCATCAGGGCAACTCGCAAGTTAATAACAGAACGCTATTTTTGGCCAAATATGAGCAAGGAACTAAACGTTTGGTCAAGGGAATGTCTTAACTGTCAAAAATCAAAAATAATTAGACGCACTAAATCACCAGTGGTAAAAATTGAAATACCTAAAGGAAGATTCGAACATATCCATTTAGATATTGTTGGACCTTTACCTATACCTCGGGGTCATCGGTACATATTAACAATAATCGACCGATATTCTCGTTGGCCAGAAGCATATCCTCTAAAAGACATCACAACATATAATATAATGGATAAGTTGATAAGAAATTATATTTCTCGGTTTGGTGTTCCTTTGAACATAACAACTGATCAAGGGGGACAATTTACATCTAGAATGTTTACAGAATTAACAGAAATGTTAGGATGTTTTAAAATAACAACTTCTCCGTATCATCCTCAATCTAATGGCATGGTTGAGCGATTTCATAGACAGTTTAAAGCAACGTTGATGGCTAAAGGTAAGTCAGCAACTTTGTACGACGAACTGCCGATTGCTTTATTAGGTATTCGTTCAGTATTTAAAGAAGATCTACATGCTACTCCTGCAGAAATGGTTTATGGTCAAAATGTACGGTTACCTGGGGAAATATTAGCACAGGTTAAAGATTTTGATGCATCTGACATTTTGTATAAATTAAAAACCAATTTTAAAAACGTAAGATCTAATTAAAGTCATCATAATGACCCAAGTACGGGTATTTATGTTCCAAAAGACCTGAGAGACTGCAAATATGTATTTGTGCGTGTAATTCACAAGAGATCTTTGCAACAACCGTATGAAGGACCTTTTAGAGTAATCGAAAAAAAAACAAGAAATATTTCAAAGTTGATATGAATAATAAGATAATAGTTTTGCCTATCGATCGATTGAAACCAACCTTAACTGAAAATACTAACTTTAATTCAAACATGCAAGCCAATAATTGTAAACAAACCGAAAAGAGAGTTTCTTTTAACTTATTGGGAATACATTTTTTGGAGGGGGAGTAGTTGTAGGGGTATGAAAATACTTTGTAATATTATACAAAAACTTAAGTTTTAATTTTTTTTACAATAAGTTTTTTTAATCATTTAAGTTTTCAATATTTTTTGTTCATTAAGATTTTAATTTTCATAAATAAATATTCAACTATTGAATTTTATATTAAATAAAATAAATTATTTACCATTGATTATAGGGAGATCGAACGGTTATTATTCGACCGGTTTTAACCGGTTATTTTTGCTTTGCCCAAGTCGGTTATTTTAAAATGCCCATTTTTCGAATATCGAATAAACCGGTTATTTTGGTATAATAAACCGGTTATTTTAATAATGTATAATTAGCTGCGTTCGAGAACACAAAAGTTTTTACTATTTTTTACTGAACTTTACTGCATTTTACTAAATTGCGTTCGCGTTCACAAAATACAGTAAATGAGAACAAAAATTGAGAGCGTAAAATGACAGTTCTTGACTGAGTACTTACAAATTTTTACTGCAGAAATTTTTGCCGTAAAATTTAGTAAAACAAAAAAAAATATGTTTCAAAAGGTAAACAAACAAAAGGCATACAAATTGTGAAAAAACTGTTAAAAAAAAAAAAGAAAAGTTAAAATAAAACTAAAATAAAAACAAAAAATGAATAAATATTAATTAATTAAACTTGTTTGTGAAGAATTTATTTGGCTAAATACCAACTTTTGAAACTGTTTTGTTATGTTAATTTTGTGGAGTTGTAAAAGTGTCAAGTACTCGGGTACTTAGAACAGCCCTTGTTTTTAAAGTTATCAATAGTAAAAAAAGTATTCGTGTACTATTGATCAAATTTAGCCGGACACAAATAAGCAAATTCAAATAAAATAAAAAAACAAACAAATATGAAAGATTACATAAAATAATTTGTTTGTATTTTCCAAAAATATTCGTGTTATAAAATGTATTTAATCGAGTACCGATAAGAAAACGAGTTAAGTAGTCAAAAGTGTAAACATTTTTCAACACTTCAATTATTTGCCATCAGCTGTTGCCTTTATTTTACGAGTTTTTACAAATTTTGTGTTCGCGTACTTTTTTGGACAACAGCTTTTTGTGAGAGCAAATTTTTAAGTTTACTCATTTACTGCATTTTACTGTAAATGTACTCAAACGCACCTATTAATATACATTTTCATTACTCTGGTTATAGATGTACCCGTAATTTAAGTATTTTCTAATTGAATATTGGTCAAACTTAAACTTTTAATGAAGAATGTCAAAACAAAATGTAACAAAGGTCAAAAAACATTATGAACACTGTAAATACAAATCTCTTATAAAAGCGTGTGTTCTTGTAAAAAAAAAACCAAAAACTATTCAAAATACTACAAAAACGTGTGCAATTAAAAAGCAAGAATTTCTGCGAGAGTATTCTAAATATTAAATATATTTCTATATAGAGGTTATCTCTAGAGATTTTTCGAACGCGATTTAAAAGACAATGTTAGGTCTTGAAGTGCCCTAAAATGATAAGATACAAAGGTTCTTCCATGTTACGACTTATTTATCACCTTTAATTAGTCTACATGCTTAACATTAATGTGATCCATATAAAACTTAACTCAGTTCGAAGTAGTTCTAAAGAGACGATAAAGAATACTTTACTAAAATACGCGGCCAAAAATGAATCATGCTTAACCACCAACAAATTAAAACTCATTCAAAATAAATTTGTTAGAATATTTTGAATAATAACTTTATTAAATTCCTATAATATATTTGCTTTTGTAAAACGTTTGTCTAGATCAAATATCATTCAATAGTTTCTAAATCACATTAAACAAATATCTTTTTACAAATAAAGTTTAATAAATCAATAAAAAATTGTCGAAAACTAAGTTAAAGTTTGATCAATTTACTGGTCCCACTTTTCTTGGATTTTATCGTCAAATATTTGTTAGGTCTGATCTAAGTCGTATCTACATATGTATTTTGTTGGTTCCTTACCTTTGCAAATTGTTTTGTTTTTATTCAAATTAACGTGGTATTACAAAAACTTATTTGATTTTTGTGTTTTAATGTATTCGAATTAAAACCGGTTAACCGGTTATTTAACCGAAAACCGGGGTTTTTAAAATAGCAACTATTCGTAATATTCGAAAACCGGTTATTGAAAAAAGTCGAATAAACGATCTCCCTAATTGATTATTACAAATTGAGATATCAAAAGATTTTTATTTTAATACTAAATACATGAGTATAAATTAATCTATAATATTATTTGTTTTAAGATGAAAGAATTTCAAATTTCACTGACCTACACCTCAAAGAAATTACAAACGCTCTACCCACGAGAGTAAAAATTACACAAAATTCGGGTAATTACCCACAAAGTGGCAACACTGCAACATTGTTATGCTTTTACTCTGACAATCTTGCACTTACTTAGACCCTGACAAATTTGCATCGTTTGGGCGAAATAATTGTCCATGTGGTTGTTGTATTGTTTTTCCACTTATGCTTTTTCGCAACAGTGCAAGTTTTGAGGTGAATACCTTTATTGAGAAAAATTTATTTGAATCAAACGTCACAAAGAAATTGTGAAAAATCCTTTTGAAAAGGACAGAAAATAAGAACTAGAGAGCAGGGTTCAGAAAATACACACATCATACACACAATGTACTGTTCAAAAGCAACAACATATTTTAATTTACATTACAATTATGTGTGTCTCTAAATTTTCTACGATGCCGAACACAACCACTGTCGTGGTTTTGTTTTAAAATTTGGTTTCGTGCATGGACATGTATAGTTCTCTCATTGTAAGATCGAAACACACTTTAACCACACATGTACGATTGTTGCTAAGGTCGTGCACGTCAAAAAAAGGACATGTACGATAGATGGGTTCAATACTTTAAAGGTCGTGTACGTTTAAAATAAGTAAATATACGACAGACATGTTCGGCTTTAGGTTCGCTTGTAGGTTCGAATGTAGCTATACATTAAGTTCGTGTACGGCAAAAAAAAGCACATGAACGACCCACAGGTCCGATTATAGCTATACTTTACCTTTGTGCGCGCCAAAAAGAAGTACATGCACGGTAGACAGGTTCGATTGTATTTATATTTTAATTTCGTGTACAACCACGACAGTGGTTGTGTTTTAAAATTTGGTTTCGTGCATGGACATGTATAGTTCTCTCATTGTAAGATCGAAACACACTTTAACCACACATGTACGATTGTTGCTAAGGTCGTGCACGTCAAAAAAAGGACATGTACGATAGATGGGTTCAATACTTTAAAGGTCGTGTACGTTTAAAATAAGTAAATATACGACAGACATGTTCGGCTTTAGGTTCGCTTGTAGGTTCGAATGTAGCTATACATTAAGTTCGTGTACGGCAAAAAAAAGCACATGAACGACCCACAGGTCCGATTATAGCTATACTTTACCTTTGTGCGCGCCAAAAAGAAGTACATGCACGGTAGACAGGTTCGATTGTATTTATATTTTAATTTCGTGTACGGCGTAAAAGTGGAACATTCTCCATTGATACACACAAATAAAAACGACAACAACAATTGTTTCAACCAAATTTATTTCAAACAATTAAAATAATTCATTAACAGTTATACGGAATAAATAAAAATTAACGAAAATAGTTCACAAGGAATAAAAAAAAGATGTATTAATTAAAAAAAATAAATAAAAAAAGAAAATAGTTCATAAACAAAAATTTAAAAGTGAAAAATAAACTGTGACTTTCAGTCGAGCAAGTCAAAGTTTAATTTTGTTATTAAAATATTAGAAAGAGACTTTTTTGAGAGCTTAGGTCTTAACTTTGTCAAGACTATAGCAAGTGCACTAAATGTCCGTTCTAAAGAAACTTGTGTTGCAGATACAGCAAGTGCCACTTCGGCAAGCTGAGTTAATTTTAAACTGTGTTGAGAATTTTTTTCCAATATTCCAATACGTTAGTTTCTAATGGTTCCATTTGTTTCTCACAAATAGCAAGAAGTTCAGTTTTTATTTGACCATTTGGATTTGTTGCTGTTAAATGAGATGTATTTACAAATAGGTTGATAATAAGTGATCATGAAAAAAAAAATTATTAAATTTTTTTGGAGATTAAAAATTTATATTTCAATCTACCATTGCAATTTGTTTGTGGTCGTTGGTAAGCAGTGGAGTTCCTTTAAAATTAAAGCGAGGATCGAAATACAATGCTGCGATGAAGGCATCATGCTGAAGAAGCTTACGTTTTCTAATTGTCATTGCTTTATTTTAAGTCTCTGCATACAAGTTTGTTTGGATCATATCTTGTAAATATCACTCACATTCCAACCAGTCGCGATAAAAATCACAAAAAATATATTGGTCTTTTTGCATATGTATTGTGCATTTAGCCAATGGTTTAAATGCAGTAGCAAAGCTTTCCACAAATATTCAATTGACGGATATATTTGTTGAGTCATCGAGTTCATTTATATACTCTTTGAGACCTAATATGGAAATGATCATATCGTAAGTGGAATTCCATCTAGTCGCGTTATCTAGACACGGTAGGCTCATATCGTGATTTTCCGTCCTTAAGGTAGCTCAAATCTTTTTTGCAATATTTCGCACATCTTTGATTTCCGTTTCCATAGTTCTTATAACATCATATTCCGCTAGCTGTATCGTGTGCGCTGCACAACGAACCACTGAAAATATTGAGGAAAGTTGGGTCTCAATTGCGTCATATGTTGTTGTATTGTCATATTCATCATCTTCTGCTATCGTTAAATTTCATCCTGCAATTCTTGTAGTACCTTTGAAACTCTGACTACATTGGCGCCATTGTCGGTAGTGTTAGAATAAATTTGTTTTATGTCGATATTGTATTCTTCAAAACATTTCATTATTTTTTCTTTCAAGTATTGGGCTGTGTGTTTTTTTTATTAATTTGAATCATACCTGTGTGTAACAAAATTATTTTTGGTTAAAACAAAACTAACAAGTTGAAATCTATGAGATGAAACTTACCTATTGTATTTATACAAATTTTAAAATCGCGTATATATTGTATGTTTACCCCCAAAATGTGCTTGTCTTGCCGACTGGCGACATCAGTTTTTAAACAAATCATTTTGTTTTCTACCATCTTCGTAATGGCTCTTTTTATTTGTTGACTGGTGTCACCAAGAATATTTGAAATATTTTTTGAGTTTAAAGTAATTTTAAAATTTTCTTGGTTGATTTTGATTTGCTTTGGGTTACAAAAGATCTGTTTGTTAAAAATGGATATTTTTTTTAAATATTTGTTCTCAAATCGGACCTTAAAATTTTAAGCAAAAATGTCTGTGAGTCATATTTGAGCCTGAAATGTTTGATTTTTATAACAACTTTTAGGCAAGGCGAATGCAGTACAGGTAATCTCGGTACTTCAACAAGTACAACTCCTACAACACCCAAAATCTTTTTATACCCTCCACCACCACTGTGGTAAATGAGGGTATACTAAGTTTGTCATTCCGTGTGAAACTTTTTTATAATACATCTAAGATCCCATAAAGTATATATATTCTGGCTCCTGGAGTAATTCTAAGTCGATTCCGTCTGTTGAAAACACGCTCACTTTCCAAAAACGCACAAGAAAAGAACAAACTTGGTCTCAAATTGCTTGTAGTTATCCTAAGCACTTTAAGATTGAAATCCAGCAACATCGGTTTTAGTAGGATCAGAACTATGAATCAAAATGTGGAACCACTACCCAAAAAAAATTGATAATTTTGATACAAAAACTAAAATAAATCGTGGAATAATGCACGGAATGACATAAAATTTTGCACGAATTCGCTTTATACGACTGCAAAACATACTGTAAAATTTTTTGAAGATCGGTCCATAATTTACACTAGGTCCCATATAAACCCTACTCCCGGAAAACAGTTTAGTACACCTAAAACCGTACTAAATAACGCTATCATATTAAAATTTGGTAAGTCACAGATTCATAGAACCAGAAATCACACTGTATAATTTTTTTAAGATCGGTCCATAATTTATACTAGGCCCCATATAATCCCTACTCCCGGAAAACAGTTTAGTACGCCTAAAATCGCAATAAATAACGCTAGCATACTAACATTTGGTACGTCACAGTTTTATAGGACCAGAAATCACACTGTAAAATTTTTTGAAGATCGGTTTATAATTTACACTAGGCCCCATATAACAGTTTAGTACGCCTAAAACCGCAATAAATAATGCTAGCATACTAAAATTTGGTACGTCACAGTTTTATAGGACCAGAAATCACACTGCCAAATTTCGTGAAGAGCGGTCCATAATTTACCCTAGGCCCCATATAAACCCTACTCCCGGAAAACCGTTTAGTACGCCTAAAACCGTAATAAATAATGCTATCAAATTGAAGTTCGGTACGTCACAGTTTTATAGGACGAGAAATCACACTGCCAAATTTCGTGAAGAGTAGTCCATAATTAACCCTAGGCCCCATATAAACCCTACTCTCGGAAAACCGTTTAGTACGCCTAAAACCGTAATAAATAAATTGAAATTCGGTACGTCACAGTTTTATAGGACGAGAAATCACACTGCCAAATTTCGTGAAGAGTGGTCCATAATTTACCATAGGCCCTAATTTACCATAGTTTATTGCGCCTAAAACCAAATAAATCCCACTTTGTGATTTATAGATATTGCGGTGAAATTTTTTACTTAAATTCATATGGCAAGAAAAAATATCATGCAAATTTGTGAAATTTACAGTTAACGCTAAAACTAATTACACTGCTGTATTGAAATTTATTCTAATTTATTTTTTGTAATACCAGAAATCAGTCTTCAGAATTTTGGGATGATTGGTCCATAATTTACCATAGGTCCAATACAAATAACGCTCCTAAAAATTATTTTAGTTCGGCTAAAACTTTTACGAATCATGATATTTTACTGAAAGTTCTAACAAGAAACGCATAAAATTTTCTTATTGTCGGTCAATAATTTAATTCAGGTCTAAACCGCAACCAATTTTAATGCTGACGTTCGTTTTTCTGAAGCTTAGTTAATAATATATATGTATTTATCATATAGAGCCCACTCCTGTCGGTGGAGGTTATCAATGATTCGGCACAGCCGAATATAGCACTCTAACTTGTTCTTTTTGTAAAATCTTTTAACAATGTCAAAAACAGAAACAAAATTATAACAACCTACTATTAAAAAGCTAAAAAAGTTGAGTTCACCTGTATTAAATTCGGCTTAGTTTTTTTGAAATATTTTTGGTATTCTTTTTTATAACTCAGCGATTTTTGAATCCGATTATATTTTTAAGTTAAAAAAAAAACTTCTCATTCAGTTTTTTAAAAAACACGTACTCTATTAAATTTTAGAAATTCTTTTATTAAAATTAAAAATATAGAAAAGTAACTTTAGGAACGTATAACGTTTTATACACAGGAACACAATAGCTGGCGCAAATGAAAAAGCGAATCTACGTCGCACAGAGGACTATTTAAGTCAAAAAGCTGGCCAATAAAGCAAAACTGAATTTAAAAAATCTTAAAAACTAAGTACGCAGCTGGATTCTACATCATATTGGAGTTTTCATGACTTTATGTTGAGATTTGTAGTTTCGTGATACTGCTAAAGTCAGGAAGGTGAAGAAAATTACATGCGTTTTTAATGTTTTTACCGGTTTCAATATGTTTATATAATTTTTTTTTTGTAACTAAACGAAAAGATGTATTACCTTGATCTTGTTTTTTTTCCTCTATTACGAGGATTACTTTAGCTATCCTTTGGCTAGCAATGAGTTAATTGTACCGAATTATACAAATATTAGATACCAGCAGAATGTTGTGCATTTCGTCAGCATTCTTTGTATCTTATAACTGGATAGTGATTATTGTAAATTTTGTGTATTTAACTTAATTATTTTAACAAAAAGAATCTAGGAATTTTAGTTCTCATGTTGAGTTTCATTTTTATTATAAATTTTTATATTAATTCGAATATGTGTTCTAAGTCAAATTAAAATTTAAAAAGGAATAAGAAGTATAAAAGCTTTTTAAATTATAATTTGACTAAGAATACACATTCGAGTTAATATAACAATTTATGAAAAAATCTTATATGCAAAATTTTCATCTCATTCTCATAGACAAATTTGATCTTCAAAAAATTGATGCAGAACAAAAAATGCTTGTTTTCTTTAATTTTAACAAAACGTAGGTTTTTCATAAAAATTATTTTACTTATTAATCGTGTCTTTAGAAAAAAATCATGATTTTCTCGTGACGCGCGTGATTGCCGCATGAGCGTGCGTGATCGTGACGCAAACAACACTCACGCACACATCTCTGATTATAATAGAACTTTTTGTGAAACTTTTGTGGACCAACAAATATGGATCGATTCCAATAAAATTTGAATACAAGATTTGGATTGTAATCAGATAAGTTTTGACCACATTGAATCAAATATGTTACAAAATAATAAGATGTTTAATGGGCATTAATACTCTATTCCGGAAAGAAACTTTTATGGGTTCTATTGGAAATTATGGATCTATTCAAACCATTTTCAATAGGCTTGGTCTTTGTGTATTTTGTGCAAAAGGTTGACATGGACAGCCAGGCGCACGGTCGGACATCGTTAGATATACTCAGGAAGTGATCATGTGTTGTCCGTATACTTAAAGGTAGGTCAAGGACCAATGTTTTAAGGTGTTACAAACATCAGCACAAACGCATAATATCCCCTCCATTATTGTGGTTAATATGGTATGCATACTAAAACTTTCTTTATAAATTTTTTTTTAACAAAACGTTCTACGTGAATTTTTTTAAATTAACATTTATTATTGCGACTTATTGTGGTCTGATGCATTTTATGATAAGGAAGTTTCTTGTTATATGTTCTTTGTCCATGCTATATAATATATATTTTCAGCATTTAAAAATATTCAAAAACGCACTTTTTGTTCTGCGACTCCTCATGTTTAATACATATTCAAAAAAAAAAAAAAAAAAAAATTTCTTAAATATTTATTCCAAATTTTTATATTTAAATCAGGCTTAAAGAATGGATTACAATTTATCGATAATTTTTCATTCTTTACTGAAGCTGGGATTAAATCCACGGACAGGTTGATTTGACATGTTTTGATAGCAACCACACTATCTCTACAGAAATATTTGCCGTTTAAAACTCACCGTCATTAAAGACGGCTGGCAGTCAATAATAAAACATCAATTTTTAACCAAATTGTATTTTACTTGGTGGATTGAAATTTGTTGTTGTGAATGATCATCTATTTTCAATTGGTTTACATGTTTTTTCCTTTACTTTTGTTTTTTCATGCGTTTTATCAAGAATTCTTCTTGAAGTCCAAAGTACATTTTATCGTTTTTATGTTTTTCTTTTTTGTCTTTCTTTTTTCTTTTCAGCACAACTTAAGGAACAAATGTAAACATACAGCTTGTGCCTTAGCTGTTTAACAATAACACTAGTTTACAAAATGAAATTTTATTCATATACATTTTATGAGAGATAGATTTCCTTATGTATTGTATTTTCTTCCGCTGAATTCGAAAATCAAGGTTAAATTTTTTTTATGGAACAGTTTTGAGATATTGTAATTTTTTAATTTTTTCGATATTTTTTCACTTGACAAATCATATCTCGAGCTAGAAATGTCCGATTGGGTCGTTCTTGGTACCCGCACGGTATTGAGATGACGAACAAATATTTATAATCGTATCTTTGATTGGTAAAGCGGTTCAAAATATATCGATGAAAATAGGGCACATTTTAAAAAAATCATATTTTACAGTGATACTGTGCCGACGGAAAATTACAAATCGTTGAAAAACGTCTGGTTTCTCTTCATGTATGTAAAGATGATACTCTTACGTAAGAACTTACACCAACCAGTAGAAAATCGACCGAAAAATGGCACGGTTTAAGCAATTGAGTGAATAAATCCAAATACAATATTTTCCGAATATTTTATTTTTTTTTTTTTAATGTATTAGGCTTAAACGCTTGCAATACTTTCTTGACATTTTTGTGTGTTAGAAATAGTTGTAGCTCTTGCTCTGTCTTCAGTTGCTTTTGGGATCTGTTTCTCTAGTGAGAAACCATACATAGTCTCCCAACATTGCTGCGTTCCAAAATCCTTGATAGCGCCGCTCAATGGTCTTAAATTGTTGGTGAAATCTCTCGCCGTGTCCGGAAAGAAGTTCAAGTGCGCATGTAAGAAATGGATTTTTAGAGACATATTTAAACCTGTAAGAAATAAATAAAATGGTAAAAACAATTCAATAGAAAAGAAAACAACCAGGAAGGTAATTAAATAAACCCATCTTGTTGTAGCTCTTCAGCAAATCTGTAAAAATTCCCTCGTAGTTAGGGCTTTTATTGTTCCCAAGAAAATTGGAAACAACCCTCTGAAATTAATTCCAGGCCTCGTTTTTAACAGGTCTTAAATATTTTGGAAAATTTGTGCTTTTGTGCTTCGAAGAAAGCTGCGGGAAAAAGGTTTTCAAATAGGAAAATACTTGTCCTTCCTTGTCTAAGGCCTTCACAAAATGTTTAATGAGGCCAAGTTTAATGTGCGACGCTGGAAGGATTATATTTTCTTTTTTGACAAGAAGCACGTATTTAATATTGTCTTCGCCTACTGTGACGTTCTCCCTTTCTGGCCAGTGTTTTCTTCTATAATGATGTTCACGAGCACGACTATCCCAGAGGCAAAGAAAGGAGCAATATTTTGTATATCCATCCTGCATTCCACACAACATGCCGACGACTTTGAGATCAGAACATATTTTCCAGTTGTTATGCTCATAATGCTATTAAATGTATTTTAGCAAAATATCCAAAGTGGCGTATGATTCTTTAGTGTTGATAGCCTGAGCTTTGGGGATAGGGGGTTTTTCATTTCCAATAGGCAGTAGGACTGCTTTCAAACTCTTCTTACTACCGTCAAAGAACAAGCGCCACTCATTTGGATCATAAGGCTCTACGAGTTGCTCAAACAATGCAGGAATATCGTTGCAGTAACATATGTCGTTTTCCTTCTTAAAATGTTGCGCGTAAGGTTTATCTCGTTTTTTTTTCGTTCCATTTACTCCCGGGACCAAACAGTTAGGCTGCTTCAGGCGGGATGCAAGCAACTCCTCTTTTTCCTTTGACAGCTCGAGATCTTCACCAAATCATTCAGCTCAGGCTGCGTAAAATGTTGCAATTGCGACTCCTGTTGAAATTCATTATCACTGCTTGTGTCTGTCTCTTGTTATGATTTGAAAGATTGAATCGGGGCACTTAGGGCGAGGAAATTCGCTCGAATGTGGAACTGGAAGCGAAACAGATGCTACTGTCGCATAAACCCATTTGGCACTCTTTCCAAAACCAGTGGACTTGCGGCTCTCTCCATATCATCGGCACACCGAATTTCATAATGGAATAAAAATTTACATTATTATTAATTTAATTGTATAAATAAATTTAATCTTACTGTGATGAACCAGAAGCCCATGCAGCAAGAGTTATATGGCACGATAAACAAACATTATTTGGTGTCCAGTTGCAGGTGCTTTTCCAAAATATTGCAGATAATTCTGTTGTAATGAATCGGCGAATCTACGTCTATTTGGTTGGAGGACATAATTGCCACACACGTAACAAAAATTATTTGGATTGTTTACGCACCCAAATTCTCGTTTTCTTTCAGGCATTTTGGTAAACACATCCGAAAATGAGATTGATTTAAGTAAAACTTAGATTGAATCAATCTCAAAATATGATATGGTTTTTACTTTAAAAACAAAAATACATCTTTTATTAAGAATATAAACATAATGAGAATTCTTGCTTTAAATTTTACTTTTTAAACATGAAAATAATGTGTTTTCTTTTTTTCTGCTGTTTCTACACACAACAAGCAAATCGTTTTTTAACTACTTGTGTGTTGTTGTTGTAGACACTACAACAACTAAATTTTGTTAAGTTGTATGAGATTAAAACGCTCAGTTTGTAATTTTACGCTCAGAGTGCCACTACCAACGATTATCTTAATCATAATCATTAATCATAAATAAAGATTTGAATTTTTAGCACATCATTAATAAATTAATTATTTAATAATAAATATTTCATTCCCGAAAATAATTTTTGATAATAAATTTGCATGTGCCCGGCAAATAAAAAACTGAAATGGCAAGCTGCTTTATTAAGCAATTTGTTTTTTTAATTATGTTTTTTTCTTTATATCCTCTTACAACTACAATTCGTGTTGGAAAAAAACCAGCCAATTGTAGGGGAATGTAAGAAAGAAAAATTCACTATTTATTGTTGTGTCTTTGTTGAAGCTTTGATATTGTTACAAGTAAGCCCTGAGTGTTAAACATTCTGATTCACGTATTAGTCTTATTTGTATAATATTTTAAGCTTTGCTAAAGTATTTGGAAAAGTTTCCTGACGAGCTGGCCTAAGCAACCAGCGAAATGCGCATAGAAACTAGCTTTCCCACAACAATAAATGTCAGTGTTTCATAAATAAAGATTGGGATTATTGGCACATCATTAATAAATGAATTATTTAATGAAAAATTCAATCTTTGTTTATTTGAGAATTTAATGCCTATTTTAAGAAATTCCGGTATTGATTGTCGAATGTTATCCATTTAGGATTTTTTTGAGTACGTTTTATTAGTGTTATTCGTACTTGAATTTTTGAGTAAGACTCGTACTTAAAGTAAGTATAATTAACTTTTAAAAGAAGCTGTCAAAACAAAATGTATACCAGTGATGCAGGCTTAGCTGCCGCCACCGGCAGGTTTTTTTTCAAGGCGACGCACAGTGGCGCCATTTGAGTTTTTTCGTTGCAAAAATCATATCTTTTGAACCGAATAAGATAATTGAACAGTTTAAACAGCATATGATAGATAACTGTTCAGCCTATGAAATGAGCGTTTGGAAAGGGTGCTACGCTTTGTAGGGGCCTACTTATGGGTTATCAAAGTTAAAATTAGTAGAAAAATCAATTTTATGGTAACTAAAAAAAATTTTTTTTACATTTTTAGATTGTTTTTATTTTTTTTCTTAAGGGTTTTATGTTTTAAATTATTACCCAACAAATTAAAAAAAAAATTATTTTTTTTTTTAAATTTATTTTTTCAATTTTCTGTAAAATATTCATCACAATTCGTAAGAGAAGGTATATCTAAAAGACTAACCATTTCTAAACTATAATTATTTTGTAACTCTATTCGTGACTTCACATGCCGCAGGGAAGAAATAAGTGGATCGGAAGATGCTGCCAACATGTTGAAGAGGTCCTCATTTTGCCTCACCCTTGATGCTTTGAATGTGTTCTGCAATCTATATTTTTTATAAAATTTGTTAAGAGACTCCTGTGCTTCTTCAGAAAGCTCTCCAATTGGCAAAGACTGGTACTCAATTATATCTTTACCATGCGCCAATATTTTATGGACGGTCGGGGTCAACTTCTTCTTTGGATACATTTCTGCTAAAAGAGATGCAGTTTTCGACGCATATTCTCCATATTTTGTAGAATTGACATTTTCTTTGCAGTTTAAAACATCCAAGATCGTTCCCAATCTTTTCACGATTTGATTGTCAATTCCAATGATTCTAGTTACTGCCTCATCATTTTCAAAAAATCTCCTAGAAGTGTTTCCATCGTTTGAGTTACCGTATCCGTGCTTGGGACAGTCTACTTTTAGTCCAACTTGTTTAAAAAAAGCATCCTGTATTTGCTTCTTTCTGATCTTTTCCTTATCCTTTATTGATGTATTTTCATCGAAGTTTTCTTCCTCTTGTGGTAGGTTATATGCCAGTTTTAGCAAGAATTCCATACACCTTATCCTTGCGTGCAATGGTGACATTCCATATTCGTAATTCTCCTCATTTGTAGAATCGTTTAAATTACCAAAGTTCTTCTGACAAATAATAATATAAAATCGATAAAAAAAATATAAAAATAAAACGAAAAAAGGGGTTTAAATAGGTTTTTGCTAAATTTTTACCTCCAATATAATTCTGTCTATATATATGTATATGATAACTAATTGAAATATGTTATAATTAAGTAGAAAAAGATACTAATCTTAAACTCTTTACAACTAATTATATAAAATTGAGATGTAACATATTATATATGAAATAAATTGAATTGAATTGAAAAAAGTTCTTCTGACTCTTTTTGCAAATCGGGCATGACATTGTTGAGGTTGTTCCTGTCAGTTCGTTTACGACTTTTCCGTCAACCATGGTCAGGTGGAACTCGTAATTGCATTCAATATATTTTCCTTCTCCAATTTGCAGCTTTGTAGGCTTAATCTTGCTTATTTGTTCTTCAATGTCCTTCACCGTAGTCCTTATGAGTTCTGCCGATTCCCTTGCAAACTGAAACATTATTGGTCGGCAATAATGCACTGATGACGGACGTGGATTTTTCCAGTGTAGGGAATCATACGATTTTAGCCGCAAAGGAACAACAGATGCCATAAACATATTTCCGTCCGATATTGTAGCGTCATCGGAAGATATCCTTTGCTTATAAACGCTTTGTCCGGATGATCCATCGCAGCCCCATTTGCTGATCAATGTCAACTTCTCAGGAAGAATTTTCACTTCCGTGAAAAACTTTGGTGTGGTTGACTTTCTAAACAGTTCAAATAATTTTAAATTTTTCAACGCCATGTTTTCAGTACTTAAATTGTTTAATGGTTTCAGTAATTGTTGCGCCAACTTTCAGGCGTAGACTAATCCAGGCATTATGCTTATTTTGCAATATATAGGCTTATGCTACCATGCCTAAAAATTTACCTGTTCCCTGCATACATATGGATTTATGCTGAATAATGCAATTTTGATATTATGCACGTGTCCAAATAAGATTTGTGCCTACCTGTAGGGACCATAAGTCAATATTGTTCCTGACCATTTGTACGCCAAAGTATTGTTTATGTGAGGTACGTACCTGCTAATATAATAACTATTAGATCAAACTACTGTCAGTCAAAACATATAAGGGATGGACGCCATACAATTTCTGCAACCATGTCTTTTTAAACTTTTTTACCTCTAGAAGCCAAACGGGGACGTACGGGCAGATAAAACCTTTTGAATTATGTAAAGAAATAATCAAAGAACAGGTTTTGCAAATATGGCAAATATAGAAAAATATAGTTTTTTTTTATTTTCCGTCAAAGTTGAAAAATAGTGAAAAAACGGATAGTTTTTAAATAGTGATTTACCAGGAGAAACACAAAGCAAACAGTTAATTTTTTTTTATCATTATACATTTAATAAATACATCAATCAATACAAACCAAAAATAAGGCGATTCGTTACCTATTTTTCGTGATATTACACCTGAAATCGCAACAAATTGACTAAAAATTGTGTGTTTTTTTGAAAACCGAAAGTCGGTCAACTTTGAACGGTTATATCTTCTAAACTAAAAATGTGATATTATTAAGAGTGGCATATTTGAAATCGTTGAAAAGTTTCCTATAACATGGGTTTATTCAAAACTTCGTCGGCATTCATGAAAATTTTGATTTTTGCAACCTCGCTTGCTCTACGGGCGCCACTGTGCGACGCAGACGGATCCCAAAAGAAACAGAAGACAAAGCAAGAGCCACAACTAACACACAAAAATGTCAAGAATGCAAACCCAATAAATTGTCGGAAAAAATAAAATATTCGTAAAATATG
Organism: Pollenia amentaria; assembly: GCA_943735925.1. NCBI lineage: Eukaryota > Metazoa > Arthropoda > Insecta > Diptera > Polleniidae > Pollenia > Pollenia amentaria. The sequence goes on along the minus strand of OX031006.1, from coordinate 110,951,103 downwards.
GGATTTGGATTTATTCTCTCAATTGCGTATAACTTTGCCATTTTTCGGTCGATTTTCTTCTGGTTGGGTTAGTTCTTACGTAAGAGTATCATCTTTACGTACATGAAGAGAAACCAGACTTTTTTTTCAACGATTTGTACATTTCCGTCGGCACAGATTCACTCTAATATATGATTTTTTTGAAAATGTGCCTTATTTTCATCGATATATTTTGATCCGCTTTACCGATCAAAGATCCGATTACACATATTTGTTCGTCATCTCAATACCTTGCATTTGTGTAATGATGAGATACGATTTGTCAAGTGAAAAAAGGTCGATAAAATTAAAAAAAATGACAATATCTCAAAAACTGTTTCATAAAAAAAATTTTACCTTGATTTTCGAATTCAGCGGAAGAAAATACATAAGGAAATCTATCTCTCATCAAATGTACATTTTCGGTGTAAACTAGTTTAATTACCCAGCACAACACATGATTTCGGGACACAATTCTGATAATTGTTGACTCGAGAACCACTAGTCCGAATAAGCTGAAACAAATTAAAAAAAATTAAATGTAATGTGAATAAAATCGGAATGTTTATTTTCATGCAAAATAAAGAATCAATAAATAAGTCATCAATGTTTTTTCCAAAGGATTTTTTATGAATTAAAAATAAAAAATTTCAATTATTTGGGCAACAAATATTTTTTTTCTTCATACATTTATTTATAACTGCGAAACTGTTGCTTATGTAGCGTAATATGAACAGATTAAAGGAATTGTAATTCTTTAAATCTGTTTCAGCTTATTCGGACTAGTGGTTCTCGAGTTATTACAAAGAAAAGAGCCTAAAACGTGACAAATTCTACTATACGATATTTACTAACTTCAAATTAATTTTTAAATTATTATTTAATGAACCTTGACCAAACTAATGATGCAGAAGTTCTTCTTTTTGGGTCTACTTTCATAAACAATTATCAGAATTGAGTCCCGAATCAATCACCTGAAAAATGTTGTACTGTGTTAGTATTATGGTTATTTCATTGATCTGTTTATGGGTTTTAATCCAAATTTTTATATTTTAATCAAACATAATTTTCATTAAATTATATTTAATAAAGAAAGAAATCTACAACATGTAATGAATTAAAATTTATTGATAATCATATTTCAAACATAATGAAATCTTGGCGGCTACAGTTCGAAAATTAAAATGATCTGATTAGTGTTTTAACTTTGTCAACTGTGAAGTGATTAGTAAAACAATTCAGGGAGACCAAAAACAAGCCGGTCAAATATCAATTTTGAAGCAGATTTAGCCACCTTGAAGTTTTCAATTAATCTCTTCACAGTTAATAAAGTTAATTTTTTAAGTCAATTTTTGAAGTCATTATTTTTGAAATATGGTTCAATAATGAAGACACGTTGTCCTATCGTGTAACGCTCCATTTTTACTAGCCGTAATCTGTCAGCTGTCAAATTTTTTTAGGGTTGCCAACACTTTTCTGCACAAATGGCGACAAATTCAAATCTGGCGTTAATTTTGGAACACCCTACATTTGATGATTTTTTGAAATGTTCACCTTTTTTCTATTTTTGCTCATCAGACACTTTTGTTATACTGTTTTGTCGTCATAACCTTTTGTGTATTTTGAATAATTGATTTTGAATGTTTTTCACATTACTTTTAAAACTTCACAATGTGACTATAAAAGCCGAATATCCAAAACAGTTTTTAGAATAACAAAAACATCATTAATACTTATAAGTGAACATTCCACACACCCCTATATTTTGATTACCAGTCAACACATAGGGCCAGATTCACAAAGACAGCAACATTTTCACTTGGTGTTCACAATAAAGCAACAATTTGTTTACAAGCACACACTCAAGAAACTATTGCAAATTTTTCCCAGCACAATATTATTTTCTTAAACATATTGTTAAAACTTTCATTCAAAACTATATAAAAATTATTATAAAGGTCTTTTACAATTTAATACAAATTGTTCCTGAAGTAGAAGTAAACTCAATTTTTTAAAAAACTTTAGTTACATTTTTGTTAAAAAAAATAAAAGGAAAATAAAAGAAATTCTTTGGTAAAAAATAAGATAGAAGAAAAATTAAATTGTTGCTATCATTGTGAACGAAGCTTTTATCAAAAAAGTAGATTAAATAAGTAAGATTACTAGATTCGGCCGCGCCGACTCTTTGATAATATCCATCTACAGTTAGAATATTTCATTAGTCGGTTCTATATTGGCTCTTTAAATTATTAAAAAATCTTTATAAAAATTGACGCAGTATACTAATTAATGGTGGTTTTAGACCACAAATTATACTTTTTTCGGTCATATAAAACTTAATTTACCTAATTTTATTAAAATACGAGTATAATGACTCGTATCAGTTTCAGACTTATCAAAGTAATTTTCAGGAGGGGATTTTACATTAGACCTATGGTAAATTATGGAGCGATCATTACAAAATTCGGTAGAATGATTTCTAGTATTAAAAAAATCCTAAATCAGACAAAATTTCAGAACATAAATCTTTTATAGCATTTTATACGTCGTAATTTTAAGGGCTGCTTCATATGGGACCTCTGGTAAATTATGGACCGATTATATCAAAATTACATGGTTGTATTTCTACCCATACAAAGCTAATTTGGATCAAATTTAACCACAATATCTATATTTGGCAACGGCCTAAGGTGTACTTAAATATTTTCCGAGATTAGACTTCATATGGGGCCTATGATAAATTATGGACCGAACTTCCCAAAATTAAATTTATGTTATTTATACTACATAGCATTATTCGTTACAGTTTTAGGCGTACTAAATTGTTTTCCAAGAGTAGGCTTTATATGGGGTCCATGTAAGCTTGCCAGATTGAAATCGGCAAAAAGCTTGATATTTCTTGACAATTAAAAATTCAGTAAAATTACAAAGAAATGTACCATAAGTGGAGAGGGTATACAAGTATAAGATCGATTTTTATATACGAGTAGGTTTGTTACTAAGTTTGTAATTTTTACAATATGGATCTGAGACTCTAAACATTTTGAATATTCTGGATCCTTATAAGAAGCGGTGTTTATTTAACTACGTCCTTCCATCGGCTTGTCTGTAAGTGTCCGTATGTTAATTTTTAAAATCTTGTTATAGCTTATGACTTTCTATTTCAACTTTTACATAAAATAAACTAAGTAGAATGCTAATAGTGAAAATAACAAAATCGGTCTATAAATTATAGAAAAATAAACACATTTTTCTTTCAGAAATCATGCGTAATTTTACTCAGATATTTCGTAGCATTTAATATAGAAAATGAGGCAAATCAGACCATATGGGCTAGGAAATAATTTGCTTTTCAATATTATTTCGAAGCGAACATAAGATGCGGAACATTTACTTGTTTATTCATTTGGATTGAATTTAAACATTTCTTAATATTTTACAGTATTTGAGAATAAGTATATATGGTTATTAAAACAAAAACCATTAAAAATGCAATTACGTTAGGTTATGTTCCATTGGCAGCTGCAATCAAGCACAGCTCACGTGGGCCCAGTAATTAGTTTCTGTAGTGTTATCATATTTCAGCGTCTCTATTTATTATAGTACTCGAGCCTGCAGGCCTAAGCCCTAGACTAAATTCCACGTATCTATGATAAGAAAGCGAACAGTCAAAGAAGATGTTTCGTTTACTTCTATATATGTCTTTGTAAGGGAGCCCTAGCCTTTTGGTGTGTTTCTCAATGGGCAATGAGGTTCCTGAGGTGATGTCTGGACAGCTCTAAGGTCCGTCGAGTCCTTTTTCATCTATGATGGGCCAGATTTTCTTGGTTTCCCCAAGGGTACTTTCATTAAACAAACAATTTAATTTCCAATAAATTGTTTCTTTTAATTCCTAAGCTGGAAGGTCGGTTCACACCACGCCTTTTTTCCTTTGTTCGAGACGCATGTCAAAGTAGAAAGGAATCCTACTTCATGCTTTCGATACGTGTATGCATTTTATGCGTTTGCTGTGTAACTTCTCAGTACAATTTGACACTACGACTTTTTGAACTGATGCATAAACGCATTGAACGCTTGGTATGGAGCTGCAGCATCAGCCGTTTTGCTTTGCACCATAATGGTAAAACGTTCTCCCATTGATAAATATTGTATGTAATTGTACGTTTTAAGAATTTTCTGCCAATTTTTTTAATTATTTTCGTAAAAATAGAAATCATTTCCCAACAAGTTTTGGGTTACTTCAAAGAGACCGCAAAATCCATAAGCAAAGAAACTGCTACATTTTCTGACGCTTTTTGGTTAGTTAACAGTCTTCGAACTTTATTATAAAATACGATAAATGAATAAACTGAGATGCAGAATAGTTCAGATTTGAGTGTTTGGAGAATAATGAAAGTTATTGTTTATCTTCAATTCTCTACCTTCGATACAAAGGCAGAAAATTTCAAAGACAATAGATCGAAAAAACATTTTATTGAGCTGCTCAACATGACTCTACATTCCGAAAGTGTTGAAACCACGGTCACTCCTACAGCTAATAAAAGTTCTGATAAGTCTACAAGAACTGACCTTTGGAGCGTTTGTGAAAATCTTAAATGAAAATTTGTAGAAGAATGATCCTCTGTCCATCCTACGCTGTGGTTCAGCTAAATAAGATGTCTAGACATACCTTTCATCTTCTAATTTTTCTAGAAACGCAAATCCGCTTGTTTACTGGCGCAATTAAATGCTATACTCAAAGTTTAAGACCATGGCGCAGAAATACTTAATTTGTCAAATATGTTTAGTCACATCTGAGAGAACGATTTTTTACTGCAGGTCTGCTTCAAACGGAGTTTCGAAATTTTCTCCTCAAAAGTTAAGAATACTTTGGTTTAACACAAAAATCATATTAATATTAATTTTGAATATTAATAATCTCTTACACTGTTTTAATGTTGGAAGAATAAATTAATTTTACCAAATTAAATTCATTTCGTTGTTTTTTAAATCGTATTAAAATAAATTTTATAAATTAATAATTTCTTACACTCTAATTTTGTATAATACAGAAATTACTCTACTTGAGTTTTCGTTATTCAAACTTGAATTTAAATTTAATACTCGTATCGGTATCGGCGATATTTCTCTTTGAGTCTCGGTATCGGTATCGTATCGGCAAAAAGTCGTATCGGTAAATCCCTAATATAATCATTATATTAAACTTTGTAATATTAAATTAATTATGAAACTTTTGTTTGTAAACCTTTTCTAGACTTTTTTTAATAAATATCTATAAAAAGCATTTATCTTTTAACTTTCAAAAACCCCGAAACCCGAAAAATACCGATATCCTGAAAAATCCCGTGTTCCCGTAAAATCCAAAAAACCAGTCCCGATAGGCATCCCCAGTAACCACTGACTGTCTCACTATCTCCTCCACAGACATCCGGCGTTCTTTAACAATTCTCGATGTAATAAACACATTCTCCAGAGATCTTTGGCTGCTTTTATTATCGTAAATAATGTGAATTGTAAATAATGTGAATATCCTTACCAGATATATAACAATAACCGACGCACAGTGGCGCCATTTGAGTTTTTTCGTTGCAAAAATCATATCTTTTGAACTGAATAAGATAATTGAACAGTTTAAACAGCATATGATAGATATCTGTTCAGCCTATGAAATGAGCGTTTGTAAAGGGTGCTACGCTTTGTAGGGGCCTACTTATGGGTTATCAAAGTTAAAATTAGTAGAAAAATCAATTTTATGGTAACTAAAAAAAATTATTTTTACATTTTTAGATTGTTTTTATTTTTTTTCTTAAGGGTTTTATGTTTTAAATTATTACCCAACAAATTAAAAAAAAAATTATTTTTTTTTTAATTTATTTTTTCAATTTTCTGTAAAATATTCATCACAATTCGTAAGAGAAGGTATATCTAAAAGACTAACCATTTCTAAACTATAATTATTTTGTAACTCTATTCGTGACTTCACATGCCGCAGGGAAGAAATAAGTGGATCGGAAGATGCTGCCAACATGTTGAAGAGGTCCTTATTTTGCCTTACCCTTGATGCTTTGAATGTGTTCTGCAATCTATATTTTTTATAAAATTTGTTAAGAGACTACTGTGCTTCTTCAGAAAGCTCTCCAATTGGCAAAGACTGGTACTCAATTATATCTTTGCCATGCGCCAATATTTTATGGACGGTCGGGGTCAACTTCTTCTGTGGATATATTTCTGCTAAAAGAGATGCAGTTTTCGACGCATATTCTCCATATTTTGTAGAATTGACATTTTCTTTGCAGTTTAAAACATCCAAGATCGTTCCCAATCTTTTCACGATTTGATTGTCAATTCCAATGATTCTAGTTACTGCCTCATCATTTTCAAAAAATCTCCTAGAAGTGTTTCCATCGTTTGAGTTACCGTATCCGTGCTTGGGACAGTCTACTTTTAGTCCAACTTGTTTAAAAAAAGCATCCTGTATTTGCTTCTTTCTGATCTTTTCCTTATCCTTTATTGATGTATTTTCATCGAAGTTTTCCTCCTCTTGTGGTAGGGTATATGCCAGTTTTAGCAAGAATTCCATACACCTTATCCTTGCGTGCAATGGTGACATTCCATATTCGTAATTCTCCTCATTTGTAGAATCGTTTAAATTACCAAAGTTCTTCTGACAAATAATAATATAAAATCGATAAAAAAAATATAAAAATAAAACGAAAAAAGGGGTTTAAATAGGTTTTTGCTAAATTTTTACCTCGAATATAATTCTGTCTATATATATGTATATGATAACTAATTGAAATATATTATAATTAAGCAGAAAAAGATACTATTCTTAAACTCTTTACAACTAATTATATAAAATTGAGATGTAACATATTATATATGAAATAAATTGAATTGAATTGAAAAAAGTTCTTCTGACTCTTTTTGCAAATCGGGCATGACATTGTTGAGGTTGTTCCTGTCAGTTCGTTTACGACTTTTCCGTCAACCATGGTCAGGTGGAACTCGTAATTGCATTCAATATATTTTCCTTCTCCAATTTGCAGCTTTGTAGGCTTAATCTTGCTTATTTGTTCTTCAATGTCATTCACCGTAGTCCTTATGAGTTCTGCCGATTCCCTTGCAAACTGAAACATTATTGGTCGGCAATAATGCACTGATGCAGACGTGGATTTTTCCAGTGTAGGGAATCATCCGATTTTAGCCGCAAAGGAACAACAGATGCCATAAACATATTTCCGTCCGATATTGTAGCGTCATCGGGAGATATCCTTTGCTTATAAACGCTTTGTCCGTATGATCCATCGCAGCCTCATTTGCTGATCAATGTCAACTTCTCAGGAAGAATTTTCACTTCCGTGAAAAACTTTGGTGTGGTTGACTTTCTAAACAGTTCAAATAATTTTAAATTGTACAACGCCATGTTTTCAGTACTTAAATTGTTTAATGGTTTCAGTAATTGTTGCGCCAACTTTCAGGCGTAGACTAATCCAGGCATTATTTTGCAATATATAGGCTTATGCTACCATGCCTAAAAATTTACCTGTTCCCTGCATACATATGGATTTAGGCTGAATAATGCAATTTTGATATTATGCACGTGTCCAAATAAGATTTGTGGCTACCTGTAGGGACCATAAGTCAATATTGTTCCTGACCATTTGTACGCCAAAGTATTGTTTATGTGAGGTACGTACCTGCTAATTTCAATGAGTAGTTTTTTTCAAACTATTATATCAAACTACTGTCAGTCAAAACATATAAGGGATGGACGCCATACAATTTCTGAAACCATGTCTTTTTAAACTTTTTTACCTCTAGAAGCCAAACGGGCACGTACGGGCAGATAAAACCTTTTGAATTATGTAAAGAAATAATCAAAGAACAGGTTTTGCAAATATGGCAAATATAGAAAAATATAGTTTTTTTTTATTTTCCGTCAAAGTTGAAAAATAGTGAAAAAACGGATAGTTTTTAAATAGTGATTTACCAGGAGAAACACAAAGCAAACAGTTAATTTTTTTTTTATCATTATACATTTAATAAATACATCAATCAATACAAACAAAATATAAGGCGATTCGTTACCTATTTTTCGTGATATTACACCTGAAATCGCAACAAATTGACTAAAAATTGTGTGTTTTTTTGAAAACCGAAAGTCGGTCAACTTTGAACGGTTATATCTTCTAAACTAAAAATGTGATATTATTAAGAGTGGCATATTTGAAATCGTTGAAAAGTTTCCTATAACATGGGTTTATTCAAAACTTCGTCGGCACTCATGAAAATTTTGATTTTTGCAACCTCGCTTGCTCTACGGGCGCCACTGTGCGACGTGTCTCGCTTCTGTGTATATGGCCATTCGGCCTGAATGAGATTTCAATGGTCCGGCAGCCTTAGAGGGATGCTGCAGTTCAACTGCTCGAAGCATATGCCAGAACCGAAACCATATGGTGTTAAATACCCATCAGTGAATATATGTATTACTTTCGGGGGAATTTGTACGTCATCATAGTAAGTCATGTTATCCAGGTGTGATATAACCGATGTCCAAGTGCCAATTTATTTTGTACAGGATTTTCGCATGTCCGATGTGTCTCGCGTTTGTGTATATGGGCATTAGGCCTGAATGAGATTTCAATGGTCCGGAAGCCTTAAAGGGATGCTGCAGTTCAACTGCTTGAAGCATATGCCAGAACCGACACCATACGGTGTTAAATACCCATCAGTGAATATATGTACCACTTTCGGGGGAATTTGTAGGTCATCATAGTAAGTCATGTTATCCAGGTATAACCGATTTCCAAGTGCCAATTCATTTTGTACAGGATTTTCGCATGTCCGATGTTGTAATTCCTCCATCCTATTACACTCCCAGAAGATCGTTACCACCCTACAATTGAAATTAGCTGCAACATTTTTAGCTGTCATCGTGATAAAAATTTGCATAAAAAACAAAAGGTGTTTTGTTTTAAAAGGGCAAATTACACCGACCTGTATAACCTTTTAATTAAAACAAATTGGATTCAATTGTTATGAATTCGCATTGGCGTACCAGAAACAATCGATAAAATGATAAATAATTTTTACAGTACAATAAAACAATATATGAATGAATGTATACCAAAATTTTCACTGTGCTTAAAACCATTGGGTAATAAACAACATTCTTCGTTTTATTTTTCTTTTTTTCTTTTTATTGATTGATAAAAAATATTAATAAACATATAAATTAAGATTTAAATAAAGATATAAATATTTTAACATTTCACTTAATTCTAACCCGCAAAGCCATAGGCTTGTCTGCAGGAGAAAGGTAAATTTGTAAAATTCATTATATTTATTAATTGCGAATTTAAGAAGTGTTCTTTAATTAATTTTTTCCTCTTATATTTATTGGGGATGTTTATCATAAAAGCTGGAAGCATATTAAAAATTGTTGGTAATGTTACAGACAGAGGGTTTTTTCCATAGTTGTTTGTAAAGCGTTCGACCTTAAATCTTCCTTCCGCCCGAAAAAATTCATTTATGGTTGTTGTAAAGAATATACTATTTACATTTAATACTTTGATGTCTCTTGCAAGGTTGTTAGATGTTTGCTTTGTACGATTAATGTAGTTGTTGCTGTTGGCTATGTTGTTGTTGACGGTATTGCTGTGGACGACGTTGTTGTCGATGATGCTGTTGACGGTATTGTTGTTTATGTTGCTAACAATGTTGCTGTTGTTGACGATATTGCTGTTGGCATCGCTACTGTCGACGACACTGTGGACGGTGTAGTTGTTGCCGATGTTGCTACTGCCGATGTTGTTGTTGACAACGTTTCTGTTGATGATGTTGTAGGCGATATTGCTATTGACGGTGTTGTTGTTGGCGATGTCGTTGTTTCTACCTATGTTGTTTAAGAAAGACTGATTTTTCCACAGTATTTTTAGCAACCGATTTTGTATGTGTTGTAGTCCTCTGCAGTATGTTGAATAACCCCATGCTGTTATTCCGTGCCTGATATAAGATTCAGCTAAAAAAAAAATTAAGGTTGTCTCAGAACGCCATAGGTTGAACAGTTGCTTAGGTGAAATAGCATATATGCGGTTTTTCGTAGTTTTTTGGACGCTATCTACGTGGGTCTTCCATTTAAAGTTGTGGTCTACATATATACGCCAAGGTATTTATAGGTGTTTACGAGCTCTATAAATATATTGCAGTTATCGTTGCTATTTATATTGTAATTGTTAGAGTTTTTGTGGAGGCATTCTTGGTTGTGAAATTTAAGCGTGATATCTTCGAATCTAATATGTTGAGGTTTTATATGCATAACTTTTGTTTTTGTAGCATTTATCACGAGTCGATTAACATGGCACCATTTTAACAAGATATCCAGTTGACTCTGCATAATTTGAGTTGCTGTATTAATATTTTTATGTGAAACAATAATAGCAGTGTCGTCCGCATAGGCAAATACTGTGCTATATTTTAGTATGCTAATAATTTCATTGGCGTATATAATGTATAGTATCGGGCCTAGTTTTGATCCCTGAGGTACTCCATGGGATGAGGGTGTTTTGTCACTCAAATTATTGTTTATTTTAACTCGATATGATCTACAGTTTAGGTAGCTTTTAAACCAGGCTAAACAACTTCAACGAATACCATTCCCTTCTAACATTTTTAATAATTTATCATGTGAAAGGGTGTCAAACGCTTTGCTAAAGTCTATGAATAAGGAAATGCACTGTCTATTTTTGCACAAACATGTATTAATATCATAGCTTGGGAATAATGATTAGAAATCCTAATGATTAGCAATTGGATTAGAAATTTTAATTGTGCTGAAAAATTTATTAGTTATGATTAGTTAGCCATTTTATACGATTACTAATTGATTAGATTAGAAATAATCAAAAATCTAATCACAATTAGTGACGATTAGCATTTCTAATCAAATCTAATCAAAACTAATCCAAAAAATAATTGATTAGATTTCTTGATTATTTTTGATTAGATTTGATTAGATCAACTATTTTTAACTATTTTTGTGAAAAGAAAATATTTATTTATCACATTTATTGCTATATTTACATAATGTAACAGTTTTTGAATATTGCATAAAATTGCATACGGTGCACCCTGTTCTTAAACTAAACACTTGACTCAGCTGGTTCACTTTGTTGTTGTGTTATTATTAATGTTAATTTTCAATATTCAATATTCAAAACCTGTTACATTATGTAAATATAGCAACAAATGTGATAAATAAATATTTTCTTTTCACAAAAATAGTTAAAAATAGTTGATCTAATCAAATCTAATCAAAAATAATCAAGAAATCTAATCAATTATTTTTTGGATTAGTTTTGATTAGATTTGATTAGAAATGCTAATCGTCACTAATTGTGATTAGATTTTTGATTATTTCTAATCAAATCAATTAGTAATCTGAAATTTTTATCAAAATTCAATTCTAATGATTAGATTATTTTATTTCTCTAATCGTAATGATTTCTAATTCTAATCGAAATTCCCCAGCTCTGTTTAATATGGTAAAAAAAATTACCTAGTAATTTATTTAGGTTTTTACCGTTTTGGAAACCAAATTGATTTGGATTTATAATTTTAAATTTTTCAATGAACTTGGTGAGTCTTCGTATAACAACTTCTTCAATAACTGATAGTATTGATATTGGTCTGTTGTTGTCGTAGTCGGTTTTAAGTCCGCTCTTATATATTGGTCCAATTACAGAAATCTTAAGCATTTCTGGAATTACTGCGCTTTCTAGGCATGAGTTAATTAGATTTGTGAGTATGGGCGTTATGGAGGTGGCATTATCCCTAATGTCTTTTGGTCGGATACCATCAATTCCAGCGCCTTGTTTGATATTAATAGCCTATTTCCGATGTGCGAAAGAATTCCTTCTTTCGTATAACTACATTGAAAACAAAAACAAATTTTTAGACTGTGTTTGTTTTCAATGTAGTTATGCGAACGAAAGAATTCTTTCGCACATTGGAAATAGACTATAAGATTTTTTAATATTTTATATATTTCTTAGTTATAGTGTTACAGGTGTGAATAATATTTTGTACGTTTTCATTAAAGCTTTTAGCAAAATTTTCGAAAATGATTTCAGGGTGTTCATTTTTAAATGATATGATAACATCGATGCTACTTGATTTTTTACCGATAATTTCGTTAATAAGTTGCCATGTAACCATGTAACGCGTGGGTGCCCCGGTAGGCTAGCTGGTAGTGAGCAAGTCTATCAGTACCGGGGTTGCGGGTTCGATTCCCGCCAGAGACTCTGGTCTCCTGCAGACAAGCAACAAGCTTCGCGGGACTTAGTGTAGGAATAATAAAAAAAAAAAAAAAAAAAAAATTAAAAATTATTACTTCTATTTTCAATGAATTTTTTTCTATAATAACTATTTTTTTCATAAGTTATTTTCTTATTTAAAAAGTTTCGAAATTTTTTATAGCCACTTTCGTATGATTTATTATTTCCGTTGTTTATCCAATTTTTGTAAAGAATATCCCGGGCATTACAGTTTTCGATTAATTCGTAACAAATCCGCGGATGATCGATCTAGATTTAATCCTCTTATTTGATTTTTTTAAACTTTCGTATATTGCACGGAATTTTACATAATGTCATTATATAATTCGTAAGTGTTAACATTTTGATAAGTAAAATCGCTCCATTAAGTTTCTCTTATTTTATTATTAACTTGATAACTGATCGTTTCAAATTTGGCCCCCTGATCCGTATGGTTTTCTTTGCTCTGATGATATTTATTTTTTTAAATGCAGCAGAAAAGAGACTAGTGATCAGAAATTGTTGTTGTTATGATTGCTGAATCGCTTTGTGTGTTTGCTTGATTGTTTTTAAGAAAAATATGATCAATGCAACTTTTTCTGTTTTTGTTTACATCTACTCTTGTGTCATTTTTAATTAAATTTAATTATTTCTTGTTTCTTATTTATGTTATTTATGGTTTGGTCAAGCTCATTTATGAAATTTTTAACACTTAGTGACGGAGGACAGTAAACAGACAATAGGGAGAGTGTAGTATTATTTATGTTTATTTCCAACTGCAATAACACAAAAGAGAGGACATTTGTTAAGAGTTTTGCAAACATCATATCTTCTCTCAGAAATACAGCAATTCCCCACCTCCTTTATCATTCCCTTGTTCATCTTTTCTGTTTAACAAAAGAGAGATAAAACCATTAATACCATACAGGTTGTTTTCATTATCAGCTATATTGGTTTCGACAAGAATTATAATTTTTATTTTACTTATTGTGTCTTGTATGTTCACTAAGAAGTTAGTAAAATTTGAACGAAGTGAACGAATGTTCATGTAAAGGGATAACATGTAGTGTTAAGGGATAACTTAGAAATGTTTTATTTATTTGATTAACACTAGTTAATGTATGTTTTTGTACGTTATTCATTTATTGAAATTTAAATATGTTTTGTTAATTCTTATGCTTTTGTTTACAATAAAAAAAGAAAAAAGGAAATTAGTGATAGGTTTAGGTATTTAAATTGTTTGGAAAATTGCTTCAATGTCAGTGGGATTTTTAATGATGATGGCAGGCGATTTTTCAAATTTCCTGGAAAAAATATCCCCATTCCGGACCCAGACAAATTTCCAATTACAATCCTTGGCTTTGGTTTTTGCTAGCCATAACAGCCGGCGGTTATGGGCAGTGAGTTCATCACCTTTGTAGACAAAATTGTTGCTGTTGTAGGTGGTGTTGGTATTATACCCATTATTTTCTTCATTTAGCACTTTAGCCTTAACTCTATGCCTCTTTATTTTGTTTATCAGTTCTTTCTTTTTATTAAGAGAAGAGAATTCGACTTTAATTTTGTTGTTGTTCTTTAGTCGGTATACATTATTAATATCGGCATTTTCAATGCAAACAGATAACGAAGAAGATATTTTTTCACGACATCAGCTGCGCTCATATTTTTTTTTTACATTATTTATTTCAATGCTTTTGTTGATGGCTTGTTGTTCTAACTTGTTAATTCGTGTGTCCATTTCGTTTATTATAACTGAGTTTTGTTTATTTTTGCCGTAAAGTTCACTGACCTGTGATGTTAACTTTGAAATAGAGCTGGTTATTGTTCACAGTGCGTTTTGTATATTATCCTTAATTTGTAAGAGCTAGTTTGTATTGTTGTTTTAATATCGTTTATGTCTGATTGTACAGAACATAATTTAGAGTTAAGAGAGTTTAGAGCAGGGGTTTCCATTTCTTTGCACAATTGTGCGCACCACTACTAACACATATTTTTATACTCTTCAATTCAGTCGTCGATGTGACTTCGACAAGTGTGCATGTCTAGCGGATGCTATATTATTTTGTTTCAGCTTACACTCAAAAAATATTGTGCGGTCAAAAATGCTTTTGGTAACATCCAATGCCTTGCGTGCAATTTTTATTTAGAGTTTAAATTTTAAGACTGAAATGTAGAATAATGTTACATATCATAAGTTTACATGCAAAGCAAAGAACTTTGTAAAATGGTAATTATTTGAGATTTAAAAGCAATTTTTAATATTTCAGATAAAAAATTTCAAAATGTCTAACAGTCCTATGTGGTAGAAGCTGATAGTCACATTTGTTATATGTTTTATTTTACATACGTATATGGATTCGGTTCTTATAATTTTACAGCACTTTTTTATTTTTTCTTATGCAATACTAAAAATTATTATTATAAATTATTATCTGATCACTAATTCCACTAACACCGTGGTAATAGTTATAAAACAGATTACATAGTTTTTTTTGTTTAAAAATATTAATGTGTTCTTATAAAAAGAATTAAAAACTCTGCTAATTTTTTTATTGATTGTGATTATACATTATGCTGTTAAAAAAATTATATATTTATTTGATGATACGTAATTTTTAATTTTGTAAATAACTTAAAATTATATAAAAATACATATGTAACTTGAATACAAACCATGTACAATAGACCTGGTTTGGTCGCGGTACCGTCTCCGTTGGGAGAAATCTCCCCGCTCTCTCTGGAAAAAAAACGTGAATCCTAATCAAAAAAATTTCAAATTTTCAAATAATATCCACATGGTTTTGCATTTAAGCTAACGATATGTGTTTTGTTTGTGAAAAAAATTCTTTGATGCCTGTAAAAGGGTCCCTTTTTCTTTCGTTAAAAAGACGTACCTAAATGCAGAAATTATTAAGAAAAAAAAATAGCCACAAGAATTTGTTGGTATTTTGTGCTTGTAAAAACATTTTTTTTCTGTACCAATCGCGTCGGTAGGTTTTTTTCTTTGAAAACACTTTATTAAGTAAGTAAAAATATTTAAAAAACAGGTTAAAAAAAGTCTTGTTTTCCTACAATTTATGTGTAAACCTATACACATAAAAGCAAATGTGACAGCAGGTAAAATTTTTGGGTAAGAAGATGTGTTTTATTGATGTATTAATGAAGCGTTATTGTTTGGCACTATTTTTATTGCTTACTTTTTTATGCTACAATTATATGACCGAGTCCAAAGAGTTAACCTTACTAATTTATGGTATTTATTTAACGTACATAACTTTGACCTGTTATAATGAATTTCTACTTTTTTGCAGGCACTCAGGTTCGCATTTGGTATTTTGCAAAAAGTTATGATATACCATTAGCAAGAATTAAAATGAATGCACAGATGTTTTAAGTTTGAGTAACCCAACAACGTGAATACCTTTTCTATTTTACTTACCACTATGAATACCCTATCTTTTTACTAAAATAACTTTTTCACGTTATAATTCTCATGTAGTTTATTTTATTTTTGAATAAATAGACCAGGGAAATACATTTCTATGCACAATTGTGTATACCACTACTAATACATATTTTTGTTTGAGGTTAACAGAAAAAACTTTATGATGGCACTTAAAAAATATTGTGCGGTCAAAAACGCTTTTGGTAACATCCAACGCCTTATATGCTATGCAACATTCAAGGAAGGGACGGAATATGTTATTAAACGGCATTGCGATCGTTTTCATAATAATATAAATAATTTAAATGATAAGGAAAGAGAAGACCTGTTTTATAAAAATAAAACAATTTTTTTAGAAAAATTGAAAAAATGGTTATTAGTAGAGGAAATTTATGAACCAAAATCAGTTCCCAAATTGAAAAAGGAGATTTCAAGTTTAGTAATATTGGAAATTGTTAAGAAAGGAAGACCATTGTGGGATGGTGTTTTTATCAAGCAATTGCTAAAAAAATTTTGGGAAAGGCTTAATTATAATACTAAATTTATAGAGTCTCTTCCCCTGTCCAGTCAAACTGTAGGCCGTCGTACTGTTCAATTAGGAACATGTGTAGAATCTGCAATTAGGGAAAAAATTTTTCAATTTGTTTAGACGAAAGCACTGACATAAATGATCTGTGTGAACTTGTAATTTGTATTCGATGCGTAGACAACGAATACACAATTTTTGAGTCCATGTTTACTTTAGAAACATTTTATGGAAATGTAACTGGTACGTTGTTGAATGATGTTGTCACAGAAAAGCTTCTTTCCATTGTAGACATAAACAAATTTGCTGGAGTCTGCACAGATGGAGCCAATGTAATGTTGGGCAAATATAATGGGCTTATCGGCCAATTAAAAAAACACAAATTTGCAGTTCATAATTTTCACTGCATAATTCATCAGACCGCTCTTGCATCGAAATTCATAAATGATACCCCAGCTATGAAGACAGCAGAGGATATAATAAATAAAATTCGAGGCGGACATCAAGCGCTTACCCACCGAAAATTTGTAACCTTTTTAAAAAACAAAAATGCTGTGAATTGTGACCTGAAAATGTTTACAGAAGTTCGGTGGCTAAGTCGCGGTGATTGCCTGAATAGACTTTATGATTTAAGAGAATAAGTTCTTCAGTTCCTAGAAACTGAGGAAATAGAAAAAGTTTTAATACAGTGTTTAAAAGACAATAATTTTATATTAGACTTAGCTTTTTTGGCAGATACGACAAGTATGTTAAATGAACTTAATTTGGAATTGCAAGGAAAGGAACGCAATATATGCGACTTGTCAAAAATCATTCACAATTTTAAAACAAAACTTTTTCTAATTTTTTCCCAAATTAAAACTGGTGATTTTTCCAATTTTCCAAAAACTTCACTTGTTTATAGAAATCTCGAAATCGACAAAAGATATAAATATGCCGAAATATTTGAAACACTTTTCAATAATTTTCAAGACAGGTTTCAAGATTTTGTAATTTTACAACCGCTATTAGATCTTTTCGAAAACCCTTTTCGTTGCGATGTAAGCAATTACGAATTTGATATTCAATCAGAACTAATCATACTACGAAGCGAAGTAAATGCTCCAGACGAAAATAATATTGTAGAGTTCTGGAAAGATTTGGATGGCGAGTTCTATCCTGAACTAAAAAAAATTCATTTAAGTGCCTCTCTTTATTCGGCACTACTTACCTATGCGAACAAATTTTTTCGGATTTAAAATTTATTTGTTCCAAGCAACGTAATAAATTAAGTTCATCCCATTTGAAAAGCATTCTACTATTACGAAACTGCCATAAAAGTATAAATTTAGAAGATTTTATTTTATAAGTTGTATAACACAAGGGAACAAAATTAAACATTTTTTGTGTTGATAGAAAATTTGTAGCAGTTCTTTACCAATTCAATGTCGCTGATTTTAAAACTGCACTTTTTTTTTCTATCAGCTGTGATTTGCGTGCAATATTTATTTTTTATGAATTTTTAAAACATAAAAATCTTTAATTTTTTTTACAATTGTTTGATAAGATATTTGAAACTGATTTAGAGTCAAAAAGCTTCCGAATAAAAAAAAGTGCAGTTTTAAAATCAGCGACATTGAATTGGTAAAGAATTGCTACAAATTTTTTATCAACACAAAAAATTTTTAATTTTGTACCTTTGTGTTATACAACTTATAAAATATATTACTAACATTTTATTTCGGCTGTAAATGAATGCATTCTCTCAATTTCTTTACTCTCTGGTACTCACTAATACACAACCAAAAAATTTTTGGAAATCCCTGGTTTAGAGCAACGATCATCACGCTATGCCCCCAGGGGCCGAGCACTTTTCGGGATTTTCACACACACAACCCGAATGTTACCGAAACTCACTTCAAAGATTGTAAAAAACTATAAATTTCATTCAGTTGTATGCTAGCTTTCAAACAAGCAGGTCGCCGTCGCTTTTGTTATTTAAAAACAAAAACAAAACACATAGTAAATATCTCAACTGAGTACTTTTATTTATCTCTCTTTTGCAGAATTTCCAATATTTTCAGTACACTTTGAATATTTTTCTACTATTGCATGTGTTTATTAAAATGTGGAAAATAGAGTGGGGAAAAAGTTTTAATTTTCATCTAATATTTTGAATAAAGCTGCATACAAATTAAAAAAAAAAAAAAATAAGTGCATACATGCAGTTATATAACAAAAAATATGTTTAATACACAAAAAATTTGTTTTCGACATGTTTATCTAGAAATTTCTTTCAGTGCACCCAAAATACACTCACCACTACAAACACATTTTCAACCGCCTCTCTTTGTGATTACCTCTGGTTTAGAGACAGCGATTCTTTAAAACGTTTAGCATTGTCATCAATGTCATTATCAACATTTTCATCGTGTTGTTGTTTGTTTTGGTTGCTATCGTCTTCGACAATGGCGGGGATTGGGGATTTGATTTTTCTGCAATTATGGCATTTCCACTCTGCTTTTCTATCCGCATGCATACATACTATCATGTTTTCTTCAGCAGGGTAGAGCAAGGAGAGTAATGGTAGTTTGAGTTGCAATTTAGACACTTGACATAGTCACCCGAATATGGTTTAATTTTTTTGCATTGATCACAGAGAGAACTCATCTTTATTAATTTTTTTTTTTATTTATATTTATTCTACATACATATGTAGAAGCTATAGAATTTGTTGAAGTTTTTTTTTTTTGCTTTTAATATTTGTTTAATAAATGTTCCTTTTTAAAAAAAAATTTTCTATATTTTTTGTAACCACTATGTAGCAAATTGATTGTTTAATTTTTTGATTATTTTTAAATAATTTATTTTCACTTAAATTCACTGAAATAGTCAAATTTACTCGAGCACCACTCAATAATCGACCGTTCGCAACTTGTAGAGTTTGCCTGATTTATTCGCAGACTTTTTTTCGTCCACATATTCTGATGCAAATTGTGCTGAAAACGTCAATTATCCATTTAATATAGTTACTGGTCAAACTATATCATTTTTACCAATAACCAGAGTCAATATTATCTCTTGCTTAAAATCTTTTAAATATTCAAACGCAATGGGTCCTGATGGTATACCAAGCAGTATTTTAATAAAAAGCTTTAGCAATGCTGTTGTCAATTACACTGTGCAAGAAATTGACACTTTTTTATTCGTGACAAGCTGGGCACCTGGCGTATTAACATAATTCGGGTACGCTGAATCCAGTGGTGCCCGCGGTTTTTTAAGATTGGCTCTGGTTTTCGAGATATACCGTTATTTTGAAAATGGAGGAGGTTGTACAACATATGTTCGCTAAATCAAAAACGCTTAAAAAACCGAAATTCCGCAATAAAATTTCCTTTAAGAAAAGTAAAACTTCTTTTTAATATCCGCAGTCGTTTTAGAAACATGATTTTTTTTTAACAAAATTTCGAAATTTTTATTTGCAGACGTCTAAAAACGAAATTCCAAACAAAACAAGCCATAAATGATTAAAATCTGTTTGCAACTTTTGATTTTATTCACAAAAGTCTACAAATTTTAATTAATTTAAGAATTTCATAAAAGCAATATTTGTATGGGAGCCCCCCTAAGGGATGGTGATAAAGGACAAGAATAATTTGAGAAAATGTTAAGAACAAAAAACTAATGGAGGTCAGTCATATATTTTATCCCCCTAGGGGCGACTACTGGGCATTTATGGGACATTTCTTCAATATATTTCTAGTCTGCATTGAACATTTTGTATGGAAGCCCCCTTAAGGAATGGAGATAACGGGTGGGTATGTTAGAAATAAATAATTGAGATGAAAAATAAAGTGGGGTTGGTCATACATTTGACCCATCTAGGGGCATCCTAGGCGCTGCAAGGGCCAAATTTAAGAATTTAATTAAACGGCCATATTTGCATGGGAGGGGTGGAGATATATGGCAACTATGTTTTAAGAAAATGTTAAGAACAAAAAACATTGGAGGTCGGCCATACATTTTATCCCCCTAGGAGTGAATCCTAGGCCTTAGAAACAAATGATGGGAATGAAAAATAAAGTTGCGATGGTCATACATTTGTCTCAGGCGCTGCAATTAAGTTATTTCAATAAACTAAACCGTTTTTAAGTTACGCGAATATATGTTGTGCAACCTCCTCCATTTTCGAAATAGCGGTATAATTCGAAAACCAGAGCCAATCTTCAAAAACCGCGGGCACCACTGGATTCAGCGTACCCGAATTATGTTAAAATGCCATGGGCCCGGCTTGTCTGTTTTTTCAACTAGCATAGTGTTATTTTTAATAGTTCTATAAAAAATGGCTATTTCCAAAACATATGGAAGGAGTTATTTTTAATTCCTTTGTTCAAATCTGGAAATAAATCAATATGATAAATTACAGAGGTATAGCCAAACTTAGCGCAATTCCAAAACTTTTTGAAAAATGCTTTTAAGATTCATTCGTTCATCAAGTTTCACCGTTATTAACACCTTTTCAACACGGATTTCGTAAAGGATCATCAACTATGACAACTATTTTAGAACTAAAAATTTTGATAAATGAAGGATTTGTCAACAACCAACATACCGACGTTATTTATACCGACTTCAGTAAGGCATTTGATAAGGTAAATCATAACCTTCTTCTGAAAAAAATTTATATTATGGGTTTCGACAAAATTTATGTAAGCTGGCTAAAGTCACATCTTCTCGACAGAATACAATCTGTAAAATTTGGGTTTTCAACTTCTAAACCTATATTGGTAAAATCCAGTGTTCCGCAATGCTCTTTATCTCTGCTCTTTATCAACGACTTGCCTGAAATTATTAAACATTCACATATAGTAATGTTCGCAGACGATGTAAACATATTTTTAATCTTCACGAACTATTAAGACCACATTTATCTTCAAGAAGACTTAGATACCTTTTATAATTGGTGTAAACATTACCTAATGGAATTAAACCTAATAAAATTTAAATATATGTGCTTTTCTAAAAAAAAGTAGTATTATAAATAACTATAAACTCGGTGACTATAAAATCGAGATAGTGGACACAATTATGGATCTTGACATCTTAACGGATGTAAAATTGGATTTTATTCAACACATAACAATGACTGTCAACCGGGCTCGTTGTACTCTGGCTTTTATTAAACGTTGGGCGAAAGAATTCAATGATCCTTTCGTCACTAAACAACTTTACACATCTCTCGTTAGACCAATCATGGAATACGGTTCGGTTGTATGGCATCTACATTATATGATAAATAATGATCATATTGAATCCATTAAAAAACAATTCTTGCGTTTTTGCCTGTGAGATACATATCGAGAATATGATAATCTCGTCTCATATTCTACAAGATTATCCTTAATACGTTTGCCAACACTGAAAAGTCGCAGAGTTATGCTAAATGTCTCATTTGAACTTAACTTAATAAATGGAAAAATATGCTCCAATTTTTCTTTAAGTATTTTATCATTTAACATTCCACGACGTACGGTACGGTACTATAATCCCTTATTTATAAAAACTTTCCGAACTAACTATGCTATTGCAGACCCATTTAGAAACTGTATTGTTGCTTTAATGAAATGTTTGAATTTGTTGATATTTCTCTAGATGTAAATATAGTTAAACGTAATATTATACTTAGGCTGTAAGGATTTATTTATAGACCTAAATATATATTAAATAAATAAAAATAAAATACTTTAGTGGCCTTTAAGGCCCAGCTATAATATGCTTAAGCTGATTTAAGCAACTGAGCGAATACATGTAAATAATATATGTCCACCATATTGAACTTAAGGAAACTTTTTGTTAAGTTTTATGAATCGATCATTCGATTAAGCAAGGTGCGAAACTGATCGCACTTTCCGTTTTTATGTTTTTAAATGTATTTGAGAGGCTTTTTGTTTATTTTTGTCAGATGCTCAAGCAGGCTTATGTATATTAAAGTTGGGCTTTAGTCTTGCCGCTGCGTTGCTGTGTGTATGTATGTTTATATACTTTCTAGAAATGTATAATTTTTGTTATTTAATTAAAATTTTAATTGAAAATTTATTTTAAAACAACTAAAATGTTAATTAAATCAAAATTAAATAATAATTAGTATTGTGGTTATTTTGTTGAACTATTCATGGTTTTTAATCCAAATTTTTACTATTTTTAATTAGGCTTAAGTTCATTAAATTTAATTTTCATTAAATTATTTTTATGAAGAAAGGAATTTTACAACATGGAAAATTAATTAAAATTGTTATTGATAATTTTCATTCTTGACTGACCTGGGATTCGAAGCCAGGCTGGCTGGCGTGTGATTCGAACCCAGGCGGCTGGTTACCCTGACATGTTTCGACCTCAACCACTAGGTCTCCTCAGAGGGATTTGCCGTCTTACACTCGCAGCCATCGATGACTGCTGACGTCAGTAGTCAAACATCAATCCTTAAACCAAATTGTATTTTAACCTTTGGTAGATCGAAATTTGCTTTTTGAATGATTATCCATTTTTTAATTGATCTCACATGTTTTCCTTACTTCTGTTTTTTCGTACTTTTGTCAAGAATTCTTCTTGAAGTCCAAAGTACATTTTTTTGTTTATCATGTTTTTGTCTTTCTTTTTTCTTGTTGACATTTTTCAGCACAACTTGAAGGACAAATGAACACATAGAGCTTGTGCCTTAGCTTTAACAATAATTAGTATTGTGGTTATTTTGTTGAACTATTCATGGTTTTTAATCCAAATTTTTACTATTTTTAATTAGGCTTAAGTTCATTAAATTTAATTTTCATTAAATTATTTTTATGAAGAAAGGAATTTTACAACATGGAAAATTAATTAAAATTGTTATTGATAATTTTCATTCTTGACTGACCTGGGATTCGAAGCCAGGCTGGCTTATTAATATTTACAGAATTGAGACAAAGTATTGAAATAATAAGTTGTTGCAGTAATAGAACACAAAAAAACAATCGTTTTATATGAAAAAGTCCAACCCGTATTTTTTTAAGATACGGGGTTGAGAAAGTAAGGCATCGATACGCAGAAAAAAGTGTTTTATCAATTAAAAAAATGGTATAAAAAGTATTTAAATTTAATTAATGTGATAATTGAATCAATTATTTTTTTAGTTGAAAGAAAATTTAAAATTTAATTTTGATTTAATTAACATTTTAGTTGTTTTAAAATAAATTTTCAATTAAAATTTTAATTAAATAACAAAAATTATACATTTCTAGAAAGTATATGAACATACATACACACAGAAAAATACCAATGTCAAACTAACCAGGCGCAATGCTGATTGAAAATCAGGGGAATGTGTTCACAATCATTCTTAAATAAAAACATATGTTGTCTACTTTTCACTGTTTTTCACACTCAAACTAAATTGATTTTACATTAAATTTACGTTGCTTCAACTTGAAATAACCTTAGAACAACGCGATTCGTAGTGTTATTTCAATATCAATGTAATTTTGCTCTCAACTTTGCTGAAATGTTAAAGTTATTTTAAAAGAAAAAATGTTGTTCGCAAGTTATTGTAAAATCATGTAAGATCAACATGAAATAACTAGTAAGTGAAATCACTGCCGAAAAATGTTAAATCAACCGCATTTTAGACGATTTTACATTGATTTTTTTCTGTGTGTATGCACTTTTGCATTTACATATATTTTTATATCAAAATGTATTAATTTTTTATTTTTCTTTTTAATTTTTTGTGATTTTAGAGTATATTGTTTTATAAAAAGTACCAATATGTTGAATAAAGTACTCTTTTGCTTGGTGGTGAGTACCATCTCAATTTTCCATCACTGGTCCTAATGATACATGTTACCGTTTTTGTCATTATACGTTCAAACTTAGTTTGAAGATTCTTCCCCTTGAGTGCAAACTACCAAACAGCTGCACCGTAGAATAGAATGGGTTTATGACACATTCGTATAGCCAGTATATATTCCTCGAGTTGATTTCCCAATTTAGGCCAATGGCCCTTTTACATAAATATAATGCAGTTGCTGCCTTATTTGTGCTGGATATTCAGGTATTAGGGTATTGATATTCAGATTCCAGAGTAATGTTGACAGTATATCTCCTTGTGTGGTGCCCCTAGTCGCAAGTCTGGAAATGTTCGAGCCGCCCACGTTAGATTCGATGCGCTTGAAGTGCAATATGCACCCGACAAATTGATCGCTGGGTCGATCGCCACATGTCTCATACCATTAATTACCGATTCAGGTCGAACGTTGCTAAAAGCTCCCTCAATATCCAGGAATATAACTTGTTGGAGAGAATTTAATAGGATCTCTGTTTTTGCAATGTGAACGTCGCTATCTATTTATGCCTTTGCCTATTGTATTTTTTTTCATTGTCTGTCTATTCTTGAACTCGCTTAAGTTAGGACGTGCTTTACATTAACTTTTATTAAAATAACTTTTAATTGTATAAAATCTAAATTAAACATAACTAAAGCGAATTCCTTGTAGATCTTCTCTATATGTGGCCCACCAATAATGCAATTACTCTAGTATGAAATTTTTTTTTTTTTTTTTGTGACTTGTTATTTCTGAAGATGACATCCAAAGGATGTCGAAATATTGAAAAATAAAGAATTTAAAGAATAAAACAAAAAGGTCGAATAACTAAAAACTTAATAGAGAAAGTAAACAATTTTTTTTTACAAAAAAAAAGAAGTAAAATTACATTTAACTTATGCTTTACATTACTGAACTAATAGTCATAAAAAATTTAAAAAAAACCCCCGCTTAACTACCATAGAAACAATCACTTATCCGCTGATTTAGCCTATTCGATAGTTAAGTCTTTATTAGGGACGTTATTAGGGATAAAGATATCCAAATATCGGCGATATTTTACTGTCGATACGACTTCTTAAATTTTTTAGAGTTCTTTGAACAAACAATTTAATTTTCAATACTTATTTTATACATAACAACTAACTGAGTTACCTTAAAAAAACGCTTGTCCCTTTCATAGAGAGGTAAAATATAGAGAATCAAAATATATTCAAAAGCAGTGCATAAAACCAAAACAGCAAAATGAAATTCTTTCTTTTAATTCTTAGCCGCTTTGCTTTGCACCATAGCACTGAGATGTATTTCGAGCAAAACCACTAATTTTTTTGTTGTAGTTTTTTCTTTGGCCAGAGTGAGGAATTTATAGATGATATTTTTGTCAAGCTAATATGGCCTAAATTTCTTCAATGTAAAGAAAATTCAATTTTTAATAACTATTTTTGTTCCCGACGTTTCGTCGGTTGCTTGTCGACTTTTTCAAGGGATTGTCTATTTAAAAATTATAAAACAATAAAAAAGTACAATAATGTTACACATAAACAATTCGGACTTACAATATGGAAAGAGCTGATCCAACTGCCAAACTTCATAAACAAAACAATACCATTATTTCTGATCTCTACAAAAACAATATTATTAATGTATGAGAAAAACGTAAACTTCTTTGCTCCACAACTACTGCACCTAGAATATAAAGCTTACCAAAATACACAAGGAAGGGACATCCTTACGACCTATTGTCTCGTCAGTTGAGGTACCGTGTAACCAGTTATCAAAATACGTGGGTAACATTCTTAAAGTCATAATTTCTGACAAATATAACGTAACAAATTCCAAACGGGTAAAGGAACAACTAAGCGACGTGAAAATTAACAATAATGATATCGTTTGACGTAATTTCACTTTTTACGAACATCCCAATTCAGACGGCAATAAACACAATCATGAAAAAATAGAAAATTATTAAGAATCACACAAAGATGTCCATCTCACAATTTTTAAGAATACTCAAATTCTGTCTAAATGACAATAATTATTTTCAGTTTGGTGAAAATATTTATACCCAAATCTTTGGTATGCCAATGGGGAACCCACTATAGCGGAATTATACTTGACAACCCACTTGACGATGCAATTACAGAACAAGGAAATATTAGTATTTATATTAAATATTTCGCGAAGAATGTAGACGACATTTTGGCAATAACTCTCATAGAGGACAAAGGCACAATTCTGTCAACTTTTAACAAACAACACCCTAAAATACAATTTACGACTGAGTTTGAGATAAATGGAGAAGTTGCATACTTAGATTCTTCTGGATTATTAATGAATTACCACGTTACACAAACCAAAAATCAAATTGTAAATACAGCAAACTTCATTTCTAGAGTATTCAACAAAAGTGATACACAATTTCATACTAAAAACAAACACTTTATAACAAACATTTTAAAAAACAACAGCTTACCCACCAGACTCACATTTACATTAATAGACAATACAATTAAACAATTAGACAAAGATAAAAATAAGCACAACAAATTTACAAACACAGGAAAAGAAGAGAAAAAAATTTACAGTGTAAAATACATACCGATAACAATAACATACGGTCGTCAATAAAAATAAAAACCATCTGTTTTGCATACAAACCCAATTTGATATTAAGCCAATGGTGGGCGCTCCAAAGCACAATTGTGCTGAGAGATTTCACACGTATTCTTAGCCTCTTTAATTTAGTTTTCGATGAGACAGCGTCGAATGCACATGAAGCGGATGCTCACATATTTTTTTATATTAATTTTTGCTGGGAACTTTGCCATCTCACTAATACTAATAAACATCAATACAAGCACAGTTTTAGTTGTGCCCACTTCTGCATTAAGCACAATTTTCTAGATTCAAGGCGCCAATTAATAAACAACAACAAAGCAACATTGTATACGAATTACAATGCGAAGAAATGCCACACAAAGATGCGAGCTAATTTATATAGGAACAACGAAACGTACACTGGAGACAATAATGGGAGACCACAAGATGGACATAATGCGGGGGAAAGAGACAACAGCACTAGCACAAAATATCCTACATACTGGTCACACAATAAAGTTAGATGATGCTAGAATGCTAGAATAGAAAACAAAGAATGGAAAAGATACACAATTGAAAGACTTAGAACACAACAACAAATTAAGAAAACAATGAATTTGAAAGAAGTCACGAATGTGTATTCCAAAGAAATTCACATTGCGTTTTAAAATGTCAAACGCTGCATAGCTTGAGGCGTTGACAATTTTAAAACGGTACATGAATTTCTGCAGAAAGCAACAACGAAGTTACAAAATATTTATAACATTGTTTGTGCTTTCAATGTTATTCTTTGGCGTTGGGCTGCGTTTTACATGATAAGGGCCTTAATCTCTATAAAGGGGATTTCATGTCAAGTGACTCAAATTTTGAAATCGATGCCTTCCGATTGGAATGAAATTTGCACAAAGGTTAGTCCTATTGGATAGTAGTCTTGAGTTACAAAACATTTATTTTGCTAGATATCTCATTCGCATCCCACTAATCGACCAAAAAACTCTTAAAGAAAAGGACCTAAGCTTTCGGGCCTATTTTGAAAAATGTCAAAAAAGTTTTTGATCTTGCAAAAAAAGTCAAAAATTCCTTAAGTTAACATATTCTTGGTATAACAGTAACGAGGGTATGAAAGTTAAGTTAGGTATATTACAAGCCGTCGGAGAGGTTAATTTGTCTAGTTTCTCGGTATAAGTTAAGGCTTAAGAAATACTTACATAACAATGTGATATAAAGAAAAAACACTCAATGTTTACTATGCAAAGGGAACTTATAGCTTATTACAACTTTTAAAGAGTAAAAAATAATAGTTTAAACTGAATATTTCTTTTTTTCATTTGATGTAACTGCAATCAACAATTTTCACTTTTCTGCCGAATAAATACAGATACAGATATTGGAGTTATACTATAAAATAAATGTTACAACAACAATGAACAAGATCCATGAGGAAAGATCAAATAGAAAGTTCGATTAACGGTATATTTTTTTGTTTGTTTTGGAGGATATTCTAATGTCACGTACGTGGCGTAAAAACATAATTTGTCTATGCCATTTGTATTTGATCAGTAGAAGGTGTTTCAAAATAAAAGTGCAAAGCAAGGTATTTGTTGCAAAAAAATATTGATCGGAATTTTTTTTTTTAATTGGTATAATAAAAATTGTATAACCTTTTAAAGGTCTTCACTTACGATATTGTAATTACTATAAATGCAACTAAATGAATAACCTTATTATGTTTGTATTTAGTTAAAATTTAGTCCAAACATATTTTATTGCAATCTCAACCATCTATCCAAATATTTTTGGAATCGGTCCATACAAATACTATTCCCGAAAATAGCTTTAAATGCCATAACTTCCTTATAAATGTTGGTATTGACATAAAACTTGGTGACAAAAACTTTTACGATAGGTACTATGTCATGACAAATGTTGTGCTCGTAGTTCCAAAATTTACCATAGGTCCCATATTAACCTTATCGCTTAGAGGCAAACAAATCTCATATAGATAAAGATATCTGAATAATATTCGGCACAAGTTACTTTTATATAATTCTTAACCTCATAGCATTATTCTGTTTTGGGGACTTTGATTGGTCATGGGTCCAAAATAGGGTACAATGTCAAAAATTTGTTTTTAAAATACGGTATAGGGTATCATATGGTCGGGCTTTACTGACTGTACTTTCTTACATGTTTTGCATATAATTACCAAAAATATTTTTCATACCTTGTAAATACTTTTAGAGTAAAATCTCTCACATACGGTATTTCACGAACGATATTACGTATTATTCGTGTTAGAAAAAAACCAGCCAATTGTAGGGGAATCTAAGAAATATAAATTCACTGTTTATTGTAGTGGCTTTATTGAAGCTTTGATATTGTTACAAGTAAGACCAGAGTGTTTAAAATTCTCATTGACTTTATGGTCTTATTTGTATAATATTTTTAGCTTTTCTAAAGTCCTAAGCCTAAGCAACCAGCGAAATGCGCATAGAAACTATCTTTCCCACAACAATAAAATTCAGTGTTTTTATCAAAAATAAACATTGAGGGCTTAGCACGTCATTAATAAATGAATTAATTAATAAGATTTTAGATTTGGTTCATTAAAACAATCCAGATAAATTTTTCTTCCCAAATACGGATTATAAAGGAAAAATATGTGATTTAATGTAAAAAATTTTTTCGCCTTTTTTACATTCACACCAAAATCACTTCCGTTTTACGACACGTACAATATGCACCTATTTTGCTCGATATTTTGAACAACAAGGTTCCGAATGTGATAATTTTGTTTTTCATTACAGTACCCTCTAAATTAAACAATGATAAACATGTTTTCCATTTACTTCTATTTGTGCAAAATCTCTATCGCTCTGAAAAAGTACAAATGTCACTTACGATGACATGGAAATGCCCATATGCTTAAAATTCAAAAAGCGTTGTTTTGAGTTACAAAACATTTATTTTGATAGATATCCAATTAGGCGACCATAAAGGTCTTCAAGGAAAAGACCCAAGATTTGTTTTCAGCAAAAAAAGGCCCATCTTCTACATATCATATCCAAGGAAAAATTGTACGCTTAAAACGATGGCAATTAGAAATGAGCGATACCGTGATTTTTAAAGAAATATTTAAAAAGCACTGCTCCTTAAAACTGTGATTGTGATCAGTTTTTGGCACAGATTACACACAGATATGTCACGAGACGGAAGATTTTTTGTCTCTTTTTTATAAAGCTGCCCATTTTCATTTCTCTTTGTACCATGTTTTATGCCGCAATACAATGAACACAAATTTTTTTTAATTGAGATTTAATTGCAAAACTGTTGTAAAAATCATGTAACTTTTTTTAGTTTATCGCAACACTAGTAAATAATATTTAAGTAAATAAATAACATTATAAAACAAAACAAAATTACTAAATACATTTTTTTGCA
The DNA here is from genome assembly GCA_943735925.1 of Pollenia amentaria. Lineage (NCBI taxonomy): Eukaryota > Metazoa > Arthropoda > Insecta > Diptera > Polleniidae > Pollenia > Pollenia amentaria. The sequence continues at coordinate 110,920,926 of OX031006.1, read as the reverse complement.
GAAAATAAAACGTTTGTTGAACTAATACTTTTGTTAAACGTGGTTTGTGTTTTGTTATTTTTGTTTTGATTACGCAATTTGTGTTGATTGTAGAGGCCTGTTTTTTTTTTTGTCTATTTCTTCATAATCTGCACTCGTAACTGATTTGGGCCTTTTTTACAAGTCACTATTTACATATCTGTGTGTAATCTGTGGTATTTAATTCTTTTATAGCAAGTGCGTCCAAGCTATATGTATGTACAATGCGCGAGCTTTCTGAAGAGCTTTTGTAAGTACTTTGCAAAGAAACAACAACAAATTGTAAGAGCTTTCAAAGCTGTTTACTTGCATATACATACATACTTGAACAAATAAACTGTGGCTTAAAAAAATACTAATAAGATAGAAGAGAGAATGAAAGGAACAGCAACATTATTCGCCATTGCATTCAAAAAACGCTAATACCCACACAAACAGTGAAATATCATAAACTTTTGTATGTAACAAAAAACAAAATGAACGACTCACAGTGGTATTTCTTCATACATCTAACTGCAAAAAATAGGAGTGCTCCTACAACGATGAAATTTTGCACACTTGTTCAATTTTAAGTAGAAAAGAAAAATTTTTAAAATCCGTAGACTGGGATACCTCCCTTGGACCGCCATTTTTCCCCGAATTTTTGTCCTCAATGTATAGGTCGCAATTCTTCATAGAAATTGACGAAATTTGGCACACGTCTATTAGTTGATCCAAGAAAGAGCTCGACTAATTTTGGTTTGAATCCGTCGACTCCTAGGGGTACCTCCCTTGTACCGCCAATTGTTTTACTTATTTTTCTTTTGAATGTATAGGCCGTAATCCTCAATATAATCTGATGAAATTTGGCACACATCTATAAATTATACAAGAATTTTAGTTGAAATCCGTCTACTCTTAGGGGTACCTCCGTTGGACCCCCATTTTTTCGCTTATTTTTCTTCTCAACGTATGGGCCGCAATTCGCAACGGAATTTGATAAAATTTAGCAGATGTCCATAAGTTGATCTAAAAAAGAACACTACAAATTTTGGTTGAAATCCGTCGACTCCTAGGGTACCTCCCTTGGACCCCCATTTTACTACGTATTTTTCTTTTCAATGTATAGGGCTCAATTCTCAATAGAATTTGATTAAATTGGCACACGCCTATTAATTGATAAAAGAAAAAACTAACAATTTTGGTTGAAATGCGTCGTCTTGTATGTAACCTGAATGAAAAAATTTCGTATAAATATAATTCTCATTGAAAATACTAGTAATATTTAATTAAAGAAATGCTAAAAATTGGATATTCCCTCCCAGCTCGAATAAAAAATATTCATATAGGTAAATAATATTTAAGCATTTTCTTCATCAACTATCATTTCTTTAACTACATCATCCAATTCTGTAATATTCTTATGAGGTTGACGTCTGAAGCTACTAATATATGGATCGGACGACTCAAGCAAACGATGAAAAACATCAGTATTTGTTGCAGTTCTACTGCACTTTCTAGAAAACATTCATCTATAGTTTCTGTAATCTTTATTACGCGCTTCTTCTGCTTCCTCCGAGAGCATACCAATTGAGAGTACTGCTGCATCTATTATGTTCTTTCCATGAATAAGAATTTTGTGGACAGTAACAGGCAGGTTAAGCCTAAAGGTATGCAAAACTTTTTTATTACAAATACTAGGGTGCAATATTCGTAACTTTTATTACTAAATTTGGATTTTTTTAAAAGATTGACAAATTTTTGTAATTTTTTTTTGACTAATTCGAAAGAAGAGCCTTTTACCTTTCATTTCGTTATACTGAGAGCACGGAGGTAAACCGAGCTAACCGACTTTTTCTCCAACGAAAATAGCCAATGCGGAATTTTTAAGGACAATTTTGATGCCCTCATATCTCCCAAACTATGTACGCAATAACTTTTTCTTTTCCTTTAAATTAAAAACAAGGCTCCGGATTTAAATAAAATCGACACTCAGATTTTTCCGCTCGAAATATCTTCGATATATAAATCTCTGAATTTCCCTTTCAGAATATTAACCTGATTTCAACCGATCTTTTCTAAGAATATATATACATATATCTTAAAAGAAATGCAGATTTTTGTTTGCCAGACTCTTCTCTATAAAATAGCATCATTAGATTTTTTAAAAGTAATAGTCAAAAAATGCCTTTTTTGCAGCAGAAATCCCATAGTGCGACTTAACATGTACCTGTTGCTTGACAAATTGGGTCACAACTGTGATTCGTGGTTTTTCAGTAACAATATCGTTTTTTCGGAAAAATTTTTTTTATTTGGTTTTTGGTTTTTTAGACGAGTTTTTGTAAAAAAAAAACGTTTGTTTCGATTTTTTACTCTTTTTTGTTATTTTCAAGGCTCCAAACTAATTTTTATGTATTTCCTCCCGTATCAAATAGCTTATTTCTGAAGAAATTCGCACGTTAAAGGCGATGGTGATTTCATTTTATCGAAAAAAAAAATATCTTGAAGGAGTTTTGATCGAAAAATTTGTTTCTTTCTATAAAAATAAATAAAAAGAAAATGATATCGTTATCGTTTTAAGTGTACAATTCTACCTTGTATAAAAATAGCATTTTCAGTTTTTCAAATTAAACGAAACCTTTTCGAAATTAAACGAAATCTTTTTCAAAATAAACGATACTTTAATCAAAATAAATACAATTTTATTCAAAATAACCGAAACATTTTTCAAAAAAAACGAAATTTTATTCAAATGTTTAACTATCATTTTTCAAAATAAATTAAACCATTTTTAAAATTTTGTAGGGAATTTGTATTTTGTTATGCTTTGCATTACTGATTAATGAACAGTTTGTCACTCACCACCTTAGGCGACACTAACTATGTTACTATCAGTGGTAAAATAACTTAATAATGATTGGGCATGAAATGTTAACTTAGAAATGCCTTCTCTATCGGGTTCAGCATAGCATAGAATAAGGTGGTAAATTGTTAATGTACATTCACTATTGTCCAACATATGTCTTTTTAATTGGGATTTATGGATTCTGGCAATATCCATAATTAAAAATAAGTTTTGTAGCCTTGGTCTCCTTTTAATTTGAAATAAGAGCTCCCGAAGAAATACTTGGAAACAGGCCGAATTCACAGTGGAAACAAAATAACTTTATGGTAAACAATGCCAGTATTATCTGTCGTAGCAACTAGAGTCATGTTCCTTTTCCTTACGGTTGGCACAACATTATGAGCTCTTTCACCTTCTTTGGAAAAAAAAACGAAATCTTTAAAAATTGTTTTATTTAATTTAAACATTTTTAACTGTATTTGAATAAAGTTTCGTTTATTTTGAACAAAGTTTTGTTTATTTTGAATAAAGTTTTTTTTTTTTTTTTTTTTTTTTTTTTTTTTTTTTTGAATAAAGTTTTGTTTATTCTGAAAAGGGTTTCGTTTAATTTCAAAAAGGATTCGTTTTATTTGAAATATGTTTTATTTAAACTGAAAATGCTAACCCACTTACAACTACAATTAATGCTGGGAGAATTCCAAATAAGACTTTTTGAGTGTTTGTTATTATAATTCCCTTTGTAGTCTTATTTACTGATATTTTTGGCTTTTCTTAATTTGTTTGGGAAAAACGTTTCCTGATGATCTGGCCTAATCAACCAGTAAAATTCGCATAGAAACAGCTTATCCTCCAACAATACATTTTCAGTGTTTTACCAAGAATAAAAATAGGGAATTAAGCAGAACAAATAAAATCTTTTAATAGAAAATGCAATATTTGAAAAAAATTTAAATCGTCGAATACCTAATAAAAAACCTTAACAATTAACGCGTAAAAAATTTTTTCTACAAAATCTGGTCCAAAACCTCAAGAAAGATGTTTTTGGAATAACTGCTGTCACCATAGTGTTTGGCATACAATTTCACCTTGGGAAGGTATTATTTAAAACAAGTTAGAGTGCTATATTCGGCTGTGCAGAATCTTTGATACCCTACACCGACAGGAGTGGGCTCTATATGATAAATACATATATATTGTTACGAAATTAGATTTGTCTAAGAATTATTTATGGTTTTAGTTATAAGTTATCTGTTAATTATAGTTTTATGTCATATAAGTTACTATTTTTATGAACGCAACTGTAACTAAATTTTCTAGCAATTGTAATTGTAGACTTTAGGTATAAAATAATTCGAACATAATTTTCTGGAAAATACTAGACGGTTCTTGAATCAACTAGGAAAAGTTTTGAACTATAAATACAGGCTGACTCATGAAAGTTTAGTTTAGTTTGATTGGAGACATTAAACGGTTCAGATCGTTACTTACAATAGTGGTTAAAATTTGCGAACATTATAATTAATTTCAATAAAGTTTGTTAAGTTGAATACGCGTGTGTATTTATTTTTATTTGCAATTTAAAGAACTCAAAGGTTAAAAACCTTAACGCGTTTTATTAAGTAAAAACGTAACAATATTATTAACTAAGCTTCACAAAAACGAACGTCAGCATTAAAATTGTTTGCGGTTTAGACATGAATTAAATTATTGACCGACAATAAGAAAATTTTATGCGTTTCTTGTCAGAACTTTGAAATGGCTTGAGTAAAATATCATGATTCGTAAAAGTTTAAGCTGAACTAAAATAATTTTTAGAAGCGTTATTTGTATTGGACCTATGGTAAATTATGGACCAATCATCCCAAAATTCTGAAGACTGATTTCTGGTATTACAAAAAATAAATTAGAATAAATTTCAATACAGCAGTGTAATTAGTTTTAGCGTTAACAGTAAATTTCACAAATTTGCATGATATTTTTTCTTGCCATATGAATTTAAGTAAAAAATTTCACCGCAATATCTATAAATCACAAAGTGGGATTTATTTGGTTTTAGGCGCAATTAACTGTTTTCCGAGAGTAGGGTTTATATGGGGCCTAGTGTAAATTGTGGAACGATCTTCAAAAAATATGGCAGTGTGATTTCTGGTCCTATAAAACTGTCACGTACCAAATTTAAGTATGCTAGCGTTATTTATTGCGGTTTTAGGCGTACTAAACTGTTTTCCGGGAGTAGGGTTTATATGGGATCTATTGTAAATTATGGACCGATTTTCAAAAAATTTTACAGTGTGATTTTTGATCTTACCAAATGTTAGTATGATAGCGTTATTTATTACGGTTTTAGGCGCAATAAACTGTTTTCCGGGAGTAGGATTTATATGGGGACTATGGTAAATTATGGACCGATCTTCACAAAATTTAACAGTATGATTTGCAGTCGTATAAAGCGAATTCGTGCAAAATTTTATGTCATTCCGTGCATTATTCCACCATTTATGTTAGTTTTTGGATCAAAATTATCAATTTTTTTTGGGTAGTGGTTCCACATTTTGATTCATAGTTCTGATCCTACTAAACCGATGTTGCTGGATTTCAATCCCAAACTGCTTAGGATAACTACAAGAAATTTGAGACCAAGTTTGTTCTTTTCCTTTGCGTTTTTCGAAAGTGAGCGTGTTTTCAACAGACGGACAGACGGACAGACAGACGAACATGGCTAAATCGACTCAGAATTACTCAAGGAGCCAGAATATATATACTTTATGGGGTCTTAGATGCATTATAAAAAAGTTTCACACGGAATGACAAACTTAGTATACCCTCATTCACCACAGTGGTGGTTGAGGGTATAAAAAGTAAATGAGCCCATTTTTTATATTACCTATTAAAAAAAAACTTTAAAATAAAAGCTGAGAAAAAGTCTAAAAATTTAAATTTGGGCGCCTCGAAAATGATTTATTTTATATGACGTATTGAAACTTTTTTCCCCTCATGCCAAAAGCTATCGAAAAATCGAAGGCACAATATGAGAGTGCCAAATCGCCACACCCTAATATTAATTCTACGCGTTGTAACTTGTCAAAACAATTTTACACTACTCCTTTTTAGACAGATGCATTAACGCATTGACCGTTTTGGGGTATTTCGAACAGACCACAAAATCCATAAGCATAAGCCACTGCTACAATGTCTGACGCTATTCCGCTAGTTAACAGTCTTCGAACATTATTAGAAAATACAATAATGAATAAACTAAGATGCAGAGTCCCAAATAGCCGACTTTCTTAACCGCCAATTTCAATGAATGAAAGATGTGGGACACAAAGCAAGAAAACGTCTTATTGAACTTCTTACATGGCTGTGCATTCCGAAATTGTAAACACCTAGTAAAGGTTCTAATAAGTCTGCAAGAGCGAACCTTTGGAGCGTTTGTAAAAATCTTATTAGAAAATTTCGAGAAGGATGAAAGCGAGTCGTTTCTTTTGAAAAATTTTAATAATCTATATTGTTGTTTCCTATAAAATGTTTAAAAACAAACCACCCGTGTTTTTTGTGATATACGAGGGTGAAACATATTAATCCATGTCGGCTTAATTTTATTATTACTATATTATTGATTGTTAAATACAAAGAAATTAATTATGGGTTTTTTTTACAGTGGTCGCGGACCATTAAAAACAACTATGGATGTTATAAATGCTGCAAAGAAAATTTCCGAGGCTGGTACTAAACTTGATAAGCTAACTAGGGAAATTGCTGAACAGTGTCCTGAAAGTTCTACCAAAAAAGATTTATTGGCATATTTACAACGCATTGCCTTGTATTGTCATCAGATCCAAATTACATCTAAAGTAAAAGCTGACGTTCAAAATATTAGTGGAGAATTAATAGTATCTGGCGTATGTATTTTTATATTGTATTAAAATAATGTTTCATGCTAATATTTGTAATAAATTTAATTTTATAGTTGGATAGTGCAACATCTTTAATTCAAGCAGCAAAGAATTTAATGAACGCAGTCGTCCTTACAGTTAAATACTCATATGTTGCTTCTACAAAATATACACGCCAGGGAACTGTTACTGTAAGAGTCTATTTAATATTTTTAAGTCTTTATTATTTTAGATCGAACAAGATGCTAACAATTTGTCTTTTTTTAAGTCTCCTATTGTTGTATGGAAAATGAAAGCTCCAGAGAAAAAACCTTTGGTAAGGCCAGAAAAACCAGAAGAGGTCCGAGCAAAAGTAAGAAAAGGCTCACAAAAAAAAGTACAGAATCCAATACATGCTCTATCGGAATTTCAAAGCCCAGCTGATGCAGTTTAAAAATTGTTTGTCTTTTTAAAAGTTCTTACATTTTTGAATAGCATTTAATGGGCACTAAATACACATCTCATAAAAACATTACAAACGTTTCAGTACAGTTCAATCAACATTAACACTTGTAGTATTTAAAATATCCATGTAGTATTGTAAAATGTAAGCAAGAACGAAAAATAGCAAGAAATTAAACATAAATAAACGAGTATTATTCAATTTAATTGAGTCATTTTTAAATTTTTTTTCAAGGAAAATCTTTTGTTAAATATTGAATGTATGAAACCATTAGAAAAAATAACTTAAATGAAAAATATTGTTATTAAACTTATTGAACATGAAATAGATATGAAACTCGGTTGTCAAAAACCCTAGTAGGTTGTCAAAATACATAAGTGATGAGAATGTGCTAGAAAAATTTTGTCTAGTACTAGTATGAAATAAATATTACCCACATTCCCAGCAAATATTTTTTTAGCTCCGCTAAGGTTGTCAATATTTGCAATATCCTTTGTGAAAAGTTCAACAAAAAAATAAAACAAAATATGGTGAAGATTTAACAGAAAAATAAACAAAACATTAAACACAAAATAAAAAGTAAAGAAAATAGCTGTATAAATACAAAAATACAAACCCTTAATCAATACAAAATAACAATCTCCAACTCAATTCAAACAAACAAGTACAGAAACTCAAAATAGTAACAGCCATATTCATAACAAAAAGTAAGCCACAGTTTGTACACTACGTACAACGAGCTGCTAACTAGAATGCCGATTAAGCTTAGCAGCTTGTTAGCACAGAGTTTATTCATAACAAATTTTATGCGTCTGCTAACTTTTAATAAATCAACTCTGAATATTAATGATGCCACATTATATAACTCAAAATGCAACACGTTTTGCATTAATCATCGCTGGTTTTGTCATTTCACTTTTATTTTTTTTATTTTCCCTCTTCATATAAAAATTTCAAATGTTTTTAAATAAAAATAAATTTAAAAAAGGACTCTAACGGGCCTGTTCCGAAAATCACGTGCTTTTGAAATCACACGTGTGATTTTGTGGGGTTCTGAAAGTCATTGCGCTTTTATGTTTCTCGGTATGCTATGGGCAATTTAAAATCACACCAAAGCACACAAAAAACGGAACACAAAATTATCACACGTGTGATTTTAAAAGGCACATGTGATTTGAATAAACTATTAAAAAAAAACAAACAAAATTATTCAACATTAAACGGCTGTTTATCACAAGTTGGCAAACGTTTGGCATCTTGTTAACAAGAGTTTAGCAAATCGTTAGCCAGAGTTTGGTAAGTGTATTATGAATGAACTTTGTGCTAATTTCATGCCAAATTTTCGTTATGAATACGGCTGTAAGAAAGTAAATACAGTGAAAACTCTCTATAGTGGATAGCTGCGGTCGCATGAAATTTGTCCATTATTGAGAGGTGTCCACATAAGGGGAGGTCTAATAAAAAGTACATAATATTTTTTTTAGTTTATTTAATAACAAAAACAAAAAGAGATCATTCCGATTTCATTAATGCATACATATATAAATTAAATTTAAGTAATTTTAAAAATCACTAGTATATAATGTTTTGTAATTTATAATTTTAAATCGGTATGAAAAAATTGCTTATAGTTTTCTGTTTTAAATTGGCTTCTTTTTGGCAATAACACGATATTGCAAACAGCTTTCCAATTGTTTTAAATAGGTATACGACTTAAAATGCGCCAATAAGAATTGTTTTACATTATGAAGATATTTAAGAGCTTCAATAGTATTTGTGATTTTGCTAGGTACATCTACCCAGTTTTCTATTCCAGTAACTTCTTGTTCTGAATCGCTTTCTGTCTCTTCAATTTCAATGGAGATGGTTTCATCTTCGGTGTATACATTTTCATCAATGAAAAGATATTCTTCAGCGCTAATACGCCTACAAGCTCGATTTAAAATTTGTAGATCTGTTAAAGGAATATTAACTTCGTCATCAAATTTAGAAGAATTGTGAATATTTTTTATCAAAACCAACTTTGCAAAAACAGTTTTGAATTGTTTCAGAAGTAACTTTTTTCCATGCATTTTCCACGAAAAATAAAGCTTCAAGAATATCGATTTTTCTTCTAAATTTGTCAGAATATTTTTTACAACAAATCTGCAATAGTGAAATTTAAAACTTCGAATTATACCTCGATCTAAAGGCTGCCAGATAGAAGTTGTATTTGGAAACAACCAAAATGTCGTTATGTTATCTAATTCTACTTCGCGAGGATGAGACGCTGCATTATCTAAAAATAAAGCAATTTTTCTTTGCCCATTTTACGATGGGTAAAGCATTTTTGTTTGATTTCCAAATTATTGGTAAGATGTTTTTTGTCCCGTCATTCTTACACAGAAAAGCAATGATAATCTATCCTTAGCCAGTTTACCTGCTGTACATCTCATGTTTTTAAAAGCTAGTGTTTTATTGGGAAGTGCTCTATAGAATAGACTGCTTTCATCACCATTGTTAACATTTTCTCGACTAAAATCGCGAAGCAATAATTGTAGTCTTTCTCGAAATTGGTAAACATCATCTTCAGACACCGACACTGCTTCACTACAAACTGCTTTAAAACTTATATTGTGTCTTTTGCGCCACTTCTGCAGCCAGCCGTTTGATGCAACAAATGTTGTTATTCCCAATTTTGTGGCGATTTGTTTGGCATCTTGAACAAGAGGTCCAGACACAGGAATGTTTTGCGATCGAATTTTGGAGAACCATTCAAGGCACAGTTTGTCGAGCTTTTGATTATCCGACGGAGACCTGAAATCTTTTTTTTTTTGTTTAGAAATAGTGCCCGACTGCCACTTTAGGAGTACATTTTCCTTGTTTTTCTATATGTTTGCCACTTGAGATTTTCCGATGTGAAAGCTGAAAGAAGATCAATATTTTTTTAATTTACACCTAAATAGCACATACAATTTTATAATTACAAACCTTTCTGCTAATTTCCCAACCGAAAATTTATCTTTTTGTTAGGATTCAATAATTTCCACTCTTTCGTTTAATGTTAAACACTTTCGATTTGAAGCAAAGATGCCCAAGGTAGTAGTATTGGTGAGAGTGACGAAATAACACTAGAAGAAAACAATTTGCTATTTATTTTATTTAGTCGTCAACGAGATTGCGACGAAAGCACATGTGTGGCGGGTGTTGTCATTTTTTTTAAATTATATTTTATTATTATGTTTTTTTAAATTATATTTCTTAGTTTTTTAAATGTCTTATGACAAATAAGACATTGCATGTCATCAAAAGCATTTTGTAACATAAAATAATTTTCGGCTGAAATCATTAATATATCGCAATAATTTCAATTTATGTGTTCACTGACAGCAGTCTCGATGACGATTAAAATGTAAAATAAGCCACAGAAGTTCTGCAAGTGTAGTTTGTCTCTCCCACTCAACATTCTGATTTCCTATTGGTTGATTGACGATCAAACAAAAGAGCGTAAGTATACGCGTGAGTTTAATTTGCTGATATCAGCCACTACTGGGCATCTTTGATTTGAAGCATTGGTGTTCAAAAATGTTTTGCATATGTATTCTGAGAGAATTGTTTAATTACAGTGACACGCAAAACTAAACGCACAACTTTTATTAATATTAAATCACAAGAATTTTTTTGGTTATATAAAATTTATAATAATGCAGTTCACACTGAATTAAGTGTATGTGATAAACTTCCGTTGATTTGGGGTTTCTGTAGAGTTGGTGATTAGGGATTAATTAAGAAAATTATGATTCTTTTCATAGCTATATGACTAGGTATACCGATGAGGAAAAAAAACCTTTTTATTAAAAATAAAATTTTTTTTTTTTTTTAATTTAAGGAATGGCTCTCAGTTGAAGAAAATATTGAAAATAAATCAGATATTATTTTAAAAAAATTTTCCAAAAAAATCTTTTTATTTCTTATAAAAAGGTTTTTTTTCCTCATCGGTATATCCAGTCATATCGCTATGAAAAGAATCATAATGCCTCTTAATAACATTTTCCCAATGTCCTTTAAATCTTTGATAACATAAAAGACATTGGGCATTACCAAAGGCATTTTTTATCATAAAATAGTTTTGCAATTCCATATTATTTAGCAACAAACTAACGTAGCTTCCGCACATGTACATTCGTCGCTGTCTGACGAGCAACTAAATTAATTTCATTATTATTTATTTTACACACTGTATTTGAACAAATATCAATGCAGCTATCGTACATGTGCACTTGTTGCTCTCACACGTACGACAAAAACAATGAGCGTAAAAAACAAAGGGGTGGGGCTTCTAAACAATTGTTTGCCTGAATGAGCATCACTGATTTGAAGCCATTTTTGATACAAAACCAATAAGTTAATTTGGCAACAAAAAGTAAATTTCGTGAATCCCCCATTCGCAGCAGAAAAAAGTACATACATATTTATTTGCTTCAGAGTTGGCAAATGATTAATATTTGAAAACAAACCGAAAATAGCAAAAGCGATGCCAGATAAAAAAATTATGCAAAATCATTTAAAAAGAATTTCACCAATTTATGAAGATGTCCACATAATGGAGGGCTTTCAACCAAAATATATACAAAATGCTTTTCCATGTCCATGTCCAGTGTCCACCTATGGGAGATCCATTCCACTATTATTTGGTGTTACGTTTCAGAGTTTTTGTCCATTAAAAGGGGGTGTCCGCTAAAGAGAGTGTCCACTATACGGAGTTTTCACTGCAAATGCAAAAATACAAAACTTTAAGCTGTACACAATACAAAATAAATAAATAAGAAACGAAAAAATCCCAAACTCAATTTAAACAAACAATAAAATAGACACTATATAATAAGAAAAACAAACAACAAAAAACCGCGAACCAATTGTAAAACAAATGCACAAGATAACAAAATACACAAAACCTATTTCTTTGACAACTACAAAAATTTAAATTATTAAATAAAATATCAACAACAACAAATAAAAATAAATATACGAAGTAAATCGACAGTAAAGATACCATTCTTAACAAGTGATGATACAGCTTTCATTAGAGATTTAATAAAAGAGAGTGAAACTCAATAAAAAAGCGAGGAAAAACATTTTGATTTTATAAATAATCTCATAAAAGAGAATGAAACTGGAATTCCCCCTGTAATTAAAGACGAAATAAATAATATACAAGTTAAAATAAATAATATAACTGAAAGGGTGAATGGCTTAGAAAATAAGAGTTTAATAGTGGACCAAATAAAGGATGAAATAACTGACTTAAAGAGAAAAATATTGAGGCAAGAAAACCCTGTTGTGGCTGGCGGTATAAGAATTAGTGGTGTACCTTGCTATGAAAATGAAGACCTTAACAAGATCTTTAGTAATATATGTACTTCTTTAAAAATACCTACGCGAAAAAGAGAAAATATTCACAGACTCCAAAAAATATATAAAAACAATAGGCCGTATTAACCAGCGGATAAACTTAAAGCTGTGAAATTACAGTCACCGTTTGAAAAAATTTTGTTCTTAAGTCAATTTCAAAATATCGACGCGAAAATAAAAACGCATTATGCTTAAGAAATGCCGGGTTCGACCGTTATCAGCCCATTTATGTCAATGAAAACCTAGCACCAAATAATCATCAAATATTTAAAACAGCACTCAATCTAAAGAAACAAAAGAAGATAAAATTCACATTTATACTACGAGGTATCGAAGCGTGATCCATTTCGAGGTTCCCTACTTTTTAAAGAAAAAAAAAAAAAAACAAAATTAAAATTTAATGGGGAATGTTTATTATCATTTGAAAGAACATTCTTTGGCATTTATTTTTTGAAGCTTATGTCTATCAAATGTTGGCCGTTGCTACGTCGCAGATGGTTCATCCGAGCCTTTCGACTTGTAACTGGCGAATAACTCGCGTGATGTTTTCCTCCAGGGCCTAAATCGAAGCGCATAAACTTAAGACTACATAGAACGATTTGTAAACTTTGTTCAGGCGTAAGTCTTTCCATTATGAAATGCCAAACAATACTAAACAAAAATAACATAACAAAAGGGCTATTGAAAAAAGTATCTCTACTTGAATCACTCCTTATTAAGAGGCACGAGTCAGATAAACCTACTTTAGTGGAATTTCTCGAGGAATTGACACATCTTTTTCGTGAATAATGCTGTCTAATGTGTTATAGGTTTAACCAATAATTCAAAAAATTTTTTTTTTTTTTTTTCATTATTTATTTATTGAATCTTCATATATTAAATATGAACTAACAATAATTAATCAAATCTTATACTAATACTTTATTTTTGTCCTGCCAATGCTAGACGAAAATTTTTCTCTTCACGGTTTCTATTCACATATGTAGATTTTTAGCGGTCTTCTCGTCGGATGAGTCCTGCAGTATCTCTTCTCCTTAATCTAGAGTGGCCGCTGTCATTTAAAATATTTCGAGCTAGTGGATTTGGGTGCGACTCAAGCCTTTTTAAATATTTTGCTGCGTACTTCGTAATAATAGTTTTTACTAATGGCACATTGAGATCCTTGTGAATATTAGAGTTTTTAACATACCAGGGAGCGACTGTGATTATTCGAAGGAGTTTATTTTGGCGCCTTTGAATTTTTTCGATATTTGAGGCCGAGGCAGTGCCCCATAGCTGAATACCGTAGCACCAGATTGGCTTTAATATAGAGTTGTAGAGTAGGAGTTTGCAATCGAGGCTAAGAACAGAATTTCTTCCAATAAGCCAATTAATTTGAATTGCTTTTAGTTTCATTTGTGTTAGTTTTGCTTCTATATGGCATTTCCATGTTAAGCGCCGATCTAGATGAATACCAAGATATTTTACATGCGATTGTTGGGGCACTAATTGATTATGGATTTTAATAGGGGGACATGACTCCCGACGCAAGGTGAATGTTATATGTACGCATTTTTGCTCATTGACCTTTATCCTCCATTGTTTTAACCACTTTTACAATTCAAATATATGATTCTGCAAGTAGCGAGATGCTTCATGACAGTTTTCGTGTACGCTTAAAAAAGCTGTATCATCAGCAAATGTTGAAGTTAGGGTGTGGTTATTTGTTGGCATGTCTGAGGTATATATTAAGTATAACAGTGGGCCCATGATGCTTCCCTGAGGGACTCCAGCGTCAATTGGCTGAGGAGAACTTATAAAATCACCTTCTTTAATTATAAACCTTCGACCAATTAAGTAGTTTTCTAACAGCTTGTGTGTGTTTACTGGTAAGTTTAACTTCAATTTATGTAATAACCCTTCATGCCAGACTTTATCAAAAGCTTGAGAAACATCGATAAAGAGGGCGGAACAATATTTTTTTTCTTCAAAGGCTTTTCTTATGGCGTTTACTATACGATGGGTTTGTTCAATTGTGCTATGTTCTCTTCTAAAGCCGAATTGATGGTTAGGAATACAACTATTTACATTTAAAATTGGGGCTAATTTTGACACTAACAGCTTTACAAACAGCTTTGATATATTAGACATTAAGCTTATAGGTCTATATGACTCAACTTTTGTAGGATCCTTCCCTGGCTTAGGTATCATTGTAACTAAGGATACTTTCCATTCTTGTGGGTAGTATTCAAGGCGTAAAATAGCATTAAAAATCAAGAGAATAATTTTCTTTGCTATGCTGGGTAGCTCTAAAAGCATTTTGTTGCTGATCTTATCAAACCCAGGGGCTTTCTTGGGGTTTAAATCATGAATAGCCTTTTCGATTTCTTTTATCTCAAATCTAAGTGGAACAGCAGCTCTAACAGCAACAGGTGGCAACTCGACTGCAATATTGGGAGATGTATGCGGGGTAAATACGTTTTTCAAATGGTTAACAAAAAGATTTCCTTTTTCTTCATCATTTCGTGCCCAACTTCCATTTAAGTTTCTTAATGGTGGTCTAGGGATAACTGGTCTATTAAGATTTCTAGCTGCACGCCATAAAGAGTAGTCTGATTGAGAAGTTGCATCAAGTTCCTTTAGATATTTTTCCAGGGAAGCCGTTTTCTGAGACTGCAGTAACTTTCTTAGCCTTTTTGTGCACTCTTTTAGTAAATTCTTAAGTTGAGGGGATCTATGCAATTGCCATTCTCTTCGAGCTCTCCTTTTTTCAGTCAAGAGACGCTCGACATCTGCAGAATATATTTTACTATTTTTGGTTTTTTTGAGGGTTATACTAGAATGTCGAACAGCTAGTTTCAGATAACTGTCAAAATTTACAATAGAAATATCCACATTCTCCGGTGTACTAAGCGGAATATTTTCAGTGCAGTGGGTACTGAGATATTTTTTATATTTTAACCAATTAATTTGAGTGGCTGACGTCACTAAGTTATCAGACGGAGATACAATTATATAAGGATTTAATATAGTAAGAATTGTAGGTGTGTGATCAGAAGATAATTCTAAGGAAGCTTCAACATAAATCGTTTCTGCGGGGATGTTTTTAACCACTCCAAAATCGATGACATCTGGAACTTTTTGCTGATCAGTAGGCCAATATGTTGGTTGTCCGCTCGCGACCACATTTAGATCCATTTTAAAAATTGTGTTAAACAAAACACGACCCTTAGGTGTAATAAGTCGTGACCCCCAGAAAGTGTGTTTAGCGTTATAATCGCCAGCAGCCAGGAGGCAGGGTCCTAATGATTTGAAATATTTATTATATTGGCTTTCTGATATAGAAAATCTAGGTGGGGAGTATAATGATGAAATTACTATGTTTCGATTTAATTCCTCAACGCAAATGTTTGTTGCTTGGAGATAATCTTCACGATGATCACTCACTAAGTAGTGTTTTACTCGGTTCTTTATCAAAATGGCAGAGCCTCCACAAGCTCTGTCTCGAGGGTCCTTTGTATCATACAATATATAACCATTGATTTTATACGTATTTCTTGAGGTCAGATGAGTTTCAGAAACCATCATAACATCAATTTGTTATTCAATTTGTGTTTGGGGTTAAGTTTCTGTCCAACAGAACGCTTGACAATCGAATATACCGGGCACCCTCTATAGTTGGCAGTGTGATTACCACCGCAGTTGCTACATTTTTTTACATTAGGATCATTTTTGGACTTGTCGCACCGGACGGTACCATGTAATTCTCCACATACGACGCAAACAGGGGGTAAATGGCAGTATGCCCTAGTATGACCAAATTCTTGGCAGTTTAAACACTGAACGGGTCCATTTCTTTTGTGCGGCTCTTCGATCGTGATTTTTCTGTACAAGATGTATTTTAAACTGTAAATGGGATGCGTTTCATTTTTTTTTTAGCTTAACATCGCCGGGCTCTAACTCCACTCGAAATCGGGGTTGGGGATTTTTTTCCCTATTTTTAATATTTGTAACATTTTTTATTTTGAAGCCTTTTTCTTCTAAAAATGTTTTTATTTCATCGGGGTCCACGCATGAGTCAATGCCCTTAATCACAACTTGAAGACCTTTACTGCTTTTCAGTTGGTACGTATAGAAGCTTTTTTTAAGTGCTTCAAAATTATTAATTATTTTACGAAAATCATTCTCATGATTAATCTGTATTTTTGTCTCGTTTATATTTCCACGCTTGATTGCAGCAACGTAAAACGAATTTTCACCTATAACCGAGATTAAACTTTTTATAAGCTCACTTGAGTTTTGCTCTCTAAGATATATCGGGGGTGGCTTCGACGATTTAATGACGTTAGGTGCTTCAGAAGATTCATCCTCCAGAATTGCAAAACGATTTTGCGAATTTATTCTATCAAAAGATGGAACTTTAGAGGCCGAGGCTACAGCTGAAGAGGCTGTCCATACCAACTTGCACTTGTGGTTTTTGAAAATTTTTTACTTGTGTGTTTTCCGTTGCGTCTGTGTTTGAGTTCATGGTATCATTTCCTACTAGGAATGTCTTTGAAATGGTAACACTTGATGGTTTAGCCGTTAGGTTGTTGTTATTGTTTTCTGTTGTTATGTTTATTTCCACATTGCTTTCGCTAGCATGAATATTATTTATTTTTGTTATTGATTCATTGTTATTACTCATATAGAGAGTTGTTTTTGGTTTTTTTTCACCGTTGTTTTTATTTTTTTATTTTTTTGTTGACTGTGCTCTTCTTATTATGTATTATGTTTTTGTAACACCAAAAGAATAAATAATTTTTTGCACAGATTATTTGTATTATGTATGTACATTAGAGATGAGCGATATTTCTGTATCTGTGATTTAATCACTGTTACTGAAAAATCACGAATCACAGTTGTGACCAAATTTGTCAAGTAACAGGTACTTTCTAAGTCGTTCTTTTTGTATTTTGTTACATATACAAATTTATGATATTTCACTGTTTGTGTGGGTAATAGCTTTTTTTGAATGAAATGTCGAATGATATTGCTATTCCTTTCATTCTCTCTTCTATCTTATTACAATTTTTTATGTCAAAATTTATTTGTTCAAGTATGTATGTATATGAAAGTAAACAGATTTGAAAGCTCTTACAATTTGTTGTTGTTTCTTTGTAAAGTGCTTACAAAAGCTCGCGCATTGTACATATAGCTTGGCCGCAATTGCTTTAAAAGAACAGAAAACTGATAAACCGTGATCACAATCACAGTTTAAAGGAGCAGTGATTTTTAAATCACATTCACTAATCACGATGATCTTTAAAAATCACGGGATCGCTCATCTCTAATGTACATACATATGTACGTTCATACGTATACTTTTTTTTTCATGTATTTTTTTACTTATTATTATTTTGTTTGTTTTTTACTTGTTCTATTGTTCACTTTAATTTTGAGCGTCCAAATTCAAAAATAAAAAGTTTTTTCGAGTTCGAGGCCAATTGTTTGTAAAAAATATTTATTATTTATTCATTAATCTTCTCCAATATTTCAATATCCATCGGATATCATTATCAAGGCTGTAAACAATACAAGAAAAAACAACATTGTACGAAAAAGAATTAACAAACTGTGTGCTTAAGTAAAATACATTATAACAACAAAGAGAAAACAAAACACTTACAATGAGTTCCAAATATATTCGTAAGAGACGTATGACCTTCTCCACATTCAATATTGCACTGACTTAACTATTTAATTTTCTTTTTATACCCTCCACCACGACTGTGGTGAATGAGGGTATACTAAGTTTTTCATTCCGTGTGAAACTTTTTTATAATACATCTAAGACCCCATAAAGTATATATATTCTGGCTCCTTGAGTAATTCTAAGTCGATTTAGCCATGACCGTCTGTCTGTCTGTTGAAAACACGCTCATTTTCGAAAACAAAAAACTTGGTCTCAAGTTGCTTGTAGTTATCCTAAGCAGTTTGGGATTGAAATCCAGCAACATCGGTTTAGTAGGATCAGAACTATGAATCAAAATGTGGAACCACTACCCAAAACTATGAATCAAAATGTGGAACCACTACCCAAAAAAAAATTGATAATTTTGATACAAAAACTAACATAAATGGTGGAATAATGCACGGAATGACATAAAATTTTGCACGAATTCGCTTTTTACGACTAAATCATACTGTTGAATTTCGTGTCCATAATTTACCATAGGCCCTATATAAACCCTTCCCGCGGAAAATAGTTAAGTACGCCTAAACCCGCAATAAATAACGCTAGCATAATTATATTTGGTACGTCACAGTTTTATAATACCGTAGATCACACTGCAAAATTTTTTGAAGATCGGTCTATAATTTACACTAGGTCCCATATAAACCCTACTCCCGGAAAACATAGTACACCTAAAACAGTAATAAATAATGGTATCAAACTGAAATTCGGTAAGACACAGTTTTATAGGACGAGAAATCACTGCCAAATTTCGTGAAGAGTGGTCCATAATTTACCCTAGGCCCCATATAAACCCTACTCCCGGAAAACCGTTTAGTACGCCTAAAACCGTAATAAATAATGCTATCAAATTGAATTTCGGTACGTCACAGTTTTATAGGACGAGAAATCCCACTGCCAAATTTCGTGAAGAGCGGTCCATAATTTACCCTAGGCCCCATATAAACCCTACTCCCGGAAAACCGTTTAGTACGCCTAAAACCGTAATAAATAATGCTATCAAATTGAAGTTCGGTACGTCACAGTTTTATAGGACGAGAAATCACACTGCCAAATTTCGTGAAGAGTAGTCCATAATTAACCCTAGGCCCCATATAAACCCTACTCCCGGAAAACCGTTTAGTACGCCTAAAACCGTAATAAATAATGCTATCAAATTGAAATTCGGTACATCACAGTTTTATAGGACGAGAATCCACACTGCCAAATTTCGTGAAGAGTGGTCCATAATTTACCCTAGGCCCCATATAAACCCTACTCTCGGAAAACCGTTTAGTACGCCTAAAGCCGCAATAAATAACGCTAGCATAATTATATTTGGTACGTCACAGTTTTATAGGACCAGAAATCACACTGTAAGATTTTTTGAAGATCGTTCCACAATTTACACTAGGCCCCATATAAACCCTACTCCCGGAAAACCGTTCAGTACGCCTAAAACCGTAATAAATAATGCTATCAAATTGAAGTTCGGTACGTCACAGTTTTATAGGACGAGAAATCACACTGCCAAATTTCGTGAAGATTTGTCCATAATTTACCATAGGCCCCATATAAACCCTGCTCTCGGAAAACAGTTTATTGCGCCTAAAACCAAATAAATCCCACTTTGGGATTTATTGATATTGCGGTGACATTTTTTACTTAAATTCATATGGCTAGAAAAAATATCATGCAAATTTGGGAAATTTACTGTTAACGCTAAAACTAATTACACTGCTGTATTGAAATTTATTCTAATTTATTTTTTGTAATATCAGAAATCAGTCTTCAGAATTTTGGGATGATTGGTCCATAATTTACCATAGGTCCAATACAAATAACGCTTCTAAAAATTATTTTAGTTCAGCTTAAACTTTTACGAATCATGATATTTTACTCAAGCCATTTCAAAGTTCTGACAAGAAACGCATAAAACTTTCTTAATGCGGTCAATAATTTAATTCAGGTCTAAACCGCAATCAATTTTAATGCTGACGTTCGTTTTTGTGAAGTTTAGTTAATAATATATATGTATTTATCATATAGAGCCCACTGCTGTCGGTGGAGGGTATCAAAGATTCGGCACAGCCGAATATAGCACTCTAACTTGTTTATTATATGTCTGTAGCTATTGGCGCAGTTTTCCGTGTCTGCTTTATAATTTAATCTCCTCTCCTTTGGTATGTTTATTATAGAAAGCATATCCAAAGTAAACCGTTTATTATATCTCTCCTCTCTTTGTAATATCTCCACATTTTCTAAGTTGGGCTAATGTAGTGTCTTTGCATAGTGTAATGCGAGTGCAATTTTTAGTGTAGATATTTGATTTATGTTTTTAAAATCCGATTTATGTCTAGATATACGTGTTTTAAGCTTATTTTTTGTAGTACCGACATAAACTTGATCGCATATGTCTTGGTCATTTTCACTACAACTAATCTTATATATTACGTTAGTGTTATCCATTTTGTCAAGTTTACATTTGGTGTTCGAGAAAAGTTGTTTTAACGTATTCGTCGATGTATGAGCAATCATAAATTTGTCATTATTATATCTACACAAAAAACTGCACTCGCATCCCACTGTGCAGAGAGACTACATAAGCCCAACTTAGAAAATGTGGAGATATTACAAAGAGAGGAGAGATATAATAAACGGCATACTTTGGAGATTTTTCATATAATAAACATACCAAAGGAGAGGAGAATAATTTATAAAGCAGACACGGAAAACTTAGCTAATAGCTACAGACATATAATAAAAAAGAAAATTAAATAGTTACGTCAGTGCAAAATTGAATGTGGAGAAGGTCATACGTGTCTTACGAATGTATTTGTAACTCATTGTAAGTGTTTTGTTTTCTTTTTGTTGTTATTGTGTATTTTAATTAAGCACAGAGTTTGTTAATACTTTTTCGTACAATGTTGTTTTCTCTTGTATTGTTTAGAGCCTTAATAATGATATCCGATGGATATCGAAATATTGGAGAAGATTAGTGAATAAATAATAAATATTTTTACAAACAATTGGCCTCGAGCTCGAAAAACTTTTTATTTTTGAATTATTAGTTATAACTATAACATATTAGACAGCACTTTTCACGAAAAAGATGTGTCAATTCCTCGATAAATTCCACTAAAGTAGGTTTATCTGACTCGTGCCTCTTAATAAGGAGTGAAACGCCGTTAAAATGGTATACAACAATATCAAATATCAACACCATATCATCAAGAAATAACATCAACAAATGGAAAACTTTGAAGAAACGCCAACTGAATGCGCTGCCTACAATAACATTTCTTATGAGATGTAAGAATACGGGTATTATACCAAATTTTTTGTACAATTCAACAAAAAACGTTGTCAAAATCTTTGAACACAATCGGACAAGTTCCAACATAATCGACAGTGCACTTAATAAAATATTAGAAAACTTTCATAGAAAATTGCTGAATCTACTGATAAGACGAAAACATGAAATTGTTAAACATACTACCGTCGAGGTAAAAGAAAGGCAGATGAAGATAAATAAACATTTGACAGCAGACGAACAAACACAACTTTGGAGTAGTGAAGAGAGACTTATGAGGGGATGGAATATTCACCCCTATCGTTAATAATATTTCCCTCGTAATTTTTCCCCTTTTCACGTATTTTCGATAATGAAAAACTCCCATGAATATAATTCATAGGAGAATAAACGTGAAAAAAATGTTCGCGGGAAAAAATTCCCCTAATCGTGAAAAAAATTTTCCCCCGTAATTTGTTCACCCTTCCCTTTGAATTTCTCACTTTATTTTTGCTGGGGAACAAAACACTTATGTAAGTAATTCTTCTTAAAATTCGAATATTAAATTTACAAAATTAATTTTAAGGTTAAGATCCATTAAAATAGCAATGGATAAAAAAGATTATGATATTAGAATGAAGAATATCCTAACTGATATGATGACGTGTAGGTGGACAAATAAGGATCCCATATTATCGCTAAAAAAGAAGAACAATGATCTAGTAGATGAACTATTTTTGTGCAATAATATAACTGTGATGGAAAAGAAAAGACTGAAAAATGAAGCGGCAACTACACCTAGAATATATGGACTTCCGAAAATCCATAAGGAAGATAACCCTCTTAGACCAATCTGTGCATCAGTTAATTCGCCGTCCAGCGAGCTATGCAAATTACTGACAAATGTTTTGAAAAAACTTACTGAATTTTCGATTTACAATGTAAGGGATGCAGTGCAATTTAGGAATAGAGTCAACAACAGTGCAATAGAAATTGACAAAAATTAATTTCCTTTGATTTGGTATCACTTTTTCCAAGTATACCAGTGGACTACGCAATTAAAGTTATTATGAACAAATGGATTGACAGAGAGAAACATACGAATATACCAAAGGAACTATTTTTGAGAATTCTAAAATTTTGCATTAAGGATAACAGATATTTTAGGTACAACGACAAAGTATATATCCAATGCAAAGGACTGCCAATGGGTTCGCCGGCATCACCTATTGTGGCGGAAATAGTGATGAAGGAACTCCTTTGAACATGTATGAATAATCTAGACGAAAAACCTAAATTATTGACGAAATATGTGGACGACCTGCTTGGAATTGTAAAGATAAGTGCAATAGAAAGGACCTTAGAACAACTGAACACCAAATGTAAACTTGACAAAATGGATAACACTAACGTAATATATAAGATTAGCTGTAGTGGAAATGACCAAGACATATGCGATCAAGTTTATGTCGGTACTACAAAAAATAAGCTTAAAACACGTATATCTGGACATAAATCGGATTTTAAAAACATAAATTAAATATCTACACAAAAAACTGCACTCGCATCCCACTGTGCAGAGAGATTACATAAGCCCAACTTAGAAAATGTGGAGATATTACAAAGAGAGGAGAGATATAATAAACGGTATACTTTGGAGATGCTTCATATAATAAACATACCAAAGGAGAGGAAAATAAATTATAAAGCAGACACGGAAAACTGCGCCAATAGCTACAGATATATAATAAAAAAGAAAATTTAATAGTTAAGTCAGTGCAATATTGAAAGTGGAGAAGGTCATACGTCTCTTACGAATATATTTGTGACTCATTGTAAGTGTTTTGTTTTCTTTTTGATGTTATTGTGTATTTTACTTAAGCACAAAGTTTTTTAATACTTTTTTGTACAATGTTGTTTTTTCTTGTATTGTTTACAGCCTTGATAATGATATCCGATGGATATCGAAATATTGAAGAAGATTAGTGAATAAATAATAAATATTTTTTACAAACAATTGGCCTCGAGCTCGAAAAAACTTTTTATTTTTGAATAAAAAAAAGGTCGAAGGAATAATATTTAATTTAATATAACCAATAATTTTAATTTCCTTTTTCAGCTTAATGTCATTATTATTATTTAAATCCAGTCCTTAATTTTTTATTCCTGTTTAAAAATATTTGTCTGAAATATATATTTAATCACAATTTGTTTTCTATGTTTAATCAATAACCTGTTGAATGGAACTGATAAATGTTTGTTTAGTTGCGTTGCTCTAGTATGTTCAAATGACAAATATTTTATATGAATAAATTGGTTCTACAGATGCTAACTTTAATATGATTAGAATCCTAGCTAAATGAAAACAGGGTTTTAATATCTGCCACATTAACGCTCAAAGTCTTTGCAATAAGTTGGACGAATTCTGTTTTTTATTCGAAAACTCTGAATTTGACGCAATATCCCAATAAAAAATGAAGCTTCCAACGAAGCAGGTTTGTAAGAGAGAAACGTAAAAGTTTCGCCCTCCATATCACTTACGGAAGACATGAATTTTATATGACGAGTTCCTTTGAAGCAATATATTTTTGACACAGAAAGCGCTTCAGCGCAAATAAAAATTTGTGAACGTAACGATCAGCCTTGCACACTAAATTGTTTGTTACCGTTATTCCTTAATATGATGTGGTCTCTATATCATCTCCATCTTTGAATGTTCCTGCTCTGGGGTCCAATACCCCGAATTCAGATCTTACACCACTTGTCAATAATGACACTGGTCTCGCTGACACATTTTCCACAATTACGCAAATACCGAATAATTATGTTGCATGTAATCAAACTGTTCATAATCCACTACGTGCTGTTCCACCAAGAAAATCAGTTTTCATATCTCGGTTAGCTTGCGGTACGTCCTCGGAAGATGTAGACTACTACATAAAATCTAAACTTGGTTCGAACACGATATCTTCAATTCATCAATTTCAATTCGTACAACCACGATCAATTGCTTCATTTAAGGTTACTATTTCTGCCGATTGTTTTTTTACTGTTTTGGATCCAAACTTCTGGCCCGTTAACACTTTGGTTCGAGAATATATTTACAAAGAAAAACCTTTATTCAATAACGTCGCCAATTTACCTCAACGTAATATTAATGTTCCAAAAAACTAGATAATAATGGTACTGCCAACGTAATGTCCTTACTCTATCAAAATGTCCGTGGCCTTAGAACTAAGTTATCTAATTTATATGTTGAAAGTTTTAACATTAATCATCAGGTGCTAGTATTTACTGAAACATGGCTAAATAATAATTTCCTCAGTACTGAAATTCTTTGTAACAAATTCAACATTTTTCGCCGTGATCGTGAAACTTATGGCGGTGGAGTTCTTATTGCGGTTGCAAATAGTTTGTATGCGGAACGTATAAATATTGATCCATTGGTGGATATTGAATTCATCGCTGTTGTAATCAAGCTAAAGCATAAAAGGTTCATAGTTACATGTTCATACATTCCTCCATCATCCCCACAGTCTCTTTACATTCAACACGCTGAAGCTATTAAATATATTGCTAAATTTTCTAATGAATTGGACACCCTTATAGTTATGGGTGACTTTAATTTACCTTCATTATCTTGGAAATTTGTCCCAGAGGATAAATATTACGTTCCGATTAAACTTAGTGACAGTTCAAAGGATTTTATCAACATGTTACAGGACATGGGTCTTTTTCAAATAAATGGAGTAATAAATGATTTTTCAAAAATTCTTGATTTAATTTTGGTAACTGATAAAGATGACTGTAATGTTAATCGTACAATCCCTGTAACTACTCCTGAAGACCGTTTTCATCCTGCTATTGAGTTAATCATAAACCTACCATTGAAACACAATAATATACTGCCTACCATACACGAAAAAGTTTTTGCATTTAAACAAACAAACTACAATGCCCTAAATGAATTAATCGTAAATGTAGACTGGAATAGCATTTTAGCATTTCCTTCTGAAAAAAATACACATATGGATCACATATTTAAGGTGCTTTACAATAAACTTTTTGATTTTATGGATTTATGTATTCCAAAATATAGAATGAAATCTGAATCAGGCCCACCTTGGAATAATGGGCAATTATCTCGGGCTAAAAATAATAAAAATAAATACTACAAAAAATTCAAGCGTTCTGGATCTTCTGTTGATTATTCAAGATATGCTTTAAGTCGAGCTGAATATACAAGAATAAATAAGTTATGCTATGCACTTTACTTGAGTAAAATCCAAAATAATATAAAATTTGATCCGAAATCATTCTACAATTTTATAAATTCAAAAAAAAGAACAACTGGTTATCCTACAGTGATGAAATTTAATCAAAATGAATCATGTGATGCAAACTGTATAAGTGATTTGTTCGCTGATTTTTTTTCTACCATTTATTCAGATGCTACCTATGATAAAAATGGTAATTATCCGTTTCCGATAGCAGAAAATCCATCTATATCAATTTCGTTTTTTGATACCCAAACTGTCGCAAATGGTCTAAAAAAGCTAAAATTCTCGTACAAATATGGTCCTGATAAGATCCCGAGTAATATTTTGATTATGTGTGCTGAAGCCTTATCTATCCCTTTAACGATATTGTTCAATACGTCAATTAAATTTGGGTATTTTCCGAAAATTTGGAAGGAATCTTATATTGTTTCTTTATTTAAGTCTGGCACTAGATCTGATATTGAAAATTACCGTGGTATTGCAAAACTTAGTATCATACCTAAATTTTTTGAAAAATTAATAACGGAAAATTTATATTACCAAATCTCAAACATAATATCTCCATATCAACACGGATTTAAAAAAGGTTGCTCTACCACTACAAACCTTCTTCAGCTCACAATTGCTATCAATCGTGGTTTTTTCGAAAGGAATCAAACAGATGTTATCTACACCGATTTCAGCAAAGCTTTTGACAAAGTCAATCATGCTCTTTTGGTTAAGAAGCTTCAAATAATGGGATTTACAGATCTTACCTTAAAGTGGATTTACTCTTATTTATCGAATAGGGTCCAAACTGTCCTTTTTAATAAAACGTTTTCTAGAAAAATAAATGTGCCATCAGGAGTACCCCAAGGCAGCCACCTTGGACCTATATTATTCTTGCTTTTTATAAACGATTTACCTGGAGTTATTAAGTTTTCAAATGTTCTGATGTATG
The DNA here is from genome assembly GCA_943735925.1 of Pollenia amentaria. Taxonomy (NCBI): domain Eukaryota; kingdom Metazoa; phylum Arthropoda; class Insecta; order Diptera; family Polleniidae; genus Pollenia; species Pollenia amentaria. The sequence goes on along the minus strand of OX031006.1, from coordinate 110,894,148 downwards.
CTGACGATGTTAAGATATTTTTAACTTACAACCAAGTGTTAGATCACCGACGCCTACAAGATGATCTAAGTTGTTTTTATGAATGGTGTAAAGCAAACTTAATGGAGCTTAATTTAAAGAAGTGTAAACTAATGCGTTTTTCAAGAAATAATCCAGCTATAGTATATTACTTCCTAGGTGGTATTCAAGTTGATGCAGTTGAAAATTTTCTTGATCTTGGAATACTACTTGACCCTAAACTTAGCTTTAATTCGCATATTACGTTTATGATAAATAAAGCTAGAGGAACACTTGGGTACATAAAACGGTGGGCAAGAGAGTTCGATGATCCGTATATTACAAAAACCTTATATATGGCACTTGTAAGGCCGATTCTTGAATATGGATCGATTATATGGGACCCCATTTACCAAACTTATTCAAATTTAATTGAATCTGTACAGAAACAATTTCTGCTCTTCTGTCTTCGCGGATTACACTTTAACCCACTAACCTTGCCCTCATACACATCTCGACTGGCTCTGATAAAGCTCCCTACTTTAAAAAGTCGTAGAACAATGCTGAATGTATCGTTTATTCTGAACATTATTAATGGTGATATCTGCGCTGGATATTTAATTAATGAGATTTCATTTAATATCCCTCAACGACCATCTCGAAATTTCATACCATTATCCATTAAATTCTTTAGAGCTAATTATGGTGATGCTGACCCTCTAAGAAGAATGTGTAACACTTTCAATCAATTATTTAGATTTATTGATTATTCGTTGGATCCAAAGTCAATAAGTAGATTAATAATTGCTTTTCTTAATTGATGATAAAATTTGTGTAATGTAATCAAATATTAGTTATAGTCTATTTTATTTAAGTGTAATTTTAAAATGTCTGTAAGGATTAATCCATAGACAATAAATAAATAAATAAATGATCCCTTACAAACCTGCTTCGAGTTTAGGGAATGTCGTGGCTCTTAAAATTTTACATATATGTTTTTTTTTAAATTTATTAAGCATTCGTTCACTTACCATACTGCATCTCCGTATGTCTTATTGCATAGCGCAAAAATATGTGCTTACTTTTTAAAATGTACCATTAGTGCTTCGCGGAATAAGAAATTTTTTTATTGGGATGTGTTTCCGAAACTTAGTTTTCTAATAAAATAAGCGATGATATTTATGGCGTTAATGGATACTGTGTTTTCGGTCTGATAGATACAAACATGCTAGATACAAACGGAGTAGCAATATATGTTAGAAATAATATATCATGCAAAATAATACCATGTACAATGAACCGAATGATGTTGATGTATTTATTGATGTTAACCACAACGGTATAACACAGCTCCTTGGTTATGTCTATAGACCGAATATAACTATAAAATTTGATACACTTGTCAATCTACTACAGCTTTTATCAGCATTATATCCAGAAGTTATAATAGCTGGCAACTTTGATTGCAATATGTGCGCTGATGCTAGGCTCACTACTATGATGTCATCATTTAACTTATTTTCTGTTAACAGGACTAGACCCACTCACTGTACGAATACTAGTGACCTATTCTTCGTCAGCAATGAAAGCAACGTTTAACACTATGATCAACTTACGGCACCAGCCTTCTCAAAACACCATCTAATTTTTGCAGTATACAACCATAGAAAAACCCGCTACAACGTTTACTTACCGTGATTTTAGATGTTTTAGGCCCTAATCATATAAAACGCAGCGCAACGCCAAAGAATAACATTGAAAGCACAAACAATGTAATAAATATTTTGTAATTTTGTTGTTTGTAAAATTCTTATAAAGGTCTGCAAAAATATTTTTACAAAATAAAGCAATGAAAATAAAAAAAAAATATTCTTGAGCAATGCGTAAATTGAAACAAAAGAAAAGAATTTATTCTTTTTGGTTTGCGGAGAATAACGTATGTATGTTATAAACACAGGAGGGAGATGTTAAATTTACTAGTCCTAATATTATTACGGAAGCAATACACAGGGGAAACATTTAAATACTTTCAAATCATCGATTACATACTGAAAAAGTAAAAATAGTAAATAGTTAGGGCGTGTGTAAAAAGGTAGCAAAGTATTTCCGTGTGGGGAAAAATTCATGTTTCTGCTGTATGAAATGATATATTTTAACAAAATAAGGAATGCTTTTTCATCGTATATTTATATAAACAAGAATATATTCAAAATATGGGACTCCGGTGTATACCAAATTTATAGGCGAGATGAAAAATTGATATATTGCCAGATAATTACATTGAACACATTTAAAAATTATTGCTATAGAAACTTGGAATAAAGCTTAAGCTTTATTTGATTTTCAGGCATTCTCCTTACCAAAAGTTATCAAACAAACATACCTATTTTCGGAAACAATAGATCTTTCCGAGTCCAAGTTTTATTACCAAAGTAAATTTCTTCCTAAAGACGTCGGTATATAAATCTATCAAATCGGTTGAAAAATTCCCGAGTTATGACCAAATTACTGAAATCCCAATATTAACTTTTTTTATATAATTAAGTTGTTTTATTAAATGAACTCTGTTGCACACACACCTTCAAGTATAGCGCATCCGTGGATGAGTTGTTATTTGATATGAAAAGTAAAATTATACATGCTGCAGACAAACCGAATCCAACACTATATTTTGAACCGAAAAAAGTGGTTTTACTGGAGATGTGCTCGTTTTAGAAAAAAGATGTTAGATAACCTAAAAAATTTTCGTAAGATATACTCAAACGCCAACAAAATTAAGTATTTGTCGTCTAAAAGAAAATTCCTTAATGTATGTCGTAATAGTAAACTTAATTATTATAATGCAAACATAATAAAATTAAATACGATTAAATGCAGTAAACAGTGGTGGAAATTTACCAATGATTTAAAAGTTCGTACTCGATCAATCTTAGCGCAGATGACTTCCTTTAACATTTCAGCAGTTTATTGGTGAATTCTGACCCTATGGTTTCAGTTCAATGGTGTTTGCCTTGTAACATTGATCCGTTTTTACACTATCCGATCGAAGCTTGTGAACTTATAAGGACTCTAATAGATAGTAAGACTCCAGGGTAAGATGGTATTAGATACGTGTTTTTCGAACATGCGCCCTATGTTTTTACAAGTGAGCTATTATATGTCTTAAATATAATTTTTATTAAGGAATCTATACCGTCAAGCTTTAAAGAGGCAATCCTTATTCCATTACTGAAGAAGGGTGACCCCAACTGTCCCACGAATTATCGCGGTTTTTCACTAATGGATTCAACATGCAAGATCTTTAACAGCATTCTGTTAAATCGTATTACAGCCTGAACAAATAAATACAATATTCTGAATGAATATCAAGCTGGTTTTAGGAAAAATTATTCGACCATTGATAATATTTTTAATCTTACTAATATTGTTACGAAATTAGATTAGTCTAAGAATTATTTATGGTTTTAGTTATAAGTTATCTTGTAAATTATAGTTTTATGTCATATTAGTTACAATTTTTATGAACGCCACTGTAACTAAATTTTCTAGCAATTGTAATTGTAGACTTTATTATTTTAAAATAATTCGAACACAATTTTCTAGAAACTACTTGACGGTTTTTGAATCAACTAGGAATAGTTTTTGTTGAAAGATTTAACCGAACATTAGAAGTACACTTACGTAAAGTAGTAAGCACACATCAGAAGGACTGGGATGAACACATTCCAAAGTTTCTGTTGGCATACAGATCAGCTGTTCACAATTCCACCTCTCGTACACCTGCCAAAATTGTCTTTGAAACTGAGCTCAGATTACCTGGAGATCTAGAATTGGGCGTTAAGCCTGGACTAACAGATGAAAATAATGAAGGCTCTACCTCAAAGGAACATGTTAACTTTAATGAACTTCATGAGTTCGTACGAAGCCGGATTAAGCTGTCCAGTGACAAGATGAAAGCCAGATACGATCGAGCGGCAAATTCGGAAGGCTTTACAGAAGGCCAGTTGGTTTTACTTTTTAATCCACAACGCAAGAAAGGATTATCTCCCAAGCTGCAGACTCATTGGGATGGACCATATAAGGTGATAAAGAGACTGAATGACTTGGTGTATCGAATTCAGAAATATAAGAGTCCAAGATCAAAAATGAAGGTGGTACATTTAAAACGACTAGCCCATTATGGAAACGGAGAATCTGAGCCTATTCGGGACGAACAGGCTTAAGTGGAGGGCAGTGTTACGAAATTAGATTAGTCTAAGAATAATTTATGGTTTTAGTTATAAGTTATCTTGTAAATTATAGTTTTATGTCATATTAGTTACAATTTTTATGAACGCCACTGTAACTAAATTTTCTAGCAATTGTAATTGTAGACTTTATTATTTTAAAATAATTCGAACACAATTTTCTAGAAACTACTAGACGGTTTTTGAATCAACTAGGAATAGTTTTGAACTATAAATACAGGCCAACTCATAAAAGTTAGTTTAGTTTGATTGGAGACATTAAACGGTTCAAATCGATACTTACAAAAGTGGTTAAATATCATCATACTGGGCTAAATATATTAACCACCCCAAAATTTCAAACATAAATAAGCTTAGAATCTTCAGATCTGCTTGCCGTTCTATTATGTTCTATGGTGCTCAAATATGGGGTTACAAAAAATATGATGTCGTCGAAAAACTTCTTCGTTTTTTTATGAAAAGATGCTGTTCATACCTAGTAACACTCCAAACTACATGCTTTTCCTGGAAACGGGCCTTAACTCGTTATTTGTGGAAACACTAAAACTTCATTTTGATTACATAAATAAAATACTTAACATGCCGAACAATAGACTGCCTAGTAAGCTTGCTGAAAATTTAATTGAAAAACACACTTTTTGGGCTGAGGAATGGTCAATTCTGTGTTCCACAATTGATTTCGTTCTACCAAATAATTCCAATCCAATTAGCAAACATCTCAACCTAATATTACCTTTAGTTAACGCATATGAAAATGAAAATGTTGCCTCTGCTGCAAGTAATTCTCAATTCCATGATCTATACTCGCAGATGAACTACTATTTGATAGATATTACAGACTCAACCCTTACTGCTCGTGCTATAAGTCTTATCATAAGAGCTAGAGGCTGCATATTGGATATTAACTCGAGACCATTTAGAAGCAATACAGTAGGTCTTTGCACCATTTGCAACCTCGATGCAACAGAAAACACCCTACATTTTATTGGATGTTGTCCTATGTTCAATGGATATAGACTTAGGTACTTTAATAAATGCCAACTGAATCTAGTGGAGGTGTTGGATGTTATCAACGGCCTAACATTGTCTTTTGACATTCTTGCTAATTATTTAGAGACTTATTTAAGATACAGAAGATTGATAATAAATGAATTTGAATAATAATAATATACTCAAACAACAAACTCACACAAAGATATTTGTTTGCATTAAAAAAAACAAAAAAAACACACGGCCTATTTACTTATATTAACTTTAATTTCGCATGCTGGTATGATCGAGTGGTCTAGCCGTTATGTCACAAGTAAACTTCTGGGTGTTGGCGGCTTCAAATCCCATTTGATTAATTTTTTTTTCTCTTGGTATTAGTTTTTGCTATTTTTACTTTTATATCCTTTAAAAAACACTCTTTTTTTTATAAAATTTAGAGTTTTTTTCTAAATAAATGCGCATTTTTTTCTGTGACTAATAATTTTATATAAAAACCAAATAATTTATTTTTGGCAAAACAAGAAATTCCGACTTAAGCCATTATTGTTTAATGCCACAGATATATTCTATATGTATATTTATATAAATATCCTTTTGTTCTTATCGGACCATGGTGAAGGGTATATAAGATTCGGCATAGCCGAATATAGCACTCTTGTTGTACAATAAATTCCGTAAAAATTCGCTGAGTAAATTCGTCGTATGAAGCACAATAACGACGAATAGCTGGCAGCTTTTATAATTGAGAAAGTTAATTACTGTTTGTGCAAAGAGAGAGAGAGAGAAATAGTGTGACCATATTAAAAAAAATAATTCTTAAAAATAAAAACATAATCAAAAACAAAACTAAAAAATATTTTTATAGCAAAATACTTTGTATAATTTATTTTATGTGCTATACAATAAAAAAAAAAAACAATTATTAAAGTAAAAAGTAACTTTATTAAAAAATAAAATAATTTACATATTAAAATTTGATTTCTAAAAAAAATGAATGATCTTCCTCCATAAATTCCTTAACGCTGATTTCTGATAAAAAGGAATCATCTGCCTCCATAAACTCCTTAACGTAGTCAGGCATCTCCTCACTAACATTTGCAGGATATTGCTCCTTCTTAATTATTTAAGCAAAGAATATGTTAAACTTTCAATTTAATTATTAGCTTATTTTCTAAAATTACTACATATATGTATAATTAAAATTATAATTTATGATATTCGGCAGTTTCCAGCAACAAAAAGGGAATGGGAAGCCATAGGTGATAATTTCACAATTAAGTGGAAATTTCCTCATTGCCTAGGCGCATTGGATGGCAAGCACTTGTTTTTCAATCTATTCGATCAGATGGCTCTTTTTTTATAACTATAAGGGGTCTAACAGCATAGTTTCGCTTGCTCTAGTGGATGCAGATTGCCGTTTTTTATATATAGACGTTGGATGCATCGGGCGCACACACGATGCGGGGGTTTTATTACGAAGTGACTTAAAAAAAGTGATTGATAACGCCGCAAAGCACTTGCCAGAAAACAAAGTTCTTGGAAATGGAAGAAGAGTGCCGTAGGTGATAGTAGGAGATGATGCTTTCCCGCTTTAAAAACATATTATGAAGCCTTACTCGCACAACCCCAATAAAATATAGCGACAAATAGTTAATATTCGCCTTACTCGAGCTAGGCAAGTAGTAAGCGAGCATTCGGAATAATAGCAAACAGATTCAGAATTTTCCAAACAAAAATGAATCTATCCGTTGAAAAGGTACAGTTAGTCACTAAAGCGTGTTGCGTGTTGCACACCAAAATGAAAATTATTGAAATGAGTCATCACTTGCTGAGCCCCAAATAGGACAAGAAGCAAACATTAACCCTTTAGAAACCAGCTACCCAAGAGGAGCAGCACAAGGCTTTGAAGAATATTTTAATAACGAGGGAAAATTGTCTTGGCAAAACAACAAATTGTAATTGTACACTGTATAAATTAATTTTATAATTCACATTCACAATGACAACATACACAGTACAACACATGATTTGCCAACTCAATTCTGTGAACTGTATGTGAAATTAGACCCAAAAAGAAGAATTTCTGCATCATTCGTTTTGTCTTCTTACCTGCGATTTGAAGTTAGTATCGATTTAAAGTTAGTACTATCGTATAGGGGAATTTATCACGTTTTAGGCCCTGTTGTTTGACATAGCTCGACAACCACTAGCCCAATTTAGTTGAAATAAATTTTACAAAATTAAGAATTACAATTCCCTTAATCTGTTCATATATTGTTTTCCTATACAAGTAATACTTTCGAAGTTAAAAATGAATGTATGAAGGGAAAAAATTATTTTTTGCCTAAAAATTTAAATTTTTTTTTTTTAAAATACATAAAAAATCCAAAATGGAAAAAAGTTTCAAGTCTAGTTATTTTTTCGCAAAGTCACATAACCTATGAGCAAAATGAGACAAAGATCATAAAAATCGATGCACGCGTTTCGCTTTTATTCGCAGTTGAGTAAAGGTATGAATTTCAAAAATCAGTTATAGCCACCACCCTTAAAATAAAAATAAAAATATAAATTAAAAAATTATAATGCAAAAAAAAAACTTTATTTATAAAAACTTAATGAAAATAAAATAATATGCAATTAATACGCAATTATAATATGCATAAAAACAAAATTTAGAACATTTTTTCAATTATTGGCAATATCCATCCTTGTAGAAGTTGACGCTTGTGGTTCTGATGATCTTGTTTTCTTCGTAGGTTGTTCATATTCATGGTCTGAGTCTGTATCGTCATCCGAGATACACATACTATTCAAGGGCGTGTTTCTTTCGCTGTGTCCACCAAATTCAATGTCTTCATCTTCGGTGCTTTCTTCAAACTGCATAATTGTGGAACTCCACCAACAAACCTCCGCAAGCAATGCATCCAATTTTTTGCTTTTGAACCGCTTTTCAAATGGCATGGTCACCTGGTGGAACCTCTCTCCTTGTTCGTCTGATTCCTGAGGTGATTGTGCCAAAAAAGTATCGAGGTGGTGGTGCAAGAAATGCAATTTCAGCGTCATGGATGCACCGATTTTTTCGAAATAAAACAGCAACCTGTCCACTCGTTGCTGTATCTCTTCTCGCTGGACACGGTTCTTTCCTAGAACGCCTTCTATTACTTCTTTCAATGCGTTCCATGCATGTTGGTGGTCGTGATGCTCTGAAAGCAAATGTGTGAAAGAATCACTTTCGATCAATTTCCGAATATCAGGTCCATTGAGAATACCTGTTTTAAATACATAAGAAAAACGAAAAAATTATTGGTAATGCGAATGTATAGAAATTAACAAATTTAGATATGACAATATTGAAATACAGAGTACGATACGTACCGTTTTTAATTTTCTCATCACTGAGTTTCGGAAAGATGGATTTCAAACAGTCAAAGGCGCCGTTAACTTTTTTGACCACCACTTCAACGAAATTCCCAGCTATTCCCAGTTTCATGTGGAGCGGTGGCAACAAAATATCATCCAGGTCCTTTATCATAGGTTCATTGCGTAATTTTAATTGTTTGTTGAGCTCGGGAGTTCTTCCTTTCCAATCTTTACATTGATATTGATTTCCTTTGTATCGTGAATCCCAATTACAAAGGAAGCAGAAGTATTTTGGATATCCGCCCTTTTCTATAATCCCTTGTAGTATGTTGACCACCTTCAGATCGCAACAAATGTTCCATTTGTGTTCATCGTATTTGATTTTCTTCAAAATTTCGCCCAATGCTTCATACGTTTCCTTCATAGTTGTGCTGAATCCCAATGGAATGCATGGTTTTTTATTTTTTTTGTGCAGCAGCACAGCCTTCAAACTAGTAACTGAACCATCGATGAATAAACGCCAGTCGCCAGCGATATAATCCATTCCCAATTTTTTCACTAAACCTGGGATATCATGGCAGTACGTGAACGTATTTGCTTCGTCAACGGAATAAAATTTCTGAAAATCAGCTTGGCGTTGTCGGTATGATGTTGCGCTGACATTTTGCTGTGTGAGTTTTCTTCTCTTCAAAAATGATGTCAGCCATTCGGAGTCGTGTTGTGATAGTCCCAGCTTGGCCACAATGTAATCCATTTCGATTTGTGGTAGCGGTTGTGGTGCACTATTTTCAATATCGGGTATCCAATCAGCATCATCCAAATCGGTCGGATTGGTGAAAACGGTTTCGGCTAGCAGGGACACAGTATCCGCACTCGGAGGTTTAGGTGCATCGGTATCAGCAGGGCGTTGCACTGGAAGTGTGGCAGTAAATGCAGCAGTGTATACTTTTGTTTTCAATTGTTGTCTGTTTAATCCAGGACGAAAATTTATGCATGCATAGCACCTGGATTCATCATGTCCAGTTGTGTCTTCCACCCAAATTACTGGCTTCATAAAAGATAACTTTCTACTTTTTCCGTGAATCCATTTTAGAAGGGTAGTATAACAACTGTTGCACACTGTGTTCGGCGTAAAATTTGCACCACTTAAATCTGCTTCATCGAAATAATTACAATACGCGGTTTTGAATTGCTCAGTAAACAAATTTTTTCGATCTTTTTTCTGTATTTTTCGGACGATATGACCACAAACGTAACAATATTCATCCAAATATGGGCACTTGTTGTTTTCCATATTGATATATTTTATGTTTTGTTGTTATTCACTTTTAAAAAACTGGAGAAAAATCACTTTTACTGTTCGCGTTCGTCGGCACTGGCTGAATGCCAAAAATCGATCAATGCACACCTATAAATACTACGTATTTTTGAATATTTTACTGCCAGGTACTTATAAATGGGCGCATATTTTAAGGGCGGCTGGCTATATACCTGATTCAGCACTTGTACGTTTCAAACTGTGCAAAACCGCAATCATAAAAATCAAATAACCTTTTGTTTATTCCTTTTTTTTTAATTCTCAGCATCATGAAAAAGGTGTCAATGTTTTCTCCAAATAATGTTGTGCATATCTCGAGCAAATTTTTGAAATTCATACATTTACTCAATTGCGAATAAAAGCGAAACGCGTGCATCGATTTTTATGATCTTTGTCTCATTTTGCTCATAGGTTATGTGACTTTGCGAAAAAATAACTAGACTTGAAACTTTTTTCCATTTTGGATTTTTTATGTATTTTTAAAAAAAAAATTTAAATTTTTAGGCAAAAAATAATTTTTTCCCTTCATACATTCATTTTTAACTTCGAAAGTGTTACTTGTATAGGAAAACAATATATGAACAGATTAAGGGAATTGTAATTCTTAATTTTTTTAAATTTATTTCAACTAAATTGGGCTAGGGGTTGTCGAGCTATGTCAAACAACAGGGCCTAAAACGTGATAAATTCCCCTATACGATAGTACTAACTTCAAATCGATACTAACTTCAAATCGCAGGTAAGAAGACAAAACGAATGATGCAGAAATTCTTCTTTTTGGGTCTAATTTCACATACAGTTCACAGAATTGAGTTGGCAATCAATTAACTGAAAAATGTTGTACTGTGATATTAACTAGGTGTTCGCAAGAAATCAATTTTTTCAAACGCACACATAAAATTACGTGTTTATTAATATTTTTTTAAAACAAATTAAACAAAATAAAACAAATTAACTGCCAGTTCATCGATTTCGAACGTTAACGTTCGCATAGAAAATAACATTTAAAACAAAAACAAATTTTAAAATTATGTTGCTGTTTTAAATGTTATTTTCTATGCGAACGTTAACTTTCGAAATCGTTGAACAGACAGTAAATCAAATTCCTTTCTTTAGAATAATTTAATGAAAATTAAATTTGATGAATTAAAGCCTGAATAAGAATGTAAAAGTTTGGATTAAAGCCATAAACAGTTCAATAAAATAACCCCAATACTAAGTACTGTAAAACAAATTGTTAAAGTTTTTATTCCAAACCATGCATTAGAAAATAAGCTCCAAATTTTAAAACCCATGTAACGTGAAACGAAAGAAAATAAGAACAAAAATTAAAACAAGCGTCAAAAACTAAATATTTTAATTTTATTGTTTGAAAATTTTTGAATTTAAAAAACAAACTTTGTTTAAGCAAATGACAATTTCATAAAAGTTCATAATAAGTTTCCTTACGTTTAATATGTTTTAACACATATAATTTACACATTATGCTTGGACCTTTGTTCTTCAAGCGTTGACCAAGTAAAAAACAAGAAAAAAATTTAATAAAAGTGAAAGAGCATAATTATCATCATATATGTATGTATGTACATATGTATGTATATGAAGAAAATAATGGGAACAAATTAGATTCATTTAAATGAAAATTTGTAGTGCAAATAAAATACAAGCAAATACTCAAAACTACAATTTACAAATCTACTAAAAAAATATATTTGAAATAAAAACAAAAATTGTTGCTTTTATTAACGTATTTTACTTGAAGTTTTGAGAAACGACCCCCTGATCTAATTACACGGTGCTACAAAATTTCCTTTTTTGCAAGCACTTTCAAAGTGACCTAGTGTATGTTATAGGTCTAGATGAGTGTATTACAAAACCGGTTTTAAAAGTTTCAATATACCTCCAAATTCCCGAGTTATGGACCAAAGAAATTTTTTTGAGGCTGCTACTTTTAAACATTTGTAACTTTTTTATTTATTTACCGATTTTTGAAATTAAAACGGTTTTGGAAAGCAAAATAATTGTAATTTTTAAATATATATACTTCTCATACAATATTAGTACAAATATGAATAGATTTTTTCAATTATATGGAACATTTTTAATTTTTTTTAAACTTTTAAAATTTCTACGAGACTTTTTTCCGAATTTAGTTTAAAGACAACTAATATTTTAAAGACAGAAAATTACTGTTTAATTAAACTTTTAAGCCCGGATTCGTAACATGCTCACCAACACCTTTAACGCACACTAGGTCATTTCAGAAGTGCTTTTCGAGTGTATCACAGTGTTATTTGCTGTAAATATTGACCAAAACCCAAACAGTTAAATTATTTAAACAAAATATTTCTTTGAAAATATAATTTTGGTACAGAATGAGCATTTACGGAACCGTTTGACAGCCTTATTCTAACGTTAATACTTTGGGAAAAAATAAGATAGAAGGCATTTGGCTGATTTTTTTTTTTTTTTTTTTTTTTTTTGAAAAATCACCTCAATGAGTCTTTTCTGATGATTAACAACTGAGTTATCACTTGAGCAATATAAAAGGTTTCATATATGATTCATTTATATGCTTAAAAATAAATCAGATAATCGTATCACAAATGATTCTTTCAGGTGATTCGTCGGTAGGGTACCATTTTCTCTCAACGAGAGTATCATTTATGATTGAAAAATTATTCCTAAATGATTCAATTATGATACAAAATGCTAGTTGGGTATACTAACATACGCCCAGTTGGTGAAATGGTCATTGACGTAAATGTCGTCAACAATGTCCTCAGGACATTTTAAAATTTGTCGCACATACTATAATATTGATGAATACTGCTTTAGTAAGAAAACGTGTATCGTGTTTACAACTTTCTGTAAGACATTTCCTTAAACTTGAATAAGACTTTATTGAGGACAATATAAGCGACCATTGCATGCAAAAAGTCGTGTTTCAAAACACATTGAGGACAAAATGCATGAAATTGTTGCTCATATTGTCCTGAATAAGGTCTTATTCAAAACAAATTTATGAAAATGTCTCATAAACTTGGAAATTGTTGTTAACATAGTTTTTTCAGTTTGTTGAGTGTGTTAAGAAAAACTATTAGTATTAATATAATTTATGAAAATGGAAATACAATATCGTTCCTTTATTGCAACGTATTCAAATCTCAAAAAAATCAAACTTAGCAGAATGTGATCAAAGTTTTAAAAATGTACCATTATATTCTGGTTTAATAAAATATATTTTGCTATAACTTCAGTTCAGTTTGAGATATACCACTGAGCACTTTTCCTTCAGTAGCTAAAAATATTTGATTTTTTGAGATATAAGTAATAGTTAAAATAAAGGAGCGTTATGTATCTATTTCTATACAAACATCTAGTGACAAAGTGTATTGTCCGGGCATCGGGCAAAAAAGTCGTTTATATAGTCGCCAATGACAACTTTAACCACATTGTCAGCCAGATAATCATATTTATAAAAGATTTAAAAAGTTTTTCTATACATAAACTTAAGAAAACTTACTCTTTTGTTGCAAGGCGGCTGCGCTTTACTTGTTGTACTTGGTTCAGTGCCCATCTCAAATCTAGTATCTCTTTCACCAGTCTGTAAATAAGGAACGTATGTAGAGAGGTATACTTTTATAAAATATTAAAACACCGGCAATATGTACTTACCTCAGGAATGCTTTCTTCAGAAATGTTTGAATCAGACTTTCGAACTAAACAATGTGGTTTTAAGAACTCTAGCAGAGGAAAATACCAAAGCTTAGGAACATACACATCATCCGCTCCAACACCACTTCTTTTGCTGCCAGAAATTTGACGAGTCTCTTTTATGAATGTCGACCTTAAAGTATGTATTTTTTTCTTTATGTCCTCTTGGGTGATATCCTAATTAATTTTTTTAAGTTCTTGACAAATGGCAAATAAAGAATTTGATCATTTCACCCGGTCTAAATATAAGGGATTCCTTACATTGTATAAATTTTCATGTTGTTGATAATTTATTATTAAAACTTCAATTATTTCATTACTCCACATATTTATTACTTTTTTTCCTGCGTTCTTAAATTAAAATTTATAAATGGTAAACAATAACACAGTACAACACATGATCTGCCAACTCAATTCTGTGAACTGTATGTGAAATTAGACCCAAAAAGAAGAATTTCTGCATCATTCGTTTAGTCTTCTTACCTGCGATTTGAAGTTAGTATCGATTTGAAGTTAGTACTATCGTATAGGGGAATTTATCACGTTTTAGGCCCTGTTGTTTGACATAGCTCGACAACCCCTAGCCCAATTTAGTTGAAATAAATTTAAAAAAATTAAGAATTACAATTCCCTTAATCTGTTCATATATTGTTTTCCTATACAAGTAACACTTTCGAAGTTAAAAATGAATGTATGAAGGGAAAAAATTATTTTTTGCCTAAAAATTTAAATTTTTTTTTTAAAAATACATAAAAAATCCAAAATGGAAAAAAGTTTCAAGTCTAGTTATTTTTTCGCAAAGTCACATAACCTATGAGCAAAATGAGACAAAGATCATAAAAATCGATGCACGCGTTTCGCTTTTATTCGCAATTGAGTAAAGGTATGAATTTCAAAAATCAGTTATAGCCACCACCCTTAAAATAAAAATAAAAATATAAATTAAAAAATTATCATGCAAAAAAAAACTTTATTTATAAAAACTTAATGAAAATAAAATAATATGCAATTAATACGCAATTATAATATGCATAAAAACAAAATTTAGAACATTTTTTCAATTATTGGCAATATCCATCCTTGTAGAAGTTGACGCTTGTGGTTCTGATGATCTTGTTTTCTTCGTAGGTTGTTCATATTCATGGTCTGAGTCTGTATCGTCATCCGAGATACACATACTATTCAAGAGCGTGTTTCTTTCACTGTGTCCACCAATTTCAATGTCTTCATCTTCGGTGCTTTCTTCAAACTGCATAATTGTGGAACTCCACCAACAAACCTCCGCAAGCAATGCATCCAATTTTTTGCTTTTGAACCGCTTTTCAAATGGCATGGTCACCTGGTGTTCGTCTGATTCCTGAGGTGATTGTGCCAAAAAAGTATCGAGGTGGTGGTGCAAGAAATGCAATTTCAGCGTCATGGATGCACCGATTTTTTCGAAATAAAACAGCAACCTGTCCACTCGTTGCTGTATCTCTTCTCGCTGGACACGGTTCTTTCCTAGAACGCCTTCTATTACTTCTTTCAATGCGTTCCATGCATGTTGGTGGTCGTGATGCTCTGAAAGCAAATGTGTGAAAGAATCACTTTCGATCAATTTCCGAATATCAGGTCCATTGAGAATACCTGTTTTAAATACATAAGAAAAACGAAAAAATTATTGGTAATGCGAATGTATAGAAATTAACAAATTTAGATATGACAATATTGAAATACAGAGTACGATACGTACCGTTTTTAATTTTCTCATCACTGAGTTTCGGAAAGATGGATTTCAAACAGTCAAAGGCGCCGTTAACTTTTTTGACCACCACTTCAACGAATTTCCCAGCTATTCCCAGTTTCATGTGGAGCGGTGGCAACAAAATATCATCCAGGTCCTTTATCATAGGTTCATTGCGTAATTTTAATTGTTTGTTGAGCTCGGGAGTTATTCCTTTCCAATCTTTACATTGATATTGATTTCCTTTGTATCGTGAATCCCAATTACAAAGGAAGCAGAAGTATTTTGGATATCCGCCCTTTTCTATAATCCCTTGTAGTATGTTGACCACCTTCAGATCGCAACAAATGTTCCATTTGTGTTCATCGTATTTGATTTTCTTCAAAATTTCGCCCAATGCTTCATACGTTTCCTCCATAGTTGTGCTGAATCCCAATGGAATGCATGGTTTTTTATTTTTTTTGTGCAGCAGCACAGCCTTCAAACTAGTAACTGAACCATCGATGAATAAACGCCAGTCGCCAGCGATATAATCCATTCCCAATTTTTTCACTAAACCTGGGATATCATGGCAGTACGTGAACGTATTTGCTTCGTCAACGGAATAAAATTTCTGAAAATCAGCTTGGCGTTGTCGGTATGATGTTGCGCTGACATTTTGCTGTGTGAGTTTTCTTCTCTTCAAAAATGATGTCAGCCATTCGGAGTCGTGTTGTGATAGTCCCAGCTTGGCCACAATGTAATCCATTTCGATTTGTGGTAGCGGTTGTAGTGCACGATTTTCAATATCGGGTATCCAATCAGCATCATCCAAATCGGTCGGATTGGTGAAAACGGTTTCGGCTAGCAGGGACACAGTATCCGCACTCGGAGGTTTAGGTGCATCGGTATCAGCAGGGCGTTGCACTGGAAGTGTGGCAGTAAATGCAGCAGTGTATACTTTTTTTTTCAATTGTTGTCTGTTTAATCCAGGACGAAAATTTATGCATGCATAGCACCTGGATTCATCATGTCCAGTTGTGTCTTATAATAACTTTCTACTTTTTCCGTGAATCCATTTTAGAAGGGTAGTATAACAACTGTTGCACACTGTGTTCGGCGTAAAATTTGCACCACTTAAATCTGCTTCATCGAAATAATTACAATACGCGGTTTTGAATTGCTCAGTAAACAAATTTTTTCGATCTTTTTTCTGTATTTTTCGGACGATATGACCACAAACGTAACAATATTCATCCAAATATGGGCACTTGTTGTTTTCCATATTGATATATTTTATGTTTTGTTGTTATTCACTTTTAAAAAACTGGAGAAAAATCTCTTTTACTGTTCGCGTTCGTCGGCACTGGCTGAATGCCAAAAATCGATCAATGCACACCTATAAATACTACGTATTTTTGAATATTTTACTGCCAGGTACTTATAAATGGGCGCATATTTTAAGGGCGGCTGGCTATATACCTGTTTCAGCACTTGTACGTTTCAAACTGTGCAAAACTTTCCAAATAATGACCACCCTTAAATGTGGGTGCAATTTCTGTAAAAAAATCATATAGGTAGCCACCGGAAAACCCCAAATAATAAAAAGGTCCACTTTCCGTTTAATTGTCCACGTACATTTATTACCGCAATCATAAAAATCAAATAACCTTTTGTTTATTCCTTTTTTTTTAATTCTCAGCATCATGAAAAAGGTGTCAATGTTTTCTCCAAATAATGTTGTGCATATCTCGAGCAAATTTTTGAAATTCATACATTTACTCAATTGCGAATAAAAGCGAAACGCGTGCATCGATTTTTATGATCTTTGTCTCATTTTGCTCATAGGTTATGTGTTTTTGCGAAAAAATAACTAGACTTGAAACTTTTTTCCATTTTGGATTTTTTATGTATTTTTAAAAAAAAAAATTTAAATTTTTAGGCAAAAAATAATGTTTTCCCTTCATACATTCATTTTTAACTTCGAAAGTGTTACTTGTATAGGAAAACAATATATGAACAGATTAAGGGAATTGTAATTCTTAATTTTTTAAAATTTATTTCAACTAAATTGGGCTAGTGGTTGTCGAGCTATGTCAAACAACAGGGCCTAAAACGTGATAAATTCCCCTATACGATAGTACTAACTTCAAATCGATACTAACTTCAAATCGCAGGTAAGAAGACAAAACGAATGATGCAGAAATTCTTCTTTTTGGGTCTAATTTCACATACAGTTCACAGAATTGAGTTGGCAATCAATTAACTGAAAAATGTTGTACTGTGATATTAACTAGGTGTTCGCAAGAAATCAATTTTTTCAAACGCACACATAAAATTACGTGTTTATTAATATTTTTTTAAAACAAATTAAACAAAATAAAACAAATTAACTGCCAGTTCATCGATTTCGAACGTTAACGTTCGCATAGAAAATAACATTTAAAACAAAAACAAATTTTAAAATTTTGTTGCTGTTTTAAATGTTATTTTCTATGCGAACGTTAACTTTCGAAATCGTTGAACAGACAGTAAATCAAATTCCTTTCTTTAGAATAATTTAATGAAAATTAAATTTGATGAATTAAAGCCTGAATAAGAATGTAAAAGTTTGGATTAAAGCCATAAACAGTTCAATAAAATAACCCCAATACTAAGTACTGTAAAACAAATTGTTAAAGTTTTTATTCCAAACCATGCATTAGAAAATAAGCTCCAAATTTTAAAACCCATGTAACGTGAAACGAAAGAAAATAAGAACAAAAATTAAAACAAGCGTCAAAAACTAAATATTTTAATTTTATTGTTTGAAAATTTTTGAATTTAAAAAACAAACTTTGTTTAAGCAAATGACAATTTCATAAAAGTTCATAATAAGTTTCCTTACGTTTAATATGTTTTAACACATATAATTTACACATTATGCTTGGACCTTTGTTCTTCAAGCGTTGACCAAGTAAAAAACAAGAAAAAAATTTAATAAAAGTGAAAGAGCATAATTATCATCATATATGTATGTATGTACATATGTATGTATATGAAGAAAATAATGGGAACAAATTAGATTCATTTAAATGAAAATTTGTAGTGCAAATAAAATACAAGCAAATACTCAAAACTACAATTTACAAATCTACTAAAAAAATATATTTGAAATAAAAACAAAAATTGTTGCTTTTATTAACGTATTTTACTTGAAGTTTTGAGAAACGACCCCCTGATCTAATTACACGGTGCTACAAAATTTCCTTTTTTGCAAGCACTTTCAAAGTGACCTAGTGTATGTTATAGGTCTAGATGAGTGTATTACAAAACCGGTTTTAAAAGTTTCAATATACCTCCAAATTCCCGAGTTATGGACCAAAGAAATTTTTTTGAGGCTGCTACTTTTAAACATTTGTAACTTTTTTATTTATTTACCGATTTTTGAAATTAAAACGGTTTTGGAAAGCAAAATAATTGTAATTTTTAAATATATATACTTCTCATACAATATTAGTACAAATATGAATAGATTTTTTCAATTATATGGAACATTTTTAATTTTTTTTAAACTTTTAAAATTTCTACGAGACTTTTTTCCGAATTTAGTTTAAAGACAACTAATATTTTAAAGACAGAAAATTACTGTTTAATTAAACTTTTAAGCCCGGATTCGTAACATGCTCACCAACACCTTTAACGCACACTAGGTCATTTCAGAAGTGCTTTTCGAGTGTATCACAGTGTTATTTGCTGTAAATATTGACCAAAACCCAAACAGTTAAATTATTTAAACAAAATATTTCTTTGAAAATATAATTTTGGTACAGAATGAGCATTTACGGAACCGTTTGACAGCCTTATTCTAACGTTAATACTTTGGGAAAAAATAAGATAGAAGGCATTTGGCTGATTTTTTTTTTTTTTTTTTTTTTTTTTGAAAAATCACCTCAATGAGTCTTTTCTGATGATTAACAACTGAGTTATCACTTGAGCAATATAAAAGGTTTCATATATGATTCATTCATATGTATGTTTAAATAATGATTTCTAAATTTTCTGAATTTAAAACTGATTTATCACCAGAGCGATTGCAAAAGGATTCATATATGATTCATTTATATGCTTAAAAATAAATCAGATAATCGTATCACAAATGATTCTTTCAGGTGATTCGTCGGTAGGGTACCATTTTCTCTCAACGAGAGTATCATTTATGATTGAAAAATTATTCCTAAATGATTCAATTATGATACAAAATGCTAGTTGGGTATACTAACATACGCCCAGTTGGTGAAATGGTCATTGACGTAAATGTCGTCAACAATGTCCTCAGGACATTTTAAAATTTGTCGCACATACTATAATATTGATGAATACTGCTTTAGTAAGAAAACGTGTATCGTGTTTACAACTTTCTGTAAGACATTTCCTTAAACTTGAATAAGACTTTATTGAGGACAATATAAGCGACCATTGCATGCAAAAAGTCGTGTTTCAAAACACATTGAGGACAAAATGCATGAAATTGTTGCTCATATTGTCCTGAATAAGGTCTTATTCAAAACAAATTTATGAAAATGTCTCATAAACTTGGAAATTGTTGTTAACATAGTTTTTTCAGTTTGTTGAGTGTGTTAAGAAAAACTATTAGTATTAATATAATTTATGAAAATGGAAATACAATATCGTTCCTTTATTGCAACGTATTCAAATCTCAAAAAAATCAAACTTAGCAGAATGTGATCAAAGTTTTAAAAATGTACCATTATATTCTGGTTTAATAAAATATATTTTGCTATAACTTCAGTTCAGTTTGAGATATACCACTGAGCACTTTTCCTTCAGTAGCTAAAAATATTTGATTTTTTGAGATATAAGTAATAGTTAAAATAAAGGAGCGTTATGTATCTATTTCTATACAAACATCTAGTGACAAAGTGTATTGTCCGGGCATCGGGCAAAAAAGTCGTTTATATAGTCGCCAATGACAACTTTAACCACATTGTCAGCCAGATAATCATATTTATAAAAGATTTAAAAAGTTTTTCTATACATAAACTTAAGAAAACTTACTCTTTTGTTGCAAGGCGGCTGCGCTTTACTTGTTGTACTTGGTTCAGTGCCCATCTCAAAGCTAGTATCTCTTTCACCAGTCTGTAAATAAGGAACGTATGTAGAGAGGTATACTTTTATAAAATATTAAAACACCGGCAATATGTACTTACCTCAGGAATGCTTTCTTCAGAAATGTTTGAATCAGACTTTCGAACTAAACAATGTGGTTTTAAGAACTCTAGCAGAGGAAAATACCAAAGCTTAGGAACATACACATCATCCGCTCCAACACCACTTCTTTTGCTGCCAGAAATTTGACGAGTCTCTTTTATGAATGTCGACCTTAAAGTATGTATTTTTTTCTTTATGTCCTCTTGGGTGATATCCTAATTAATTTTTTTAAGTTCTTGACAAATGGCAAATAAAGAATTTGATCATTTCACCCGGTCTAAATATAAGGGATTCCTTACATTGTATAAATTTTCATGTTGTTGATAATTTATTATTAAAACTTCAATTATTTCATTACTCCACATATTTATTACTTTTTTTCCTGCGTTCTTAAATTAAAATTTATAAATGGTAAACAATAACACAGTACAACACATGATCTGCCAACTCAATTCTGTGAACTGTATGTGAAATTAGACCCAAAAAGAAGAATTTCTGCATCATTCGTTTAGTCTTCTTACCTGCGATTTGAAGTTAGTATCGATTTGAAGTTAGTACTATCGTATAGGGGAATTTATCACGTTTTAGGCCCTGTTGTTTGACATAGCTCGACAACCCCTAGCCCAATTTAGTTGAAATAAATTTAAAAAAATTAAGAATTACAATTCCCTTAATCTGTTCATATATTGTTTTCCTATACAAGTAACACTTTCGAAGTTAAAAATGAATGTATGAAGGGAAAAAATTATTTTTTGCCTAAAAATTTAAATTTTTTTTTAAAAATACATAAAAAATCCAAAATGGAAAAAAGTTTCAAGTCTAGTTATTTTTTCGCAAAGTCACATAACCTATGAGCAAAATGAGACAAAGATCATAAAAATCGATGCACGCGTTTCGCTTTTATTCGCAATTGAGTAAAGGTATGAATTTCAAAAATCAGTTATAGCCACCACCCTTAAAATAAAAATAAAAATATAAATTAAAAAATTATCATGCAAAAAAAAACTTTATTTATAAAAACTTAATGAAAATAAAATAATATGCAATTAATACGCAATTATAATATGCATAAAAACAAAATTTAGAACATTTTTTCAATTATTGGCAATATCCATCCTTGTAGAAGTTGACGCTTGTGGTTCTGATGATCTTGTTTTCTTCGTAGGTTGTTCATATTCATGGTCTGAGTCTGTATCGTCATCCGAGATACACATACTATTCAAGAGCGTGTTTCTTTCACTGTGTCCACCAATTTCAATGTCTTCATCTTCGGTGCTTTCTTCAAACTGCATAATTGTGGAACTCCACCAACAAACCTCCGCAAGCAATGCATCCAATTTTTTGCTTTTGAACCGCTTTTCAAATGGCATGGTCACCTGGTGTTCGTCTGATTCCTGAGGTGATTGTGCCAAAAAAGTATCGAGGTGGTGGTGCAAGAAATGCAATTTCAGCGTCATGGATGCACCGATTTTTTCGAAATAAAACAGCAACCTGTCCACTCGTTGCTGTATCTCTTCTCGCTGGACACGGTTCTTTCCTAGAACGCCTTCTATTACTTCTTTCAATGCGTTCCATGCATGTTGGTGGTCGTGATGCTCTGAAAGCAAATGTGTGAAAGAATCACTTTCGATCAATTTCCGAATATCAGGTCCATTGAGAATACCTGTTTTAAATACATAAGAAAAACGAAAAAATTATTGGTAATGCGAATGTATAGAAATTAACAAATTTAGATATGACAATATTGAAATACAGAGTACGATACGTACCGTTTTTAATTTTCTCATCACTGAGTTTCGGAAAGATGGATTTCAAACAGTCAAAGGCGCCGTTAACTTTTTTGACCACCACTTCAACGAAATTCCCAGCTATTCCCAGTTTCATGTGGAGCGGTGGCAACAAAATATCATCCAGGTCCTTTATCATAGGTTCATTGCGTAATTTTAATTGTTTGTTGAGCTCGGGAGTTCTTCCTTTCCAATCTTTACATTGATATTGATTTCCTTTGTATCGTGAATCCCAATTACAAAGGAAGCAGAAGTATTTTGGATATCCGCCCTTTTCTATAATCCCTTGTAGTATGTTGACCACCTTCAGATCGCAACAAATGTTCCATTTGTGTTCATCGTATTTGATTTTCTTCAAAATTTCGCCCAATGCTTCATACGTTTCCTTCATAGTTGTGCTGAATCCCAA
This sequence comes from Pollenia amentaria, assembly GCA_943735925.1. Classification (NCBI taxonomy): domain Eukaryota; kingdom Metazoa; phylum Arthropoda; class Insecta; order Diptera; family Polleniidae; genus Pollenia; species Pollenia amentaria. Next base: position 110,871,410 of record OX031006.1, on the reverse strand, counting down.
TGGAATGCATGGTTTTTTATTTTTTTTGTGCAGCAGCACAGCCTTCAAACTAGTAACTGAACCATCGATGAATAAACGCCAGTCGCCAGCGATATAATCCATTCCCAATTTTTTCACTAAACCTGGGATATCATGGCAGTACGTGAACGTATTTGCTTCGTCAACGGAATAAAATTTCTGAAAATCAGCTTGGCGTTGTCGGTATGATGTTGCGCTGACATTTTGCTGTGTGAGTTTTCTTCTCTTCAAAAATGATGTCAGCCATTCGGAGTCGTGTTGTGATAGTCCCAGCTTGGCCACAATGTAATCCATTTCGATTTGTGGTAGCGGTTGTAGTGCACGATTTTCAATATCGGGTATCCAATCAGCATCATCCAAATCGGTCGGATTGGTGAAAACGGTTTCGGCTAGCAGGGACACAGTATCCGCACTCGGAGGTTTAGGTGCATCGGTATCAGCAGGGCGTTGCACTGGAAGTGTGGCAGTAAATGCAGCAGTGTATACTTTTGTTTTCAATTGTTGTCTGTTTAATCCAGGACGAAAATTTATGCATGCATAGCACCTGGATTCATCATGTCCAGTTGTGTCTTCCACCCAAATTACTGGCTTCATAAAAGATAACTTTCTACTTTTTCCGTGAATCCATTTTAGAAGGGTAGTATAACAACTGTTGCACACTGTGTTCGGCGTAAAATTTGCACCACTTAAATCTGCTTCATCGAAATAATTACAATACGCGGTTTTGAATTGCTCAGTAAACAAATTTTTTCGATCTTTTTTCTGTATTTTTCGGACGATATGACCACAAACGTAACAATATTCATCCAAATATGGGCACTTGTTGTTTTCCATATTGATATATTTTATGTTTTGTTGTTATTCACTTTTAAAAAACTGGAGAAAAATCACTTTTACTGTTCGCGTTCGTCGGCACTGGCTGAATGCCAAAAATCGATCAATGCACACCTATAAATACTACGTATTTTTGAATATTTTACTGCCAGGTACTTATAAATGGGCGCATATTTTAAGGGCGGCTGGCTATATACCTGTTTCAGCACTTGTACGTTTCAAACTGTGCAAAACTTTCCAAATAATGACCACCCTTAAATGTGGGTGCAATTTCTGTAAAAAAATCATATAGGTAGCCACCGGAAAACCCCAAATAATAAAAAGGTCCACTTTCCGTTTAATTGTCCACGTACATTTATTACCGCAATCATAAAAATCAAATAACCTTTTGTTTATTCCTTTTTTTTTAATTCTCAGCATCATGAAAAAGGTGTCAATGTTTTCTCCAAATAATGTTGTGCATATCTCGAGCAAATTTTTGAAATTCATACATTTACTCAATTGCGAATAAAAGCGAAACGCGTGCATCGATTTTTATGATCTTTGTCTCATTTTGCTCATAGGTTATGTGTTTTTGCGAAAAAATAACTAGACTTGAAACTTTTTTCCATTTTGGATTTTTTATGTATTTTTAAAAAAAAAAATTTAAATTTTTAGGCAAAAAATAATTTTTTTTGCCTTCATACATTCATTTTTAACTTCGAAAGTGTTACTTGTATAGGAAAACAATATATGAACAGATTAAGGGAATTGTAATTCTTAATTTTTTAAAATTTATTTCAACTAAATTGGGCTAGTGGTTGTCGAGCTATGTCAAACAACAGGGCCTAAAACGTGATAAATTCCCCTATACGATAGTACTAACTTCAAATCGATACTAACTTCAAATCGCAGGTAAGAAGACAAAACGAATGATGCAGAAATTCTTCTTTTTGGGTCTAATTTCACATACAGTTCACAGAATTGAGTTGGCAATCAATTAACTGAAAAATGTTGTACTGTGTAATTAGTGATAAATTGCACAAATCACAATATATGTACATACGTATGTATGTAATAGGGAGATCGAACGGTTATTATTCGACCGGTCTTAACCGGTTATTTAAGCTTTACCCAAGTCGGTTATTTTAAAATGCCCATTTTTCGAATATCGAATAAACCTGTTATTTTGGTATAATAAACCGGTTATTGTAGTAATGTGTAACTTATTTACATACATTTTCCTTACTCTTGATGTAGATGCAAAATTAAACTTTTTATGAAGAATGTCAAAACAAAACGTAACAAAGGTCAAAAAACATTACGAACACAGTAAATACAAATCGTTTATAAAAGCGTTCTTGTAGAAAAAAAAAACCAAAAACTATTCAAAATTCTACAAAAACGTGTGCTGTTTAAAGTAAATAGTAATTTGTGCAAGAGTGTTCTAAATATTAAATATATTTTTATATAAAGGTTATCTCTAGATATTTTTCGACCGCGATTAATAAGAAAAAGATAGTTGCCTGAAGTGCCATAAAATGATAAGTTACAAAGGTTCTTCCATGTCACTTATTAATCACCTTTAATTAGTATACATGCTTGACATTAATGTGATCCAAATGAAAAGTAACTCCGTTCAAAGTAGTTCTAGGGAGACGACAATTGGGTAAAATATTAGCTTGTTGTGTTGCCGAGGACGAAATGCCCGTTAAGGCACTTAAAACTCTTAAGTAGTTCTAGCATCTCTTCATGCAGAAAACTACAACATTACGGCGGAATCAGTTTAATTTATTAAAACACTAAGAACTAAAAAACAAAATTGAAGAAATCAAACAATGTCATGGAAGGTCTTAAATTGTAGCCGACGAATTGACAAATATTTCACACAAAAAGCATGTTCATTTCACTATTCGTTTCTATAATGCTGAAACAAAATAATTTAAAATAGATATTCCTGGCTAAGAGGTTTTGTTTGCAAGTTTTTAAAAATATGGTTGATTTATATAGACATGCTTAACCACCAACAAATTAAAACTCATTCAAAATAAATTTGTTAGAATATTTTGAATAATAACTTTATTAAATTCCTATAATATATTTGCTTTTGTAAAACGTTTGTCTAGATCAAATATCATTCAATAGTTTCTAAATCACATTAAACAAATATCTTTTTACAAATAAAGTTTAATAAATCAATAAAAAATTGTCGAAAACTAAGTTAAAGTTTGATCAATTTACTGGTCCCACTTTTCTTGGATTTTATCGTCAAATATTTGTTAGGTCTGATCTAAAGCCTAGTACTCTGTTCAACATTTCACGTGAAATGCTGTCAAAACCCATATGAAAAAAACTTGTGCGTAATATCTAAGAAAAAATGTTGATACAGTTGTACTCTGTTTAATTTGTGAAAAAGTTGCGAAATGTTTCTGGCAACATTTTTTTACAACTGCGAAATAATATAAGCTGCACTTATTTCACGTGGAATTTTAAGCAAATAAAAAAAGTGTAAACTAAATATTAAAATGAGAACTGCAAAACATCAATAACACAACCGGTAACAGTTTTTCATCAATATTTACTTTAATTTTTACTTAATTTTTTATTTTAAAAAATACTTTTTAGTAAAATACATGTGGGTTTAAAAACGTCAAATTGTGCAAACTGTCGAGATAGGCAACATTGATACATGTCAAATTTTTCGCATGAAATAATAGATGTTGCTGAACATTTTTCACAAATTGGAACAGAGTACTAGGCTTAAGTCGTATCTACATATGTATTTTGTTGGTTCCTTACCTTTGCAAATTGTTTTGTTTTTATTCAAATTAACGTTGAATTACAAAAACTTATTTGATTTTTGTGTTTTTAAGTATTCGAATTAAAACCGATTAACCGGTTATTTAAAAATTGCTTAACAGAAAACCGGGTATTTTAAAATAGCAAATATTCGTAATATTCGAAAACCGGCTATTGAAAAAAGTCGAATAATCGATCTCCCTAGTATGTATGGACAAATATTATGTTTTTTAAATTAAGTCTCAAACTTTTGTTTTATATTTTTTTGTATTATACCTGACGCTTCAAAGTAAGAAAAAGAAAAAAACAAAACAAGAAGAAGAGAGATAAGTTTGAAGAAGAATATAAGAAAACGACATGAAAAACACAAAACGAGTCGTTTTGTTTATCCCTCTTTCTTCTCTACACCGCTCGCCAGCAAACCAAAAGAGACGTCGACAAATCGACGCAGGGACAAATAACCGAATTACGACGACAAAAATGGAATTTTTTATTTTGTTAAATGTAACCAATATTGCAATTAATATGTTCTATATACCAGTACGCAATCAACCTATAATTTATATTTTTAACGCATCACATTAGTCTGTACGTGCGTGAAAAGTATTATTATCTGTTACACGCACTTATACCTGTCAGCAACATCTATAGCGATTATTGTTGCTACACTCGGCAAATTTTTTTTGTAAATTTACAGTTTAAAGGTTTTTAAATACATATATTTTTAAGCATAAGGTATCTAATTTAATTTGCAGTTATTATTAAAATAACAATTATATGTAGTGTAGGTATAGTATACTGTTTTAATTATGAAATATATCGAAAAATTTACTTTAACTAGAGCTACAGAAAAAGTTCCAAACAGTTCCACGACTTTTCCCTATAAGTTAAAAAAAACAACTGCTAGTAAGTGTAAAAAAGTCAAGTGGAGGTCCCCCCGTTTCCCCTTTCAATAAATAGAGCCTACTTTTCTTAGGTAGTACACCTAATTCTGCAAATCCAACATGCAAATGACATTTTTTTTAATTCGCGTCATTTTACATTCCTCACAAAATACTTGTGTGCACCACTGATTTATACTTAAACTGATACGAAAAAATATAATAAGGGGAATTCCGTTACTAATTTGTTACTAAAGCAGACCATACACGATTCAATTCAATTGTCAACTGAGTCGGTTGTTGTCCAAATCAAAGCGTGTATGGCCTTGTCAGTTGATTAGTTTGACGGTTGTCGAGTTGGTTGAAGAAAAATCAAAAGATTTTGATTTTTTCAAGTTGACTACTAAGTCTTTCAATTCGATTGTACTGTGTGTGCTCAAGTCTCTTGATCAGCTGTCAAAATGTATGTAAAAAAAATCTAAATTTGACAGTTCAATTAAAATCTTTCAATTCGATTGTACTGTGTGTGCTCAAGTCTCTTGATCAGCTGTCAAAATCTATGTAAAAAAAAATCTAAATTTGACAGTTGAATTAAAATCTTTCAATTCAGTTGAAGAAGTGTGTGGCCAAGTATCAATTCAGTTGAAAGACTCAGTTGACAACTGAATTGAACCGTGTATGGGGCGCATAACAGAACCGCAATAGTAAAATGTTTCATTCTGTGCCGTCTTCTTACAAGATATTTTTGTGAACGAAAATATATTAGAAAGGTCAATTCCGTAACTACATTGGGTGTATTGAGATCTGTGCTTTAAAGAAGATGAAAATGAAGAGAAAGGAGTTATTTGATGTACTGAAAAAGCAACAATTTTATAATTTTATAATAATTTTTGAAATTTGAATTTTTAATTTTTAAAAACTGACATCAAAAATCCCGTGTAATAAGTTTTAGTTCGATAGATTTTTTAAAAATTGTACGCCATATTGGAACCGCCACTTTGAATTTTTAAAAACTAACATCAGATTCGTAATCAGCTACCCCAAAAAATCCCGTGTAATAAGGTTTAAGCGAATTCGATAAATTTTTTAAAAATTGTCCGTCATATTGGATCCGCCATTTTAAATTTTTAAAAACTGACATCAAATTCGTAATCAGCGTTCCTAAAAACCTTGAGGTACCTATTTTTATTAAAATGTATTGAATCCATATGAAGTAAATAATTTTGTCGCACTAAATTTTCAATTTGTCCCTGTATGCGACGTCGTAAAAGCCTCCATGTGAATTAGCTGATACACTACTATAAGTGTTCTTTTCACTCAAATGAACGAAAAAAACTGCATATTTGGTTTGTGCTTATTGTTTTCTATTCCTGGGTACACTCAAAAAAATTTTACAGTAACTTAATGTAATTTATTAAAATCGTTTTCCGTTATTAATGAAAATTGTTTTATTTTATAATTACAGCCTGTTTTTGTAAAACACAAGTGTTCTCACTTGAAGTTTTCGTATTAAAACGAAAACGTTTTAAAATTGGTTTTTAAATAACATTTAAAAGCTTTCGTCTATATATGTTTGACATTAATAGAGCTATTTTCTATCGTTAAACAACATTATTGCCAATGCGTTTATTTTCGTACCTTTTCATGCTTTTCGCATATAAAGAATTGTGTTCAAGGTTAACCTTGGCTTTTGCTTACAAAAATAAATTATAAATTTAAAAAACAAAAACTACTATAAAAAATTTGTTAGTAAATTGGTAAAAACTAAAAATGTTGAATTAAAATGTTTACAAAAATTGCAATAAATAAACGCAATATATAAAGACGAATTTTTGCTACACATCAACATATAGAAATGGGGAAGGTATTTGCGTGATAGCACTAAATTTTAAAAACATACGGAAGAACTTACATACACAGATACATACATATTTATGTACATACTTGTTTCTAGAATTTTTTGAACCTGTAAATACCTATTTATGTAATTATATTTGTATGCCAAAGTTTAAAATGCTGGCATTTAATTCGCTACTTTGTCCGGTCCTTTTTTATGATCATGTTTGTGTGCCAAAGGTTATAGTTCTGCTACTAACATTTTTTATCTTATAGGGCATTTACATTACATCGAAATCAAGTAGATTTCATTTGAAATCTTCCTCCAAATCTAGTTCGTTTACATTATACTTGTTTGACATTAGCGAGATTTGGTTTTCACAACAAAAACCGCCGACTGAAAGTTTTTTGTGTAACACATACTTACATATAAAGAAATATGCATTTAAAAATTTGCATTACATTTTCTTTATAATCAACTTCATTTATTTTATCAATATTATTTGCCATTTGCATTTTTTTTACTATTTTACAAAATGTTTGAATTTTTTTTTTAACAATTTTAACAAGCAGCTGTTATTGGTTTTGTTTTTTGTTAAAATTTCATTTTTTTTCTTGTGCAGGGAAGTAGTTTTTAGTGCTATATGGGGAAAAACATAGTTGCATCAATAAGTACTACTAGATTTCGTATATATTTCGTCAAAATCTAGTTACGGAGTAGATTTTGTTTTGTACGGGAAATCTAGCCAAAAACAACTAGATTTGGCTCGAAATTTCGAAATACTAGATTTCGCTGTAGTGTAAATTGGCTATTATTGGATGATAATCACTCAGCCCCTTGCTGCTTAATTTTGAGTCTCTTCAATATTGTTACGAAAGTAACTTTAGTTTATTAGTAATTTTATTAGTTTAAAATGTTATAGTATTAGTTTCGCATATTTCTAATGTAAAGCCACTGTACAGAGTTTTCTAGTACAAATGATTGTTATAGACAACTAATAGTGCTAAGATTATTTTTAACCCATAAAGTATGCTTTAGTTTATTGTTGTATAAATCAATTTAAATTCAGCCACAGTGTTAATGCATAATGATATTCGCTGTAAGATAATAAAATCTCGATTCGCCCAGAAATGTCGAAAATATTACAGACATTTCGACGAGTAGAATGCTCTAGGGACATCTAGATGTCAGCGAACAGAGTATAAATACTCGCGAAGGTTGGCATCGATAATCAGTATTAGTACGATTTTTTAAGTGTGCACATCGCAATTATAAGTGGTATAATTAACTAAGTTCTAAATAAAGTGGCGTGAATAGTTTATAGTACAGCTATAAAGTAAAGTGTCTAAAGTGCTTTATTTATTTTATGAAAGAATTGCAATAAAAGAACTCAAGAGGTTTATTATAAACGTAACAATATTATAACAAATTCAAAAAGTATCATACGCAGAACACAAAACTAAAAGAAAGACATTTAATTTCTCCTATTTATCCTTTTTGATACTTTTTTCTCCCCGTTGAACTATTAACAATTTCAGTATTGTAGGCTGTTAAACTAATTTAACTGTTTTTGTATATTGTTCCAAAAACAAACTACAAGAAATTATAAGAATTTATAACTGAAACGTCAATACAAAAATAAATTAAAAGAAAAAATATTAAAATATAAGTTAACATTTGTGAATAAAACGTGAAATTTGTTTTTAAACATGCATAAAGACGACTAATTTGCTTAAATTATTGCAAGAATTTATTGTTTGTGATTTTATTAACACTTGAATTTTACATTGAATACACTATGCTAGTTGAAAATACAGACAAGCCGGGCACATGGCGTTTTAACATAATTCGGGTACGCTGAATCCAGTGGTGCCCCCGGTTTTTTAAGATTGGCTCTGGTTTTCGAGAAATACCGTTATTTCGAAAATGGAGGAGGTTGCACAACATATATTCGCGTAACTCAAAAACGGCTTTGTTTATTGAAATTAATTAATTCCGCAATAAAATTTCATTTAAGAAAAATAAAGCTTTTTTTCTAGTATAAGTAGTCGTTATTAAAACATAATTTTTTTTTTGAAAAAAAAAATTAATTTTTGTATCAAAATTTCGAAATTTTTGTTTTTTAAAAATTCATAAAAAAATTCAAAAATACAGCTAGGCTTCTAATTTTTTGCATACATATCAAAAACGAAGCTGCAAACATATGCGCAGATGTAAAAGTGGTAGCTCTTTTAAGAGGCATGCAATTGGGCTATATTAAAAATATGTGCTTCATGTGCTTATGGAATACGCGTTTCGATGGCGACCAGTACAATACACGGAATTGAGGAAAGCAGATTGCATAGAAATAATGTTGTTGAATTACCACTTGTGCCGATGGAAAAGATTTTGCTTCCTCCACTCCACATCAAACTGGGTATTGTAAAAAATTTTATAAAAGCATTGAGCCCAGATGGTGTTGCTTTTACCGAATTGCGCCGAATTTTTCCAAGATTAAGCGGCATGAAAGTAAAAGAAGGTATGAACTCTAACTATATTAAATAAGATTTATATTTCATATCATAATGTTTTTATTTTACAGGAATTCTTAATGGACCGGACATTCGTCGTCTTATGAAGGACCATCAATTTGAGGTTGCATTGAATTATATCGAGCTATTGGCCTGAAATTGTGTGAAACCAGTAATAGAAAATGTATTAGGAAATCATCGGCCTGAAAACTGGCGAATTTTAATCAAAAATATGCTAACCGCATTTAAAAACTTAAGCGTTAGAATGTCATTGAAAATACATTTTTTGCATTACAATGGCGAAAAATTTAATGAACAATCACCAGCCGAGTCTGATGAACATGGCGAGAGATTTCACCAAGTAACAGCCAGTCTCGAACACTGGTATGTATAGCGGCAAACACCTTAATTCGCTATTAGAGGATATTTGTTGGAATCTGCAGGAGGAAGAAGAAAAAATTTCTAAATAAAAACTTTAACTTTAACTAATTAACAACAAAAATAAATGTTTTAAAATTTTTAAGTTTGTTTATTATAAAAAATAAAAATATTTCATTTTTTCTGAAAAAATCAAAAGTTGTAGACAGACTTTAATCACTTATACCTGCAGCGCCTGAGATGCCCCTAGACGGGCCAAATGTATGACAAGCGCAACTTTATTTTTCATTCCCATCATTTGTGTCTAAGGCCTAGGATTCATTCCTAGGGGGATAAAATGTATGACCGACCTCCAATGTTTTTTGTTCTTAACATTTTCTTAAAACATAGTTGCCATATATCTCCACCCCTTAGGGGGCACCCATACAAATATGGCCATTTAATGAAATTCTTAAATTTGGCCCCTGCAGCGCTTAGGATGCCCCTAGATGGGTCAAATGTATGACCAACCCTACTTTATTTTTCATCTCAATCATTTATTTCTAACATACCCACCCGCTATCTCCATTACTTAAGGGGGCTTGCATACAAAATGTTCAATGCAGACTAGAAATATATTGAAGAAAAAGTTCCATAAATGCCCAGGAGTCGCCCCTAGGGGGATAAAATGTATGACTGACCTCCATTAGTTTTTGTTCTAAACATTTTCTCAAATTATACTTTCTCTTTATCACCATCCCTAAGGGGTGCTCCCATACAAATATTGCGTTTTATGAAATTCTTAAATTAAATAAAATTTGTCGACTTTTGTGAATAAAATCAAAAATTGCAATCAGATTTTAATCTTTTATGGCTTGTTTTGTTTGGATTTTTTTTTATACGTGTTGTTTTTTATACCTCTGAAAAAAATCAGAAGCATAGCTGCATTTTCCAATTTTTTATGAATTTTTTAAACACAAAAATTTCGAAATTTTGTTAAAAAAATTATTTTTTTTTCCAAAAAAAAAAAATTATGTTTCTAAAAGGACTGCGGATATTAGAAAGAAATTTTAGTTTTTCTTAAAGGAAATTTTATTGCAGAATTTCGTTTTAAAACGTCAGGTGCCCAGCTTGTCACGAAAAAAAAGTGTCAATTTTTTGCACAGTGATATTAATCAAATTTGTTTGTATAAATGCACAATTGAATAGCGCAAGTTTACGAGTCAAATGTGTTGAGCAAATTTACAAAGTTTGTGTAAATGAATTCTCATACAATTTTTGGCAGTTCACTTGCACAGATTGCGATACTTTTAGCGATATCATGAAAACCCTTACTGCCAGGCCCACAATGTCGAGAAGAACATTTCTTTCGCAAATTTATATTGAAAACAAAAACAAATTTTAGTTTTTTATTATTGTTTTCAATATAAATATGCGAAAGAAATGTTCTTTTCGACATTGTGGGCCAGGCAGTTTCCAAATTCAAGCAAACTTTTATCCAAAATAGAGTCTTAATTTTTGTTAGTATATAGATTAAATTCGGTTTTAAAATATTTTATTTCTACCTAAATTATCCCACCAACTATCTGGTCAAATATGATCTTATTGTAATATCATTTTATTGTATAATTGACCGTGGCTCCTATAAAAATACCACATCCGAAAATATTGTAAATGTTGGTGTATATATAAAATTTTGCTACCATAACTTATATAATAGCTTATATATCATGGTATTTACCATATATAAATCAGGTCCACAATATCATTTAAAGACAAACAAATGTCATTAATAGATTTTTAAGTTTTTTTTTATCTAATCATATTATTAATTATTTTTTCTTTTTGTAATTAATGTTATACTATTAGGCAATTCACAAAGTGTTCATATTGGTTGTATTTACAATATTTTTATGAATGTCACATTAATAAAATAATAGCATATACCAATATGACACAATAGAGCAATTTTTTAATTATCTTTATTACTTTAAGCAAAGACTATAGATTTATAAAGATGTTGCACTTAGTACATTTGGAATTAACAAAAATGTTGTGCTTAGGCTTGCCAGATCCAGATTATCAAAAAGCTGGACATGTGAATTAAAAAAGCTGGATATTAAAAAAAAAGCTGGACATTTTGAAATAAAATTTTCACGAAAAGTTACTTGTTTATTGTACAAACAATTTTATTAAAAAATACCCATATGTACGAGTATGACATTAATATTATTACACTGTTTTTTTTATAATACTTTACTACAATACTAACATAACAAAATATAACTAAACTTAAATTTTTTCAGTTCATTCATATGTACTATATATCTACATACCTCTCATTTGCTGGAACAACGTCATAACTCAAAAAATTAGTTTCTTATTTTAATGTAGAATTAGTTATCGCTCCTATATTTATCTTAAGTAAATAAATATTAAGAGCATTTTGTGGAAAATTTTTTTAGCTGGACAAATTTCTTTTTAGCTTGAAACTGGACACGCCATTAAAAAGCTGGACAATCCAGCCAAAACAAGCCCGACTGGCAACTCTAGTTGTGCTTCTTATAGATGAGGGGGGGAAGTAACAAGGAAAGCAAAAACTTCGTGCTTACATTCAGGGTTGTCAGATTGATTTTGAACTTTTTCGCCAAGATCAATGTCAAAAATAGCCAAAATCGCCAAAGCATTTATTTTTTAGTTTTTGACAATAATATATGTATTTTTAGAATAATTAAAAATATTTTTTATAAATCCAAAAAAAAAAAAATTTCTTCCGTATCGCTAAAATTTGCCAAAAATTCAAAAAAAGTCGCCAAGATATATTTTGTTTAATTTTATTTAGAACAAAGTAAAAAATAATTAGTAAGCACAAAATGCAATGTATAAAATATTTTATAGTAGTCTACTCAAAGCGACAAAAAAAGAATTTTTGCGGTAAGTATTAAACAAATATTGGATATACAATACATTTGTATGTAGTTGCAGTTCTATGATATATCTAAAACGCTATATACTTCACCGAGAAGACTCCCTTTTTGTGTTCTTTTTTTGGAATACATTGTGAAGGGACAAAAGAAATGCAACATGTACTGTTTACATTCAACGTATAACTCGTTAAAACGTGTCGAAAACTTCATATCGCTTTCTACTTCGAAGGCGAATTTTAGTGGTATTCATTATTTCAACACAGGCATTACTAGTTGTAATAACCAGAACAGTCAATGCAAGTTCATTTAAATGGTACGTAGGTGCCGTATCCTTGTAGCTATAAATTGTTGGTCTAAACTGATTTAAATTAGATTGAATATCATCATTAAAATTCTCTTTTAACAAACGGTATTTTTCCATTGTGTTTCATTAACATCCAAATGTACGTTAGGATTCATAAAAATTTTTAAAATATCTTTAACAACAACGAATTTTATCAGTAATAATTTGTCATATTTTATAATGGAAAAATGTTCATAAACTTTAATTATATTAATTTTTTAAAGAATTCTACTTATTACTTCCTTCAAGAGCACATTTATATGTGAAAAAAAAATTTCTCGAAGATTTTCATTGTCTTCATCGGCCATTTCAATATAATTTAGTTTTAAATACTGGTCATAAATATGAATGCATCAAATTTCATACATTGAAATACTAGAAAAAAAAAATTTAATATTTTCCTATTGAATTTAACAAATTTCAAAACAAATTCATGGCTCATCAAAAATAGCCAACAAAGTCGCCAACTATTTTATAAATCGCAAAAAAATCGCCAAGTCGCCAAATCGAAAATTAGGTCGCCAAACAAGTTTGAAAATCGCCACGTTTGGCGAGAAATCGCCACATCTGACAGCCCTGCTTACATTCAGAAAACTGAAGAGAGCAAAAAACCACATGCATTAATACATACACACACATGTTTGCTGTTTTTGCCAACCAAATTGTGTGTGTGTATGCTTTTTTTTCGTTCAAACCGGTTTTCGGTATTTTTATACCCTCCACCACCTCTGTGGTGAATGAGGGTATACTAAGTTTGTCATTCCGTGTGAAACTTTTTTATTATACATCTAAGACCCCATAGAGTATATATATTCTGGCTCCTTGAGTAATTCTAAGTCGATTTAGCCATGTCAGTCCGTCTGTCCGTCTGTTGAAAACACGCTCACTTTTGAAAAACGCAAAAGAAAAACGCAAAATTTGCGTTTGAAATCCAGCAACATCGGTTCAGTAGGCTCAGAACTATGAATCAAAATGTGGAACCACCACCATGAATAAATTGATAATTTTGATACAAAAACCAACATAAATGGTTTATTAATGCACGGAATGACATAAAATGTTGCTAGAATTTGGTTTGTACGACTGCAAATCATACTGGTAAATTTCGTGACGATCGGTCCGTAATTTACAATAGGCCCTATATAAGCCCATCTCGAGGAAAACAGTTTAGTACGCCTAAAACCGTAATAAATGACGCTATCATACTAAAATTTGATACGTCGCAGTTTTATAGGACCAGAAATCACACTGTAAAATTTTTTGAATTTCGGTCCATAATTTACACTAGGCCCCATATAAACCCTACTTCCGGAAAACAGTTTAGTACGCCTAAAACCGCAAAAAACAACGCTAGCATACTTAAATTTGGTACGTCACAGTTTTATAGGACCAGAAATCACCCTGTACAATTTTTTGAAGATCGGTCCATAATTTGCACTAATCCCCATATAAACCCTACTCCCGGAAAACAGTTTAGTACGCTTAAAACCGTAATAAATGACGCTATCATACTTAAATTTGGTACGTCACAGTTTTTTAGGAGCTTAAATCACAATGTAAAATTTTTTGAAGATCGGTCCATAATTTACACTAGTTCCCATATAAACCCTACTCCCGGAAAACAGTTTAGTACGCCTAAAATCGTAATAAATAACGCTATCATACTAAAATTTGGTACGTCACAGGTTTAAAGGACCAGAAATCACAATTTTTTGAATATCGGTCCATAATTTACACTAGGCTACATATAAACCCGACTCTTGGAAAACAGTTTATTGCGCCTAAAACCAAATAAAGCTCACTTTGGGAAAATAATAAAATTCGCCTTAAACCATCACAGATATATGTAGATATTGCGGTTAAATTCATATGGCCAGAAAAAATATCATGCAAATTTGTGAAATTTTCTGTTAACGCTAAAACTAATTACACTGCTGTATTGAAATTTATTCTAATTTTTTTTTTTTTTGGAATACTAGAAATCAGTGTTCAGAATTTTGGGATGATTGGGCCATAATTTACCATAGGTCCAATACAAATTACCCTCCTAAAAATTATTTTAGTTCGGCTAAAACTTTTACGAATCATGATATTTTACTCAAGCCAGTTCAAAGTTCTAACAAGAAAAGCATAAAATTTTCTTATTGTCGGTCAATAATTTAATTCAGGTCTAAACCGCAACTTATTTTAATGCTGACGTTCGTTTTTATGAAGCTTCGTTAATAATATATATGTATTTATCATATAGAGCTTACTGCTGTCGGTGGAGGGTATCAAAGATTCGGCACAGCCGAATATAGCATTTTAACTTGTTTTAAATGATTTTGTTTTGTTTTCAAGCAATTTATGTGCAAATAGCCTACGAAAGAACAAATGCGACCGATTGTTTAATTGGTTTGGTAAGAATATGTGTTTTATTGTCGTAAAAATTAAATTATAAATATTCGAAACGAATAATGATTACAATTTTTAGACAATTCAACTATAAATGTATGTACTTATCGTATAAAATGTGTATGTATGTATTAAACGAATTTATTATAAAACAAGTGTTTTTTCTTTGGCGATGGAAAGTACTAATGTAAGTAAAATGTTGACACTTCTGAAATTAATTAAATTTAAATAGCCCTGGGGGTTAGTAGAATTTTTAAAACATCTGTTTCGCCAGAACAGTTTTTTAAATTTTATTTTTTTTCTTCTTTGAATTTTGTTGTATTTAATTTTGATTTTTTTTAATGAATTAATCATTTTAAGCTATTAATTAATTCATTTATTAATGATGTGCTAATAATCCCAATTTATGATAAAAAACACTGAAATTTTTTGTTGTGGGAAAGCTAGTTTCTATGCGCATTTCGCTGGTTGCTTAGGCCAGCTCGTCAGGAAACTTTTTCCAAATACTTTAGAAAAGCTAAAAATATTATACAAGTAAGACCATAAAGTGAATAAGAATTTTAAACACTCAGCTCTACTTGTAACAATATCAAAGCTTCAACAAAGACACAACAATAAATAGTGAATTTTTTCCTTCTTACATTCCCCTACAATTGGCTGGGTTTTTTCCAACACGAATTGTAGTTGTGAGAGGATAGAAAAAACAAAATTAAAAAAAACAAGTTGCTAAATAAAGCAGCTTGCCATTTCAGTTTTTTATTTGCCGGGCACATGCAAATTTATTATCAAAAATTATTTTCGGGAATGAAATATTTATTAATTAATTCATTTATTAATGATGTGCTAATAATCCCAATTTATGATAAAAAACACTGAAATTTATTGTTGTGGGAAAGCTAGTTTCTATGCGCATTTCGCTGGTTGCTTAGGCCAGCTCGTCAGGAAACTTTTTCCAAATACTTTAGAAAAGCTAAAAATATTATACAAGTAAGACCATAAAGTGATTTTAACTTAAAATCTAAATTTTAACGTCAAACAGCTTGGGAAATTATTTCCCCACTGTCATAGGTATTGTCAAACCATAAGAACCATTTTAAAAAAATAAAATTAATTCTGTATTATTATTGAAAGCCACCGGTAGTGTTTTATTTTCGAGTGTGATTTTTGATTTAAAAAGTTTTAAAAACAACCCAAAAAAAAAAAATTATTAAATATTAAATTTAAAAAATTCTTAAAAAATATTAAGGAAAAACATTTTGGCGCCCGAGCGACTGTTTTTAAAAAATAAAAATCCACGGTTTTACCATTACCGTACTTTCGGTTTGTGTAATAAGTTTTAATTTCGTGCGTCGTTATTGCAACAACTTGGAAAATAAATATCCAAACATAACCATAAACCAATAGACATTTAACCACCCAACAAACTTAAAAACCAACAACCTATCCACAGCAGAAGGAAGTCATCCACACGCAAAGAAAAAACATGTTTAAATATGGTCACCTCCAACAAAACTATTTTTAAAGAAAATTTTAAACATATGTTTAAATTTAACCATATTATTATCACCGACAACCATATTATGGTTAAATGAATCCTCCATCAAGAGGCCACAACCATATTATGGTTGCCTCTAAACATGTTATGGTTAAATATGACAATAATTTGTTTTTAAATTAACAATAGTATTTTCCTCTTCTCCAAGAGCAACAAGCTATGGTTAAAAACCAACCATGCTATTATAAGTGTTAAACATATTTTAGTTATTATTGACCAAAACATGTTCGGAGGCAACCATAATATGGTTGTGCCTACTTGATGGAGGACACATTTAACCATAATATGGTTGTCGGTGATAATAATATGGTTAAATTTAACCATAATATGTTTACAATTTTCTTTAAAAATAGTTTTGTTGGAGGAGACCATATTTAAACATACATAGTTTTTCTCTGGGTGCAGATGCCTAATTGTAACTGCATTTTGTGCCAAAAGGAAAGTGCCGAACGTCAACAAACTTCTAACCAGGTATTAAAGAACAAATAATTGTGTGAGACTTTGTCGCAATTCAGCTTTAAAAATTAATTACTAATATTAATTTGCGAAAGTTTATTTTCCACACCAAAATTATTCGTTCTTTTAATGAGATTTTTATTACTTACAATCGCCTAAGTAGTGAAACACACAAACATGTTCAAATAAAAGCGCTTTTTATTGTTCGCAAGTTAATTATCATTAACAGAAAATTAATAGTGAAAGTGTTTAAAAAACCGCCACAAACGGGAAAAATGCGCCTCCTCGCTGCAATTTTGCCATCACTTACCGTTCGTTCTCTTTATTTTCATATTCCTGAGGTTTCTCTTAATACAAAATTTAAATTTTAATAAATTACAACTATTTACATTTTTCCAATAAATATTTACCTTTTTCTTGCATTTACATTTCTTATTTTACTCGCTCGTTATATTATTTGACGTTTGCTTTGTTTTATTTTCTTTGAACTCGTTACTAATAAATTAATAAGTTTACCAACACTGTGTGTACTGATCTGAATGGCAACATCATTGGTCATATGGTAAACAACAAATAAAATAAAAACAAACATAAACAAAACAAACAAGAAGAAGAAAAGAATTAGGTGCATAAATTAAAAACAATTTTAAATTTATTACTGAATAATAATTAATTAAATAAAGGTAAATAAACAATAAATAATTGAGAAATTTAAAGTAAAGAAAAACCGTGTATGAAACAATATATATGTACATACATACGTTAAAGATTGTGAAAATTAATCGAGGAAAATAATTTTTATCGGACGGACATTTATCAATGTGATCGCGAGTGAATTTAATATTCAAGAGGCTGTGGTAAGCTAGTGAAAAATAGAAAGACAAAGATTAATTACACTATGCTAGTTGAAAAAAACAGACAAGCCGGGCACATGGCGTTTTAACATAACTCGGGTACGCTGAATCCAGTGGTGCTCGCGGTTTTGTAAGATTGGCTCTGGTTTTCGAGATATACCGTTATTTCGAAAATGGAGGAGGTTGCACAACATAAGTTCGCGTAACTCAAAAACGCTTTAGCTTATTGAAAAAACTTAAAAAATCGAAATTCCGCAATAAAATTTTCTTTAAGAAAAGTAAAACTTCTTTCTAATATCCGGAAAAAAAATAATTTTTTTTATCAAAATTTGGAAATTTTTGTTTTTTAAAAATTCATAAAAAATTAAAAAATGTAGCTAGGCTTCTAATTGCAGACATATAAAAAACGAAGTTGGAAACAAAACAAGCCATAAATGATTAAAATCTGTTAGCAATTTTTGATTTTATTCACAAAAGTCGAAAAATTTTAATTAATTTAAGAATTTCATAAAACGCAATATTTGTATGGGAGCCCCCCTAAGAAGTGGAGATAATGGGCAAGTATGTCTCGAGAAAATGTTAAGGATAAAAAATTAATTGAGGTCGGTCATACATTATATACCACTAGGTACGGCGCACAGTGGCTGAAAATCGTTTTTCATCGGCCAAAAATCTGTTACTTTTGAACCGATAGAGATAATTTTGCAATTTTTTTTTTGCAGGAGAGAAGACTTGAACTTGCAGTGTTAATTTTGTTAAAATCGGTTCAGTAGTTGTTGAGAAATTTAAGGTCAAAGTTGAACTTTTGATGTTTTTTAGCATTTAGTATGAAAATGCTAATGATTGAGATTGAGAATTATGGTATTTTTTATTCAAAAAGTGGGATGTTTTTCTGCCCACTGTTTTAAGAAATTTTTAATCTACATAGCTGCCAAATTTCATTAATATATCTTTGTTCATGTCAGATTTATAGAATGTCAAACCTTAAAATTACTATTTTTTACTCATGTTGATAGCCCTTTTATTCATTTACACTATATAAATAATAATTTAAATGTTTGGCATTCTATAAATCTAACATGAATAAAGGTATCATAATGAATTTTGGCAGTTATGTAGATTAAAAAGTTCTTAAAAGAGTGGACTGAAAAACATCCCCATTTTTGATTAAGAAATACCCAAATTCCCAATCCCGGAAAACGGCTTTAATTTTTTTTTTGTTCAAAAAAGGCAATACAATTTACCACTCGATATTGATCAGAATTTTCTTGAAAATAATGGACATATTAGAAAACATTACTGTTCTAATTGTATAAAAATCGATTTGGAATTTGGAAAATTTGATTTGGAATAGGGCATATGGGAGTAAAGATGTTAAAGTGACTAAAAATTGCTTCTACAAGCATACTCATAATGTTTTCTTTCGAAAACTATAAACATTTTTATTTATTTCTAGAGAAAATTTTTTTTTATCAGCGAAAGAACAAATGAGTATTCGTATTACCTTTATATGCATATACATTCGCCTCGTATATACCATTATACCTTTAAAAAAAATGCATATGCATGTAATAATACCTATGATCATTCTGTGAATAGGTTTCTACATTATCAACTCTACAACAGGTTCAACTGCAACCAGTTTCACTGGAATACTTTTTGATTAAAAAAATAAATAAGTGTAAATTATTTAATGTTTATTTTCTTTTTTATTTAAATAACAATAAGGACAAAAACATATTTTTTGCTTAAATAACACTAAAAGTTAATTATATCTACTATTCATTCGGTTGGAAAATTGCCTCCAAATATTCCATATTTAGTTTTGTATTACGTTTGTCCTGTAGCAGCCCTTTTGCTTCTTCATATAAGGCCCGATGTTCTACTTTCCATTGACTTTGAATGCTAGAGATGAGCGGATCTGACGTTGCCAACAATATATTAAACAGATCTTCGTTTGTAAAGTCTCGTGACATTTTTCTGGTATTGTGGTCTTTATTCCTTTTTTCCTGGGCTTCCTCTGACAGATCTCCTAGTGGTACTAAATGATGCCTAATGACGTCCTCTCCATGATAAAGGATTTTATGAACTGTTGTAGACATATTTCTCCATGGATATTTGGTAGTATATATTCGTGCTGTTTCTTTGGCATAATCCCCAAATTTTCTATAATCAATTTGTTCATTGCATGCAAGTACATCAATGATTGTTTTAAATCTTGATATAAGACTTATATCAACACCTGTTATTTCAGATGCTTTTTTGGGATCAGAAAAGAACCTTCTTGCTGTATTCCCATCATTCGTATTGCCTGATCCTTGTTTTGGTTGGTCTATAATCAACCCACATTTGCGAAATTCATCCTGAACATGCTTCTTTTTTATACTTCTTAAATCCATGTTGGTGTCATTGTTTTTTATTGATCCTGTAGGTCCAAAACCCAAATCATAACTGATTTTTAGTATGTGCTCCATAATTTGTATTCTTGTATGTAGCGGCGATAATCCAAATTCATATGCATTAGTATTATCTAATGATTTTTCCGGGACTTGGTTTAATTTGCTTGATGTGGTTTGGCATATAATGCAGCTGGATGAAGCCTTTGTGTCAGTCAAAGCCTGGCCTACTTTTCCATCTATCATCGTTAGCACTAATTGATAGTTAACTTCAATTATATGGCCATCTATTTCTAATTCTAATGGCCGTAGTGTTGCAATTTGGGCTCTTATATAAATGGTTTAATTTTTAATAGTAACAGCAGTTTCCTTTTTAAATTCAAATTTAATTGGTCTGCAGTATTTTGTAGAAGATGGTGTGAGATTTTTCCAAATATCCTTTGTTTGCATCGTACTGGTCGAAGGCTCCGAGTGTTCCAAATTCTTTATCAGTCGCAATGGAACAAATGATACCATGAACATATCTGTATCTGAAGTATTTTCACATATAGATTGCTTGTATTGTTTTTGTCCAGAAGAACCATCACATCCCCATTTTCAAAAGAGAGTTAACTTGCAGTTCCCATATTTTTTCAAATCATCTCCTTTAAGTGATTGTAGTAAACGCTGAGCTGTATGATTAAGTAGACCTTGAAGTTTACCTCTGCCGAAATTGGTGTGATTTTAATAGTGTCCCCTGGTGGCAAACATTCCTTCTTAGCAGCAGTTATGTGATGATAAGCGGGATACAGATTTGAACCTTTTTCAATTGCACGTACTCTGAGCTGAATATATTGCTCTTTTGTTAACTTCAAATCTAAAAATAATGCTAATGCCTCTTCATTTGAAAACTGTTTTTCATCGCTTGGCGTTGGAACACTCTTAAGAATCCGTTTTGTTCTCTTGGGACTAGCGATAAACACTTTTTCAATAATATCGACTTTTGTGAGTTGTTTTTGTGATCGCAGTTGATATAGCAAAGCTTCTTGAATATTTTTATCCCCGATTTCTTTGTTGATATCCTTAAGCTTCCGCCTTTTAGATCTATCGCTACAGTTCTCAAGTGATTTCTTTGGTCTCCCAAGGTTCTTTTCATTTGTACCTTCTGAAGATATCTGTACACTGAGTTCGTCATCTCACCAGTTTGCAAAACTGTTGTAAAATCTAGGTTTACTCCATCCAACTTGTTTGAAGCGCTTTTTTAAGTTTTTGACAAAATCGGTTATTTTATTTCGCAGTTCCGATCGTATTTCAGTGCTAACTTAAAACATCTTCCTCCTTTTTATTTTAAAAATACTCTTCGGATAATTCTTTATAGCTGAAGCTCTCCATTTTTATAGATATTAAATAAATTAGATTGTTATTGCTTAGATATATTTTAACAACTGAGATTTTATTCGAATACCACTGGCTTTTATACATAGCTTGCGTTATACTGTGTTCCTAGGTGGCAAAATAAGGTAGAATAAAGAACTAAAATGGGCTTAAGTAGGATACGCTTAAAATCCCACAGGTATTGGTAATTATATAATATAAAATACTTGGCTTGGTACACTTATATTTCAGTCATATGAATAGGTAAAATTAAAAGAGCAAAAGAAATGTTGCGAATAATTTTACACAAACTAAAAAAGTGTTCTATAGGCTGGTCCAAACAGGTACAAAAGTGCATTTGGATTTAAAGTGGATACTTTCACCTACCTACAGCTAGTAAAATTTCTTTAACCCCTTTTGACCTCATAAATTCTATTCTTCTGAACTTCAATTTGACTAAAATATAGAACCTGAAAAAATATTTAATAACACAGCAGGTATAATCGGTACAGTAATACAACATAACATTGTTTAAAGACTGCTTTACTACCAATATAAAAAATGTTGAACCCACTATTGATAACAGTTTGACATAAAACATAATAAAAATCAAGCCAAAAAATCCGTTTTATCCGAATATCTCCAAAAGCAAAGGAGATAACCTAAGCATTTAAGCATATTTTTTGTAACTCAGCTTAAGTTAAATTTTTTTTTTGCAATCCATAAATATATTTTTGGTGAATTTTTTAAAAGTTTGAATTTCCGAGGTTACCAATTTTAGAGGTCCGCAAGTCACTCTCCCGACCCTCCATGGACCCGTGTTCTTCCAATTCAACACAAAAGCTACCCGGCCATGACAGCTTAAAATTTCATTCAAATATGTTCAGCCGTTCATAAGAAGCAAAATTATTTTTCAAAACAAAACGCTCGTAAACCATTGTGTTATATTTCAGTCATATGAGCAGCTTAAATAAAAAGAGAAAAAAAAAATGTTGCGAGTAATTTCATTAAAATGAAAAAAGTGTTCAACAGACAGTTCCAAACAGTTGCACAAGTATATATGGGGTTAAAGAGGACACCTTCAGCTTTCTGATGGTACAAAAATCTCTTTGACCCCTTTTGACCCTAACAAGTTCTACTCCTCTAAAATTCGGATTTAACTAAAATATAGAACCTGGGGAAACATTTAATAACACATTAGGTATAAATGATACATTCATGTAATGATCCATTTCTTAAAGAATACTATCCCATTAATATAACAAAAAAATTCGACCAATTATTGATAACGGTTTGCGAGAAATCATAATTTAGTTCTGATCAAATTTACAAAAATTAATTTTTTTCTAAAACAAAATAAAATATTTGTTTCCAGCAGCATGCCACAGCCACAATTACGAATATTTTAATCTAGTTTTTTGATACCTTAGTTCTAATATGTTTGCTAACGAATGGCATTAACATTTTTGAAATCGGCGATGACAAAAAATTGGACTTTTGGCCGATGAAATTCAATTTTCAGCCAAAAATTTTCAGTCTAAAATTATCTCAAAGACAGAGCATTCTCTTGACAAAAGAGTTAAAAAGAGCTAATATTTTAGAACCAGGTGTACAAATATACGGGGCTATCAGTCGCCATAGACGATTAACGACTTTTTTTTAAAACTATTGAGAATAATTCTATCGCGTATTGACCTGACATGGCGCTTATTCATTGATTATTCCAAAAGTAGCTTAAAAGCAGTTTTGCCACAAAAAAAAGTTCTATTCCCATAGCACTAAGCACAAATACTAAAGAGACATACGCATCAATTAAAAAAATAATACAGTTAATTAAATATGAAGGCCACAAGGGGAAAATATGCGCAGATTTAAAAGTGGTAGCTCTTTTAAGAGTCTTGCAATCTATACTAAAAATATGTGCTTCATGTGCTTATGGAATACGCGTTTCGATGGCGACCAGTACAATACACGGGATTGGGCTTTACATGAGGAAAGCAGATTGCATAGAAATAATGGTATTGAATTATGGAAAAGATTTTGCTTCCTCCACTCCACATCAAACTAGGTATTGTAAAAAATTTAATAAAAGCATTGAGCCCAGATGGTGTTGCTTTTACCGAATTGCGCCGAATTTTTCCAAGATTAAGCGGCATGAAAGTAAAAGAAGGTATGAACTCTAACTATATTAAATAAGATTTATATTTCATATCATAATGTTTTTATTTTACAGGAATTCTTAATGGACCGGACATTCGTCGTCTTATGAAGGACCATCAATTTGAGGTTGCATTGAATTATATCGAGCTATTGGCCTGAAATTGTGTGAAACCAGTAATAGAAAATGTATTAGGAAATCATCGGCCTGAAAACTGGCGAATTTTAATCAAAAATATGCTAACCGCATTTAAAAACTTAAGCGTTAGAATGTCATTGAAAATACATTTTTTGCATTACAATGGCGAAAAATTTAATGAACAATCACCAGCCGAGTCTGATGAACATGGCGAGAGATTTCACCAAGTAACAGCCAGTCTCGAACACTGGTATGTATAGCGGCAAACACCTTAATTCGCTATTAGAGGATATTTGTTGGAATCTGCAGGAGGAAGAAGAAAAAATTTCTAAATAAAAACTTTAACTTTAACTAATTAACAACAAAAATAAATGTTTTAAAATTTTTAAGTTTGTTTATTATAAAAAATAAAAATATTTCATTTTTTCTGAAAAAATCAAAAGTTGTAGACAGACTTTAATCACTTATACCTGCAGCGCCTGAGATGCCCCTAGACGGGCCAAATGTATGACAAGCGCAACTTTATTTTTCATTCCCATCATTTGTGTCTAAGGCCTAGGATTCATTCCTAGGGGGATAAAATGTATGACCGACCTCCAATGTTTTTTGTTCTTAACATTTTCTTAAAACATAGTTGCCATATATCTCCACCCCTTAGGGGGCACCCATACAAATATGGCCATTTAATGAAATTCTTAAATTTGGCCCCTGCAGCGCTTAGGATGCCCCTAGATGGGTCAAATGTATGACCAACCCTACTTTATTTTTCATCTCAATCATTTATTTCTAACATACCCACCCGCTATCTCCATTACTTAAGGGGGCTTGCATACAAAATGTTCAATGCAGACTAGAAATATATTGAAGAAAAAGTTCCATAAATGCCCAGGAGTCGCCCCTAGGGGGATAAAATGTATGACTGACCTCCATTAGTTTTTGTTCTAAACATTTTCTCAAATTATACTTTCTCTTTATCACCATCCCTAAGGGGTGCTCCCATACAAATATTGCGTTTTATGAAATTCTTAAATTAAATAAAATTTGTCGACTTTTGTGAATAAAATCAAAAATTGCAATCAGATTTTAATCTTTTATGGCTTGTTTTGTTTGGATTTTTTTTTATACGTGTTGTTTTTTATACCTCTGAAAAAAATCAGAAGCATAGCTGCATTTTCCAATTTTTTATGAATTTTTTAAACACAAAAATTTCGAAATTTTGTTAAAAAAATTATTTTTTTTTCCAAAAAAAAAAAATTATGTTTCTAAAAGGACTGCGGATATTAGAAAGAAATTTTAGTTTTTCTTAAAGGAAATTTTATTGCAGAATTTCGTTTTAAAACGTCAGGTGCCCAGCTTGTCACGAAAAAAAAGTGTCAATTTTTTGCACAGTGATATTAATCAAATTTGTTTGTATAAATGCACAATTGAATAGCGCAAGTTTACGAGTCAAATGTGTTGAGCAAATTTACAAAGTTTGTGTAAATGAATTCTCATACAATTTTTGGCAGTTCACTTGCACAGATTGCGATACTTTTAGCGATATCATGAAAACCCTTACTGCCAGGCCCACAATGTCGAGAAGAACATTTCTTTCGCAAATTTATATTGAAAACAAAAACAAATTTTAGTTTTTTATTATTGTTTTCAATATAAATATGCGAAAGAAATGTTCTTTTCGACATTGTGGGCCAGGCAGTTTCCAAATTCAAGCAAACTTTTATCCAAAATAGAGTCTTAATTTTTGTTAGTATATAGATTAAATTCGGTTTTAAAATATTTTATTTCTACCTAAATTATCCCACCAACTATCTGGTCAAATATGATCTTATTGTAATATCATTTTATTGTATAATTGACCGTGGCTCCTATAAAAATACCACATCCGAAAATATTGTAAATGTTGGTGTATATATAAAATTTTGCTACCATAACTTATATAATAGCTTATATATCATGGTATTTACCATATATAAATCAGGTCCACAATATCATTTAAAGACAAACAAATGTCATTAATAGATTTTTAAGTTTTTTTTTATCTAATCATATTATTAATTATTTTTTCTTTTTGTAATTAATGTTATACTATTAGGCAATTCACAAAGTGTTCATATTGGTTGTATTTACAATATTTTTATGAATGTCACATTAATAAAATAATAGCATATACCAATATGACACAATAGAGCAATTTTTTAATTATCTTTATTACTTTAAGCAAAGACTATAGATTTATAAAGATGTTGCACTTAGTACATTTGGAATTAACAAAAATGTTGTGCTTAGGCTTGCCAGATCCAGATTATCAAAAAGCTGGACATGTGAATTAAAAAAGCTGGATATTAAAAAAAAAGCTGGACATTTTGAAATAAAATTTTCACGAAAAGTTACTTGTTTATTGTACAAACAATTTTATTAAAAAATACCCATATGTACGAGTATGACATTAATATTATTACACTGTTTTTTTTATAATACTTTACTACAATACTAACATAACAAAATATAACTAAACTTAAATTTTTTCAGTTCATTCATATGTACTATATATCTACATACCTCTCATTTGCTGGAACAACGTCATAACTCAAAAAATTAGTTTCTTATTTTAATGTAGAATTAGTTATCGCTCCTATATTTATCTTAAGTAAATAAATATTAAGAGCATTTTGTGGAAAATTTTTTTAGCTGGACAAATTTCTTTTTAGCTTGAAACTGGACACGCCATTAAAAAGCTGGACAATCCAGCCAAAACAAGCCCGACTGGCAACTCTAGTTGTGCTTCTTATAGATGAGGGGGGGAAGTAACAAGGAAAGCAAAAACTTCGTGCTTACATTCAGGGTTGTCAGATTGATTTTGAACTTTTTCGCCAAGATCAATGTCAAAAATAGCCAAAATCGCCAAAGCATTTATTTTTTAGTTTTTGACAATAATATATGTATTTTTAGAATAATTAAAAATATTTTTTATAAATCCAAAAAAAAAAAAATTTCTTCCGTATCGCTAAAATTTGCCAAAAATTCAAAAAAAGTCGCCAAGATATATTTTGTTTAATTTTATTTAGAACAAAGTAAAAAATAATTAGTAAGCACAAAATGCAATGTATAAAATATTTTATAGTAGTCTACTCAAAGCGACAAAAAAAGAATTTTTGCGGTAAGTATTAAACAAATATTGGATATACAATACATTTGTATGTAGTTGCAGTTCTATGATATATCTAAAACGCTATATACTTCACCGAGAAGACTCCCTTTTTGTGTTCTTTTTTTGGAATACATTGTGAAGGGACAAAAGAAATGCAACATGTACTGTTTACATTCAACGTATAACTCGTTAAAACGTGTCGAAAACTTCATATCGCTTTCTACTTCGAAGGCGAATTTTAGTGGTATTCATTATTTCAACACAGGCATTACTAGTTGTAATAACCAGAACAGTCAATGCAAGTTCATTTAAATGGTACGTAGGTGCCGTATCCTTGTAGCTATAAATTGTTGGTCTAAACTGATTTAAATTAGATTGAATATCATCATTAAAATTCTCTTTTAACAAACGGTATTTTTCCATTGTGTTTCATTAACATCCAAATGTACGTTAGGATTCATAAAAATTTTTAAAATATCTTTAACAACAACGAATTTTATCAGTAATAATTTGTCATATTTTATAATGGAAAAATGTTCATAAACTTTAATTATATTAATTTTTTAAAGAATTCTACTTATTACTTCCTTCAAGAGCACATTTATATGTGAAAAAAAAATTTCTCGAAGATTTTCATTGTCTTCATCGGCCATTTCAATATAATTTAGTTTTAAATACTGGTCATAAATATGAATGCATCAAATTTCATACATTGAAATACTAGAAAAAAAAAATTTAATATTTTCCTATTGAATTTAACAAATTTCAAAACAAATTCATGGCTCATCAAAAATAGCCAACAAAGTCGCCAACTATTTTATAAATCGCAAAAAAATCGCCAAGTCGCCAAATCGAAAATTAGGTCGCCAAACAAGTTTGAAAATCGCCACGTTTGGCGAGAAATCGCCACATCTGACAGCCCTGCTTACATTCAGAAAACTGAAGAGAGCAAAAAACCACATGCATTAATACATACACACACATGTTTGCTGTTTTTGCCAACCAAATTGTGTGTGTGTATGCTTTTTTTTCGTTCAAACCGGTTTTCGGTATTTTTATACCCTCCACCACCTCTGTGGTGAATGAGGGTATACTAAGTTTGTCATTCCGTGTGAAACTTTTTTATTATACATCTAAGACCCCATAGAGTATATATATTCTGGCTCCTTGAGTAATTCTAAGTCGATTTAGCCATGTCAGTCCGTCTGTCCGTCTGTTGAAAACACGCTCACTTTTGAAAAACGCAAAAGAAAAACGCAAAATTTGCGTTTGAAATCCAGCAACATCGGTTCAGTAGGCTCAGAACTATGAATCAAAATGTGGAACCACCACCATGAATAAATTGATAATTTTGATACAAAAACCAACATAAATGGTTTATTAATGCACGGAATGACATAAAATGTTGCTAGAATTTGGTTTGTACGACTGCAAATCATACTGGTAAATTTCGTGACGATCGGTCCGTAATTTACAATAGGCCCTATATAAGCCCATCTCGAGGAAAACAGTTTAGTACGCCTAAAACCGTAATAAATGACGCTATCATACTAAAATTTGATACGTCGCAGTTTTATAGGACCAGAAATCACACTGTAAAATTTTTTGAATTTCGGTCCATAATTTACACTAGGCCCCATATAAACCCTACTTCCGGAAAACAGTTTAGTACGCCTAAAACCGCAAAAAACAACGCTAGCATACTTAAATTTGGTACGTCACAGTTTTATAGGACCAGAAATCACCCTGTACAATTTTTTGAAGATCGGTCCATAATTTGCACTAATCCCCATATAAACCCTACTCCCGGAAAACAGTTTAGTACGCTTAAAACCGTAATAAATGACGCTATCATACTTAAATTTGGTACGTCACAGTTTTTTAGGAGCTTAAATCACAATGTAAAATTTTTTGAAGATCGGTCCATAATTTACACTAGTTCCCATATAAACCCTACTCCCGGAAAACAGTTTAGTACGCCTAAAATCGTAATAAATAACGCTATCATACTAAAATTTGGTACGTCACAGGTTTAAAGGACCAGAAATCACAATTTTTTGAATATCGGTCCATAATTTACACTAGGCTACATATAAACCCGACTCTTGGAAAACAGTTTATTGCGCCTAAAACCAAATAAAGCTCACTTTGGGAAAATAATAAAATTCGCCTTAAACCATCACAGATATATGTAGATATTGCGGTTAAATTCATATGGCCAGAAAAAATATCATGCAAATTTGTGAAATTTTCTGTTAACGCTAAAACTAATTACACTGCTGTATTGAAATTTATTCTAATTTTTTTTTTTTTTGGAATACTAGAAATCAGTGTTCAGAATTTTGGGATGATTGGGCCATAATTTACCATAGGTCCAATACAAATTACCCTCCTAAAAATTATTTTAGTTCGGCTAAAACTTTTACGAATCATGATATTTTACTCAAGCCAGTTCAAAGTTCTAACAAGAAAAGCATAAAATTTTCTTATTGTCGGTCAATAATTTAATTCAGGTCTAAACCGCAACTTATTTTAATGCTGACGTTCGTTTTTATGAAGCTTCGTTAATAATATATATGTATTTATCATATAGAGCTTACTGCTGTCGGTGGAGGGTATCAAAGATTCGGCACAGCCGAATATAGCATTTTAACTTGTTTTAAATGATTTTGTTTTGTTTTCAAGCAATTTATGTGCAAATAGCCTACGAAAGAACAAATGCGACCGATTGTTTAATTGGTTTGGTAAGAATATGTGTTTTATTGTCGTAAAAATTAAATTATAAATATTCGAAACGAATAATGATTACAATTTTTAGACAATTCAACTATAAATGTATGTACTTATCGTATAAAATGTGTATGTATGTATTAAACGAATTTATTATAAAACAAGTGTTTTTTCTTTGGCGATGGAAAGTACTAATGTAAGTAAAATGTTGACACTTCTGAAATTAATTAAATTTAAATAGCCCTGGGGGTTAGTAGAATTTTTAAAACATCTGTTTCGCCAGAACAGTTTTTTAAATTTTATTTTTTTTCTTCTTTGAATTTTGTTGTATTTAATTTTGATTTTTTTTAATGAATTAATCATTTTAAGCTATTAATTAATTCATTTATTAATGATGTGCTAATAATCCCAATTTATGATAAAAAACACTGAAATTTTTTGTTGTGGGAAAGCTAGTTTCTATGCGCATTTCGCTGGTTGCTTAGGCCAGCTCGTCAGGAAACTTTTTCCAAATACTTTAGAAAAGCTAAAAATATTATACAAGTAAGACCATAAAGTGAATAAGAATTTTAAACACTCAGCTCTACTTGTAACAATATCAAAGCTTCAACAAAGACACAACAATAAATAGTGAATTTTTTCCTTCTTACATTCCCCTACAATTGGCTGGGTTTTTTCCAACACGAATTGTAGTTGTGAGAGGATAGAAAAAACAAAATTAAAAAAAACAAGTTGCTAAATAAAGCAGCTTGCCATTTCAGTTTTTTATTTGCCGGGCACATGCAAATTTATTATCAAAAATTATTTTCGGGAATGAAATATTTATTAATTAATTCATTTATTAATGATGTGCTAATAATCCCAATTTATGATAAAAAACACTGAAATTTATTGTTGTGGGAAAGCTAGTTTCTATGCGCATTTCGCTGGTTGCTTAGGCCAGCTCGTCAGGAAACTTTTTCCAAATACTTTAGAAAAGCTAAAAATATTATACAAGTAAGACCATAAAGTGATTTTAACTTAAAATCTAAATTTTAACGTCAAACAGCTTGGGAAATTATTTCCCCACTGTCATAGGTATTGTCAAACCATAAGAACCATTTTAAAAAAATAAAATTAATTCTGTATTATTATTGAAAGCCACCGGTAGTGTTTTATTTTCGAGTGTGATTTTTGATTTAAAAAGTTTTAAAAACAACCCAAAAAAAAAAAATTATTAAATATTAAATTTAAAAAATTCTTAAAAAATATTAAGGAAAAACATTTTGGCGCCCGAGCGACTGTTTTTAAAAAATAAAAATCCACGGTTTTACCATTACCGTACTTTCGGTTTGTGTAATAAGTTTTAATTTCGTGCGTCGTTATTGCAACAACTTGGAAAATAAATATCCAAACATAACCATAAACCAATAGACATTTAACCACCCAACAAACTTAAAAACCAACAACCTATCCACAGCAGAAGGAAGTCATCCACACGCAAAGAAAAAACATGTTTAAATATGGTCACCTCCAACAAAACTATTTTTAAAGAAAATTTTAAACATATGTTTAAATTTAACCATATTATTATCACCGACAACCATATTATGGTTAAATGAATCCTCCATCAAGAGGCCACAACCATATTATGGTTGCCTCTAAACATGTTATGGTTAAATATGACAATAATTTGTTTTTAAATTAACAATAGTATTTTCCTCTTCTCCAAGAGCAACAAGCTATGGTTAAAAACCAACCATGCTATTATAAGTGTTAAACATATTTTAGTTATTATTGACCAAAACATGTTCGGAGGCAACCATAATATGGTTGTGCCTACTTGATGGAGGACACATTTAACCATAATATGGTTGTCGGTGATAATAATATGGTTAAATTTAACCATAATATGTTTACAATTTTCTTTAAAAATAGTTTTGTTGGAGGAGACCATATTTAAACATACATAGTTTTTCTCTGGGTGCAGATGCCTAATTGTAACTGCATTTTGTGCCAAAAGGAAAGTGCCGAACGTCAACAAACTTCTAACCAGGTATTAAAGAACAAATAATTGTGTGAGACTTTGTCGCAATTCAGCTTTAAAAATTAATTACTAATATTAATTTGCGAAAGTTTATTTTCCACACCAAAATTATTCGTTCTTTTAATGAGATTTTTATTACTTACAATCGCCTAAGTAGTGAAACACACAAACATGTTCAAATAAAAGCGCTTTTTATTGTTCGCAAGTTAATTATCATTAACAGAAAATTAATAGTGAAAGTGTTTAAAAAACCGCCACAAACGGGAAAAATGCGCCTCCTCGCTGCAATTTTGCCATCACTTACCGTTCGTTCTCTTTATTTTCATATTCCTGAGGTTTCTCTTAATACAAAATTTAAATTTTAATAAATTACAACTATTTACATTTTTCCAATAAATATTTACCTTTTTCTTGCATTTACATTTCTTATTTTACTCGCTCGTTATATTATTTGACGTTTGCTTTGTTTTATTTTCTTTGAACTCGTTACTAATAAATTAATAAGTTTACCAACACTGTGTGTACTGATCTGAATGGCAACATCATTGGTCATATGGTAAACAACAAATAAAATAAAAACAAACATAAACAAAACAAACAAGAAGAAGAAAAGAATTAGGTGCATAAATTAAAAACAATTTTAAATTTATTACTGAATAATAATTAATTAAATAAAGGTAAATAAACAATAAATAATTGAGAAATTTAAAGTAAAGAAAAACCGTGTATGAAACAATATATATGTACATACATACGTTAAAGATTGTGAAAATTAATCGAGGAAAATAATTTTTATCGGACGGACATTTATCAATGTGATCGCGAGTGAATTTAATATTCAAGAGGCTGTGGTAAGCTAGTGAAAAATAGAAAGACAAAGATTAATTACACTATGCTAGTTGAAAAAAACAGACAAGCCGGGCACATGGCGTTTTAACATAACTCGGGTACGCTGAATCCAGTGGTGCTCGCGGTTTTGTAAGATTGGCTCTGGTTTTCGAGATATACCGTTATTTCGAAAATGGAGGAGGTTGCACAACATAAGTTCGCGTAACTCAAAAACGCTTTAGCTTATTGAAAAAACTTAAAAAATCGAAATTCCGCAATAAAATTTTCTTTAAGAAAAGTAAAACTTCTTTCTAATATCCGGAAAAAAAATAATTTTTTTTATCAAAATTTGGAAATTTTTGTTTTTTAAAAATTCATAAAAAATTAAAAAATGTAGCTAGGCTTCTAATTGCAGACATATAAAAAACGAAGTTGGAAACAAAACAAGCCATAAATGATTAAAATCTGTTAGCAATTTTTGATTTTATTCACAAAAGTCGAAAAATTTTAATTAATTTAAGAATTTCATAAAACGCAATATTTGTATGGGAGCCCCCCTAAGAAGTGGAGATAATGGGCAAGTATGTCTCGAGAAAATGTTAAGGATAAAAAATTAATTGAGGTCGGTCATACATTATATACCACTAGGTACGGCGCACAGTGGCTGAAAATCGTTTTTCATCGGCCAAAAATCTGTTACTTTTGAACCGATAGAGATAATTTTGCAATTTTTTTTTTGCAGGAGAGAAGACTTGAACTTGCAGTGTTAATTTTGTTAAAATCGGTTCAGTAGTTGTTGAGAAATTTAAGGTCAAAGTTGAACTTTTGATGTTTTTTAGCATTTAGTATGAAAATGCTAATGATTGAGATTGAGAATTATGGTATTTTTTATTCAAAAAGTGGGATGTTTTTCTGCCCACTGTTTTAAGAAATTTTTAATCTACATAGCTGCCAAATTTCATTAATATATCTTTGTTCATGTCAGATTTATAGAATGTCAAACCTTAAAATTACTATTTTTTACTCATGTTGATAGCCCTTTTATTCATTTACACTATATAAATAATAATTTAAATGTTTGGCATTCTATAAATCTAACATGAATAAAGGTATCATAATGAATTTTGGCAGTTATGTAGATTAAAAAGTTCTTAAAAGAGTGGACTGAAAAACATCCCCATTTTTGATTAAGAAATACCCAAATTCCCAATCCCGGAAAACGGCTTTAATTTTTTTTTTGTTCAAAAAAGGCAATACAATTTACCACTCGATATTGATCAGAATTTTCTTGAAAATAATGGACATATTAGAAAACATTACTGTTCTAATTGTATAAAAATCGATTTGGAATTTGGAAAATTTGATTTGGAATAGGGCATATGGGAGTAAAGATGTTAAAGTGACTAAAAATTGCTTCTACAAGCATACTCATAATGTTTTCTTTCGAAAACTATAAACATTTTTATTTATTTCTAGAGAAAATTTTTTTTTATCAGCGAAAGAACAAATGAGTATTCGTATTACCTTTATATGCATATACATTCGCCTCGTATATACCATTATACCTTTAAAAAAAATGCATATGCATGTAATAATACCTATGATCATTCTGTGAATAGGTTTCTACATTATCAACTCTACAACAGGTTCAACTGCAACCAGTTTCACTGGAATACTTTTTGATTAAAAAAATAAATAAGTGTAAATTATTTAATGTTTATTTTCTTTTTTATTTAAATAACAATAAGGACAAAAACATATTTTTTGCTTAAATAACACTAAAAGTTAATTATATCTACTATTCATTCGGTTGGAAAATTGCCTCCAAATATTCCATATTTAGTTTTGTATTACGTTTGTCCTGTAGCAGCCCTTTTGCTTCTTCATATAAGGCCCGATGTTCTACTTTCCATTGACTTTGAATGCTAGAGATGAGCGGATCTGACGTTGCCAACAATATATTAAACAGATCTTCGTTTGTAAAGTCTCGTGACATTTTTCTGGTATTGTGGTCTTTATTCCTTTTTTCCTGGGCTTCCTCTGACAGATCTCCTAGTGGTACTAAATGATGCCTAATGACGTCCTCTCCATGATAAAGGATTTTATGAACTGTTGTAGACATATTTCTCCATGGATATTTGGTAGTATATATTCGTGCTGTTTCTTTGGCATAATCCCCAAATTTTCTATAATCAATTTGTTCATTGCATGCAAGTACATCAATGATTGTTTTAAATCTTGATATAAGACTTATATCAACACCTGTTATTTCAGATGCTTTTTTGGGATCAGAAAAGAACCTTCTTGCTGTATTCCCATCATTCGTATTGCCTGATCCTTGTTTTGGTTGGTCTATAATCAACCCACATTTGCGAAATTCATCCTGAACATGCTTCTTTTTTATACTTCTTAAATCCATGTTGGTGTCATTGTTTTTTATTGATCCTGTAGGTCCAAAACCCAAATCATAACTGATTTTTAGTATGTGCTCCATAATTTGTATTCTTGTATGTAGCGGCGATAATCCAAATTCATATGCATTAGTATTATCTAATGATTTTTCCGGGACTTGGTTTAATTTGCTTGATGTGGTTTGGCATATAATGCAGCTGGATGAAGCCTTTGTGTCAGTCAAAGCCTGGCCTACTTTTCCATCTATCATCGTTAGCACTAATTGATAGTTAACTTCAATTATATGGCCATCTATTTCTAATTCTAATGGCCGTAGTGTTGCAATTTGGGCTCTTATATAAATGGTTTAATTTTTAATAGTAACAGCAGTTTCCTTTTTAAATTCAAATTTAATTGGTCTGCAGTATTTTGTAGAAGATGGTGTGAGATTTTTCCAAATATCCTTTGTTTGCATCGTACTGGTCGAAGGCTCCGAGTGTTCCAAATTCTTTATCAGTCGCAATGGAACAAATGATACCATGAACATATCTGTATCTGAAGTATTTTCACATATAGATTGCTTGTATTGTTTTTGTCCAGAAGAACCATCACATCCCCATTTTCAAAAGAGAGTTAACTTGCAGTTCCCATATTTTTTCAAATCATCTCCTTTAAGTGATTGTAGTAAACGCTGAGCTGTATGATTAAGTAGACCTTGAAGTTTACCTCTGCCGAAATTGGTGTGATTTTAATAGTGTCCCCTGGTGGCAAACATTCCTTCTTAGCAGCAGTTATGTGATGATAAGCGGGATACAGATTTGAACCTTTTTCAATTGCACGTACTCTGAGCTGAATATATTGCTCTTTTGTTAACTTCAAATCTAAAAATAATGCTAATGCCTCTTCATTTGAAAACTGTTTTTCATCGCTTGGCGTTGGAACACTCTTAAGAATCCGTTTTGTTCTCTTGGGACTAGCGATAAACACTTTTTCAATAATAAACGCCAGTCGCCAGCGATATAATCCATTCCCAATTTTTTCACTAAACCTGGGATATCATGGCAGTACGTGAACGTATTTGCTTCGTCAACGGAATAAAATTTCTGAAAATCAGCTTGGCGTTGTCGGTATGATGTTGCGCTGACATTTTGCTGTGTGAGTTTTCTTCTCTTCAAAAATGATGTCAGCCATTCGGAGTCGTGTTGTGATAGTCCCAGCTTGGCCACAATGTAATCCATTTCGATTTGTGGTAGCGGTTGTAGTGCACGATTTTCAATATCGGGTATCCAATCAGCATCATCCAAATCGGTCGGATTGGTGAAAACGGTTTCGGCTAGCAGGGACACAGTATCCGCACTCGGAGGTTTAGGTGCATCGGTATCAGCAGGGCGTTGCACTGGAAGTGTGGCAGTAAATGCAGCAGTGTATACTTTTGTTTTCAATTGTTGTCTGTTTAATCCAGGACGAAAATTTATGCATGCATAGCACCTGGATTCATCATGTCCAGTTGTGTCTTCCACCCAAATTACTGGCTTCATAAAAGATAACTTTCTACTTTTTCCGTGAATCCATTTTAGAAGGGTAGTATAACAACTGTTGCACACTGTGTTCGGCGTAAAATTTGCACCACTTAAATCTGCTTCATCGAAATAATTACAATACGCGGTTTTGAATTGCTCAGTAAACAAATTTTTTCGATCTTTTTTCTGTATTTTTCGGACGATATGACCACAAACGTAACAATATTCATCCAAATATGGGCACTTGTTGTTTTCCATATTGATATATTTTATGTTTTGTTGTTATTCACTTTTAAAAAACTGGAGAAAAATCACTTTTACTGTTCGCGTTCGTCGGCACTGGCTGAATGCCAAAAATCGATCAATGCACACCTATAAATACTACGTATTTTTGAATATTTTACTGCCAGGTACTTATAAATGGGCGCATATTTTAAGGGCGGCTGGCTATATACCTGTTTCAGCACTTGTACGTTTCAAACTGTGCAAAACTTTCCAAATAATGACCACCCTTAAATGTGGGTGCAATTTCTGTAAAAAAATCATATAGGTAGCCACCGGAAAACCCCAAATAATAAAAAGGTCCACTTTCCGTTTAATTGTCCACGTACATTTATTACCGCAATCATAAAAATCAAATAACCTTTTGTTTATTCCTTTTTTTTTTAATTCTCAGCATCATGAAAAAGGTGTCAATGTTTTCTCCAAATAATGTTGTGCATATCTCGAGCAAATTTTTGAAATTCATACATTTACTCAATTGCGAATAAAAGCGAAACGCGTGCATCGATTTTTATGATCTTTGTCTCATTTTGCTCATAGGTTATGTGTTTTTGCGAAAAAATAACTAGACTTGAAACTTTTTTCCATTTTGGATTTTTTATGTATTTTTAAAAAAAAAAATTTAAATTTTTAGGCAAAAAATAATTTTTTTTGCCTTCATACATTCATTTTTAACTTCGAAAGTGTTACTTGTATAGGAAAACAATATATGAACAGATTAAGGGAATTGTAATTCTTAATTTTTTAAAATTTATTTCAACTAAATTGGGCTAGTGGTTGTCGAGCTATGTCAAACAACAGGGCCTAAAACGTGATAAATTCCCCTATACGATAGTACTAACTTCAAATCGATACTAACTTCAAATCGCAGGTAAGAAGACAAAACGAATGATGCAGAAATTCTTCTTTTTGGGTCTAATTTCACATACAGTTCACAGAATTGAGTTGGCAATCAATTAACTGAAAAATGTTGTACTGTGTAATTAGTGATAAATTGCACAAATCACAATATATGTACATACGTATGTATGTAATAGGGAGATCGAACGGTTATTATTCGACCGGTCTTAACCGGTTATTTAAGCTTTACCCAAGTCGGTTATTTTAAAATGCCCATTTTTCGAATATCGAATAAACCTGTTATTTTGGTATAATAAACCGGTTATTGTAGTAATGTGTAACTTATTTACATACATTTTCCTTACTCTTGATGTAGATGCAAAATTAAACTTTTTATGAAGAATGTCAAAACAAAACGTAACAAAGGTCAAAAAACATTACGAACACAGTAAATACAAATCGTTTATAAAAGCGTTCTTGTAGAAAAAAAAAACCAAAAACTATTCAAAATTCTACAAAAACGTGTGCTGTT
The DNA here is from genome assembly GCA_943735925.1 of Pollenia amentaria. NCBI lineage: Eukaryota > Metazoa > Arthropoda > Insecta > Diptera > Polleniidae > Pollenia > Pollenia amentaria. The sequence continues at coordinate 110,833,324 of OX031006.1, read as the reverse complement.
TAAAGTAAATAGTAATTTGTGCAAGAGTGTTCTAAATATTAAATATATTTTTATATAAAGGTTATCTCTAGATATTTTTCGACCGCGATTAATAAGAAAAAGATAGTTGCCTGAAGTGCCATAAAATGATAAGTTACAAAGGTTCTTCCATGTCACTTATTAATCACCTTTAATTAGTATACATGCTTGACATTAATGTGATCCAAATGAAAAGTAACTCCGTTCAAAGTAGTTCTAGGGAGACGACAATTGGGTAAAATATTAGCTTGTTGTGTTGCCGAGGACGAAATGCCCGTTAAGGCACTTAAAACTCTTAAGTAGTTCTAGCATCTCTTCATGCAGAAAACTACAACATTACGGCGGAATCAGTTTAATTTATTAAAACACTAAGAACTAAAAAACAAAATTGAAGAAATCAAACAATGTCATGGAAGGTCTTAAATTGTAGCCGACGAATTGACAAATATTTCACACAAAAAGCATGTTCATTTCACTATTCGTTTCTATAATGCTGAAACAAAATAATTTAAAATAGATATTCCTGGCTAAGAGGTTTTGTTTGCAAGTTTTTAAAAATATGGTTGATTTATATAGACATGCTTAACCACCAACAAATTAAAACTCATTCAAAATAAATTTGTTAGAATATTTTGAATAATAACTTTATTAAATTCCTATAATATATTTGCTTTTGTAAAACGTTTGTCTAGATCAAATATCATTCAATAGTTTCTAAATCACATTAAACAAATATCTTTTTACAAATAAAGTTTAATAAATCAATAAAAAATTGTCGAAAACTAAGTTAAAGTTTGATCAATTTACTGGTCCCACTTTTCTTGGATTTTATCGTCAAATATTTGTTAGGTCTGATCTAAAGCCTAGTACTCTGTTCAACATTTCACGTGAAATGCTGTCAAAACCCATATGAAAAAAACTTGTGCGTAATATCTAAGAAAAAATGTTGATACAGTTGTACTCTGTTTAATTTGTGAAAAAGTTGCGAAATGTTTCTGGCAACATTTTTTTACAACTGCGAAATAATATAAGCTGCACTTATTTCACGTGGAATTTTAAGCAAATAAAAAAAGTGTAAACTAAATATTAAAATGAGAACTGCAAAACATCAATAACACAACCGGTAACAGTTTTTCATCAATATTTACTTTAATTTTTACTTAATTTTTTATTTTAAAAAATACTTTTTAGTAAAATACATGTGGGTTTAAAAACGTCAAATTGTGCAAACTGTCGAGATAGGCAACATTGATACATGTCAAATTTTTCGCATGAAATAATAGATGTTGCTGAACATTTTTCACAAATTGGAACAGAGTACTAGGCTTAAGTCGTATCTACATATGTATTTTGTTGGTTCCTTACCTTTGCAAATTGTTTTGTTTTTATTCAAATTAACGTTGAATTACAAAAACTTATTTGATTTTTGTGTTTTTAAGTATTCGAATTAAAACCGATTAACCGGTTATTTAAAAATTGCTTAACAGAAAACCGGGTATTTTAAAATAGCAAATATTCGTAATATTCGAAAACCGGCTATTGAAAAAAGTCGAATAATCGATCTCCCTAGTATGTATGGACAAATATTATGTTTTTTAAATTAAGTCTCAAACTTTTGTTTTATATTTTTTTGTATTATACCTGACGCTTCAAAGTAAGAAAAAGAAAAAAACAAAACAAGAAGAAGAGAGATAAGTTTGAAGAAGAATATAAGAAAACGACATGAAAAACACAAAACGAGTCGTTTTGTTTATCCCTCTTTCTTCTCTACACCGCTCGCCAGCAAACCAAAAGAGACGTCGACAAATCGACGCAGGGACAAATAACCGAATTACGACGACAAAAATGGAATTTTTTATTTTGTTAAATGTAACCAATATTGCAATTAATATGTTCTATATACCAGTACGCAATCAACCTATAATTTATATTTTTAACGCATCACATTAGTCTGTACGTGCGTGAAAAGTATTATTATCTGTTACACGCACTTATACCTGTCAGCAACATCTATAGCGATTATTGTTGCTACACTCGGCAAATTTTTTTTGTAAATTTACAGTTTAAAGGTTTTTAAATACATATATTTTTAAGCATAAGGTATCTAATTTAATTTGCAGTTATTATTAAAATAACAATTATATGTAGTGTAGGTATAGTATACTGTTTTAATTATGAAATATATCGAAAAATTTACTTTAACTAGAGCTACAGAAAAAGTTCCAAACAGTTCCACGACTTTTCCCTATAAGTTAAAAAAAACAACTGCTAGTAAGTGTAAAAAAGTCAAGTGGAGGTCCCCCCGTTTCCCCTTTCAATAAATAGAGCCTACTTTTCTTAGGTAGTACACCTAATTCTGCAAATCCAACATGCAAATGACATTTTTTTTAATTCGCGTCATTTTACATTCCTCACAAAATACTTGTGTGCACCACTGATTTATACTTAAACTGATACGAAAAAATATAATAAGGGGAATTCCGTTACTAATTTGTTACTAAAGCAGACCATACACGATTCAATTCAATTGTCAACTGAGTCGGTTGTTGTCCAAATCAAAGCGTGTATGGCCTTGTCAGTTGATTAGTTTGACGGTTGTCGAGTTGGTTGAAGAAAAATCAAAAGATTTTGATTTTTTCAAGTTGACTACTAAGTCTTTCAATTCGATTGTACTGTGTGTGCTCAAGTCTCTTGATCAGCTGTCAAAATGTATGTAAAAAAAATCTAAATTTGACAGTTCAATTAAAATCTTTCAATTCGATTGTACTGTGTGTGCTCAAGTCTCTTGATCAGCTGTCAAAATCTATGTAAAAAAAAATCTAAATTTGACAGTTGAATTAAAATCTTTCAATTCAGTTGAAGAAGTGTGTGGCCAAGTATCAATTCAGTTGAAAGACTCAGTTGACAACTGAATTGAACCGTGTATGGGGCGCATAACAGAACCGCAATAGTAAAATGTTTCATTCTGTGCCGTCTTCTTACAAGATATTTTTGTGAACGAAAATATATTAGAAAGGTCAATTCCGTAACTACATTGGGTGTATTGAGATCTGTGCTTTAAAGAAGATGAAAATGAAGAGAAAGGAGTTATTTGATGTACTGAAAAAGCAACAATTTTATAATTTTATAATAATTTTTGAAATTTGAATTTTTAATTTTTAAAAACTGACATCAAAAATCCCGTGTAATAAGTTTTAGTTCGATAGATTTTTTAAAAATTGTACGCCATATTGGAACCGCCACTTTGAATTTTTAAAAACTAACATCAGATTCGTAATCAGCTACCCCAAAAAATCCCGTGTAATAAGGTTTAAGCGAATTCGATAAATTTTTTAAAAATTGTCCGTCATATTGGATCCGCCATTTTAAATTTTTAAAAACTGACATCAAATTCGTAATCAGCGTTCCTAAAAACCTTGAGGTACCTATTTTTATTAAAATGTATTGAATCCATATGAAGTAAATAATTTTGTCGCACTAAATTTTCAATTTGTCCCTGTATGCGACGTCGTAAAAGCCTCCATGTGAATTAGCTGATACACTACTATAAGTGTTCTTTTCACTCAAATGAACGAAAAAAACTGCATATTTGGTTTGTGCTTATTGTTTTCTATTCCTGGGTACACTCAAAAAAATTTTACAGTAACTTAATGTAATTTATTAAAATCGTTTTCCGTTATTAATGAAAATTGTTTTATTTTATAATTACAGCCTGTTTTTGTAAAACACAAGTGTTCTCACTTGAAGTTTTCGTATTAAAACGAAAACGTTTTAAAATTGGTTTTTAAATAACATTTAAAAGCTTTCGTCTATATATGTTTGACATTAATAGAGCTATTTTCTATCGTTAAACAACATTATTGCCAATGCGTTTATTTTCGTACCTTTTCATGCTTTTCGCATATAAAGAATTGTGTTCAAGGTTAACCTTGGCTTTTGCTTACAAAAATAAATTATAAATTTAAAAAACAAAAACTACTATAAAAAATTTGTTAGTAAATTGGTAAAAACTAAAAATGTTGAATTAAAATGTTTACAAAAATTGCAATAAATAAACGCAATATATAAAGACGAATTTTTGCTACACATCAACATATAGAAATGGGGAAGGTATTTGCGTGATAGCACTAAATTTTAAAAACATACGGAAGAACTTACATACACAGATACATACATATTTATGTACATACTTGTTTCTAGAATTTTTTGAACCTGTAAATACCTATTTATGTAATTATATTTGTATGCCAAAGTTTAAAATGCTGGCATTTAATTCGCTACTTTGTCCGGTCCTTTTTTATGATCATGTTTGTGTGCCAAAGGTTATAGTTCTGCTACTAACATTTTTTATCTTATAGGGCATTTACATTACATCGAAATCAAGTAGATTTCATTTGAAATCTTCCTCCAAATCTAGTTCGTTTACATTATACTTGTTTGACATTAGCGAGATTTGGTTTTCACAACAAAAACCGCCGACTGAAAGTTTTTTGTGTAACACATACTTACATATAAAGAAATATGCATTTAAAAATTTGCATTACATTTTCTTTATAATCAACTTCATTTATTTTATCAATATTATTTGCCATTTGCATTTTTTTTACTATTTTACAAAATGTTTGAATTTTTTTTTTAACAATTTTAACAAGCAGCTGTTATTGGTTTTGTTTTTTGTTAAAATTTCATTTTTTTTCTTGTGCAGGGAAGTAGTTTTTAGTGCTATATGGGGAAAAACATAGTTGCATCAATAAGTACTACTAGATTTCGTATATATTTCGTCAAAATCTAGTTACGGAGTAGATTTTGTTTTGTACGGGAAATCTAGCCAAAAACAACTAGATTTGGCTCGAAATTTCGAAATACTAGATTTCGCTGTAGTGTAAATTGGCTATTATTGGATGATAATCACTCAGCCCCTTGCTGCTTAATTTTGAGTCTCTTCAATATTGTTACGAAAGTAACTTTAGTTTATTAGTAATTTTATTAGTTTAAAATGTTATAGTATTAGTTTCGCATATTTCTAATGTAAAGCCACTGTACAGAGTTTTCTAGTACAAATGATTGTTATAGACAACTAATAGTGCTAAGATTATTTTTAACCCATAAAGTATGCTTTAGTTTATTGTTGTATAAATCAATTTAAATTCAGCCACAGTGTTAATGCATAATGATATTCGCTGTAAGATAATAAAATCTCGATTCGCCCAGAAATGTCGAAAATATTACAGACATTTCGACGAGTAGAATGCTCTAGGGACATCTAGATGTCAGCGAACAGAGTATAAATACTCGCGAAGGTTGGCATCGATAATCAGTATTAGTACGATTTTTTAAGTGTGCACATCGCAATTATAAGTGGTATAATTAACTAAGTTCTAAATAAAGTGGCGTGAATAGTTTATAGTACAGCTATAAAGTAAAGTGTCTAAAGTGCTTTATTTATTTTATGAAAGAATTGCAATAAAAGAACTCAAGAGGTTTATTATAAACGTAACAATATTATAACAAATTCAAAAAGTATCATACGCAGAACACAAAACTAAAAGAAAGACATTTAATTTCTCCTATTTATCCTTTTTGATACTTTTTTCTCCCCGTTGAACTATTAACAATTTCAGTATTGTAGGCTGTTAAACTAATTTAACTGTTTTTGTATATTGTTCCAAAAACAAACTACAAGAAATTATAAGAATTTATAACTGAAACGTCAATACAAAAATAAATTAAAAGAAAAAATATTAAAATATAAGTTAACATTTGTGAATAAAACGTGAAATTTGTTTTTAAACATGCATAAAGACGACTAATTTGCTTAAATTATTGCAAGAATTTATTGTTTGTGATTTTATTAACACTTGAATTTTACATTGAATACACTATGCTAGTTGAAAATACAGACAAGCCGGGCACATGGCGTTTTAACATAATTCGGGTACGCTGAATCCAGTGGTGCCCCCGGTTTTTTAAGATTGGCTCTGGTTTTCGAGAAATACCGTTATTTCGAAAATGGAGGAGGTTGCACAACATATATTCGCGTAACTCAAAAACGGCTTTGTTTATTGAAATTAATTAATTCCGCAATAAAATTTCATTTAAGAAAAATAAAGCTTTTTTTCTAGTATAAGTAGTCGTTATTAAAACATAATTTTTTTTTTGAAAAAAAAAATTAATTTTTGTATCAAAATTTCGAAATTTTTGTTTTTTAAAAATTCATAAAAAAATTCAAAAATACAGCTAGGCTTCTAATTTTTTGCATACATATCAAAAACGAAGCTGCAAACATATGCGCAGATGTAAAAGTGGTAGCTCTTTTAAGAGGCATGCAATTGGGCTATATTAAAAATATGTGCTTCATGTGCTTATGGAATACGCGTTTCGATGGCGACCAGTACAATACACGGAATTGAGGAAAGCAGATTGCATAGAAATAATGTTGTTGAATTACCACTTGTGCCGATGGAAAAGATTTTGCTTCCTCCACTCCACATCAAACTGGGTATTGTAAAAAATTTTATAAAAGCATTGAGCCCAGATGGTGTTGCTTTTACCGAATTGCGCCGAATTTTTCCAAGATTAAGCGGCATGAAAGTAAAAGAAGGTATGAACTCTAACTATATTAAATAAGATTTATATTTCATATCATAATGTTTTTATTTTACAGGAATTCTTAATGGACCGGACATTCGTCGTCTTATGAAGGACCATCAATTTGAGGTTGCATTGAATTATATCGAGCTATTGGCCTGAAATTGTGTGAAACCAGTAATAGAAAATGTATTAGGAAATCATCGGCCTGAAAACTGGCGAATTTTAATCAAAAATATGCTAACCGCATTTAAAAACTTAAGCGTTAGAATGTCATTGAAAATACATTTTTTGCATTACAATGGCGAAAAATTTAATGAACAATCACCAGCCGAGTCTGATGAACATGGCGAGAGATTTCACCAAGTAACAGCCAGTCTCGAACACTGGTATGTATAGCGGCAAACACCTTAATTCGCTATTAGAGGATATTTGTTGGAATCTGCAGGAGGAAGAAGAAAAAATTTCTAAATAAAAACTTTAACTTTAACTAATTAACAACAAAAATAAATGTTTTAAAATTTTTAAGTTTGTTTATTATAAAAAATAAAAATATTTCATTTTTTCTGAAAAAATCAAAAGTTGTAGACAGACTTTAATCACTTATACCTGCAGCGCCTGAGATGCCCCTAGACGGGCCAAATGTATGACAAGCGCAACTTTATTTTTCATTCCCATCATTTGTGTCTAAGGCCTAGGATTCATTCCTAGGGGGATAAAATGTATGACCGACCTCCAATGTTTTTTGTTCTTAACATTTTCTTAAAACATAGTTGCCATATATCTCCACCCCTTAGGAGGCTCCCATACAAATATGGCCGTTTAATGAAATTCTTAAATTTGGCCCCTGCAGTACCTAGGATGCCCCTAGATGGGTCAAATGTATGACCAACCCCACTTTATTTTTCATCTCAATCATTTATTTCTAACATACCCACCCGCTATCTCCATTCCTTAAGGGGTCTGCCATACAAAATGTTCAATGCAGACTAGAAATATATTGGAGAAAAAGTACTATAAATGCCCAGGAGTCGCCCCTAGGGGGATAAAATGTATGAATGAACTCCATTATTTTTTTGGTCTTAACATTTTCTCAAATTATACTTTCCGTTTATCATCAACCCTTAGGGGGGCGTTTTATGAAATTCTTAAATTAATTAAAATTTGCCGACTTTTGAGAATAAAATCAAAAGTTGCTAAGAGATTTTAATCATTTATGGCTTGTTCTGCATTTTAATTTTTTATGAATTTTTAAAAAACAAAAATTTCGAAATTTTGATAAAAAAATTATTTTTTTTTCCAAAAAAAAAAAAAATAATGTTTCTAACACGACTACGGATATTAAAAAGAAGTTTTACTTTTTCTTAAAGGAAATTTTATTGCGGAATTTCAATTAGCTAAAGGATTTTTGAGTTACGCTAGCATATCGATGCCTTACTTTCTCAACCTCGTATCTTAAAACAATACGGTTTTGACTTTTTCATATAAAACGATTGATATTTTTGTGTTCTATTACTGCAACAACTTATTATTTCAATACTTTGTCGCAATTCTGTAAATACTAATAAATTATTGAAATAATAAGTTGTTTCATTAATAGAACACAAAAATATCAATCGTTTTATATGAAAAAGTCAAAACCGTATTTTTTTAAGATACGAGTAAGGCATCGATATGTTGTGCAACTTCCTCCATTTTGGAAATAACGGTATATCTAGAAAACCAGAGCCACTGGATTCAGCGTACCCGAATTATGTTAAAACGTCAGGTGCCCAGCTTGTCACGAAAAAAAGTGTAAATTTCATGCACAGTGTTATTTAAATTCTATTTGCTTGTCTTTACAACCAACAACAATACATAAATATATCTGTGTCTTTTGTTTGTAACTTTTTCTTGTTCTTGTCTGCGGTGCAACCCAGCAAAGATTTTGGCGATAATTTTAACGCCAGTAACAAAATATATTTATTTAACAAAAATTTCTAAAAAATTGTTGTGAATCGAAAAAAATTATTGCAATTACTCTTCACAACCCAGCGAACAATTTTTTTAAAATTAATTGGAAAGTTCTCTACAATTATTGCAGTTTAACCTCAAAAAATTTATAAATTAAAAATAGGGGAAACCTAAAAATTTCTGTACTATATAAAAAGTTGTTTGAGACGGTAAGTTGATCTCGGAAAGTTTTCTATTAATTTATCGTGTCTATACGACAATACGCCTAAAGTTCCTTGAGATCATTCCAGAAATTTTTAGAAAAAAGTGTATTAAAGTTTAACTTTGTTTCCTTTTTATTCTATTGTTGATCAAATTATTCTCGACAACATTATGGCAGGCGGTAAGAAACAAAAAGGTTCAGCTCCTAGTCTTGAGAGTTTATACCAACAGAAAAACACAATATTAGGCAACGTGGCAAGAATACGGCGTTCGATTAAAGAAAAAATAATTTTGTTTAATCAGAATGAGTTGCAGTGTAGGTAAGAAATTTTAAATTCTTATATTGAGGACGCTATGGATATCCAGTCAGAGCTAGATATTTTAGATCCATCAAATGATGAAAGGTCCGATCTGGAAAACGTATGCGTTTCCACTAAGAGTATGCTTTTGGGGTATTTAACGCCAAGGCAAAACAGTTTTGCAGAAACCACTTTAGGTTTCCAGCCTCATCATAACTGACTTCCAAATATGAAGTTGCCGAAATTCAGCGGAAATATATTCAGAATATAAAAACTCTATAAGTTTATTCGAGAGTTTGCTTGATAGTGATACCACTCTGACTGAAATTGAAAAATTCAACCATTTGATATCATGTTTGTCAGATGAAGCTCTAGGCACAGTTAAAGCCTATCAAATAAGTGAGCAAAATTATTCCAAGGCTTTGCAAAGTTTAAAAAGAGCTTATGACAATCTCTGTCTGATATTTTTCGATAATATCACTAAATTATTTGACTTACCGCAAATGTCTAAAGCATCGGCAACAGCCTTGAGGTGCATGATCGATACGGTTTCGGCCATATATGGGTCACTTTTGTCAATTGGCGACGACAAAGCAATTACTAACGCGATAATAATTCACTTCGTAATACCAAAAGTAGATCCGAGCACTAGATCAAAATGGGAAGAACAACTTGATTACGAAAAGTTGCCCCTATGGAGTGATTGCGAAGCAGCTTTAAACAAAAGGTACCAGCATATTTCTGCTAAAGAGGCTTCAAGTTCAAGATTGAAGCCTACTTCCAATTTTGCAAAGAAAAATGAAACGTTTTCTAAAAATAAATCCAAGTCTTCATTTGTTAGCCAACCTAATACTCAACCAGAGGCAGTGAAATATGTGTTTTGTGCATCTGCTCAACCTTATTTATCTAATTGTCCTTCATTCTCAGCAGTGCCTGTACAACAAAGATTTGACTTTGTTAAGGGCGTTCCTGCCTGTATTAATTGTTTAAAGAAAGGTCATACTGTGACGAAATTTAAATCGTACAGCCAGTACATGAAAGTAGTTCTCCTGATAGACCTTCAACTTCGAGGGCTTCTGATAATCATTCGTCTTCAAACACGGACAATGTTATTTTGGCGACCGCATTGGTTAACATTAGAAATAAATCTGGTCAATATGTTTTAGCTAGGGCCTTATTGGACTCCGGTTCACAAATAAACTTTGTAACTGAGGAACTATCTCACCGGCTACAACTCCGAAAAGAAGAAAGAAATCTCAGTTTACTTGGTATAGGTAGAACTAATTCTTCCGCCAAATTTAAGCTACAGGCAACAATAAGATCTCGAATGAATTCACATGAATTTTCGTCAGAATTCTGGATTCTTCGATCGATTTCAAATTACCAACCAGATTATAAAATATCGACAAATGGTTGGAACTTGCCTTCTAATATACAATTAGCTGATCCATATTTTAATAACCCGCAGAAAATAGATATGTTGATCGGCGCTGAGATCTTCTTTGAGTTATTATGCGTTGGTCAAATTAAACAGAATCCTAACAATCCGACACTTCAGAAAACTCTTCTAGGATGGATTGTTTCGGGAAAATATAAGGAGCCAAGAAATACTGACAACAATGTATGCCATTTAAGTACACTGAAAGAAAACGAGGAAGATTCACTTGACTTAGTGGTCCGTAGATTTTGGGAGTTAGAAGAAATGCCTAAAGGGGCAAATATTCTTTCGTTAGAGCATCAAAAATGCGAAGAAAGCTTTTTAAATTCTATTCAACGACTACCCTCAGGAAAATTTAAAGTGGCGCTACCTTTCAAAGCGAATCCAAATACTTTGGGTCTTTCATTTGAAACCGCAAAAAGGCGATTTTTATCATTAGAACGTAGACTGTCAAAAGAACCACAAATGAAAGAGATGTATAACTCCTTTATGAAGGAATACATTAACTTGGGTCATATGTCTATTACAGATAACAAAATCCCCAATACACCACATTATTTTATTCCTCATCAATGTGTATTGCGTCCACAGAGTTCTACTACCAAACTAAGGGTAGTTTTCGATGCTTCTTGTAAAACGTCAACTCAAATTTCTCTTAATGATCTACTAATGATCGGTCCTACGATTCAAGAGGAATTATATTCTACGCTTATTCGTTTTCGAATGCATAAATACGCCATAACGGCTGACATTGAAAAAATGTACCGTCAAGTTATAATTGACGAGGCCGACAGAAATTTCCAATTAGTATTATGGCGAGAAAATCAATCGAAAAATATTGAAATATACAAATTGAACACAGTGACTTATGGCACCTCATCGGCTCCGTTTTTGGCAATACGATGCCTTTCGTATTTAAGTGAATTGTTTGAAAAGACGTTACCTATCGGGTCAAACGTAATAAAAACAGACTTCTACGTCGATGATTTATTAACTGGCGCCGATTCAATAGAAGAGCTTGGTGTAATTAGATCTCAAGTCACTAAAATATTACAATCGGCAGGATTCAACCTAACTGAATGGTTTTCAAATCATGTCGGTCAAACTGATCTCGTAATGACGGAAAAGTCTGAAAAAATTTTAAAAATTAAATTTTTAACGTCTGTAAAAAGGAAAATTTTAAATCTTTACTTTTGTGAAAATGGGAGCTTTTTTTCGTGATGGGTCTGAAAGGGTTATGGAAAAACAACATCCAACAAAATTTCTGACAAGCAGCAAATTAAGAATTTTAATTGAAAAAGTAAAATAAAAACGTTTAAAAAATGTTGTGAGCCACCTGCAAAAAAATTTTATTTTCCTAATTTGTTCATTATTTTATACAGTACTTTTCGTATATAGTAACTTCCGTTGCTTGTCACATTAGCGATATAGTCAATTTAATCTTTATTTTTGCCGCTATACAGAACATTAATAGAAAGTATTTACGTTATAGTCCATTTAGCGATATAAGCACATTAACCATATATTCAATCTATCAGCGGCTAGAAAAGGCAAAAGTAAAGCAAATTATTAACGTTATAGTCACATAAGCCTAAGGTTTTTGTTTGTTTTCGAAGTTACACACCATATCAAAGGATCAAGAAATTAATCGTTTCCTTTTTCTAATCAACTCTCCACTTGAAAGAATTAGTTTTTGTGTTTGGTAACAGGGATGAAATATCTTATTATTGTTTTATGTTTTATTATGCTACTAGCAAATACATTTCGTTTCATATGGTAAACACACAGACTTTGTTCAATCCATCTTCAACTGTGATACCTAGCATTAAGAAAGTTTAAACTGTGATATTTTTTATTAATTTTACATTTATATTTTTGTTTTATGTGTGTGTTTAATTGTACTGTGTGTATTGTTTAAAACCACATTTAAATTAGAAATGGAAATGTAAATACTAATTCAAGATTTTATATTTCAATAAAAATAATCCCTGAAGAGGTAGGAAAACAGCCTACGAAACGTCGGAGGAAAATATGAAATAAATCTTTTATTTACATATAGTTAATAATTAGACCTTGAAAGCCTGTTTGGAAATCCCAAAAAAACATTAATATAGTAGAAAAAGGTCGATAAATATAAATAAAACAAGAAACGACTTTTGTTTTACAGTTTTCATTCTCTCTCTTTTTTTTTATATAAATACTCAATAGTAGTGTTGCCACTTAGTAAATTTATGTAATTTTTTCTTTATTGTTACCTTTACAATAATATGTGTCGTTTATTGTTAAAGTGGTGTAACTCCATATTTTTAATAATACATATTGTTGTAGAATAGTATCACATTTGGTCATATCTTTCGTAGTAACAGTGAAGCAACTGCAATATTTGTACCAAAACCCCATAGATGGCGTTACTTGTTTACTCGCAGAAGTAAAACTTCAAAATATTCACTATAAGAGTGAAGTAAGTCCCATGTCTGTGTAATAGTGAAGTAAGTCCGGAGTTGATTCTCTTTTATTGTGACTAATGTTTGACAGGTGGTCATCTATTGTGCAGTATTATATATAAAAAAATATCCTAAATAAGTATTAAAAAGCTTGTTTCCATAAATATGGAGGATTTTAGTGATTGCGGATCGGAATATCAGCAGTCTTCCAAAGAAAACTGTTCTGAATCAGATTCTGGTAAGTTTGTATGAATCTGTTGTTTTTCTAACCTCAAAATGTAACATTCCGTTTTTTGTTTTGTTTTTTTTTTTAGATAATAACCAACCAAATCAAATTGAACCTGGACCATCTACATCTAAGAAACGTTCCTTTCACATTGAAAATTGGGCGGTTAATAAAAGGAAGTTATTGCGTAACAGTGGAAAAGAATATTTGACTAAAACGGGAGTGAGAAAAGCTGGCAAGAAAATTGAAAATTTTGACTGTGTATGTCCTAAAAAATGTGTTACTTTATTTACAGAAAATGAAAGAAAAGCAATATTTGAGTCATTCTGGAATTTAAAAGACTTTAATTTGCAGAATTCTTATCTATTTGCATTAGTGCAAAAAACAGTTAGTCGGAAACGTCCTAAAGATGGGTCTCGTGCGGTAAAAAACGTGTCGTATAAATATTTCATCAGCTCTAGTATCAAGACAGAATCAGTATGTAAGAAATATTTTCTGAAAACATTTCAAATAGGTGATGGAAGATTATATCGGTGTCTCTCAAAAGATGATGTCTCTCAATTCATGGATAAACGTGGCGCAACTAGCTCCCGAAAACTTGATGATTCGGACATTATTAGACATATCCAAAGTTTTCCTGCTTATCAAAGCCATTATACTCGAAAGAGTAATCCTAATAGAAAATATTTAAAACCTGGGCTTACCTTTCGTAAGATGTATGTCCTTTATAAAGAAAAATGGGAAATTGAAATGACTGAACCTAAGAAATTAAAGTATTATTACAAAATATTCAACACTAAATTTAATCTCCATTTTAAGGCACCTAGGCAGAACACATGCAAGACTTGTGATGATTTGAATTTAAAAATACAAGGAGCCGATGACGAAAATGCCAAGAAAGATTATGAGTTCCAAAGAGAACTTCATCAACAAAAAGCAGATTCAGCAAGATAAATGCTACAGACTGATTCGAAAAAAACTGGTGAAGCATACAAACTGACTTTTGATCTACAGAAAGCTTTAGCCTTCGCAAAATTAACAACGTCTGTGGCATATTATAAAAGAAATCTTTATTTGTAAAATTTAGGAATACAATGCTTCAATAATAATACAGGATACATGAATGTCTGGGATGAAATTGAAGGTGGAAGAGGTTCTCAAGGCATAGCAGTATGTCTTGTTAAGCATTTAAAAACTTATGCGGCATCGCAGAAACATGATATTTTATATTCCGATTCTTGCACTGGACAAAATCGTAATATAAAGATTACCCTTTCTCTTTTGAAGCTTGTACAAGATCCTGAGACTAGTATTGACACCATAGATCACAAGTTCCTGGTATCGGGACATTCTTATCTTCCCAATGATGGGGAATTCGGAACAATTGAGAGTGCTAGTCGCCGTCATCATCAAATTTATAACAAAGACCAATGTGCTGAAATTATAAAAACAGCCAAACGCAAAGAACCTTTTTTTTTTTTTTTTGTTAACGAAATAAAAATTGACGACTTTTTAAGTACCGCGGCCTTGCGGTTATGACTTCAACTGGTTCAATATTAGGTGGGCTAGATTTGAAAGAAATCGTCCTTTAGAATTTCAATTTAAAGAAGATTTATGTAAAAAAAGCAAGGACGACATGCTCACTTGTACAATATTCAACAAGACCCACTCTATTCGTCAAGGAGACCAGTCACTTACGCAAAAAAGAAAGATATGCTTGACCTTCTACCCTACATCCCACCGGTTTACCACCATTATTACAAAAATCTTCCCACAGATATACCAACTCGTTCACGTACACGTAATGCCGAGGAACGTTCATCTGATGAAGAAATTACATATGACGGAAGCAACTTATCACTTTAACAGTAAAGTAACTTCAGAAAAAAAACTTTAAGTTCGTTTATTAAATTTGTTTAAGTTGATTACTATCAGATACTACAAATTATTATAACTTTGGTTTGTATTGAACAAGAAATAATGAAAAAACACTGAAAAAACATTGTTTTTTTTCCTACACAATGATTTTTAAAAGGCTCGTTTTCTCGAAATTTAATTACAAGGTGATAATTCACTGTTACAATGAACGACACATATATGAGTAGGTGAATTGCAAAACTCGTTCGTTACAAAAATTCAAAAATTGAAATAACTTGATTCTGACAGATCTTTTAGCACTTTAATAGGATAAATTTATAGATTGTATCGAACAATGTATTTTTGTATGTTTTTATGCGATCTAAAATTGCGGTTGGTAACAAAAGTGCTTCGTTCCACCCAGAAGGCACCTTTAAAACTTTCTCTTTACATTTCCTGTAGCAAAACTCGCTGGTTCACTGTTTAAGCCCTTGCGTTTAAAGTGCGCCAAGATATCGTTGATGAAATAGAGTCGAATAAGGAGTTTTAAAATGCAAATTTGAAAACAAGTTCGATTTGACATATTTGTTTTTTATAACGAATATTGAAAAATATTTTGGTAGCGACGTTCATATATATGATTAGAAATCTGTTATTGCACCAATGGTTAAACCACTTAGTGAACTACATTTAAAATTCCGAATGAAAATACAAAATTCCAGAACAACTTCCCATCAATGTGGAGGTTAACCCGAAAAAGGCTTGCAGATTTTTTTTATCCCCTCACCTTGGGAAAAATTGAAGAGCAAATAAAGACTTGCAATTTTATATTTCGGCATTGGTCAATAATAATATTGATTATAAAAACGGAAAACAACAATAAACGAGTACACTGAAGAAGCAGATTTCATTTTATTTGTTTTAAAATTCATATGTTTTCCAAACTCTGCAGGTACGGGGTAAAATACAACAAGTCGCATGGCTCTAATATTATTTTTTAATTTGACAATTCATTTAAATAAATAAATTCATTTAAACAATTACGACAAATAATGTTACCTTTACATATTAAAATGGACTTGGAGTTCTTTACCTCCCATGATGGTATTGGTACTGTTCAATGCCTTGAGACAGGCAGCACCAAATCCAAGAACAAAAGATCTGCTATTTTCCAAAAATAATACAAGGCTTACAACAAGTTTTTTTACATACATTTATCTTTAAAATGTATTATACAAATTATTAAACTTTTACACTAAAAATTAAAATTCCAAGTGTAACAAGCGAAGGCGCATGTTTTAATAAAAATATATTTAATTTCCCTGAAAATTATTAACAAAGTTGGTCGAAACATTTGACTAAATAAATCAAATGAAACCAAAATGGTAATTTACAATTTACACAAAAAAAAAAAACAGAAATACTTATGCTCTTTACCTCTAAGCACTTTTTCACTAAGTACACTAAGCATTAAGTACACTTGATGCCCTTTAGCTCTAAACAAGTTGGACATGGTGTTGTTTTTAACTTTTCTATCTCGAAAACTACATTAAATAGGACTTATTGGGATTAACCCATCGATTCTGATTCCAACAGTATAAAAAACGTATTTAAAAAAATTTGAATTGGTGTAGCTTATCTCCTCCCTTCAGAACTATTGTTAATTTTTTACACAGTTTGCATAATTTTAATAACTTAATATAACTTTCAAAATATACTAAAGTTGATTGATTAATTTTTATGGTGGTTATTGCAAAACTAGTTCGATCCCATGTGGATTCGTAGCAAAACTTGTTTTTTTCAAAATTCGTAGCAAAACTAGTTCGTTCCAAAATTAAATCTATTATTTTTCAATATTTCAGTTAGTTAGTACTTATCAAGAATGGCATAATACTTTAAAATCAAAGAAATTCAACTAATTTGGTACATTTATTCAGGCGCAATATGTTTTGCATTTTCTACAATTTCGATTAAAGTGTAACAAACGAGTTTTGCAACTCACCTACTCATATGTAATTTGTAAAGAATTTTTGAAATAAAAGTTCATTATCGATTTCATGATGATTTTACGTGAAAGTAATAGGACTTGACACTTTTTTTACCGTTTATTTTTTATGATTTAAATTAAAAATTAAAAATTTAAATTTTTTGGGCAAAAATATTTTTTTTCTTCATACATTTATTTATAACTGCGAAACTGTTGCTTATGTAGCGAAACGTTGTATTGTAATTCGTTCAGCTTATTCGGTTTAGTGGTTCTCGAGTTATGACAACGAAAAGAGCCTTAAACGTGACAAATTCCCCTATACGATACTTACTAACTTCAAATTAATTTTTAAATTATTATTTGATGTACCTTGACCAAACTAATGATGCGAAAGTTCTTCTTTTTGGGTCTACTGTCATAAACAATTATCAGAATTGATAATGTGTTGTGCTTTGTAATACATCAAAATCAATTTTGATCTTAAATATATTTAAATACATATTATATTTATGTAACTACAATTAAACACAATTATTTACCAATTGTGGTGCTTGCGAATCTGACAATTTCGTCCAGGATTTAAAAAAATCAAAGCTTCCCATATGCTTTAAGTCCTGTTGACGAATCATAATAGTTCATTTCCATTTATTGCGGACTTCATTCCAATCAGAGCAATCCCTGCTCAAATATGTTTTCAATGCCAAAAGTGTTGATCTGTCAGTTTCATGTAAAAGTCGACTGTTATTACGTAATGTTTCAGTGTAAGAAGCTGCATCAGTATAACTTTCCATAGAGATCTTCTATTTTTGTATTTAGCGTAAAGTTTACCGCTTTAATTTTTGCGTTCATGTCTAGGTATAAAATTGTACTCCTTTTGGAAAGGAAAGACAAATTTTACGAAGCATTTAGTGTACGATTAAAAAATATGAGTTACCTCAACAACTTTTTCATTTGGGAAAATATTCACAATGTCCTTAATTAGCACAGGGAAATCTTTTTCCTGCAGAGTGCCATCATTGCTGATAACTTTTTCTACTATGATGTTTATCAAATCATTCATGTTTTCGTTTGTCAAGTTTTGGTTTGGTTTGTAAAACTCTTTGATATTTTTTCTTCTTGATGATTCATTTAGAAGAACACTTAAATCTTTATTCAGCAACTTTCCACACATTGATAAATTTGTTGATGAAGAGTTTAAGGAAGTGTTTTTTGGACATTGCACCGCTTTTAGCCAGTCCTCCACTTTCGATGGCATTGATAGAGTTTCATCATCTATTCCAAACTATTAAAAAAACATTAAACATTTTTATGTTTAAATTTGTATCAAAACAAGAATTTTTACCTGCTTTTTTCCAAGCGAATAACTTTTCGCGAAACTCCATGCGTAGCCCTAATGGGGGAATACCTTCCTGCTTAACCTCGCTTTGCATAAATCTTAAGCTTTTAATAAGTCCCTTGTGCAGTTTAAATATATCCCAATGTTGAAAAATACTGTGCACATATCTAGTACAAAATACTTACCCTTTAAATACTCAAAACCCGATTCCATATTGAATTCCTTTAATAGTTTTTTTAAATCTTTCCCGTCACGGTTCTTGGCAGCAACATTCGAACATTCTAATGGAACACCACAGATTTCCTTTTGGTAAGCTTGCAATCCAAAACATGTTTCGCTTTCAACTGTTTCTTCTTCGAGAACATGTAAACTATTTTCATTGGCCGGAAAATTTTTTTGAATTGCTACAGTCATCCAATTATCTGCTGCGCTTTCATCAATAATAACTATTTAAGAGTTTTCCATTGCTCTCAATTATAAATTTTAATTTTATTTTTAATGTTTGTTAATACTTTTCACTAAGCTATTTGCACATGTTTAAGATAATACAAATACTAAAAGAAAAATTGTTCGGATTAATTAAGGTATGTCAGACTTGTTTTAAGAACGGCCAGTTTTATAGTAAGAATTAAATAGGCTGATCCATTTCGAGGTTCCCTACTTTTTAAAGAAAAAAACACAGAAAATTCAAATTTAATGGGGAATGTTTATTATCATATGAAATAACATTATTTGGCATTTATTTTTTAAAGATTATGTCTATCAATATTGGCCGTTGCTACGTCGCAGATGGTCCATCGGTTGAGTCCGATTTTCGATGACTCGTTCGAGCATTTCGACTGGTAACTGGCGAATGACACGCGTGATGTTTTCCTCCAAGGCCGGAAACGAAGCGGGTTTATCCGCATAAACTTTAGACTTTACATATCCCCACAGAAAAAAGTCTAACGGTGTGATATCACACGATCTTGGTGGCCAATCGCTGTAGTCCACTAGTAAGCTTTTTATGTTTTTAAAACATCTTTGGTTAGTCGATTTTCCGATTATGAGCAATTTTCTCTTCTCAGAGCCTGTAAAATAAATAATCTTTCTTTACTATGTTTTCCACCGTGGCATTTTTCGGATTTAAGCGCCATTATTCGGTCTGGTGCGTATTTAAAAAATAGTCCAGTTTCGTCTGCCTTAAAAATATTGAAATTTTAATGACTTACACACTTAAAATGTTATACAATACATACTATGCATGTATTTCTCAATTATAATTTCGTTGTATAGAGGCTTTTGAAAAAATACTTCGCTATATAGAGGTTTTATAGCTCAGAATTTCTTCGTTAAAGCTATAGAGTATTTTTGCATGAAAAACTTTGCAATAGCTAAAAATTCGTTATAGTTTCGTTATAACGAAGTTCGTAATATCGAAGTTTCACTGTACAATTGGTTTATAATCATGCTTATGATGGAAAAGAATATTGAAAACAAAACGATTTGAAATCAATAATGTCGTTTTCAGGATTTTGATTTTCAATACATTTTTACTTTTTCCTGTCTATATTCTTTTAAATTTTTTTATTATATGTATGTGTCCCATGCGAACTCACTACAGGTAATCTCGGTACTACAACAACTACAACTTGTACAAAAACCACAATCAATTGGTTTTTGCATAATCATTGTACAATGCTTATATATTTATATTAAAATTAAAATAAGAATTAAAAATGTATTTTAATTTTGTATTTATTTCACATCTTTGTATTTATTTCGTATTTATTGCACCCCTTAAGGTCTGTGAATTAACTCTTGTACGTGTGCTGGACGTAATATTTGCTGTCATATCAAAATTTTTTGATTTTCCAACCAGCATCGTCGGTGTCACACATACAAACGCATTTTCACTAATACTTCCATAGCGATTGATGAGAAATTTTGACTGTGTACAGACCCCCTTAGTGCCGTTTATTTGACGCGTTTTCGGAGATCTACAAATGAACTCGTCAATCAGCAGTTTAATTTAGATTTCCGATAATTTATTTTATTGGCACTTTCGAAATGTAGAGACAGGCTGAGAAGCTCAATTAGACGCTTTCAAGCTGCTACATAATTCATTAAAAGTTTTTTTACAATAAAATTGTAAATTGAGGTCAATTTGTAACTTAAAAAAACGAAAATTAAATATTTTTTTAGCATTTAAAAAATACGATTATTTATAAAATACAATACGGTTCCTAAATGTAACATTTTTCTAAAATTACTTTTAACGATGTTTACTTGGCTAAACACCCTCTATACTTCAGCACTAGGCCATGGAAGTGGGAGCAACTAAAAAGTAAATTCCGATATTTCTAAAATTTTCTTGTTGCGACCTGAACAGAATACAATGTTGCAGTTTTTGACGCTAAGAGATGCTGCTTTTTTTGTGATAACTGTTCTTTTTTAGCGTTTTCCAACATTCTTAAAAGTTGTGACTTAAATTAAATGCGTTTTAATGGTTAAAAATATTTATTTTACTTATAGCAATGTTATACAATTTTATAATAATATAAAATTAATTTCAAAGAAAAAAACGGAAAAATTTTTTATGGCTAAGCAAGTTGGAAAATGGCTAAAAAAATGGCTAATGGCTAAACTCATCTTTTAATGGCTAACCAAGGTGAAAAATGGCTAACTCTAGCCGCTAAATTATCAAAAAAGCTTCGAAGTAACCCCAAAGTTGTAGTGACGTGATTTTTATTTTCACAAAAATCATTAAAAATTAGTAGAAAGTTCTGTTGTAGGTCCAAACCAAGCGTTCAATGCGTTTATGCATCATTCCAAAACGTCGTAGTGTAAAATTGTATTCACAAGTTACACAGAAAAAAACGCGTAAAACGCATATACGTATGGAAAGCATGAAGTAACATTAGATTTTACTTTAGCATGCGTCTCGAAAAAAGGAACAACGCGCGTGTGGACCGCCTCCAGATTAGAAATTAAAAGAAACAATTTATTACTCTTTTTGATTTCTTGCTCTTAGCTGTAATCCAAAAATAAGCATTGAAAATAAAATGGTTTGTTCAGAAAAACCATAAGAAAAGTATCTGCATATCGACAGTAAGATATCGCAGTCTCTACTTTTTTTTATGTATGAAGTGCACACATATGTGTGCGTTTTTTATATTACGAATGACAAAACAACGTATATGACGAGTACATAAAGCTGAATACTCGCTTCTTTTCCCCTCGTCGCTCTCGTCACTTTAGTCACAAAAAACTAGCGTCCAAAATTAAATGTATATTAAATTGTAGCTAAAGTGGACCGCTATAACACGAAATTCACCGAACTTAGCCAGAAGTCCTAAATTTGGCCCCAGAGTCAAATGAGTGAATTGGCTAGATATAGTTTTTTGAAAACATTGTTCACAAAAAACTAGTGCCCAAAATGAAATAGATATAAGATTGTAGATAAGGTGGACCGCTATAACACCCAATTCACCGAACTTAGTCAGAAGTTATAAATTGGTAAAAACAGTTTTTTGAAAACTTTGTTCTTCCAAAAACTAGCGCCAAAAATGAAATTTATATTAAAATTTTAAAAACGAAGTACATATGTATAATCTTTAAAAATTTAAAAGTGTTGGTTTTAATTTTTGTTTATAAAATTAATTTAAATTGTTATCTTCACGGTTGTATGTTATCTTCATTTGTTATCTTCACGGTGTTCTAAAAATCGCCATTTCCAGTTGTTCTAAAAACATGGAAATTTGGAAGCACCCATGTTATGCATTAAACACATTCGAGACAGCAGGCAGCACGAAGACACGACTACAAATGCTGCAGGCTGCAAGTGTAGTCGCGTAATTAGCTACTGAATTATTTTGAAGACGACAGCTACAATTGAAAAAATATAAACACCTGTGTTTTTTTTATTATGTATTTACATTTCAGTGGTGCCACTATAATTTTTAATTTTTATAAATTTAACAACATGCATAATTGCAGACTCGTACACAAACTTAATTTAAGCCTACAAAAATATAAATACTTATTTATGAGAAATTTTTTAACGTAAAAACAAATGAATTTATTAAAAAACATTTAAAATATTATTAATTAATATTAAATAATCAAGCTCGAGGTTTTTTTTGTTTAAAAATCTTCTTTATTTCATTCCTCCACTATTTCGTTATTAATTAAATAACATCCTTAAAATATTTTAATTTAATTGTTTTTGGAACTCATAAAGAATATCATCTTCATGGCAGGTTGAATAAAAAAATCCTAATATTCAGTATAATCGCGAAAAAGTAAACTGAAATGTCCTAAGGGTTGTTAACTTTTTCGTCTTATTTATTAACTTTTCTAAATTGTAAAAAAATGCAATAATAAACATATGTACCTATATTTTTTTCAATGACTTAGTTTTCATCTGTACAAAAAAGAAACTTAGATCTAATTTGTACCGGCTACAATTTATAATTAATAATTATACAATCAGTCATGTATTATGTGTAAGGTGCTACATATGACGTTGTCAGAAAATAAGTTCTTCAAAAATTTTCAGATAGCGAATTCTGGGTATTTTCTAAACATTTGCCAGCCATCCATTACTGACATTATTGTCTTTTCAGGTTTCAGTTACACGAACTCGCGCTTAGCTATTGATATTGAAATTAGAACAGTGATTGCGCAATTACGTTTTCGATGCTTCAAGAAAATATTTGTACAAACTGGCTTTAAGATCGGCATATTTTGGTCTATGTAATGTTTTCCTGTATGCTTTTTCCTATGTATTCTTCAAAGCCTCGAAAATTTTGTGACGTTTCGTTTTTATTTTTGAGATGGCAACTTCAGATATACAATAAACAACGCCGATAGTTCTTCTTTAATGTATTTCTCAATTTTGTTTAAACTCTCAACTTTCAGCTTAAAATTTAATCTAATCTGTTATCGTTTGTACAAATCAGTACTTTTACTTATACGATCTGAAAAGTTAACTTAGAGTTAACGTTTAGAGCGGCACAGAAGCGCTAAAATTGGGTTAACTTGACCGCAAGATTACTGTATCGCGATTCTACTGTAATTTTTTGGTTCACACACTAAGTTTATGAATTATAGGTTGTAAAGGTTTCAGAGCACTTTATCAATAGTATAGGAAGAAAAATATAATCTGAATCTTTAAAGTATTGGTATCATAATAAAGTCTTTCGAAACACATTTCATATGATGTATTAAATATACCGATTTATTAACCCCTTAAGAGGGTTTATCTTAAAATTTTGTCGATATGTATAATAATATTTCCTCAAATATAATATGTTATAGAGAACACCCCAAGTTTTTATATGCTATATTTTTAGAAACTCCATCATATAAAATTTTAAAGTTTTAAATTTTATTTTGGAAAACTTCACAATTTATTTATAAGTTTGAGTTAAAATATATAGTGGTAATAGTTTATGCACTTGTTACATATTGAAATATAGTAATATGTAAATATTTGAAAAGTGTTCCGGAAGGCCGAAAACCCGCAATACAGAAAAACTTTATTAATCAAAGTCCTAATAACTTTGGTAACATGTGTATATTATTGTTAAATAATTATTATTATATCGACATAATTTAAAGATAAAGCAAATTTAGTAAAAAAGTCAGTCAAGAAGTATGAGCATTTGAAATGGGCTCTTAATGGGTTAATAAATCGGTGTGCTTTAAACACCATGTGAAAAGCACTTTCAGTTTTTCAATGATACCCATACTGCTAAAACTAAGAGCGTTGGCGTGACAAACATCTTCCTATATTACTTTTTTTAAGGATACTAAAAAGTAATAATAATATAGATTTGGTGGTGAGCCGCGCTTATATTCTTGTTTCAATCCGGTTCTTTGCTGTTTAACCAAAAAATTATTATTATATATTATAAGCACTAATTCTTCTAATTTTTGATTATATTAGCAGCACTTTTTCTTTTTTGTAGCGTACAAAAATAGAAATTAGTTTAATTTGACTACAACGACAAAATTAGCATAGACAACAACCTGCAGCCATTTAGCCGTGTCGTCCTTAAAATAATCATTTCCATATACACACATGTATTCTATTGTTGACATATTGAAGTCGGTAGTCTGCTGTCTCGAATGTGTTTAAAGCAGGGATGTCAGCGTCATACACAATTGTGTAAGCAAAACTCACATGTACGCTTACGCTCTTTTATTTTGCGAGCGTAAAATATAATTGTTTACTGCAAAACACTCTCATTCATAGGGCTATATCACACGGCCTGTTTTGAGGCCCCTAAACAGAAATAATATATTTATTATTTATTATCTTTGTTTATGTTTTGTTTTATTTCTGTTTTTAACATTGTACAATGATTGACAAATAATATATACATTGTTTTGCATTTAAGCTAACGATATGTGTTTTGTTTGTGAAAAAAAAATTCTTTGATGCCTGTTAAAGGGTCCCTTTTTCTTTCGTTAAAAAGACGTACCTAAATGCAGAAATTATTAAGAAAAAAATAGCCACAAGAATTTGTTGGTATTTTGTGCTTGTAAAAATATTTTTCTTTCTGTACCAATCGCGTCGGTGGGTTTTTTTTTCTTTGAAAACACTTTTCTTAAGTAAGTAAAAATATTTAAAAAACTTGTTAAAAATTCAGTTTCCTACAATTTATGTGTAAACCTACACACATAAAAGCAAATGTGACAGCAGGTAAAATTTTTGGGTAAGAAGATGTGTATTATTGATGTACTAATGAAACGTCCACAAACCTAAAAAATGTTTTGTTGTTTCGAAACTGCAATTAAAATTTAGAAGATATTATTGGTAAATAAAAGTATATTTTATAGGCTAGTAAAATCTTCTCTTTTTATAATGGCGGTTAATAATTATAGAATATTTTTACACTTAATGGGGTATTATTTGCATTGGTATGTGCAAATATTATTTTCATTGTTGGCATTCGCAAAGGTATGTTGAGCACAAAATTAAAAATTTTGGAAAGAATGGTATAAGGTTGTAAAAAGACTTCATATATTGTCAAGGGCTCAATAGGCCTCGCAACCGCAGATTTCTCCCGCTGGGAATGTAAGAGACAAGAGTAATCGCACCAACACAATCATAATTGACACCACTGGTTTAAAGCATTAAATGAAAAACACTTATTTATTTTACTTTGTTTTTATCGGTGAGAGAGGATTTATTTTACTCTCTTCAAATTGAGTGAAAAAAAAGTTTGTTATCTACTTTGTTATGTTCACGGGTATGTATATTAATAGTATTGCGTGGGGAAATGAATAATATAAAACCTAAAAGAAACATAATTTATAAATTAAATAATTTTTTAAGCTCGAGGTCTGTTTAGTCCTTTAAATTCTTTATTTTTCAATATTTCGACATCCTTTGGATGTCATCTTCAGGAATCTTGAAAGAAATATAAGTAAACATAAATCATTTTTCTAAGTCCCTATACTATTGAACAATATACATATAAAGAAAACAAAAAAAATATAAAAATTAAAAAGTTACAATATTAACATTTACAACGAGTCGGAAAAATACACAACAATTAACTTGTAGGTCTATTATTGCACTAATTGTAGCTTTTCTTTTTCCCTTTGTTAATAATATGTCTGTAACTTAAGGCGCAGTTATCAGAGCCACTCTTAAAATTCATTATTTTCTCTAACGGTATGTTGATTGTGTGTAGCATCTCCAGTGTATATCTTCTATTACATTTCTTTTCTGTTTGTAATATTTTAACATCTTCAAAGTTATGCTTTAAACACATTCGAGACAGCAGGCAACACGAAGGCACGACTACAAATGCTGCAGGTTGCAATTGTGGTCACGTAATCAGCTACTGAATTATATTGAAGACGACAGCTACAATTGAAAAAATATAAACAGCTGTGTTTTTTATTATGTATTTACGTTTCAGTGGTGCCACTATCATTTTTAATTTTTATAAATTCAACAACATGCATAATTGCAGACCCGTACACAAACTTAATTGAAGCCTACAAAAATATAAAAACTTATTTATGATAAATTTTTTAACGTAAAAACAAATGAATTTATTAAAAAACATTTAAAATATTTTAATTTTATTGTTTTTGGAACTCATAAAGAATATCATCTTCATGGCAGGTCGAATAAAAAAATCCTAATATACAGTATAATCGCGAAAAAGTAAACTGAAATGTCCTAAGGGTTGTTAACTTTTTCGTCTTATTTATTAACTTTTCTAAATTGTAAAAAAATTCAATAATAAACATATGTACCTATATTTTTTGCAATGACTTAGTTTTCATCTGTACAAAAAAGAAACTTAGATCTAATTTGTACCGGCTACAATTTATAATTAATAATTATACAATCAGTCATGTATTATGTGTTAGGTGCTACAATTGACGTTTGTCAGAAAATTAGTTCTTCAAAAATTTTCAGATAGCGAATTCTGGGTATTTTCTAAACATTTGCCAGCCATCCATTACTGACATTATTGTCTTTTCAGGTTGCAGTTACACGAACTCGCGCTTAGCTATTGATATTGAAATTGGAACAGTGATTGCGCAATTACGTTTTCGATGCTTCAAGAAAACATTTGTACAAACTTGCTTTAAGATCGGCATATTTTGGTCTTTGTAATGCTTTCCTGTATGCTTTTTCCTATGTATTCTTCAAAGCCTCGAAAATTTTGTGACGTTTCGTTTTTATTTTTGAGATGGCAACTTCGGATATACAATAATACAACGCCGATAGTTTTTCTTTAATGTATTTCTCAATTTTGTTTAAACTCTCAGCTTTCAGCTTAAAATTTAATCTAATTTGTTATCGTTTGTGCAAATCAGTACTTTTACTAATACGATCTGAAAAGTTAACTTAGAGTTAACGTTTAGAGCGGCACAGAAGCGCTAACATTTGGTTAACTTGACCGCAAGATTAACTGTATCGCGATTGTACTGTAATTTTTGGGTTCAACGAACTAAGTTTATGAATTATAGGTCGTAAATGTTTCAGAGCACTTTATCAATAGTATAGGAAGAAAAATCTAATCTGAATCTGTAAAGTATTGGTATCATAATAAAGTCTTTCGAAACACATTTCATATGATGTATTAAATATACCGATTTATTAACCCCTTAAGAGGATTTATCTTAAAATTTTGTCGATATGTATAATAATATTTCCTCAAATATAATATGTTATAGAGAACACCCCAAGTTTTTGTATGCTAAATTTTTAGAAACTCCATCATATAAAATCTTAAAGTTATTAGGGTTAAAAAAAATTTATTTTGGAAAACTTCACAATTTATTTATAAGTTTGAGTTAAAATATATAGTGGTAATAGTTTATGCACTTGTTACATATTGAAATATAGTAATATGTAAATATTTGAAAAGTGTTCCGGAAGGCCGAAAACCCGCAATACAGAAAAACTTTATTAATCAAAGTCCTAATAACTTTGGTAACATGTGTATATTATTGTTAAATAATTATTATTATATCGACATAATTTAAAGATAAAGCAAATTTAGTAAAAAAGTCAGTCAAGAAGTATGAGCATTTGAAATGGGCTCTTAATGGGTTAATAAATCGGTGTGCTTTAAACACCATGTGAAAAGCACTTTCAATTTTTCAATGATACCCATACTGCTAAAACTAGGCGCGTTGGCGTGACAAACATCTTCCTATATATCTTCTTTTAAGGATACTAAAAAGTAATAATAATATAGAGTTGGTGGTGAGCCGCGCTTATATTCTTGCTTCAATCCGGTTCTTTGCTGTTTATCCAAAAAATTATTATTATATATTATAAGCACTAATTCTTCTAATTTTTGATTATATTAGCAGCACTTTTTCTGTTTTGTAGCGTACAAAAATAGAAATTAGTTTAATCTGACTACAACGACAAAATTAGCCTAGACAACAACCTGCAGCCATTTTGCCGTGTCGTCGCTAAAATAATCATTTCCATATACACACATGTATTCTATTGTTGACATATTGAAGTCGGTAGTCTGCTGTCTCGAATGTGTTTAAAGCATTAGGTGTTTGTTCTCTTTCTTTACAGTGGGCTACTAGTGCTATTTTTTGTGTCGATATTTTATTTTTACATTTAATGTCCGATTTGTGTCCGGAAATTCTCGTTTTTAATTTTTCTAGTAGGGCCAACATATACTTAGCCGCAACTGTTGTTTTCGTTGCCATTGCATTTTATCTGATAAATTAAATCAGTTCTGGCAAATATGTCCACTTAAGCTTTGGTGCATGAGAAATGTTTTCTTATCGCGTTATCGGTACTTTTTATACCCTCCACCACCACTGTGGTGAATGAGGGTATACTGAGTTTGTCATTCCGTGTGAAACTTTTTTATAATACATCTAAGACCCCATAAAGTATATATATTCTGGCTCCTTGAGTAATTCTAAGTCGATTTAGCCATGTCCGTCTGTCTGTCCGTCTGTTGAAAACACGCTCCGTTAGAAAAACGCACAAGAAAAGAACAAACTTGGTCTCAAATTGCTTGTAGTTATCCTAAGCAGTTTGGGATTGAAATCTAGCAACATCGGTTTAATAGGATCAGAACTATGAATCAAAATGTGGAACCCCTACCCAAAAAAAATTAACAATTTTGATACAAAAACTAACATAAATGGTGGAATAATGCACGGAATGACATAAAATTTTGCACCAATTCGCTTTATACGACTGCAAATCATGTTAAATTTAAATTTGTTAAATTTCGTGAAGATCGGTCCATAATTTACCATAGGCCCCACATAAACCCCTCTCGCGGAAAACAGTTTAGTACGCCTAAAACCGCAATAAATAACGCTAGCATACTTAAATTTGGTACGTCACATTTTTATAATACCGCAAATCACACTGCAAAATTTTTTGAAGATCGGTTCATAATTTACACTAGGTCCCATATAAACCCTACTCCCGGAAAAGAGTTTAGTACACCTAAAACCGTAATAAATAACGCTATCATATTAAAATTTGGTACGTCACAGTTTTATAGAACCAGAAATCACACTGTAAAATTTTTTGAAGATCGGTCCATAATTTACATTAGGCTCCATATAAACCCTACTCCCGGAAAACAGCTTAGTAAGCCTAGAACCGCAACAAATAACGCTCGCGCACTAAAATTTGGTACGTCCCAGTTTTATAGGACCAGAAATCACACTGTAGAATTTTTTGGAGATCGGTCCATAATATACACTAGGCCCCATATAAACCCTTCTCGAGGAAAACAGTTTAGTACGCCTAAAACCGCAATAAATAACGCTAGCATACTTAAATTTGGTACGTCACTGTTTTATAGGACCAGAAATCACACTGTAAGATTTTTTGAAGATCGTTCCACAATTTACACTAGGCCCCATATAAACCCTACTCCCGGAAAACCGTTTAGTACGCCTAAAACCGTAATAAATAATGCTATCAAATTGAAATTCGGTACGTCACAGTTTTATAGGACGAGAAATCACACTGCCAAATTCCATGAAGAGTGGTCCATAATTTACCCTAGGCCCCATATAAACCCTACTCCCGGAAAACCGTTTAGTACGCCTAAAACCGTAATAAATAATGCTATCAAATTGAAGTTCGGTACGTCACAGTTTTATAGGACGAGAAATTACACTGCCAAATTTCGTGAAGAGTGGTCCATAATTTACCATAGGTCCCATATAAACCCTACTCTTTGGGATTTATAGATATTGCGGTGAAATTTTTTACTTAAATTCATATGGCAAGAAAAAATATCATGCAAATTTGTGAAATTTACTGTTAACGCTAAAACTGGTGACACTGCTGTATTGAAATTTATTCTAATTTATTTTTTGTAATATCAAAAATAAGTCTTCATGATTCATGATTGGTCCATAATTTACCATAGGTCCATTACAAATAACGCTCCTAAAAATTATTTTAGTTCGGCTAAAACTTTTACGAATCATGATATTTTACTCAAGCCAGTTCAAAATTCTAACAAGAAACCCATAAAATGTTCTTATTGTCGGTCAATAATTTAAGTAAGGTCTAAGCCGCAACCAATTTTAATGCTGACGTTCGTTTATGTGAAGCTTAGTTAATAATATATATGTATTTATCATATAGAGCCCACACCTGTCGGTGGAGGGTATCAAAGCTTCGGCACAGCCGAATATAGCTCTCTAACTTGTTTTCTTTCTCTTCGTTGTATATTTTGGAGTTTTTTACTCTTTTCGATATGGCTGGTATATTTGTTATTGGCTTGTATATTTTCGTATTCTTATCGTCGGTTTCTTCTGTCTGCTTTCTAATGTTCTTATTCTTATTGATAACATTATTTATGAGTTTTCCAGGAAATGAATTTTTTCACAATATGTCCTTAACTTTTATAATATTCTCTCTGTGGAATTGTTTGTCACTAATTGTAAATATCGTCGTATTTAATTTACCGCCGTATTTATTATAATATTTCTTGGTTGATAAGAAAAAAAGTTCACAACTCTACCAGGTGAGGTTGGTTTCCGGTACCAATCTGTTTTTAGTTTGCCTCCTTTCCTTATAACTATAGTATCCAAATGAGGTAGTCGTCCGTTTTCTTCTTTCTCCAAAGTGAATTTTATTTGTTTGTGAAAACTGTTTAATTGTGCCCATGTTTCTTCTATTCCACTTTCATGTATAATCCGAAACAGGTCGGCAAGGTATTTAGTTAGCATTCTCGGCTTTATTGTTAGGCTTTGTATGCTAGTTTTTAGCAGTTCATCCGTTACAATGTCTGCTATAATTGGAGATGCTGGTGACCCCATTGAAAGTCCCCTACATTGCGTGTACACCTTGTCCGTATATTTAAAATATCTGTTGTCCTTTACACAAAATTTCAGTATTTTCATAAATATTTCCTCCGTCATTTCAGTGTGTTTTTTTTATCTCTTCCCATTTTGTCATGATCGTCTCCATAGAAAAATCCACAGGTATACTGGGGAATAATGAAACCACGTCAAATGATATAATTCTCTCACCGTCTCCTATTGCACTATTGCTAACCCTATCTCCAAATTGCATAGCATCCCTTAAGTTAAATTCCGAATTTATTATTTTTTTTAAAATATTCGTCATAAATTTACATAATTCCATAGACGGCGATTTTACAGAAGAATATATAGGTCTCTGTGGAAAATTTTCCTTATATATTGCAGCTAATACCGCGTTAGCTCTAAGTCTTCTTTTATCTATTACATTGCACCTATATATGTAGTTCATCTACTCGTTGTTTTTCTTTTTAAGTGAAGATGTATGATCCTTTTTCAATCTTCTATACGTCATCATATCTCCAAGAATATTATTCATCTTATTTTCATAATCGTCTTTTTTCATCGCGACTGTGACGTTGCCCTTATCAGCACTCAGTATTAATAAATCCTTGTTTCTTATTAAATGTATGTCGTTCCCTGATAATTAAACTTGGTTTAAATATCCAGCATATTGCAGAACCTTGTTCTCGCCATCTCCTGTTCTTCTTTTTCCACTATGGTTTGGATGCGATCAAGTATATCTTGGCACTACTAGAAACAAATTAAGAACGAGAATTTCCGGACACAAATCGGACATTAAATGTAAAAATAAAATATCGACACAAAAAACAGCACTAGTAAAGGTGTTATGATACTTGCTATTTTTTTAGGATTGACTGAATGAAACAACAAATGCGAGAAAGAACAAGAAATACAATATGTAAACAAACCCTTTTTTTCTGATTGACATTTCTCATGTATATTTTTTTCCTTTGACTGAAACAAAAAAAAAAAAAAAAAATGGTAAAAGCTTGGGCAGATAAACCTATTTTGTTTTTGATTAATGAAATGAAGCAGGTACCCTTCATATGGGATTTCAAATCACCACAGTCCAAAAATAAATTTAAAAAAGTGCAATTTTGGGACGCGTTGGCTAAAAAAATAAACACAAGCTTTGCTCCAATGGTTCCATTTAGTTCTGGTAGGTATAAATAATAGTTTTTATTGAATATTTTATTTAATAATTTAGTTTTATTTTAGCGGATGTGTAAAAAAAATGGAATAATTTAAAAGCTTACTACGATACGGAGCAGACAAAAGGTATCAAAGCTAAAAAAAGTGGATGCAGCGCTGATGCAGTGGAGGATATGTTGTCAAACTGGAAATATATGCAGCCAATGGACTTTTTATCCACCACAAATGAGGCTACATCCTCAGTCAATAATTTTAACAAAAGCAGTCTTGAAGTAATTATTTGAAACATACAGGTATGTTCTACAAATCGAAATAAAGTTTAATTGAAACCGAAAGAGATTTTAAGTTCAATCATTTATAAATTACCATAGTTTTTCCGTGTTTTAAGAGTTGTTCTTGTAAAGCTTAACTTTCAGTACGGTGTCGTTTTTTAAAATTGCTCGATTTTAAATCCCCTTCATTTCGATTTCGAGAACATGCCCGATATTGTAACTTCGCAACATTATTTTTATTTGGCTTTTAACACAACCAAATACATATGTATGTATGTATACAGAATCCCATAAATTATTACTATTGCTTAACGCCGTTAGATTTTGGGCTCATCTAGCGATGACCGTCTCCCCGTATATCATAATATGGGAGCAGGCCAAACTGAATACGTGGTAGCTAGTTTTTGGGTAAAGATATTTTGACTGCCGATAGCTGTTTGTAATTCAAAACGATGTATTTATATTGCAAAAACATATCTGGCGAAAAACTTTTATATACTTCTTTGTCTTTATAGGAGCTGCACAACGTTGAACCTCATCCTGGTGTTGACATTGCACATTGGGTTGAAGCTGATGACGATTTTAATGACTCAGTGACTCAAGAAGAATTTGAATCGCAGTCTTCTAATATCTATATATATATAAAGAATATACCCCGATGTAATTCGTAATATTATTCATGATTTTCATTAAATTTTATTGTATTTAAAAAAACTTTTTTGTTATTTCAAAATAAAATGTCAACAAAACAAACAATATTGCCCACGTTTTGTTCCCACAAAAACCGTCAAAAAAAGCTATAAATCGCAAAAAAAAAGTTAAAACCCGCTACTTTCGATCAAAAACTAAAAAAGTTAGCAGCAGTGCTAACATTTAATCTGGAAATGTCAATTTTAAGTTACAAATTTTTATATTTTTTTTTGACAGTCTAAGATTACTTATCGATAACACATGTATATTTTTTTGACATTTCAAGTTTTTTTTATGGTATAATCAAACTCTTTACACTTAGTCAGTTTTCCTATGCAAATATATTTGCACTGTTCTCCAATATAGAAAAAATACAAAAAATAGCAAGTGTCATAACACCTTAAGAAAGAGAACATACACCTAACTTTGAAGATGTTAAAATATTACAAACAGAAGAGAAATATAATAGAAGATATATACAGGACAGGGTTGCCGAACTTGGTCCTTTCCGACCAAATTTGGTCGGATGTTTTCCGTTTGGTCGAATGACAGGCCAAACCTAATTTTGGTCGGTTTAAGAAAATGTACTATATTTATTTTAACAAATTTAGAACACTGATCGCAAAGCTGCAAGTTCAAATCTAATATATTTTTTACAAAACACATTTATTTTTTGGTTGTTGATGAGAGTTTGGATGTGGCAATGAAGTGAAATGTATTACGTTAGTAGCAAGTTACTTTGACGGTGTTAGTTTTTAATAGGATAGTCTTATCACCTTATTTAAGCTTACCAAGTCAGATGCCGTTAAAATATTTGTTCTTATAAAAAACTCTTTATCAACAAACAATATTCCTTTTAAATATTAGATAGGATTGGCAATGTTTGTTTAATATTTAATGTTTTCAGGAATAATGTTCTGTACTACCCCATAAGATATAAAGTGTTTGTTATACAAGATGGACTTCTTTGGAAGAAGATAATAAAGCGTATTTTTTTCTGCTCTACTACGTGCAAATAAAATTAATTTTTTTTCGGTATTAGCCTGCATTTATAAATAAAGAGATTTGTCTCTGCTAATATTTTGAGTGGTCTTGTATTAAATAAACTTCAAGAATGCCAAGTAAAACGCGCAGAAGCTTAAATAAAAATAAAGTAATTTGTATACAATGCAAAACACAAGTACTGGAAAGTGATGTGGCTTTTCAATGCGATGTTTGTGAAAAAACTCTACACTCAATGTGCAGTAAATTAAACAAAAAAGAATATGCAAAATTGGTAAACAACCCTGCTCTTGAGTACAAATGTCATTTTTGTGAGCCAGTAGACGATGCTTCAGTTTGTGCGAATGACATCAAAGAAATAAAAACAAAATTTAACCAGCTAGATGACATAAAAGAGGCAGTAAACTTCATGTCATCACAATTTGATTCTTTGATAAAAGGTGTAGCAGAGAACAAAAAAGAGATAAAAACACTAAAAAAAGAAAATATTACATTGCGTGAGGAGGTTAAACATCTTAAATCAACAGTAAAGTTCTTAAATGATATAAGAGTAAAAAATGACTGTGTTATTAATGGTATTAAAATACAAGAAGAAGGTAATCCCGAGAAAGTCGTGCTGCAAACAGCAAGTAAAGCTGGTGTTAATATTTGTGAAGATGATATAGAAGAAGCGTATTTTATAAATCAGAGAAATAAACCAAATAAAGATAAACAAAAAGATACCAAAACAGTTGTAAAGTTCGCAAACAAAAAAAGTAAGGCGGCGCTAATGAAGGAGAAATCAAAATTGAAACATATTGATGATTACAAAAAAGTTTTTATTAATGACTTCATGTGCAAAGAATCAATACAACTCCTTTCCATGCTAGATCACTTAAAACAGTTGGTTTTGAGTTTGTATATGCAAGAGGTGGGAAAGTTTATGCCAAAAAGAATTCAAATTCTAAGCAATTTTACATTAAATCAATGGAGGATGTGGACAAACTTTTGAGCAATTTTGTTGTTGGTGAAAGGCAAAATATTTTAGCCGCTGTTAATATGTCTGATAATGATGACGATGAAGATGATGATAATGGCTTATTTACTTCAACAAACTAAATTTATTTTCTTTTCAATTTGAATTTTAATATTTTGCATAATACAATTACTAATATAATTACTTCTTATGAATACAAGGTACTTTTCTAATTTAAATTTATTTAATTGTTATATAAAAGAATCTAGTTTAAAATCATTTAATATATTATCAATTAATGCAAGAAGTATTTCTTCAATTGACAAATTTAATAAATTTCCTACAAGCTTGTGTCAAATGTTGATAATACTGGAAGTTATAGCTGTTCAAGAAACCTGGCTAGATGAAAAACTAATAAACTTGTACTCGATTGATGGTTTTGACGCTGTGCACTGTTGCAGATATGATGGATACGGCGGAACATCTCTTTATATAAGCAAAAAAGTGAAGTACAAAGTTTTAGTAGCCAAGAGCGTTAATTTCTTGGAAGTCATTGCGATATCTTTGCCTGAAGTTCGAGTAAACAATAATGCACTTGTATTAACGTCACTTTATAGATCCCAAAAATGTTCCTTAGAAACGTTTCTAGCAAATATTGAGAGTTTGCTTGTTGAGTTTAAAAATTTTTCTTGTATTTTTCTTGGTGATTTTAATATTGACTTATTGTCCACGAATGTGGCTAGTCGCTGTTTAATTAATATATTTTCGGAGTACAATCTCGTTTCAAACCATAGCAGAGTAACCAGGCCAGAAAGTAATTCCTGCATTGATTGCGTTTTTAGCAACTTATCGACTGAAATAAATATTAGCTCGATTTCAAACCTATTATCGGATCATAATATAAAATTTTGCGAATTAAAAATTGATTCACTTTGTAACGAATACATTGCTAATGAAATTCGCAAAATAGATTACATAAAGTTTGGCACTTTTATTGATGAAAACTTGCGTGTTGAGGTTCAAGGCGATTCATCAACTAAATGTAAAAGATTAGTATACACTCTTTCTTTGGCTTTGACCCATAGCACTTCTACAAATGTCAAATATGTCAGCATGAGAAGTAAAATTAGTCCGTGGATGTCTGATGGTTTAATTTCTTTAATAAATTTAAAAAATAAGTTATTGAAAGCTAGAAGGAAATGCAAACAAAACACAAATATCGTTGATCGACTGAAACGTATTAGCAAAGTAATTAAAAATAGCAGCAAAGTTTTGATGAACAACTTTTATGAACATAATTTGCGTAAGAATTCTGGTGATCCAAGAAAAACCTGGAAATTCATCAACAAACAGCTAGAGAAAAATAGAGAATTTTCAAGGGATGTGGTAGCGTGTGATGGCAGTATTATTACCGAAGATAAGGAAAAAGCAATAGCCTTCAATAACTTCTTTAATGATTCACTACAGAGTATTAGAAATTCTATACCGAGGCACTCGGATAGATAATATTAACATATTTAGTACTTTGGTGCAAGTAAGCGGTTGCTTTAATCTTGCAGCTATAAACAGAAGTCATATCGCTAAAATTGTGGACAACTTGCATATGAATAAGACTCCTGGCTGTGACAATATAACTACAAAAATGCTCTTGGTGCGTAAAGCTACTATTTCTGAAGAAATTAAAAACATTTTTACAATATGATTGAAGAAGGAAAATATCCGGATGTTTTAAAAATACACAAGATAATTCCAATACCAAAATCAGTAGGAACTAACAATATGCAAAACTTTCGTCCAATATCTATACTATCAACTGTTGACAAAATTATAGAAAAAGTTATTTTTGAACAACTATCTAGTTATTTGGAAGAGAATAACATTTTATTTTGTCGTCAATATGGTTTCAAAAAAGGTACTGGAACAGAGGAAGCAGTAGTGAATGTTGTTGAATATATTTGTAACGGACTTGATGCTGGTTACAAAGGGGTTGCAGGTTTATTTTTTGATCTAACAAAAGCGTTTGAATTGGTGGACCATGATATATTATGTGAGAAGCTTCGTTTTATCGGATTGTCCCAAAATGCAATTACATTATTTAAAGATTATTTAAAGGGAAGAAAGCAATTCGTTCAATTAAATAATTCAAAGAGTGGCGTGTTAAATGTACAGAGTGGAGTTCCGCAAGGAAGTGTGCTTTGACCACTGTTATTTAAAATTTATATTGACGATTAAAAAAACATAAAATTTAATGAACATTTGTTTATGTATGCAGACGATATATGCCTGTTCTATAAATATCAGCACGAAAAAGTCTTACAAGTGCAGATTGAGTATGATGCAGCAATTTTATCTGAATTTTTTAGAATAAACAAGCTCTTGTTGAATGGAAATAAGACTAAATTTATCAGATTTAAACCTTATATTGGCAGAAATGAAGAGCCTATGAAAGTACATGTTGATGGCAACTTAATATGTGAGTCTGCAAATGTTAAATATCTCGGCATATATTTATGTCAAAATTTACTATGGGATAACCACATTAATAGAATAAAGGCAAAAATTTCGTCAGGAATTGGAATTCTTTACAAATTTAAAAATATATTGGATACTAAAACCAAACTTCTATTTTACCAGTCCTTAATTCATTCGCATTTAACATACCTTCCTATGATTTATGGGTTTCGAACAAACACTAGCCTAAAGACGTTGCAATCAGCTCAGAACAAGGCGCTGAAAATCGTTTTCAATCTACCATTACGGTTTCCGACAATAAATCTATATCAAGACTATGCCAAAAATGTACTTCCTGTAAGAGGACTCTATAAGCAACAGTTACTGTTATATGTTTTTAAGTGTTTAAAAACAATTGGCTCACATACTATTTCATTTCCCAGGAATACATCAATAACACAAGTAATTACGAGACAGTCAAGTAATTTGCATACTATAAGGTGTCGTCTTGAACTCACTAAACAACGCATTGGTTACAGTGGACCAACTGAATATAATAGATTGCCAGAAAGCTTAAAGACTATTCCGTTTTAAAAATAAATTAAAAGAACACTTGTTGGAAAATACAGAAATACTTCTTAGATCTAATCAAAGTAATACATAAAACAATTAAAAAAAACTGTATATATGTACATATTTATTTAGACATGTAGTTAACATATCTTTTTTTCTTTTTATAATATTATAATATTTATAATATCTTTGTGGAAAAATGTAAATAGTTGCCCTTAGCCTCTATAAAGCCAATTCGGCGCTGAGGCAAAATATTGTTATATTGTAATAATAAATAGAAAATAAATTATAATAATAATAAAAAAAAAAGATATTCTAAGAGTTATAGAACTACGGTGTACTTTAATACTATATTTTGTATCATCTATGTATATAAAAACGTTTGTGCCGTGTATGTGCCCCTCAAACTCAAGAACCGCTGGACCGATTGACACCAAACTTGAACAGTAAATTATCTTATGCTAGAGCTAGGTTTCTCTTAAGCTTAATCCCGATAGGTGTCGCTGTTGTCGTGATATTAAAATTATTTATTTATGGTACGATTAGGCTGAAATTAATTCACAAAATATATATATTAAACAGAAATAAGTTTCCTGATAAAATTTTGATCCGGTACATAGCGCTGGGGTCAAGTTATTAACAAAATTCTCCTGTATTTAATTTTTTGTTTTATATAGAAAATCCCGAGCAGCGCCGGAATCAAACAGCATGTTTATTTACAAATTCAATGGTGTAAGAGCTGCTGA
This sequence comes from Pollenia amentaria, assembly GCA_943735925.1. Lineage (NCBI taxonomy): Eukaryota > Metazoa > Arthropoda > Insecta > Diptera > Polleniidae > Pollenia > Pollenia amentaria. Next base: position 110,794,317 of record OX031006.1, on the reverse strand, counting down.
ACTTGCAGAAAGTATGGGTGAGTTCCAAAACGTCAGTTACAGAGAAACTCTCTTTTTTAAGCATTCAACAATGCAACCGTGTAGATTTTTACAATGTTATCTGTCCCAAAGTGCGCCAAAAAAGTTATTAGCGCGAAAACCATAAGCAAACTATGCATTGTTAAACTCTTTGCTACATTGTTTACTTTGTATTAGGATGTTTTGGAGCTCAGTAGAGCGTACCATCTTACAAAGACAAAAAGTGCGATCTACACCATCTAATATAAAGTATTTTTGCAAGGAGGTTTCAAAAAATAATTTTTTTGACGAACGTGGGGTCATTTTATACATTTTTCGTTATATCTTAGGCATTGACAGTCCGATCTAAAAGTATTATATATCAATGTTTATGTGTTCTCGATACAATGTTTTGCCCTAAGAGGCCATTGACCTCAAGTATCTCGTTCTATTATTTATCCACCAGGTCTCTGTTTGTACCACTTCAATGTCAGAAAATTAAAGCTCGCAAGAAACTATTAAACTTTTGCTAAGGAAGTAATTCGATAATTCTAGCAGAAGCTTACTGCCCTGATGGAATTATAGAAATACTTCCATAGCAAAACTGTAATGATTTTTAGCGAGCTTTAATCTGCTTATTAAATCTAAAAATATTTTTGTGATGGAATTATCGAATTACTTCTTTAGGAATATGATATATAATACTTTAAGATTAGACTGGTAATGCCTAAGATATAACGATAATTTAAAAAGGCGATCCCCTTGTTCGACAAAAAATATGTATATTTATTTAAGCCAGTTGCAAAACTACTTTATATTGGAGGGTGTACGGATAAACTTTTTTTGGGGCACGGTCTAGAGCTCAGTAATAGTTTGCTTTTTATAGTTTCTTATCGCTCGTGAAAAATTTTTAAAAATGATGATAAGCCATTTTGCATTTTATATAACGATATATTTAATTTTAAATATATTAAAAATTTGGTCGGTTTCAAGGGATTATGGTAGGTTTTACAGACAATTTTGGTCGAATAAGAATTTTTTAAACGGCAACCCTGATACAGGAGATGCTACACATAAACAACATACCGTTACAGAAGAGAATGAATTTAAAAAAAAAAGTTACAGACATATTATTAACAAAGGGAAAAAGGAAAGCTACAATTAGTGCAATAATAGAACTACAGGATAATTGTTGTGTATTTTTGTGACTCGTTGGAAGTGTTAATTTTGTAACTTTTTAATTTTTCTTTTGTTTATATGTATATTGTTCAATAGCATAGTGACATAGAAAAATGATTTATGTTTACTTATATTTCTTTCAAGATTCCTGAAGATGACATCCAAAGGATGTCGAAATATTGAAAAATAAAGAATTTAAAGAATAAAACAGGGGGATTATTCTGAATTGCGATGCGAAAATCAATACGATGCGAAAATACATAAATGCGAACAATTGCTATTCTGTATTGCGATATTCGCAAAGTTTTTTTTTAATCGCATTTCAAATGCGAAAAGGTGGCAAGTCGGTATTCTACATTGCGAAAACAAATGTCAAACACACGTCAAATTCGCAAAATTTATTCGACAACAAAATAGCATTCGAAAAGTACAAACATGTAAGTGAAAGATAATATTTTATTTATTTATTCATCGTATATTTATCATTTAATTCAGGGAAGCCAGCAATAAGTCCACCAAAGCGCGTCAATTCGAAATAATAATAGAATTTACGAATTAGCACAGCCAATTGGCAAGAGGCCATTTGAAAACACCAAATGCAAGTCAGTCGGCAAATACTTTGTGGCAAACGTTTACTGAAGAACTAAAAAGAACTAAAAGAAATATTCTGCATAAGTAAACATTTTTTTTCGCTAGCAAAATTAATTACATTTTTTCATTCAAGCTTAGAATATAAGATTTGCTTCTAAGCATTCTTCTCTGTATCCTTTCATTTTGCTCATGACCTTCTTCGTCGTCGAACCACAGTGCCACAGAATCAATTTTTATTATTTTTTCTTTCTTACAGAATGTCCTAAATAAATTTTATAAACAATTTTCATAGCCAAACCCAAACAATTTATTTATTTTTAATTTGACGTTTGTTGACACTGACGTTTATTTGAGCAGCGTTCCCACGATTTGAAATTAATTGCGAATGCGATTGCGAAAGTCTAACAGAATACCAATTTTCTTTCGCATCGCAATTTAGAATAAGCCCCCAGACCTTGAGCTTGAAAAAATGATTTATTTTATAAATTATAATAAAAAAGGTCGAATAACTAAAAACTTAATAGAGATCCTAAAAGAAACTTAAAAAAAATATTTTCGATTGTTCATTTTCTATTAATTTAGATATTATAAAAGAGTTTAATGATGATAAAATCACTACAAAGAAAGTACTTGAAGATTTAGTAAAAGAAAATTACTTAATGTATAAAAATGTTTGTATTTTATGTTTTTACTGTACTACGGGTGTTAAAGATAATACGAAGATTATTAAATTTTGTATAATAAATAGTAGATATTTTCAATGCTTCTGCAATTGTAGCAGATATAGTTATGGAAAAATATTAGATATACATATGTACTGAAAAATTAACTACAAAACCGAAGATTTTGATAAAATATGTTGATGATTTATTTTGTATAATTCTGAAATCAGGAATAGAACAAGTATTAGATATTTTTAACTCATTTTATTTACAATTTAAAGGGGAATCTAGTTCAAGACTTTTATATTTGGACACCTTGATAATATGATATTAATAGATTGGTATGAAGGGCCTTGTATGTGTAATGATAGTGGACATTGTAATAAGGTATATATAGGTACAACAAAAAATTAGCTACAAAACTTAGATAGCAGGACATAAGTCAAATCAAAAATATAGAAGTATTTCATCACAAAAACAGCTTTATCAACTCGTTGTGCTAATCAAACACAGAAAATAATGATTAACATAGATTTATGTTAGAAATGTTACATAATATAAATTCACCGACAATGTCGAGAATTAATTTTAAGTCGGAATCTGAGACAGTAGCGCAAAATTATAGACATTTAATTTATAAAAATAGAAACGGAAGTTTAAAATTTATTTATATTGTAATAGATAAAGTAAAAAGTAAGTATCTACTTTTTGAAACTGAATGAAACATAAAAACCAATATGTATATTTATTAAGTTTGTTTCGATATATATTGGATTTTTTTAATATTTAAGTAAAAATAAAACTACTTTCCATCCATCATATACCCGTATATGAGAGAACTAAAGAGAGTGCACGTTCTTCTACTTTTTTTCTACATGGGAGATGATTTTCGCCTTTCAACAAACTTTTTGCAAAACCTGCACAAATTAAAAAAGTCGTTACTAACTTATTTATATTATAAAAAACTTAAGTTAAATATAAATTATATACCAAATTGTAGCTTGAGTACCCAGGTATACGCCATTTTTTCTTTTGCCAACTTAGCCAAAAGAAAAAATTAGTGAAGTTTAATAGATAGTTATTTTTTTAAACTTTGTTCAAAAAAAACTCAAGTTAAATATAAATAATATACTAAAATTTAGCTTAACCCATTTTGTACCAAGCTACATAAATGGTTGAAAATTCTAATGAAATTTTCATGGCTAGTTAGAAATCGTCCAAAAATAACTTCTGTAACTTTTATTTTTTTTTTGCCGGGGACTCACTGTGAAAAATGCTGGTCGAGATCTCGACCACTGGGATAATTAGAGCAAGAAATTTTCTGTGTGATACCATATATTGTGATACAAAATAAAATGAAATTATGTCGTAATGAAGGGGTATTACCTAAAATAAGCAAATATAAAAGCTACACTGATAGATAGTCAAAACCGAAATTCAAAATTTATGTATGAATGGGTCAGTTTTTTTATGAGTGTAAGCCTAAAGATAAATTAAAAGATTAAACAATTTATTAAATATTTTAATTTATTGAATAAACAAGTTATTTAAAATTTTTGTGGTAAGTCTCGAAACAATTTCCGACATGGAAATTTGCATTGCATTTAGGGCAAGTATAGGCAGTATGCTTCTTGCATGTTTTGCATCGGCAGCGCATGACACATGCAGACATGGGCATACCATTTAATTTGGGCAGTGATACTAGGCGGCTTATGAACTCTTCTTCACTTTCGTTTTCTGCATCGGACGAAGATATTTCGTTGTTTATTGATTCGAAGGATAGCAACAGCGTTTTTGGTATTAAGTTTTTAAAATCAATTTGACTCATGGGCCTCTTTTTGGGGTTTTCAGTAAAAATGCAATGCAATTTCCATGCATTAATACAGGCGCTGTCCAAGCTAGTAACCCAAAGTGGCCCCTACCACTTCTTGCCTCTTATTTTAATCCGATAGTTACCTATAGCATTATTATGTTAGTCTACGCACAGGGACACAGGGACCCGTTTTTGTAGCCAAAGTGACCTCTGCATTATATCTCCGTCCAACCAATGCAATTTTATGTTCTTGGTCAAATGCATAGTCCATATCATGCCGAGCTAATTTTGTTTTCAGGCTTGCGCATACCAATCTGTTTGCGCGGATTGTGCCAGTTGTAAAAACATCTTTTTTCTTTTAGAAGGCAAAACAAATGGTAAAAAAATTGTCGAAATGAACGCTATGTTGCCTTGGATTCTCACAAATAGTAGCAATGCCCAGTTGTTCATCATAGGTATCCGAAGCTCCAGCATATGGTTGACATTGGAAAAGATATCCTTTGGTTTCCCCTGATAAGCATCTTGCAGCTATGGCGACCAAAATATGATACTATTTGCTCATCAATAGACAGTTTTGGTTCAAAAACACCAAACCGCATGAACCGAGTATTCAATAGATCGAACAGTGGTCTTACTTTGGCGAATTTGTAATGTTTGTTGATTGCGTCGTTATTGGCAACATGGAAGTTTGATTTGCATTTTTGAAAATTATTACGTATCATTGCTTGTTTTATGATAGCGATTGGTTCATTGCTCTAATAGTACTACACTTTAGGAATGAAATGATAACCGGAAAAAAGCATTACCCCAGAGAATCGACGCATTGTGCTCATATCAATCAAATGTCCATTATTGTTATGTTGAGCAGCATACCTGCTTGTCTCATCCACTAAATGTTACTCAACCTCATTATCAAAAAATATACAGAATAGCTGTTTGATGTTTAATATTCGCATTAAAAAAAAGTACTACAGTTGATATTACCACATTTTTTTTTCAACAAGTAATAAAAAAAATAATAGATAAGAATAAAAAAATTTAGTGCACTAATTATCCCAGTGGTCGACATCTCGACCAGCTATGCTCAAGGCTGTCTGGCGGCCAGCAGGAGTAGCAAGTCAATTTTAATTTGTACATTAAAATTCATTTTAATTGTTCGCTATTTAAATCAATATTTTTTTTTTATTTTTCTTTTGTATATAAGTCGTTATAATTGGTTTAACAATGGCCTATTTTTAGTCTATTTTTGTGCTCCCCAAAGGGGTTCTCAAAAGGGGGAGGGGTTTGGTAAAAAAGTCCTGAACAGAAAGGCAACAAGCCAAACTAAATTATTAATAATAAAAATTAATATAATTACACTTCCTAATATTTTAAATTATTTAATGAAAAATGTTAAAAATTTGTGGTCGACATCTCGACCGCTGGTACAAAATGGGTTAAGTACGTAGCTATACGCCACATGTAGCCAACCTGCGGAGGAAATCCAAATTTTGGCCCCTAAGCCAAAAAAAAATTTTATGAAGTTTAATGGAAAGTTTTTTTTAAACATTGTTCCAAAAAAAAACTTAAGTTAAATATAAATTATATACCAAAATGTAGCTTAAGTACCCAGCTATACGCCACATTTAGCCAACCTTCGGAGGCTGTCCTAATTTTTGGCCCTTAGCCAAAAGAAAAAATGAGTGAAGTTTAATATAAAGTTATTTTTTTAAACTTTGTTCAAAAAAACTCAAGTTAAATATAAATTATATACCAAAATTTAGCTTAAGTACGTAGCTTTACGCCATATGTAGCCAACCTGCGAAGGATGTCCTAATTTTGGCCCCTTAGCCAAAAAAAAAAATTGAGTGATGTTTAATGGAAAGTTCTTTTTAAACATTGTTCCAAAAAAAACTCAAGTTAAATATATATTATATACCAAAATGTAGCTTAAGTACACATCTATGCACCACATACAGCCAACTTCGGAGGATGTCCTAATATTGGGCCCTTAGCCAAAAGAAAAAATGAGTGAAGTTTAATATAAAGTTATTTTTTTAAACATTGTTCAAAAAAAAACTCAAGTTAAATATAAATTATATACCAAAATGTAGCTTAAGTACACATCTATGCGCCACATACAGCCAACCTTCGGAGGATGTCCTAATTTTGGCCCCTTAGCCAAAAAAGTTGTTTTTACTTTGTTCAACAAAAAACGTTAGGAAATTATAAAGTATATTATACATATATAATTTAAGGAATCCATTTAACACAAACATTTGTTAACTTATTTTTTTCTAATAGCTTGTTGCAGTATTTTATTTATTTATTATTAAATAACATGCCCGGTTTTACTTTGTTATCTTGTTAAAACCCGCAATACTATCTCATACACCGAAAACAAGAAGAAGATATCATTATCTATAAAATGGGCAGAGCTGCCATATTTATACACAATATTTCAATATTTTAACTTGGCTGCACCGAAATTTACCTCTGCTCAGCCGGAAATACTCAATTTTAATCAGGATAAGCGAGACAAATTTTGTTACTCTCTTTCTTTTGAGTGAAACAAGATTTACTTTGTTAACTACTTTGTTATTTTCACGGAGATACAATTAAATTGTTTCAAAACAGTCAGAATTTCTTGAAGCATTTGACAACTCAAGTCACGAAGAAATCCATTTCTATAACATCAGTATAAAAAAAATATTTACTTACTTGTAGACTGTATTCAAAACCTGTTCATAGCCCTAACTAAAATTGTTACTAACATTTTCACTATGCATACACAAATACATATTTTATAAAAAGTGTAAATTGCGCAAAATAATGTGTCTTGCTAACCTTAAGTTAAATGGAAACAGACGCATGGTTCTCATATTTCAAATAGTCAGCACAATTTTAATAAATAGTGTAACAAGACCAACAATTTAATGTCTCGTGAACAGAGGAACAAGTTCAAGAAACTTGACAACAGTTGAACAATAAGTAAAATATACTTTTATGTATGTATGTATATATGTACATACATGTGTATATATAAGTATGTACATACGTATTATATAATTCATATTGATTAATTTTTGTTTTGAATTAAAAATAATCTAACTTACATAAACATTCTAAGCAAAAGGATGATTGATTTGAAAATTGTGCACATTTTAAGTTAAATTACTTTAAAAATCGAAAAAAAAATTAACAAACAATGTTTTAAGTGTGAAATTTAAGACGGAATTTTTCTAAAACCTTACAGTAACGGTTTTGTGCAAAATTGTTCAATCTGTTAAAGAAATTATTTATTTAATTATCTAATTATCAAATATTTTCTACAATTTTTAAATATTAAGATTAATTTTTTACTCTATTCCTTATATAAAACACATTTAAAAATTTATTTTCAGCTGGTTCAAATTTCCAAAATAATTATTTAAGGAGTTTCATATCAAAACGATATATGTATGTACATACGAGGGTATTCATTCGGTTAACTGCTAATCGATTAACCGACTAATTACTACCCGATTAACTGATTGGTTAATTTAAAATTGGCTATTTTTGGTTAACGATTAAGCCGGATAATTTCAGTCGATTAACCGATTAACCGACGTAACAAAATTTTTAATTTTTTTGTAGTATTATAACATATTCTTTTGTGTTTTTAATTATTTGTTTCGTCTCATATGCAAAAGGTATTCATTTAGAAAATATTTGTTCATACAGACAAAGAATGTATCTTCATTTTAAATAGGTCTTTGCTGTCAACAGCTTTTTGTTTCACGTACTTTTTATATGGGCATTTCCATTGTGACGCGACGTGATATTTGTACGATAAAATGTAAAAAAATTAAATGAAGAAGTCAAATTTGTAAAAAGTTTTTTTTATATTACAAAGTAATAAAGCAGCACTATATTCAGAAACAATTTACAACAATCAACCCTAAGGATTTGAAGATATAAGCAAAAATATGCGCCGGCGTGACGTTACAAAATACAGAAGTGGATTTTGACTTGCATTACAAAACTGCATAAGTCTGCGAATTGAGCAAGACTTTTTGTATAAAACCTTTTTCAATAAGCTTTGGACTTATAAAGATTTATTTTCCAAGTTATCAAATTTAAAACTCTTTGCTCGTTTTAGGTACATATGGGAAATTCCAGCGAAAAGTCTACTTTTTGTAATGTAACGCCAGAAAGCAAATAATCTTGTATTTTAGGACCATGTTGTTCAAAAGTTGTCCCTTTTGTAACTTAATGTAGAGCTAGTTGCGCTTTACCCAACATATAAAAAAGTAAATTATACATATACACTTTTTGATAAACGCTTTAAATTACTTTTGGCGTTACGTTACAAAAAGGAGACTTTTCGCGGGAGCTTCCCATATGTACGTATGTGTTTAGTTATTTGTTTCTTCTCATATTTTCTCTTATTAATCTTTTAACTGAATTAACAAAAACAATTAGAAGAGTTGAACATTTAAAAAAATTAAATCAGGACTCTAATGACATAATGGAAGATTTTATACGTTTCGAGAAATCAAGGAAAAGGACTGAGAAATTAGATATTCTGTATTATGGATTGCGTTCGATTTCTCCAACATCAACGATAAGTGAAAGAATTTTTCCCAAGTCAAGATTTATCAAAACTAAAGAAAAGAATCGATTGAAGTCTGAACATTTTTCTAAAAGATTATTTTAAAGGTCTACTTAAACTATTGAAATAACTACATAATTAAATTAACAAATAGCTTATTTTTTAATTACTACATAATATTTATGTATTAATTAAAATATATGTATTACATATGTATTTATGAATTATTTTTTTGTTTGCTCGTGTTAGTTCAAGAATTGTTATATTTGTTTTTTTATTGCTTTTTTTAAAATAAACTCCAAAACCGATCAATTACAAAATTAACCGATTATTAACCGATTAAGCCAAAACCTCGGTTAATTAATCGAGCGGTTAACCGATTAAAGCAAAAACCCGATGAAATGAATACCCTAGTACATACCCTGGCAGAAATTATTAGCCGTACAAAAATTGCAGCAATAGGAAAGCACTTTTACATAAGAAACCTAAACGGCCTACCAACATTACGGTTTAAAATCTGAAATATGGTTTGCCAATGCTTTTTCATCCAAATTGGTTTTATTTTTAATTTGTTTTCATTTGTATTTATTTAAATAAAAATGCACATAAGTATTAAAGGTCTGCACAAATCAACTTGAAAATAGTTTTAAAATATTTCAAAAAACAATATTATAGCAATTATTATTTTTCTCAAACACATGCATACAAGTTTTGAGCACTCGATACTCTTAAGCAACCGGCATTGAACTGGTCACATGAAAAGCTCTAAAAAAGCATATTTCGGCCACTGGACCATATATACCAAATTAATCAAAAAGAGAAAACGTACCAAAATACCAATTTTTTTCTTGTTTACATCAAAAAAAAAATACACTACAGCATTTTCAGTTTAAATAAAACCTTTTTCAAATAAAACGAAACCGTTTTGAATTAAACGAAACCTTTTTCAGAATAAACGAAACTTTATTCAAAATAAATTAAACTTTATTCAAAATAAACGAAACTTTATTCAAATTAAACGAAACTTTATTCAAATACAGTTAAACATTTTTCAAATTAAATAAAACCATTTTTTAAATCTAGGAGGAATTTAATTAATTTTTTTTTTTTTGTTAAAGAAGGTGAAAGAGCTCATGGTGTTTTGCCAACCTTAAAGAGAAGGAATATGACATATGACCCTAATTACTACGATAGATAATACTGGTGTAGTTAACCATAAATGTATTTCTGTATCCACTGTTAATTCGGCCCGTTTCCAAGTATTTCTTCGCGAGGCTACAAAACTCATTTTAAATATGGATTATACCAGAACCCATAAAACCCAAGTAATATGCCATATGGTGGACAATAGTGAATGTACATTAAAATGTTACCACTCTATTCTCCTATGCTGAGCCCGATAGAGAAGACATTTTCAAACTTAAAATTTCATGCCCAATCATTATTAAGTTATTTTACCACTGATCGTAACATAGTAAGTGTCGCCTTTTCATTTAGCAATACAAAAAATAAATTCCCTACAAATTTTAAAAATGGTGTTATTTATTTTGAAAAATGTTTAACTGTTTTTGAATAAAGTTTCCTTTATTTTGAATAAAGTTTCGTTTATTTTGAAAAATGTTTCGGTTATTTTGAAAAAGGGGTTGTTTAACAAGTTTGAGTGCTATATTCGGATGTGCCGGATCTTTGCTACCCTCCACCGAAAGGAGTGGGCTCTATATGATAAATACATATATATCATTAACTAAGCTTCACAAAAACGAACGTCAGCATTAAAATTGGTTGCGGCTTATATTAAATTATTGACCGACAATAAGAAGGTTTTATGCGTTCCTTGTTAGAACTTTGAACTGACTTGAGTAAAATATCATGATTTGTAACAGTTTTAGCCGAACTAAAATGATTTTTAGTAGGGTAATTTGTATTGGACCTTAAGTTAATTATAGACCAATCATCCCAAAATTCTGAAGACTGATTTCTGGTATTACAAAAAATAAAATAGAATAATGTTAATAGTTTTAGCGTTAACAGTGACTTTCACAAAATTGCATGATATTTTTTCTGGCCATGTGAATCTAAGATGGAAGAAATTTTACCGCAATATCTTCATCTGTTATGGTTTTAGGCGAATTGAATTATTTTCCCAAAGTGGGCTTTATTTGGTTTTAGGCACAATAAACTGTTTTCCGAGAGTAGGGTTTATATGGGGCCAAGGGTAAATTATGAACCGATCTTCACAAAATTTGGCAGTGTAATTTCTCGTCCTATAAAACTGTGACGTACTGAATTTCATTATGATAGCATTATTTATTCAGGTTTTGAGCGTACTAAGCTGGTTGGCGGGGGTGGGGTTTATATGGGGCCTAGGGTAAATTATGGACCGATCTTCACTAAATTTGACACTGCGATTTATAATCTTATAAGACTGCGATATACCAAATATTATTATGATAGCATTATTAATTACGGCTTTAGGCGTTCTAAACTGTTTTCCGGGAGTAGAGTTTATATGGGGTTTGAGTAAATTATAGTCCGCTCTTCGCGAAATTTGGTAGTGTGGTTTCTCGTCCTATAAAACTGTGGCGTACCGAATTTCATTATGATAGCATTATTTATTACGGTTTTAGGAATACTAAACGGTTTTCCGGCAGTAGGGTTTATATGGGGCCTAGTGTAAATTATGGACCGATCTTCAAACAATTTTACAGTGTGCTTTCTGGTCCTATAAAACTGTGATGTACCTCGTATCATTCCATGCATTATTCCACCATTTGTGTTAGTTTTTGTACAAAATTATCAATTTTTTTAGGGTGGTGGTTCCACATTTTGATTCATAGTTCTAGTCCTACTGAACGGATGTTGCTGGATTTCAATTCCAAACTGCTTAAGATAACTACAAGCAATTTGAGGCCAAGTCTGTTCTTTTCTTTTGCGTTTTTCGAAAGTGAGCGTGTTTTCAACAGACGGACAGACAGACGTACATGGCTAAATCGACTTAGAATTACTCAAGGAGCCAGAATATATATACTTTATGGGGTCTAAGATGAATAATAAAAAAGTTTCACACGGAATGACAAACTTAGTACATCCTCATTCACCACTAGTGGTGGTAGAGGGTATAAAAAGAACCCTCTTTTTGAATCTGGGCCATATGCTATCCATCAATTTGTTTTATTAATTTCAAAATATTTGTGCTGTTATGCTTTTGTGCTATCGTATACGGACCGAAAAATTCCTATTTTTCCCTTCGCCACAAAAATACCAACAACTTTTGAATGATAATATTGCAATGCAAATAAAGCCATTGGTGTTAAAGCATATACAATTTATTTAAAGTTGTTATACATATGTACATTCTATTAAATCAGTCCTTTTTATACCCTCCACACCACTAGTGGTGAATGAGGGTATACTAAGTTTGTCATTCCGTGTGAAACTTTTTTATTATTCATCTTAGACCCCATAAAGTATATATATTCTGGCTCCTTGAGTAATTTTAAGTCGATTTAGCTATGTCGTCTGTCTGTCCGTATGTTGAAAACACGCTCACTTTCGGAAAACGCAGAAGAAAAGAACAAGCTTGGTCTCAAATTACTTGTAGTTATCCTAAGCAGCTTGGAATTGATATCCAGCAACATCGGTTCAGTAGGATCAGAACTATAAATCGAAATGTGGAACCAACACCCTAAAAAAAAATTGATAATTTGTATACAAAAACTAACATAAATGGTGGCATAATGCACAGAATGATATAAAATTGTACAAATACGCTTTTTATGACTGCAAATCATTCTGTTAAATTTCGTGAAGATCGGTCTATAATTGACCATAGGCCCCATATAAATCTTACTCACGGAAAACAGTTAGTACGCCTAAAACCCAGACTTCCGAAAAATTCATATATGATCGCTCATATATAACCATTCCTGTATTTTTTCATGAATGTGGAATTTAAAATGTGTAATTTTTTTCACAACCATGAATGAATTGTTAATTTTTTTGCCAATTCATTCATGAGCGTGAGGAAAAATAAATTTTTGCCTTTCTTCAGTCATGAAGAATGAGGAAACGAAAAATTTTCTTAACGCTCCTCACCAGTAATGTTGTTGTTGCTCGACAGTTTGCATGACCACAGCACGAAATGCCTTTGTGTGTATTTTGTTTTTCTTAAAGGCAACGAGCCAAAGTGTGTGTTGAATTATTTGTAGGCAAATATTATTTAAACAAAAAAAAAAAAAAACTAAAAACGTTGTAAAATGGAAATTAATTGAGATATAAAAGCAATTTTAAATATTTGGAATAAAAATGCGATAAACGATTTTTTTTGATAAAAAAAATATTATTTTTACTGTTATTTATTTAGTTATGTGTGTTACGTTATTTTAATTTGTAATTCTCTGAAGCAAAAGGACGAATCATCAACGAAAGTATGATAGTATTAAGTTAAACAATCATTTAAAACATTAAATAATTAAATATTTCTGTTAAATTACAGGTATAATAGAATATAAAGATAATGTCCATGGTTATAAATGCAATACTGCGTTTAAACAATAAATTTAAATATAGTTAAATGCACATATAAAAATGATAATCACACAATTAATATGCAGCATCATTAGGATTGCGTTGACATGGTGAAATAAGTTTGCTTTTCTGATGCAGTGCAGGCAGTACTGCATTTGAGAACGTAGAGATGTTATATTATTAGAGATATTATTATGACATATTATTTATAGTTTTTTATTTCTAATTAGAAGTGTATTAAACTAAAAAATGTACTTCGTTAAATTTAAATATAAATTGATTTTAAAAATCCAACTTTTCCATTATAACTAACGTGTATTTTGATCTCCTTATAATGAATTTTCTCAATTGAATTTTTCTTTACAATAAACAAGTTTTGTAAAAAAGTTGATTCATATACATATATGCATATTTGTCTCCATATAAGGAATTATTTCAAAAAAACTTCTGCAAGAAGTAAATTTTAATTAGATAATTTCTGAAAAATTTAAATAAGAATAATGAAAGAGTTTTCCAATTAAAAGTAGTATTGATAGCAGCCCGCGTATGCAGTGAACGAAAATGTTGTTCAAAGAAGCACTTATCCTAAAAAAATACTATTAGTATTTAATAAAGCCGTAAAAGGATTAACACAAAATTTAGCTAAACAATTTATATTCCAGCACTTGATAAGAAATGCTATTATTTTAAAGATGTAGAAGACAAGTAATTTATTATTTAACACAAAACGCTTTATAACAGTCTTTTTGAGGATATTGATGAAAGACGACTTGAAAGAATGCAATCCTAACAAAAATACCAGATTATTTTAAATAAACGTCGAACAAATATTTCTATATTAATAATGAAGATATATTCTGATCCAATAGCAACAGATTCATTATAGGGAAATTCGACTGTATTAAAATTTATTAAAAAGTATATACGGCTTATATTAATTTTATAGCACTGTTTTTCTTTTTGCTTACATATGCAATAATTTGCAGTTTGATCACTTATTCCACTAACACGTTCAGATTATGAAACAGAATACCCATTTTTGACGTAAAAAGATGAATGTGTTTGTAAAAATATATTAAGATTTTATTAAGATTATTCATTATGTTGTTTAAGAAAATTATATACTTAATGATAATCCATTTTTGATTTTGTTAATAGCTTGGATATTTTTTAAGGTGGAAGTTTAAAATTTTTTTAAAATATATAACGTGAATCGTAATCAATAAAAAAGTCTATTTCAAAATTTTCAATGATACATTGCTTTGCAGTTTAGCAAACGATATGTATACTGTTGTAAAAAATTCGTTGATGCTTTTAAAAGGGACCGTTTTTTGCTTAAGCAGACATAAAGGCAAAACTCATTGAAAAAACTCCAAGTACTCAAAACGTGTTGTTGTTGTAATACAGTTTTGGTTTTACAAACCAAAACACTGGGTTTTTTCGTTGATAAAATTTTTCTTAAGTAGGTAACAAATATTTGAAATTAAAGTAAAAAAGGCTTGTTTTGCTAAAAATTATGTGTAAACAACCTTTATTCGTAAAAGAAAATGTGACAGTAGGTATAATTATTGGGTAATGCCAGTTTTTGTAATTTCAACAATGTACCTACAATTTGTATGTGTGTATTAAGTAAAGTTGTAATAAAACATTTTTTATCTGAAGATCGTAAGCAAAAGGCAGTGGTAAGTTTATACTTATACAGCATACTTTCAACTAAATGAGTATTTTCTGAACATTTTTTAATTAGTTTATTTGAAACTGTGCGATACATAGCTATGTATATATATATATTATCTGCTTCAAATTCTAAACATATAATATTTTAGATATTTTTTTTAATTAGGCTTAAGTTCATTGAATTTAATTTTCATTAAATTATTTTTTATGAAGACAGGAATTTAAGAACATGAAATCAATTAAAATTTTTTTTTATTTATAATTTTTCATTCTTGACTGCGCTGAGATCTGAACCCAGGCTTTCACGGACAGGTTGCCCATACTAGTTTCGATTGTAACCACACAATCTCGTCAGTGGGGTTTGCCGTTTTACTCACTCGGCTATTGAGGCCGGGCGACGTCAATAGTCAAACATCAATCCTTAAACCAAATTGTATTTCACCTTGGTAGATCGAAATTTGCTTTTTTTTTTGAATGAATGATTATCTATTTTAATTGATTTACATGTTCTTCCTAACTTCTGTTTTTTCGTACCTTTTGTCAAGAATTCTTCTTGAAATCCAAAGTACATTTTTTTGTTTTTCATGTTTTTTGTCTTTCTTTTTTCTTGCTGACCTTTTTCAGCACAACTTGAAGGACAAATGTAAACATAGCTCGTGCCTTAGCTGATAACAATACTAGTATTGTGGTTATTTTGTTGAACTGTTAATGGTTTTTAATCCAAATTTAGATATTTTTTTTAATTAGGCTTAAGTTCATTGAATTTAATTTTCATTAAATTATTTTTTATGAAGACAGGAATTTAAGAACATGAAATCAATTAAAATTTTTTTATTGATAATTTTTCATTCTTGACTGCGCTGAGATTTGAACCCAGGCTTTCACGGACAGGTTGCCCATACTAGTTTCGATTGTAACCACACAATCTCGTCAGTGGGGTTTGCCGTTTTACTCACTCGGCTATTGAGGCCGGGCGACGTCAATAGTCAAACATCAATCCTTAAACCAAATTGTATTTCACCTTGGTAGATCGAAATTTGCTTTTTTTTTGAATGAATGATTATCTATTTTAATTGATTTACATGTTCTTCCTAACTTCTGTTTTTTCGTACCTTTTGTCAAGAATTCTTCTTGAAATCCAAAGTACATTTTTTTGTTTTTCATGTTTTTTGTCTTTCTTTTTTCTTGCTGACCTTTTTCAGCATAACTTGAAGGACAAATGTAAACATAGCTCGTGCCTTAGCTGATAACAATACTAGTATTGTGGTTATTTTGTTGAACTGTTAATGGTTTTTAATCCAAATTTAGATATTTTTTTTAATTAGGCTTAAGTTCATTGAATTTAATTTTCATTAAATTATTTTTTATGAAGACAGGAATTTAAGAACATGAAATCAATTAAAATTTTTTTTTATTTATA
This sequence comes from Pollenia amentaria, assembly GCA_943735925.1. Classification (NCBI taxonomy): domain Eukaryota; kingdom Metazoa; phylum Arthropoda; class Insecta; order Diptera; family Polleniidae; genus Pollenia; species Pollenia amentaria. The sequence continues at coordinate 110,777,878 of OX031006.1, read as the reverse complement.
ATTTTTCATTCTTGACTGCGCTGAGATTTGAACCCAGGCTTTCACGGACAGGTTGCCCATACTAGTTTCGATTGTAACCACACAATCTCGTCAGTGGGGTTTGCCGTTTTACTCACTCGGCTATTGAGGCCGGGCGACGTCAATAGTCAAACATCAATCCTTAAACCAAATTGTATTTCACCATGGTAAATCGAAATTTGCTTTTTTTTTTTGAATGAATGATTATCTATTTTAATTGATTTACATGTTCTTCCTATCTTCTGTTTTTTCGTACCTTTTGTCAAGAATTCTTCTTGAAATCCAAAGTACATTTTTTTGTTTTTCATGTTTTTTGTCTTTCTTTTTTCTTGCTGACCTTTTTCAGCACAAACTAGTATTGTTATCAGCTAAGGCACGAGCTATGTTTACATTTGTCCTTCAAGTTATGCTGAAAAAGGTCAGCAAGAAAAAAGAAAGACAAAAAACATGAAAAACAAAAAAATGTACTTTGGATTTCAAGAAGAATTCTTGACAAAAGGTACGAAAAAACAGAAGTTAGGAAGAACATGTAAATCAATTAAAATAGATAATCATTCATTCAAAAAAAAAAAAAAAAGCAAATTTCGATTTACCATGGTGAAATACAATTTGGTTTAAGGATTGATGTTTGACTATTGACGTCGCCCGGCCTCAATAGCCGAGTGAGTAAAACGGCAAACCCCACTGACGAGATTGTGTGGTTACAATCGAAACTAGTATGGGCAACCTGTCCGTGAAAGCCTGGGTTCAAATCTCAGCGCAGTCAAGAATGAAAAATTATCAATAAAAAAATTTTAATTGATTTCATGTTCTTAAATTCCTGTCTTCATAAAAAATAATTTAATGAAAATTAAATTCAATGAACTTAAGCCTAATTAAAAAAAATATCTAAGTTTGGATTAAAAACCATTAACAGTTCAACAAAATAACCACAATACTAGTAACATATAATATTTTTTTATTATAAAGGATGATATGCTCAAAACATATGAAGCCATGCAAAAAGTTGGAAATAATATAAATGATCAGGAAGTTTTAACCAATTCAAATTTAATGAACTGCAGCTTTCAAGACGACGGTACCACAACGGCGAATGCTTACGATAAGCTAGATCTTCATATCCAAATGAGCACGTACAACTCATCTGTACAAAACCATACTTTAACCATTAAGCTTTGCACATTGCTTTGCATTTTAGCAAACCATATGTATACTGTTGCAAAACAAATTTTTATGCTTGAAAAAGGCTCGGTCTCTTTCATAAGCAGACATAAAGGCAAAACTTATTGAAAAAAAAACTCCAAGTAAATACCTGTATTTTGTTATTTTAAAACAGTTTTGGTTTTACCACCCAAAACGGTGAGTCGTTGATAAAATTTTTCTTAAATAGGTAACAAATTATTGAAGTTAAAGTAAAAAAGGCTTGTTTTGCTAAAAAGAAAAACAGTGCTATAAAATTAATATAAACCGAATCCATATATATATATATATATATATATATATATATATATATATATATATATATATATGTATTGCAAAACCTATATTAAGTATGACTATTAGCTTCTTCTACATTGGACTGTTAGAAATTTCACAGCTTAGCCCATTTCACTCCCATACGCTATGAATTTCCAAGAATAAATAGTACCATCCGCAGGTCCTTAGTTTTTTGCTTCAAGCAGACTGGCATTATTTTTATGATATGATTTTTCCATCATTTATTTCGCTTCCAACCTTATGAGTTTATATATGTACACATATACTTTTTAATAAATTTTAATACAGTCGCATTTCCCTATAATGAATCTCTTGCTATTGGATCAGAATATATCTATATTATTAATATACTTATAGAAAGTTTATAATACAATAGAAATATTTGTTCGACGTTTATTTAAAATAATCTGGTATTTTTGTTAGGATTGCATTCTTCCAAGTCGTCTTTCATCAATATCCTCAAAAAGACTGTTATAAAGCGTTTTGTGTTAAATAATAAATTACTTGTCTTCTATATCTTTAGAATAATAGCATTTCTTATCAAGTGCTGGAATATAAATTGTTTAGCTAAATTTTGTGTTAATCCTTTTACGGCTTTATTAAATACTAATAGTATTTTTTTAGGATAAGTGCTTCTTTGAACAACATTTTCGTTCACTGCATACTCGGGCTGCTATCAATACTACTTTTAATTGGAAAACTCTTTCATTATTCTTATTTAAATTTTTCAGAAATTAACTAATTAAAATTTACTTCTTGCAGAAGTTTTTTTTGAAATAATTCCTTATATGGAGACAAATATGCATATATGTATATGAATCAACTTTTTTACAAAACTTGTTTATTGTAAAGAAAAATTCAATTGAGAAAATTCATTATAAGGAGATCAAAATACACGTTAGTTATAATGGAAAAGTTGGATTTTTAAAATCAATTTATATTTAAATTTAACGAAGTACATTTTTTAGTTTAATACACTTCTAATTAGAAATAAAAAACTATAAATAATATGTCATAATAATATCTCTAATAATATAACATCTCTACGTTCTCAGATGCAGTACTGCCTGCACTGCATCAGAAAAGCAAACTTATTTCACCATGTCAACGCAATCCTAATGATGCTGCATATTAATTGTGTGATTATCATTTTTATATGTGCATTTAACTATATTTAAATTTATTGTTTAAACGCAGTATTGCATTTATAACCATGGACATTATCTTTATATTCTATTATACCTGTAATTTAACAGAAATATTTAATTATTTAATGTTTTAAATGATTGTTTAACTTAATACTATCATACTTTCGTTGATGATTCGTCCTTTTGCTTCAGAGAATTACAAATTAAAATAACGTAACACACATAACTAAATAAATAACAGTAAAAATAATATTTTTTTATCAAAAAAAAATCGGTTATTGCATCTTTATTCTAAATATTTAATATTACTCTAATATCATATAATTTCCATTTTACAACGTTTTTTGCTTCTCATGTAAACTTATAAAATTTGATGTTACAATGTTCTGCATTTAAGATGACGATATGTGCAGTTCTCTTAGTTTTTTTTTATTTCAATAATATTTGCCTACAAAAAAAACAACACACACATTTTGGTTCACCGGTCAAGAAATAATTTTACAAAAAAATACACACAGACTAAACGTGCTGCCCGGCGGAGAAAATTGCAAGCGAATCACTTTTTAGGCCTTTAAGAATGTTTACAATTGAATTTTTAGTAAACTTTTACTTATTCCAATCTGCCTTTTTTGAAAAGGTCTTTTAGAAAGGTTTTTATTTAATATTTTAAAAATTCAAATATTCTATTCTAAGATAAGGCCTATCGCAATCGTTTTATTAGTAGTTATGTTGGAACGTGTTGCAAATTTAGTTATTAATTTACTCACTTCGTATTATCAGCCACCAACAATTAAGCTTGGATAAAGCTTTATTCTAAAATCTTTTAAGAAGCCCTTTCAGAAGTGTTTAAAATATATGCAAAAGTGCAAGGTATTGGTCTCCAATGACATACCTTGTTAATTGGTAATAAAGTTGGAATGCGGTTGGGAGATCTTAAGTCTGATAAAAGGCCTTCTATAAGGCCTCTTTACTACTTGATTTTCCCGCTGGAAATGTTTGGGCAAATCGCATTTTGTTTACCTTGTGAAGAATTTTAACGTGAATTTTTTTAAATTTTTCATATCTGAAAAATCACATATGAATTTTTTGTTTTTGCTCACTGCTCATGAGCGAGGAAATTCAAAATATTTTTTTCCTCACCCTCATGAGGATGAATTCGCAGAAAAATGTTTAAATTTTCACGCTCGCTTATGAATGAAGAATGAGCGAGCGTTTCGGTACTCTTTAGTAAAACCGTAATAAATAATGGTACGTCACAGTTTTATATGAACAGAAATCACACTGTAAAATTATTTAAAGAACGGTCGAAAAATTACCCCAGACCCCATATAAACGCTACTCCCGGAAAACAGTTTAGTACGCCTTAAACCATAATCAATAAAGCTATCATAATAAAATTTGGTAAGTCACAGTTTTATAGGACCTGAAATCACACTGAAGATCGGTACATAATTTACACGAGGCCCCATATAAACCCTACTCCCAGAAAACCGTTTAGTACGCCTAAAACCGTAATTTAAAATGCTATCAAGATAAAATTTAGTACATCACAGTTTTATGTAACTACAAATCACTATTAAATTTCTTGAAGATCGGTCCATAATTAACTGTTGGCCCTATATAAACTCTACTCCCGGAAAACAGTTTAGTACGCCTAAAAACCGTAATTAATAACGCTACCATAATGAAATTCAGTACGTCACAGCTTTATAGGACGAGAAATTACACTGCCAAATTTCGTGAAGAGTGGTTCATAATTTACCCTTGGCCCCATATAAACCCTACTCTCGGAAAACAGTTTATTGTGTCTAAAACCAAATAAAGCCCACTTTGGGAAAATAAATAATATAAATAAAGATGTAGATATTGCGGTAAGATTTCATCCAACTTAGATTCACATCTTCAGAATTTTGGGATGATTGGTCCATAATTTACCATAGGTCCAATACAAATTACCCTCCTAAAAATCATGTTAGTTCGGCTAAAACTGTTACGAATCATCATATTTTACTCAAGCCGGTTCAAAGTTCTAACAAGAAATGCATAAAACTCTAACTTGTTATAAACTAAATAAAAAACCAAAAAAAGAGATATTCACTTAAAATCTCATTACGTTTTTTGATTAAAAAAGCCAAACAATCAAAAAAAAAAAATTTATGGTAATTGTACTTTTTAACACAGAGTACTATACATATGTGTTAGTAGACGGAAGATATTGCGTTTTTTTTAATTTGTTATATTTCTTCGAAAGCTGCCCTTTTTGCCTTTTTCATTGCATCATCTTTAATGCCGCAATACCAAGAACACATTTATATTTATTTGCAAAACTGTAAAACTGAAAAAATTAACTTTAGGTTTCCCACAACACGAGTAAATACTCGTAATATTTAAGTAAGTAAATAACATTATAAAACAAAACAATATTACTAAATACATTTTTGCATAAAACAAAACTTTTGTTGAACTAACATGGGGCAGGGATGTTAAAGTTGGTACAATTGTACTTTTTTTGGGTACATTTTGACCTTCTTAAGTGCCGTGGTGATACCGTGACTCATTTGGTACAATTTAAAAATGTTTCATAATTCCCCCTTTTTGTATTTTTAGTATAGCAAACAAATTATTGAGACGTTTTCATTGCATTTATGTTGTACACCAAATCGTTAATGTTATGGGCGCTTAAATATGCGACTAGTATTGTGGTGTATAGAGCGCTTAGTCCCCTTATGGCGGCACGAACGAAGGCCCCAATGAACTAAGACCCCAAAACGAAAATGAACTAAGGCCCCAAATATTTGTACAGGGAACAACAACAACGGTTTTTGGGGAAATAGTTCATTATTTTGTGGTTTTATTTCATTTTTTGAATTGGGGGCTTAATTCATAATGAAATAAAACCCCAGTTTGTAAAAAAGAACTAAGGTCCCACAAATAAAGTTGGGGCATTAGTTCATTTTCTGAAAAATGTAATAAATTGCAATATTTCCAAATTGCTAACCGTTATACCGTTAAAAAAAAGAATTTATTTTCTGAAAAATGTAATAAATTGCAATATTTCCAAATTGCATTTTACATTGATTAATAGTTTTCTTATTTTTATAATTAAAAGGTAATGATTTTCCCTTTTACTAAAGTTAAGTATTGAAATCTGGCTTCGCATGCTAAAGTTTTTCTGCGTGGCGGCCTGCGGCCGTGCTTACGGGTTTTCTCCTCCAGTAGGACGCGGCAGGTGGCTTCGCTGAATAAAGTTTTCTTAGTTGTTATTTTTTCAATGATAACTAAGGATTTTCCCTTTTACAGAATGGTACACCAAAGGCATGCAAAATTATATCTGCCCGTACTGCCGAACAATTGTGGAAGACACCATGCAGGTATATACCTGACTTCTTATTCATTAAGTATTTATACAAATTTATCTAATTATTATATAAACAATGAACAATTTTTGTTTTTTGTTTTTTTTTTTATGTATAAAATTTGAATACTTTGATATTTTTTTTCGTATTATATAACTATAATGTTTGTTTTGAATATTTAAAACAAAACAAGAGTCACTTTATTTTTGAATTTTTTTAATGGGGGACTTTGTTCATTCTTACTTTGGGACTTCATAATAACATTAGGGTTTTGATTCATAATGAATTAAGTCCCCATTAATGGGGGCTTAGTTCATTCCCATTTTGGGGGCTTAATTCATACCATCGTTGGGGTTTTACTTCATTATGAACTAATTCCCCCTTTTTCGGGCCTTAGTTCATTTTCGTTTTGGGGTCTTAGTTCATTGGGGCCTTCGTTCGTGCCGCCCCCCTTATACAATGTGGCAAGTGAAAGGCAGACAGACGAAGTTTTATTAGTAAAATCAATAGAAGCAATATTAGTAAAATCATGAAATTTATTGCGGAACAGGCTTTATATATTTCTACAAATAATATCAATATTGATATTGTTAAATAAATTAAGGAAAATGCAAAAATATAAAATTTTGCGAAGTTTTGAGAACCAAAGTCAACTTTAATAACGAAGTTTTAATGTGGTTCCATAAATTTACTTTTGAAAATGTTATTTCAGGTAAAACAAGTTGTATTGTACCTCTTCTAGTAAAAATTGCAAATTTTGATTCAATCCACAATCAATTTAGAGCTTTAGTTGATATCGAGCAATGCAGTCGTTAAAATCTAAAAACATTTGTAGTTTTTGGTCGGCAGCAGTGATGCCATCTTAGTGCTTTTGGCACTATTTATGGTGCTTTTTGATGTTTCGAAACGCCAAAATTTTATCTTTAGTGCCAAACTAAGAAAAAGCACTAACTTGGTGCCTTTTCAATTTTACTTTAGTGCCTTTAGTGCTTTTTACAATTTTTAGTTTTTCTACAATTTCTTTAATTAATTATACACTCTTTTAGAATGGCAACTGTTTATTAAGTAAGCTCACAGCAAAAGCATCTGCAATTTTGGAGCAATTCTTGAGTTTATTGGCGAGAGAGGTGAGAAGATTGGGGAGGAGTACTCAGTTTCATGTACTCTGCAATCCTGCTTTGTTTTGTAAATCTCAAATCTGTTGTTAATCGCAATAAAAACGATGTAATTGATTTCGTTACACATTTTATTAAAGAAAAATTGCTTGCAAAATATTAAGAAATGTAAATGGAAAAATCAACAATGAACATATCTTTTTGAAAGAAATCAACGATTTTAAAGATTCAATAGGACAAAATCCATTTTTAGATTTGTTTAATTGTGTATTACGAATTTTAAGCTTGTCATACTCTAACGCGGAAGGAGAAAGAACATTTAGTTCGATTATCCTTGACTACACTCTACCACCTAGTGTCTGCAGTGATATCTTTTCCAATAAAACATATAAAAAATCAAAATATGCCTTAAAAACTGTTTTATGACCCAATTCAAACTCAACTTATGATAATCCAAATTAAAGTTATGTACAAAAATGATCCTCCAACAACGCCGTCGCCCTTTCTTTTTTTTAAAATATTTGGTAACTTCAATTATCGATTAAATTAAAAAAAATGGCTTAGTGCTTTTTTACGCTTTTTTTTGTTGCTTGAAATAGTGCTTTCTTTTAATTCTAAAGTGCTTTTTGCTCTACAAAAGTTGGCATCACTGGTCGGCAGTAGCTAACACTGCATTTACACGTGAAAGTACTTTCATGAAAGTTCTGTATACGTATAACAAATAAAAATTTCAATGAAATATACGACTTTCTTGAAAATTTCTTGTGCGATTACACAGGAAAGTGAAAGTTCATTTTAAAAATGTCGTCAAAGCGAAAAGTTGCAAAAATTATTTAACTTCTAGAATTAAAAAAACTAAAAATGGAAGGTATATGTATGATTTATTATTCATATCCCATAAAATTGGGTATGCACATTATGAATTTATTAATTTAATTGTACTTTGGTGCACAGATTATATGTACTCTGTGCTTTGGTGGTTTAATTTTGCCTTCATTTGTGTTGTTTTGATTACTACCTAATGAGAGTTGCCAACGTTATCACATACACAAATTGATAGGGCAATAGTTGGAAATAATTATTATGTTAACTTTTTAATAAAATTATTGTTATAAAACACATAAATTGTCATTTTTTATGTATATTTGAAGAAAAATATTATAAATACATTCATACATAGGTTAAATTACCTAAAAATATGGTATAAATTTAAATAAGCGCAAGGAAAGCATGGAATTATTTAAGTTTCTTAGGTAATATAACTACATACTAAATTATAGTACGTTTCCACTTACATGTTTTGGGCCACAAAACCAGTTTTGCTGTAAAACAAGTGTTTTGCTACTTGTTTTCCCATACATTTTTCATGTTCGAAAAACCCAAATAAAAACTAGTTTTGCTCCAAAACATATCGAAAATTTTTGAAAATCATGAATACAACTCTGAGTTATCCATTATTGATGATTGACAAATTCGAAAAAGTGACATATTTACCAAAATAACCAGACTTTTTAAAAAGGTTAATGCAACTTTCCAGCTGATTTTTTATATTGCAAAGTAAAATAATGAAATAATATAATAAAAAGGTAGTAAATGATGTGCTTTTATACACGTACAATGTACGTTCAATTTCGTACATATACATATCTGTGTATTAAAAACAAACAAGGAAATTCTATGCTAAAAAAAATATTTTAGTTCAACACATATTTTGTTTGTCTTTCATGTTTGTATACAACATAAATGTCACTTTAATTTCGAAAACCAAAACGACTTTAACATAATGGAAACACTTTGACAAGTTTTGCTCAAAACAAGTTGTTTTGCTCATAGTGGAAACATAGTATTAGGTAATTTCTATGTTCGAAAAAAGTCTTATATTTTGTTAAAATTACTTAAGAGCTTGCAAATTGAAAAGTTATTTTATTTTTTATTTTTGGAAAATTATCTAATGACGATTAATTTTCTGAGGAATATGTTGCATAAATGGTACATGTTCTACATTTTTGTGTTCGTTTGTAGAAAAAATAAAACTGTGGGAATCATTTTCAAGTTCTTTTGTGGATATGTTAATGAAAAACATGCGAAACATGTTGCATATTTAAGCCACACTTTTACTTTAGGTGTTTAAACTGCCATGTTTTATAACTTTGGTACTTCTACTTTGTTCGTACAACCAAGGTTTTATTTTATTTGTCATAACACAACCTGCTTAGAATTTTGTGAAAAGATTGCTTAAAAAAAATATATCAAAATGTTGACACATTAAAATAAAAAATTGTGTGTATATTATTATCGTTTTAAGTGCTGGTACACACTGTTCAAGTCTTAGCCGTCAAGTCTTGAGTTTTTAGGAGAGAGAGGAAAAAATGGCATTCTCTTTGCCCTTATCTCCTAAAAGCTCAAGACCTGACGGCTGAAACTTAAATAGTGTGGACCAGCACTAACTTTTTCCAAGCCATTAGTGATGTCAATATTGGTTACAAAACCGCAATAGTTTGCAGAAACCGCTCAAATAGCTTATGACGTACATTAATTATAAAAGTGTAATAGTTTTAAATAAAAGCAGCTAATTTTGTTCTTTTGAAGTTGCACAACATGTAAAATGTTGTGGTAAACTTTTGTTGCAAAGTAAGCATATTTGAAAAAACTATATACTTTTTTCAGTTACACACTTTAAATAAAATTAACTTCCTTATTCATTTCATTGTAATATGCTATTTATCAATTCATAATGTATAACAATTAACTAAATTATCTACTGAAACTTTTTACTTCTTTGTCTTTCTAAATCTGAATATCGCTCATTTGCTGCAACGTCGTAATTCTTCAAAAAATACATTTCGAAATAAACGTGTTTAAAATTTTTGATTTGCTTGATCCACTTGTAAGTTTAAGATGAGACCATTATTATCAATTACGTTTGTCCGCCTTGGTAAAATTACCTAGATTATTTTTTTGTGTGTACAAAATACATTAAATTTAAAATGATAATTTTTTTGTGTGTACAAAATAAATTAAATTTACAATTATTATTTTACCACAATCCTGTAAATTTGTATAAGTCTGTTTAGTGGGCAACAGTGTTTACCGCTCTGTCATTTTACTTTCAGAAAGTGTCAAAAAATTACTTTCTTGAAAAAATCGTTGAAAGCTGAGTGGAAAGTAAAAAAATGGGAGTGTATTAGTGAAAAAGTGTGAGTGTATTGCGACCTTCATGAAATTACTTTCACGTGTAAATGCTAGGTAATTTACAAAATGAGAGTCGTAGCTGAAATTTTATCCATTCCACACTCGTCCGCAAATGTGGAAGGCGTTTTTTCTTTTCAAAATATAATAAAAACTAAGGAAAGAAACAAACTACATGCGCCAACATTATCAAGTCTCATACAAACAAAGGATTGGTTAAGATCGACAAATTCATGCTGCTATATTCCAAGTAGTTTATTAACTAAACAAATAAGTGCCAGATTTTGATCTCATATATTTATAAGACTTTTATGTACCTTTATTTATTCATACATATAATGTATGTTAATGTTAAGTTTTATTTTTATTTTTTTGTGTACAATTGAATTTTTATGTACATTAAAAAAATGGTACCGTGAAGGTCCAAAAAGTACATTTTTTTGGAAGTTGGTACACAATTTAAAACCCCATTTAACATCCCTGACATGGGGTCTTCATCTGAGATAATATCTGATATAATATGTGAGAGAACGTAGACAGAATTTGAGAGCACCTTTCTTTATGATAATCGTAATCTTAAACAAGGGGAACATGTATCTTATAAGATATCATAATTTACTGGTTTTCGTACAGCGTCATTTTTTATTCTTTTTTTAGTTTTTAGTGTTTAATATTGTTTTTAAGCACTTTTCACCAAATTTCCACTATTATATAAATTTATTTTCAAAATTTTTAGAATTTAAGTGTTTTAAAGCCTTTTAATTTATTTTGCAAACAATAAATTAAAACGTGTGTACGTTTTTGTTGTATTAAGCACTGGTTCTCTCTTAAGTAAATGTCAAATGGTCGAAACTAGTAATATTAATACTAACACTATTTGAGAGTCCACACGTAAGATAATACTCTCTGCGATTGAATTTGACGTTTACTGATATAAAAATCTTATATTTTATCTCAGGTGGAGACCCTGTGTAATGCTTCTATTTAACGTTGTTTAGGGTAGCCAGATTTAAAATTCGGAAAACAGTACAATGGAAACAAAAAAAAGTACAATCAAGAAAAAACAGTACATATTTTTTTTTGAAGAAAACGTATGTAACTATTTATTTAAATTATTAAATATTTTAAACTTTTGATTCAATATACAACAACAATAATATAAAGAAATACACTTGAAAATAGAATATAGAATTTAAGCAAATGATTGTTTCCTAGATTAATTTTCTAATTTAAAACAATTTTTAATTTATTTAGGCCAATTTCATTAAGTTCAGCTATAATTAACTATGCATTACTATAACTGCCAATTAACAAAAGGTTTTCTAAAAAGTTTTTGTAAAATATTAGGATATTATGACAATGTGACTTGATAGCATACTATTTGAAACACCCAAATCTGTATTACTTTAAGAGGGGTTTTCTTAATATCTTTGGTTTTTGTAGACTGAACCAAAAAAAAAAAAAAAAAAAAAAACAGACAAACTTTTGAAAACAGTACACTTGCGTACTGTTTTGGGTGTTGTGCATAAACAGTACAACTAAAAAAATTAGTTCATGTACTGCAAAAGAGAGTACGTCTGGCACCGCTAACGTGGTCGGATCTTGTTACTTTTGTAGTGAGCACGCATTTTGTGTTGTTTGTAACGGCCTGTTTTTACACATTGCCACTTCACTACCAAAAAGCGCTTTTTGTCTCTTTCTGCGAAAGCTGCCCTCGCAACTGATTTGGGCCAAGGCGAATTCATGTAAACGGTGGTGGCGATACTACAACAAGAACAACACCAAATATACAACATTGTATATTATTTGTTGCTTTCGTTGGTCGATATGTCAAAAACACAAGCAACTCTTGACATTCCTCTCTCTAAGTAAGGAAAAAAAAGTAGCACAGCTATGGTTTCAACCCCATCTGAAAAATTAATTGACTTGGGCCTTTTTTACATATCACTTTTTTCACATCTGTATAGTACTCTTAACTTTTGGATTTTGTTGGGATATTAGACATATGGGGCCCAGTTTCTCAAAACTTCAAATTACAAATCTAAAAGTAAAATACATTTGAAACCAAAAAAAAAAAAAAATTACAAAATTATTGCTTTTTTAACCTATTTTACTTGTAGAATTGTAACTTGTAGTTTTGAGAAACAGGGCCTAAGAAAACCATTTTTTTAAATGATTATTGGTACACTGTAAGGTACATTTAATGGGGGTGAGATAGGGGATGAATGGATAACCCTTGGTCATGCTGGCCTTAAAGCTTATGCCTTCAAACTTATTTCGGCTAGACTACACCGATACAAGCCCTACACTACCGCCGGCATTTAAGCCACCACATCGCGGCAAGGTAGTTATCCACGTGGATGGTCAGAAAAAGAAGGGATACTTGTTATTTCAAAATTAGAATTTAAGTCATTGATGCAGTTAGGACCTATAAGAAAATGATGAAGAAAAGAGTAGCCATTGGGATATGAAGGAGAGGAATCACAAATACGAATAAAATGATTTAGATTACTTCCAAAAAGTTAAAAATATATTTCCATTACAATTACATATAGAATAACCCTAACAGGTTTGTCTAGCATTAAAATCACCTCCAATAAAAATCCCATCAAAATTATGTGAGAAATGAGCTAAACGTGATAAACCATTGTTAAAATTAATTGAGCTATAATTACATGGAATGTAAATAGAACCAAGCAAATCTTCCGAATTTAATTATCAATTTTCAATTCAAAAGAAACAAATATATGTGGAATTTCTATCCCAAATACATCGATTATGGAGAACTTATACGATTTTCTTAAAACTATTGCAACGCCTTGGGAACTCCTATCTCTTATAAAATTATAGTCATCATAAAAAACTTTATGTCTCATATTAAGATGTGTTTCTTGAATGAACGCTATATCTATCCTGTTAGATGTTAAAGAATCTAATAAATCTATACTTCTAGTTACTGATATACCTAAGTGAGCCTACATTAAACGAAAGTAAATTAAAGCTATTATGGATCATAATATTTATGTAATTCATCCAACAGAGCTCGACATTGTTGCCTTCCCTCTTCCTTTGAAAGTTTCCTATAATACTTAACAACATTTTCTATTTTCTCTTCTAAAAATAAAGTCTCCGAAGGGCAAATAATTTGAGCAATTCTTAAAAACTCTTTAATTAAAGGAGATGATGAATTAATACGTTGAGAAGTTTTAAAATTATTTGCTTGAAAATGGCTAGCAAAAAATTTTCAATGTTGAATAAAATTAGAATTAGTTATAGCGTTTAAAACGTTGTCTGAAACCTATTATTTTTCTTTCATAAGCCTCGCGGTTAACTGTTTTTTTATATTCAATATATTTAATGAAAGCCGAGCAACCCTTACAAGTTGATGGATGACCAAATTGTTTACCGTTATTAAAAAATGGCAAATTTTCCTTTGAAGAAATAAATTGACAATCACCAGGTCCATGGTCTTTGTCACATTTAATGCACCCGTATTGCCTATTACAATTATTTGTCCCCATTGCTGACAACGCCAACATTGGATTTCTTTTTAATTCCTTTTAGGTGATTCCCATGAAATTTTCTGATTTAGAATATATTTTACATTTGTTTTTTTTTTTTTGTTTGTTTTTTACTATAACTTCTACCTAAGCTTAATGTCACTAAGAATAAACCAGTATCGAATCCTTTTTTTAAAAGTAACTGTATCGACTGTATCTGGAACGCTGGAATCAATCTCATTTTTTAATGCAATTAAGTCAGTTTTAAAATATAATCCTCGGACAACTACATTTGCACGTTTTTTTTTAATGGAGTGCAAGAATAAGAATCAATCTTCTTACATTAATAGCATAGTATACAACTAGTATGCCGACTCTTTGACAGGTACATAACTCAAATGTCAGTGGTACCTTACTCATGTTTGTATTAGTCAAATTTTTTTCAAATTTATTGGTACATAAAACTATTTCCACCACTAAACATAGTTGCATAAATTCGTTAGAATCAGGCAACAATTTTGTTTTCTAAAATTAAATTTTCTTAGTTCAATAAATTTTCAATTTATTTAATGCTGGCTGCATTTATAAACTTTCAAAAACAATTTCTGTTAAATTTTTGTTCTGCAATATCGAAAAATATATAATTAGTTTATGATTTCAAATATTATTTTCATGCCACAAAATGCTACTCTGCTGGCTTTAATAATATTAAAAATATTAGTTTGTGAAAAATAAAAACATTTTGCAAAAACCAATGATTAAATTTGTGTTGGAATAAATTATTAATTATGTGTTTGTGTCAAAAAATTAAACAAAAGGTGTTATATTGTGAAAAATTTTAAATAGAAACATTTAAAATTTTGTTTTGTTTTTGTTGTTTTTATGTGCGTTGAATTCACACGGAACGTATATGTGTCAGGGGTGAACTAAAAAATTGAGAACGCTCTTTCCAGTTGTCATATTAGTTGTATACTATGCTTAAAAGCTGCATCATTTCTTCGCGAACTGAAACATCTTTTAAAAAGTGTTTGCTTTTAAATTTAGATTTGTTTCTTATTTTATATTCTACTTTTTTCGCATTGTTCAACAAGATATAGAAAAATATAGAAAACATTAACATTAAAAAGAAATATGGGAAGACAAAATTAATTTTCTTTTCTAGAAACTATTTTTTGGAAATTCTTTAATAAATTATTATCACCTATGGAATTGTGATTTTCTTGTTCAATATTTAATTAACCCAAAATAGCGAAACTATTTTGTGAGTTTTGTGAAGTGTTATTTGACAAAGATTGCGCATTTTTAGTACTTAAATTAGATAAATCTACCTTAGTAGTATTTGTTCTATTTCGTTTTGTACCTAAAATATTTTGAAATTGATCTTTGTCTTCTGAAAACGAGATCAGGGATGCTTCGTGTTCCATAGAATCTATTTGAATGCTGTTCTCCTCTAAAATATTTGAACCTCTACCTTCGCTTCGAGGATTTTCTTGCGTATGAAAAGATTGTTCTTGGCCTATGCTAGCAATATGATTTTTTACTTCAAGATCAATTTGATTGGTATTCTTAATATCACTTAAAATAATTATCGTTTTTTAAGGGTTAATTTCTTTCATAATTGAAACTTCAGAGCAGGAAATTGAAGAATCGCAACCATTATTTTGGAAGAGAGCATATGTATCAAAGTTCTTATTATATTTATACATATTTGAATGAGAAGTTTAGTATTAGTGGTAGGTTCAGTGCCTTTTTTTCTCTGACAGGCAGTCCGAATTCCCAGAAGACGATTTCGAAATTTTCAATTTATCAGGCTGAAGTTTGTTTCCTAATTTATCAGGAGGTATATTTTATTAAAAAAATCAGCCAAACAAAATAAATGAAAATATTTTCTTCGATATTGTATATTTAAAATATTTTTTCTTTTTTAGAAACAAATTAAAATACGTCTGTACACTTCGAAAATAATATTCGAACCTATAAGTAATTCGTTTTCTGAACACTTAACAGTCCAGCCTGATTCAACGTTTTTACGCACTTTTTCCAACAGTTTATCTCTTCTAGTTTCCGAACTAATGCTTTCAAAATTAAAAAAACATCTATTCGTTTGACTTTCCTTTACGTAATTCACGTATAAATCTGTAGTAAAATCAATCAATTTTAAATTAGATTCCCTTGGATATCTTGAAAAATAGTCAGCTACAGTCTTTTTCGATTTAACATGGCAATATCAAATAATAACCCAACACATTTAATGCTAAACGATGCAATCTGCTTGAGGTCATGCCGGGAATCCCCTTTTTAGGGTGAAAATGTAAAGCAATATAATTTTCTTAATTAATCCCTAATCACCAACTCTACAGAAACCCCTTATCAGCGGAATTTTATCACATACACTTAATTCAGTGTGAACTGCATTATTATAAATTTTATATAACCAAAAAAAATTTTTGTGATTTAATAAAAATTGTGCGTTTAGTTTTGCGTGTCACTGTACTTAAAAAATTCTCTCAGAATACATATGCAAAACATTTTTGAACACCAATGCTGTACATCAGGGATGTCAGCGTCATACACAATTGTGTAAGCAAAACTCACATGTACGCTTACGCTCTTTTATTTTGCGAGCGTAAAATATAATTGTTTACTGCAAAACACTCTCATTCACAGGGCTATATCACACGGCCTGTTTTGAGGCCCCTAAACAGAAATAATATATTTATTATTTATTATCTTTGTTTATGTTTTGTTTTATTTCTGTTTTTAACATTGTACAATGATTGACAAATAATATCTACATTGTTTTGCATTTAAGCTAATGATATGTGTTTTGTTTGTGAAAAAAAATTTTTTGATGCCTGTTAAAGGGTCCCTTTTTCTTTCGTTAAAAAGACGTACTTAAATGCAGAAATTATTAAGAAAAAAATAGCCACAAGAATTTGTTGGTATTTTGTGCTTGCAAAAATATTTTTCTTTCTGTACCAATCGCGTCGGTGGGTTTTTTTTCTTTGAAAGCACTTTTCTTAAGTAAGTAAAAATATTTAAAAAACTTGTTAAAAAAGGCTTGTTTTCCTACAATTTATGTGTAAAC
Organism: Pollenia amentaria; assembly: GCA_943735925.1. Classification (NCBI taxonomy): domain Eukaryota; kingdom Metazoa; phylum Arthropoda; class Insecta; order Diptera; family Polleniidae; genus Pollenia; species Pollenia amentaria. The sequence continues at coordinate 110,760,967 of OX031006.1, read as the reverse complement.
CTATACACATAAAAGCAAATGTGACAGCAGTTAAAATTTTTGGCTAAGAAGATGTGTATTATTGATGTATTAATAAAACTTTATTGTTTAACGTCCACAAACCTAAAAAATGTTTTGTTGTTTCGAAGCTGCAATTTAAATTTAGAAGATATTATTGGTAAATAAAAGTATATATTTATAGGCTAGTAAAATATTCTCTTTTTATAATGGCGGTTAATAATTATAGAATATTTTTAAACTTAATGGGGTTATTATTTTTATTGGTATGTGCAAATATTATTTTCATTGTTGGCATTCGCAAAGGTATGTTGAGCACAAAATTAAAAATATTGGAAAGAATTGTATAAGGTTGTAAAAAGACTTCATATATTGTTAAGTGCTCAATTTTTCCAAAAAATAAGCAAAGTTTCTGCGAAATGCAGGTTCCAAATTAAATTTATTTAAATAATAACTGATTGTGTCTGTCAATAACTCAAAATTTTTCGATAATTGTGTTATTATTAATTGTTCTAAAGTCTTCATAGCAAAATATGTATGTTAATAAGGCCTCGTAATAGGCCTCGCAATCGCAGATTTCTCCCGCTGGGAATGAAAGAGACAAGAGTAATCGCACCAACACAATCATATTTGACAAAACTGCTGTTCATCATAGATAGCCAAACACATACATGTGTTTTTGTAATAATGTTAGTGCTATATGACTCTCCCGCTCTCATTGTTCTGCAGCGTTGCCATAATTCTTTTTTTTTTTTCGAAAATATTGCATATTAAATTAAAAATTTCAAAATGTCTAACAGTCCTATGTGGAAGAAGCTGATAGTCACATTTATTATAGGTTTAATTTTACATACGTATATGGATTCGATTCTTATAATTTTACAGCACTTTTTTATTTTTTCTTATGCAATACTAAAAATTATTATTATAAATTATTATCTGATCACTTATTCCACTAACACCGTGGTAAAAGTTATAAAAAAGATTACCCAGTTTTGGTGTTTAAAAATATTAATGTGTTCTTATAAAAATAATTAAAAACTCTGCTAATTTTTTTCTTGAGTGTGATTATACATTATGCTGTTAAAAAAATTATATATGTATTTGATGATAGGTCATTTTTAATTTTGTAAATAACTTAAAATTATATAAAAATACATATGTAACGTGAATCCTAATCAACAAAAATTTCAAATTTTCAAATAATATCTACATTGTTTTGCATTTAAGCTAACGATATGTGTTTTGTTTGTGAAAAAAATTCTTTGATGCCTGTAAAAGGGTCCCTTTTTCTTTCGTTAAAAAGACGTACCTAAATGCAGAAATTATTAAGAAAAAAATAGCCACAAGAATTTGTTGGTATTTTGTGCTTGTAAAAATATTTTTGTTTCTGTACCAATCGCGTCGGTTGGTTTTTTTTCTTTGAAAACACTTTTCTTAAGTAAGTAAAAATATTTAAAAACCAAGTTAAAAAGTCTGGTTTTCCTACAATTTATGTGTAAACCTATACACATAAAAGCAAATGTGACAGCAGGTAAAATTTTTGTGTAAGAAGATGTGTTTTATTGATGTATTAATGAAACTTTATTGTTTAGAATTATTTTTATTGCTTATTTTTTTATGCTACAATTATATGACCGAGTCCAAAGAGTTAACCTTACTAATTTATTTAACGTAACTTTGACCTGTTATAATGACTTTATACATTTTTGCAGGCAAACTCAGGTGCGCATTTGGTATTTTGTAAAAAGTTATGATATACCATTGGCTAAAATTAAAATGTATGCACAGATGTTTGAAGTATGAGTAACCCAACAACGTGAATACCATTGTTTAACCACTATGAATACCATAACTTTTTCACGTTATAATTCCCATGTAATTTATTTTATTTTTGAATAAATAGACCAGGGAAATCCATTTCTATGCACAATTGTGTATACCAAGAGCACAGATATGTAAAAAGTGACGCGTGGAAAAGGCCCAAATCAGTTGCGAGGGCAGCTTTCGAAGAAAGAGACAAAAAGCGTTTTTTGGTAGTGAAGTGGCAATGTGTAAAAACAGGCCTCTTCAATCAACACAAATTGCGTGATCAAAACAAAAATAACAAAAACAATCCACGTTTAACAATAGCATTAGTTCAACAAACTTTTTATTTTGTGCAAAAAAATGTATTTAGTAATATTGTTTTGTTTTGTAAGGTTATTTACTTACTTAAATATTATTAACTAGTGTTGCGGTAAACTTAAAAGTTTATTTTTACAACAGTTCTGCAAATAAATATCAACTAAATAAATGTGTGTTCATTGCATTGCGGCATAAAAGATGGTTCAAAGAGAAATTAAAAAAAGGCCAGCTTTCTAAGAAAGAGACAAAAAATCTTCCGTCTTGTGACATATCTGTATATAATCTGTGCCAAGAGGTTGTGCTGATGCTTTTTTTGTACACAAACAATTTGTATTGACGTTGTTATTGCATGCACACTTAAAAAATGTCTGAAGAAGAAATGTTTAATAACTTTTTTTGTGCCGAAAATTTTTGCCAATGAAGAAGTTTTTTCTTTTGCTGCCAGAAGCAAGTTTTGTTCTGTATGCACCGATGGTGCAAATGTAATGGCAGTAAAAAAAGATGGGTTTGTTGGTTTATTATTGCAAAATAATTTGGATATATATGCTTTTCACTGCATTATCCACCAGCAAACACTTTTTACGAAAAACTTGAATTTATCGAATGCATTGCAAATTTTAATTAATATCATAAACAAAATTCGTGGAGGTCATAATGCTTTGAACCACAGAACATTTAAAGGATTTCTTGATGAGTTAAATTCTGAGTATGGCGATTTGCTATTTTACACCGAAGTTCGATGGCTTAGCAAAGGACGCTGCCTTCAAAGGCTTTTTAGTCTTCGCGAAGAGGTAATTGCTTTTTTTCAAAGTAATAGAACCAATGATATTCGGGAATTACTTGCTTATTTGACAGATACCGATTTTTTACTAGATTTCGTATTTTTGACAGACATTACGGAATATGTTAATCAGTTGAACCTTCAGTTGCAAGGAAATAAAAAATCTATTTTTGAACTATTTTTTGCTGTTCAGACTTTTATAAAAAAAAATAGAAATTTTAATAACAAATATAAAGAATACAAATTTATCAAGTTTAAATAGAACTTTCGAAGTTTTTAACAAATCTCCTAATATAAACAAATTTAAAAAGTATGTAGATGTCTTGGATTGCATGCTTAATTATAATAATCGATATTTTGACTTTCAAAGACTTGAAAATATGATCGAACTTCATAATACATTGAAAAACATAATGGTGACATAAAAGAAGAACTTAAAAAAATGCAATTCGATGTTTGGATCAACCTTTATATGTGAATCTTCATTTTCTCATTTTTTAAACAAAGAACTTTTTTTTAACAGAAAAACAAAACAAATTTACAAAACAAACTTTTTTTTTAAACAAAGAACTATAAAAAAAAACTTTTTTTTTAATAAAAAAAAAAACTTTTTTTAACAAAAAAAAATCACATTTGGCAACGCTGCTCAAGCAACAAGCGTAACACAACATACCTGTGCGCACTGTTGCCAGAAAATTTATCTAAAAAGTCTGCAAAATTGGGCTAAAATATCTCGAAAATCTGCAAAAAAAATGTAAAAATCTGCAAAAAAATCTGGGAAATTAAAATACTTTATTTTGGGATTGATTTTTTTTTATTTTCGAATTCATACAACAAACTAAAAGGTGTATTTAACATTTTGGTACATAAAAATAAAAATTTAGTATATACAAAAGAAAAACATTATATATATATATAAACGATCAGGTATTTGATGGAAAACTATTTTTAAAATGAAACGATTTAAATCCGATAACATCGTTTTCTGTATCTTTTAAAAATTATTTTTAATACATTTTTCTCTTACTTTCTTTGTATATTCTTGTTAGATAAATTTTTGAACAAAAAATAAAGACTTATTCAGAAATGAAATTAAAAATTGCTCGAAATTCATCACAACTTTTAAAAACGATCGTTTTGAAATCGATCAATTTTAATAACATACCTGAATATTTATAATTTTTTACATAAAAAATAAAAATGTATATCCAAATACATTGTTCATATATCGTATTTAAAATAATTTATGCATTTATTTATTGTAAATTTCAGAAGTCATTTGCCGTAAAATTTTATTTTGTATCGGAGTATTCAAATTTGATTTATTTAATTTAAGAAAGTCTTTTGTGTACAAAATTCCTTCAAGCGATTCTTTATCTAAACGATTTCTTTGCTTTGTTTTGTTAATATTTACTTGGCTAAATATTCGTTCCACATTAGCTGATGAATGTGGCAAAACATATATTTTTTGAATAAAAATGCACATTTTTGGGAATAAAAGTCTTGAGTCAAAACTTTTAATTTCACTATATTTTTCCAAAAGTGTAATAAATTGTTATTTTTATTTATCAAATTTTGCAAATCAAGTAGGTGTAGTTCTCTAAACTCAGAATCAATTGCTTGCATATCATCATCGCATATTAAATTTGGAAACTGTTTAACAATTTCAAATATTGAGTTCAACTCACCATTAACTAAAATATTTGGATTCAATCCCTTCAAACATTTTAATTTTTCTCCAAAATCAAATCCTTTAAGCAGTTGGTCACAGAGTTCAATATAAAATTCTATACAATTTGTTACAATTTCTTCAATTTCATCATTTCTAAGTTCTGCTGTTGTGATTAATTTTCCAGCATATAGACCCAAATAAATATTACTGGTATTTACAAAATTAATTTTGTTTTTGTAATCTATTAAATTTACTTCAGATATTAATAAATTTTTTTTTAAAAAATTACTCATAACAGTTTTCAACAATCTTTCCATTTGTATATATAAATTCTGAATTTCAGTAGTTTCGCTTTGAAACATTTTATTGATGTTATTAATATAACCAAGTATATATTTTAAAAACGAGAGATAGATTTGATTTTTATAATTTAGGTTGTCCAAAATGGTTTTAGCTGTATCAATTTGGTCTATGTTTACCACAAATGAAAAATAAATTTTCAGTGCTCCGTATAAATCTAATAAGCGGTTTACAACAGCTTCAAGAGACAGCCAGCGGGTTTGACATGGGTGCAACATTTTTAAAGGTTTTATTTCCAACAGTTTTTGAATCTCATTGAATTGGCCGACACGCTTAGGACTATTTGACAAATAGTTGTAAACATTTCTAGCTAAAGTTTCAACTGCAGAAGGAAGTTTGAGACAGGCATATGAAGAACAAAGAGCTAATGAGTGGCATACACATTTTATAACAAAAAGGTTTGGAATATCTTGTTTAAACAACTGAGCCACAGATTGCGTTTTTACTGTCATCACAGGAGCACCATCGGTAGCAAAACCAATAATATTTTTTTTATAATCAATTTCATTTTTGTTAAAATGGTTGACAATCAATTTATACAAAGAAACGGAATCGCATTGGTATACACTTAGTAGTTCATAAAATAGGTCCTTAATTTCAAAGTTAATACAAACTCGCACAACTAAACATAATGACTTATGGTTTGACAAATCCGTAGATTCATCTACACACAAAGAAAATGTGTTGTTTCTTAACAGGTTATTAACATTTAAAAATTGTGTGCTTCCAACAACATTTTTTATGATTGCTGCAACCTTGGTTCGACCAAGTTGTATGTCAGAAGCCGTCTTAGAGTCTTGAAAAGATTGTTGACATACCTTTGTTAGGTGATCAGCGGTGGCAAAGGAAATGTTGTGTTCTGCTACAAAAAGTGCCAAATTTATTTCTGCTTTTTTAACCTCATAATGTGGATTGGAATACATGGCTTCAATGGTGGTTTGGTTATTGTGAACAGAATTTGCTGCGTCTAAATGTTTTTTTGTGGTAGAGTGTGCAATTAAATCTTTTTTCTAGCTGTTGCTTTAAGGAGTTTGTTACAAAGTTTGCAATACACCTTTTTGTTTCTTTTTTCCGCCCACATTAGTATTTTCGGGTCATTAATCCAATCGTTTCGAAGTTTATGTTTCTTGTTTAGCAACTATATAAATAAAATTAAAATAAATATTTATTAAGGTAAAACTAAAATGTATATTTAAAACTTTACCAACGAGCCCTCTGCATCCTCTTCAGAATCGCTTTGATTTAATGTACCTACATATTTGTAAAAAAGTATGTAAAAACAAAGATTTGTTACATTAAATTGAATATTGCTTCTATATAATTCGTACTTACCATATTTTAAATATTTTAACATCTTTATAAATTATATTTTTTATTTATTTGTACTTAGGATTTAAGAACCAACTTTTTAAACTCTTTTAAAATCGTTTTTACTTTTCCTGTTTTCCTTGGTTGATTTTTTTTTGGAACAAACCTTTATAAACATTTCAACACATTCTTAATGAAAAAATTATAACGGGAAACTACATATTGTTTTTTCTATTAAGTTTCAGTGCGAATACGTATATGTATGTAGGTACACATATTTATATATATATATATATATGTATGAATAAACCAAAAGGAAAATAAAGAAAAGTGATATTTATATATATATATATGTATGAATAAACCAAAAGGAAAATAAAGAAAAGTGATGTCTACACAATTAATTTAAAAAACCTGCAATTTGACAGCAAAAATCTGCAAATCTCACTTTGCTATTTTGGCAACGAAAAGATCTGCAAAATGCAGAGAAATCTGTACTTCTGGCAACAGTGCCTGTGCGACTGCTCATGCGAGGCTGAATTGTTTTCATTTTTTCTTCTGTACGTGTGCTTAAGTACGTGTAAATAAGAGAATAACAAAGCGCACATGGGCGGCCTTTTGCCTATCTCTGCTGTACATGGAAAAAAATACTTAATTTGTATCTGCCATCCTTTTTGTAAATGTTGTTGCTGTTTTTTTTTTTTTTATTGAAAAATATATCTACATATCGTAACCTTAGTCGGAAAAAGGGCTAAGTCCACTTTTCGTCGAAATTGAGATTTTGATGTAGCTTGCTAGTATAATTCAAAATACATCATTTACAATCAAAAATAATACCATTATTTGGTTTTTTCTCGCTGAAATGCAGTGGTCGGCAAACATGATAAGTCCAAACATTTTTTTTCGAAAGTAAGAAAATATGCCAAGCCTAGCTGAAAGGAAATTTTTTTTTTTTTTTTTGAATAAAGTCTTTTCTTTTCAAGTTGGATTATAAAGAATTACAGCAATTTGGCAATAGCTACAACATTAAATATCTACTTTGCATTTCATATAAAGAAGTAGAAGGTGGATTAGGCGCTGAAGAATTTTCGAGCATCTGGTTGTACTTCATCGAACAAAAGGTCCTTTGTGAAAACGAGAAGCCGAAAAAAATTATTTTTCATAGTGACGGCTGTACCTACCGAAATCGAACAACATAATGAGCAATCAATGCTTTGCTAAGTTCAGCAGTTCAACATAACATAACGATTGAACAAAAAATTTTGAAAATTGGCCACACACAAATGGAAGCTAATAGTGTACACTCCGTCATTGAACGTGCAATTAAAAATAATAATGCTGCTGTCCCATGTGGGTGAAGATAAATATGTCGAACTAAATATGTTTCGACGTAACATCTTACGTCTTCACATATTTCAAATACGTTTTTCGTATTTGGGACATTTTTCCAAATATGTTTTTGACAAGCTTTTAAATATGTTTTCGTATTTGTGACATATTTCAAATGTCAAATTATTAAATACATACATATGTATCTTCGTATTTGTTACATATTTAATGAAATTTGAAAGAACTTAAAAATTGTATTACAAATACAATATGTGGACAAACTGGAAGACCTTACAGGATGGGACATACCTCATTTTAAAGCTAATTACGCCCAAATTTGTAATCTATTTTGCTTTTGGAGAAAAAAACCTCTGGGCTATTTTTAAAAATTTTTTTAAGTTCTCAGATGTACTAGTAGTGATTTTCTGAGGGATTTTTGAAAATTTTGGACAAACTGGAAGACCTTACAGGATGGGACATACCTCATTTTAAAGCTAATAACGCCCAAATTTTTAGTCTATTTTGCTTTTGGAGAAGAAAACTTCTGGGCTATTTTTAAAAATTTTTTTAAGTTCTCAGATGTACTAGTAGTGATTCTCTGAATGATTTTTGAAAATTTTGGACAAACTGGAAGACCTTACAGGATGGGACATACCTCATTTTAAAGCTAATTACGCCCAAATTTGTAATCTATTTTGCTTTTGGAGAAAAAAACCTCTGGCCTATTTTTAAAAAATTTTTTAAGTTCTTAGATGTACTAGTAGTGATTCTCTGAGGGATTTTTGAAAATTTTGGACAAACTGGAAGACCTTACAGGATGGGACATACCTCATTTTAAAGCTAATAACGCCCAAATTTGTAGTCTATTTTGCTTTTGGAGAAGAAAACTTCTGGGCTATTTTTAAAAATTTTTTTAAGTTCTCAGATGTACTAGTAGTGATTCTCTGAGGGATTTTTGAAAATTTTGGACAAACTGGAAGACCTTACAGGATGGAACATACCTCATTTTAAAGCTAATTAGGCCCAAATTTGTAACCTATTTTGCTTTTGGAGAAAAAAACCTCTGGGCTATTTTTAAAATTTTTTTTTAAATTCTCAGATGTACTAGTAGTGATTCTCTGAGGGATTTTTGAAAATTTTGGACAAACTGGAACCCCTTACAGGATATGACATGCCTCATTTTAAAGCTAATTACGCCCAAATTTGTAATCTATTTGCTTTTGGAGAAACAAACCTCTGGCCTATTTTTAAAAAATTTTTTAAGTTCTCAGATGTACTAGTAGTGATTCTCTGAGGGATTTTTGAAAATTTTTGACAAACTGGAAGACCTTACAGGATGGGACATACCTCATTTTAAAGCTAATTACGCCCAAATTTGTAATCTATTTTGCTTTTGGAGAAAAAAACCTCTGGGCTATTTTTAAAAATTTTTTTAAGTTCTCAGATGTACTAGTAGTGATTCTCTTAGGGATTTTTGAAAATTTTGGACAAACTGGAAGACCTTACAGGATGGGACATACCTCATTTTAAAGCTAATAACGCCCAAATTTGTAGTCTATTTTGCTTTTGGAGAAGAAAACTTCTGGGCTATTTTTAAAAATTTTTTTAAGTTCTCAGATGTACTAGTAGTGATTCTCTGCGGGATTTTTGAAAAGAAGACCTTACAGGATGGAACATACCTCATTTTAAAGCTTATTACGCCCAAATTTGTAATATATTTTGCTTTTGGAGAAGAAAACCTCTGGGCTATTTTTAAAAATTGTTTTAATTTCTCAGATGTACTAGTAGTGATTCTCTGAGGGATTTTTAAAAATTTTGGACAAACTGGAACCCCTTACAGGATGGGACATACCTCATTTTAAAGCTAATTACGCCCAAATTTGTAATCTATTTTGCTTTTGGAGAAGAAAACCTCTGGGCTATTTTTAAAAATTTGTTTAAGTTCTCAGATGTACTAGTAGTGATTCTCTGCGGGATTTTTGAAAAGAAGACCTTACAGGATGGGACATACCTTATTTTAAAGCTAATTACGCCCAAATTTGTAATCTATTTTGCTTTTAGAGAAGAAAACCTATTTTTAAAAATTTTTTTAAGTTCTCAGATGTACTAGTAGTGATTTTCTGAGGGATTTTTGAAAATTTTGGACAAACTGGTAGACCTTACAGGATGGGACATACCTCATTTTAAAGCTAATTACGCCCAAATTTTTAATCTATTTTGCTTTTGGAGAAGAAAACCTCTGGGCTATTTTTAAAAATTTTTTAAGTTCTCAGATGTACTAGTAGTGATTCTCTGAGGGATTTTTGAAAATTTTGGACAAACTGGAAGACCTTACAGGATGGGACATACCTCATTTTAAAGCTAATTACGCCCAGATTTGTAATCTATTTGCTTTTGGAGAAACAAACCTCTGGCCTATTTTTAAAAAATTTTTAAAAATCCCTCAGAGAATCACTACTAGTACATCTGAGAACTTAAAAAAATTTTTAAAAATAGCCCAGAGGTTTTTTTCTCCAAAAGCAAAATGGATTACAAATTTGGGCGTAATTAGCTTTAAAATGAGGTATGTCCCATCCTGTAAGGTCTTCCAGTTTGTCCAAAATTTTCAAAAATCCCTCAGAGAATCACTACTAGTACATCTGAGAACTTAAAAAAATTTTTAAAAATAGCCCAGAACTTTTCTTCTCCAAAAGCAAAATAGACTACAAATTTGGGCGTTATTAGCTTTAAAATGAGGTATGTCCCATCCTGTAAGGTCTTCCAGTTTGTCCAAAATTTTCAAAAATCCCTCAGAGAATCACTACTAGTACATCTGAAAACTTAAAAATTTTTTTAAAAATAGGCCAGAGGTTTTTTTCTCCAAAAGCAAAATAGATTACAAATTTGGGCCTAATTAGCTTTAAAATGAGGTATGTCCCATCCTGTAACGTCTTCCAGTTTGTCCAAAATTTTCAAAAATCCCTCAGAGAATCACTACTAGTACATCTGAGAACTTAAAAAAATTTTTAAAAATAGCCCAGAGGTTTGTTTCTCCAAAAGCAAATAGATTACAAATTTGGGCGTAATTAGCTTTAAAATGAGGCATGTCATATCCTGTAAGGGGTTCCAGTTTGTCCAAAATTTTCAAAAATCCCTCAGAGAATCACTACTAGTACATCTGAGAATTTAAAAAAAAATTTTAAAAATAGC